>VDFB02358134.1:132725327-133015834 GCA_007258455.2 Sequoia sempervirens | reverse complement strand
TTGCTAGTTGTCTGGAGTAAATAAATCTTATTATTTAATTTCTCCAGCAACCTCTTTGTCCGTGCCAGCCTTATCCTCCAATTTAATTCTTGACTTTTGACTTCTCATTTAATTTCGACCGTTGATTGAATTATTTCATAATTCAATCTCCACCCTTCATTCTTACCTGTTGCCCTAATTTTGACCTAACCCTAATGCACACAGCAATATTCAATCTTAAGCATTGATCTTAGGGTTCCTGTCATCTTTTCATCCTGGCCACACGTTCAAAATTGCAATTTTTATAAAAGGGCAATTTTGACCTCATTTGCATCTCTCTCTCAGTCTTTAGCTCTCTCAGTCTTTAGCTCTCATAGTTCATTTTGACTTCTTGCATTCTTAGTTTAGGTCAATTTGCTGTCAACTTAGGTCATAGTCATTAACAGTCATAGCCATTTTAGCTCAAAATAGGGTTATTTATATTTTCTGCAAATCCTTCAACACTTGCATAGGGCTTAGTCTTTAGTCATAGTTGCTCATAAATCTGAGGGCATTGTTGTTTATCTGCAAGCTAGGAGGTGTAACAGAGGTTAATCATGGAAGGTGGAGACATAGGGTAACACTATCCCTTTTGTCTTCACCTCACTTCCATTGTACTTTGTTATTTTCATAGGATTTTCTGTTATTGTGCTAACCCACTTTAAGAAATAATTTTAGGATTTTCCTTTGATTACACCTTGTTCAACTATTTCCTGAGCTATTTTCCTCATCATATGTACCACACACTTGAATCCACCCCATTGGCTTTGCCAAAAATTCACTTTCACCTCACTCTTTGTCTTTACATTCTTCTTTAGGTTCTCCATTCTTTGAACCCTAATGCAATTAGGTCTGGAAACCTCTATCATGGTAGCATATGATTTCCTACCAACCACTCTTGTCATCCAAGGACAACTGTCTATCCCTACCACAACAACATCACTCTGCTCCACTTCATTTGGATTCTTCACAAACTTTCTTTATTTGTCCTTCTCTTGGCCCACCACTTCCTTGGTCCCTTCCATCTTTGAGACCTTCTTCAAACTTACTATTTTGACCTCTTCACCACTTGAGGTGACTGAAACTTTCCTCTCAACTCTTTGTGTGTGCTCAAACTTGGCTGCACCTTCTTACTTCTTATCTTCCCACTCTTTACCTTGACTATCCATTCTTTTCCTTTGATACTCTACCTTAAGGACCTTTGTCCTACTAGGTTTATGAACCTTCAAGCTAACAAGATCTGATTTTCCATCATCCTCTTTGGAAACCATGCTCTCACATTTCTTCTCTTCAACCTCTTTCACTTTCTATTTACCCTAGCTCTTTTCATCTTTCACTCTTATGTTCTTTATCATACTTTCTGCCCCTTTTATCTCTGTATTTTCATACATATAAACCTCTATGTTACCAGTGCTTGACTTCCCACTATCCCCATTTTTGTTCAAAGGACACACCATTGCACCTACAATGTTCTCTTCATACTTCAAAATCCCATCTTGGCTTTCCACAGTCCATTCACTCTCTTTATCCTTACCTATTATCTTTGTCTTCAATCGCTTTGCCTCTAAGACCTCTTTCCTATTAGGTCTTTCATCCTCTTTACTATCAAACATCTGTTGCCTTCCATCTTCTTGTTCAATCAGTCGACAATATACCTCTCCCATGGTGACCTTACTAGGCCAATCTTTCCTTTCCATAGGAAACCCATTCTCACTCATCTTATCTTTTGTTCTTATCTCTATCATATCAGACTTTCTCATCACTGTTTTGATAGTATTGAACTGTCCTACAACCTCGTTTTCCTTTGTTTGAAAAAATTCAGTCTCTCTCTTGAATTCATCATTCTTTTCAAACTTGTTTTGAATCTCCACAAGCAATTCATTCTATATCTCTCCTATCTCAAATTTCTTCACCAACTTTTCCTCTTTCTTTTCTATCATTGCATCATCATTCAATCTTGTTGTCTGGTATCTTCAAGCCATGAAGTGGCTACACATTCTTCAAGCCTGTCTTCTTCACACCTTATAAACTCTTTTCTTCCCTCCATAATCACTCTTGCTACCCTACTTTGTCCCTTATTCTCTTCCACCAATGGAATCAAAGTAAAAGAATCTCCATCCTTCTCAATTTGATAACTATTATTCCTTCCATCATACAAAGAAGATCTCTCAAATTCCCATGGTCTCCCTAATAACAAGTGGCATACACTCATAGGTACCACATCACATAATATTCTATCCTTATAACCACCTATACTAAACTCAACCCAAGATTGTTCCTTAACCAAAAGAGAATGTTCATCATTCAACCAAGAAACATAATAAGGTGATTCATGAGGTATCCTTGCCAAATTCAATTTATCAACCATTTATTGTGACACCATGTTATCTAAGTTACATGAATCTACCATTATAGTACATACCTTTCCATTAAACTTGCAAGTGGTTTTGAAAAGTGCTTTTCTTTGTATCATCTCCTTCTCTTCAGTCAATTCTCTAACCAAGGCATTCATTTTGTCCTTTCTCCAATACAACTCTTCCTTCCTTGGATTAGTAATGTGCTTTGATACCAACTGATGCAGTGACAGGGAGGTCCAAAAACTATTCAAACTCAAATTCACTTGAAGAAATTAAGCCTTCAACCTTCAATCCCTAACAAGGGTGATTATTCCACAAGTTCCACAATTCAGACGTTCTCACCTAGTAGGTGTCCAAACCTCCATTTTTTTATATCTTTACTCTAAAACTATATGAAAAACTTGCAAACTATGCATCCTTTTGAGCACCCATTATACCCAATCAAAACATATCAATAAATTGTGAAAGGTCAATTTGGACCAACTCCACTCAAACTAAGATTTTTTGTTGAAAAGGGCTCCAATTAGCCCACTTTAACAAAGGAACACTCCTTCAAACTTGCTTCCAACTCAAAATTCCACTAGACATTCCTCAAACTACCTCCAAAACCACAAATTCTTCAATCTCTAATCTAAAACTCACCATCTAGAGTCTCATTCCATGAAACTGTCATTTCTCACATATTTAGTCAAGGGTTTATTGAAAAACCCATCTCCAGACCAAATACTGTTGTAAGGTGTGACCCTTGGTCTCCTCTTCTTGTGGTAAGCATATTACAGTGTGGTGCTTGGGCTTTGTGACATGGTTTAACTGCCTCCTATGGATCTTGATCTTATATAAATCTAGTGGCGGTATCGAGCATTAACAGGTCAATCTTTTGGTGCAACGACAACCGTCTTTGCGTCAATTGGTATCAGAGCCGAGGTCACAAGTTTGAACCTCATGCTTGCGTTGGGGGGATTGTTGCAAGGTGTGACTCTTTTTCTCCTCTTCTTGTGGTAGGCGTAGTCCAACACGATACTTGGGATTCGTGACATGGTTTAACCACCTCCTGTGGATCTTGATCTTTAATAAATCATGCGGTTGTATTGGGCATTAATAGGTCGATCTTTTGGTGCAACGAAAACCCTATTTGCAACACATAAAACCTTAAAACCACTTCAAACACACTTGATCTATCCTGCACAAGGTTAAATTTCCTTCAAATTATGCTTCCCCAGAACCTTACCCACTTTTACACTCTAAAACCTCACTTTTCCATTCAAAAACCCTCTTTTCTCAACTAGGTCTTCATTCCCAAACATGTATTTGACCTCCCCTATCCTTAAAATTCTTCAATCTCATCAATATTCACTTGATCTCACTAAAACTACCATGATCCAACCTTCCTCTTGGCTATTTCTTCAATTTTCTACTTCAAGCTATGCCTTTTAGGCCTAAATTCATGTATTTTCCATAGAGGCAACGTGGAAAACTCCACCAAATGACCTTACCACTACTAATATTCTGCTCCTACCTCTAAACCTACACTAATTAGGCCAATTCCATTGAACTATAGTATTTACAGTAGGTGGAATGACCTTTTATTGCATACTAACCCTCAAAACCCTTAAACACACCCTTAAACAGGAACTTTCAGAAAAATGAGTAAATCTCCCTACAAACTCAATGTTAGAACCTCAAATTAGATGAAAATTAAAGCTAAATCTTGCTTCAACCAAATCCACATGGTTTTAAGTCATTTTTTTCTTGTATGGAATCGTACCATACCTGTAAATAGGTAAATTTCACAAAAAAATATGAAAATAGATATATTCTTCTTAGTTTTTCCTCAAAAACCATCCAGAGCCTTTTACAATGAGATTTCCCACATATTTAAACATTTTCCCACCAAAACCAACCACCTAAACTAACTCTTCAATGCCCATGACCGTTGGGCTTCCACATTTGAACAATTTTTGCATTTTTGCTTGACAACTTTTTGTCAATTTTGCAATTTTCCCAATATTAACTCAAATGACCCCCAAACTGACTCAAAAGATTAAAATAGCATTACAAAATGGCCTAATATGTCCTTATTTGACATCTTAACTCATTCAACCTATCTAGACTCAATTCACAAAATGAAGAAACATAGTGCTCTGCACCACACTCCCTTTATCTCTCTCCCACTCCCTCTCTCTCTCCCTTAACCCTCAACTCTTAAACCCTTATATTCTCAACCCTTAACCTTTAAACCTCAACCCTCGACCCTCTACCTTAAACTAGGTAAACCCTAAACCCTTAAAACATCTACCCTCTACCCTTAACCCAATACCCTCTACACTCAACCCTATACCCTCTAACCTTAAACCCTTAAACCCTTAAACTCTCTACCCTCAATTCTAAGCCCTCTACCCTCTACCCTCTACCCTGAACCCAACACCCCCTACCCTCACCCCTAATCCCTCAACCTTATACCCTCAAACCTATAGATCACCAATCATATACCCTCAATTCTCAACCCTCAAACCTATACTCTCAACCCTAAACCCTTAAACCATAAAGCCTTAAACCTTCTTATATCCTCTACCCTCAACCCAATACCCTCTACCCTCAACCCTAATCCCTCAACCCTATACCCTCAACCCAATACCCTAAACCATCAACCCTATAGTTCCACAACCTTATACCCTCAATTCTTAACCCTCTACCCTATAAATTGGACCCTCAACCCTCATCTATCTCTGTCCCTCCCTACTCTTCTCTCCTTCTCTCTATCTCACCTCTCCCTCCATCTCTCCCTCCCTCCATCCCTCCCTCTCTACCCTAATCCCTCAACCCTATACCCTTAACCCTAAACCTTAAACACCCAACCCTATACCCTCAAACATCTACCCTCAACCTTAAACCCTCAACCCTCAACCCTTAAACCCTAAACCCTTAATATCTATACCCTCTACCTTGTACATTGGACCCTCAACCCTAATCCTTCAAACATATACCCTCAAACATATACCATAAAAACTCTACTCTCAACCCTAAACCCTTAAATATTTTACCCTTTATGTTCAACCCAATACCCTCTACCCTCAACCCTAATCCCTCAACCCTCTACACTCAACCCAATACCCTAACCCATCAACCATATACGTCCTCAAACCTATACCCTCAATTCTCAACCCTCTACCCTATACATTGGATCCTTAACCCTCATTTATCTTTGTCCCTCCCTATTCTTCTCTTCTTCTCTCTATCTCACTTCTCCCTCCATCTCTCCCTCCATCCATCCCTCCATCTATACCCTAATCCCTCAACCCTTAAACCCTTAAACCCAAGTAAAATCTCTACCCTAATCCCTCAACCCTCGACCCTTAATCCCTCAACTCTTAAACCCTCTACCAACTAACCTCTACCCTCTAACCTATATGTTAAACCCTCAACCCTCAATTCTCAACTCTCAACCCTTAATCCCTCAACCCTCAACCCTCAACCTTTAACCCTAAACCCTCAACCCCTTTACCCTCTTCCCTATACATTGGACCCTCAACCCTAATCCTTCAACCATATACCCTCAAACCTATACCCTAAACCATCTACCCTCAATCCTAATCCTTCAACCCTATACCCTCAACCCTTAAAATCTTAAACCCAAGTAAACTCTCTACCCTAATCTCTCAACCCTCAACCCTTAATCCCTGAACCCTAATCCCTACACCCTTATACCCTCAACAATCTACCCTCTACCTTCTACCCTCAACCTTCAAACACTAAAACCCCAACCCCTATACCCTCTACCCTATCTATTGGACCCTCAACCCTAATCCCTCAACCCTATACCCTAAACCCTATACCCTCAATGCTAATCCCTCAACCCTATATCATCAATCCTTAAACCCTTAAACCCAAGTAAACTCTCTACCCTAATCCCTCAACCTCAACCCTAATCCATCAACCCTAATCCCTCAACCCTAAACCTCAACACTCTACCTCTACCCTCTACCATCTACCCTTATGCTCCTCAAAACCCTAAACCTCAACCCATATACCCTCTACCCTATACATTGGACCCTCAACCATAATCCCTCAATGACTATACCCTAAACCCTCTACACTCAACCTTAATCCCTCAAACCTATACCCTCAACACTTAAACCCTTAAACTCAAGTAAACTATCTACCCTAATCCCTCAACCCTCAACCATTAATCCATAAGCCCTTAAACCCTCTACCCTCTACCCTATACATTAAACCCTCAAACCTCAATTCTCAACCCTCAACCCTTAAACCCCTTACCCTTTACTTTAAACCCTCAACCCCCAATTCTCAACCCTAAACCCTTAATCCCTCAACCCTCAACCCTTAAACCCTAAATCCTCAACCCCTATATCCTCAACCCTAATCCTTCAACCATATACCCTAAAACCTATACCATAAACCCTCTACCCTCAACCCTAAACCATTAAGCCCTAAACCCTTAAACGTTCTACGCTCTACCCTCAACCATAATCCCTCAACCCTATAGCCTCAACCCAATACCCTAACCCATCAACCCTATGGGTCTTCAACTATATACCCTCAATTCTCAATAGTCTACCCTATACATTGGATCCTCAACCCTCATCTATCTCTGTCCCTCCCTCCTCATCTCTCCTTCTCTCTACCTCATTTCTCCCTCCATCTCTCCCTCCATCCATCCATCCATCTCCACCCTAATCCCTCAACCATATAGCATCAACCCTTAAACCCTTAAACAATAAACCCTATACCCTCAACCTTAAACCCTCAACCCTCAATTGTTAAACCCAAAAATCTTTTAAAACCCTACTCCTCTACCTTTGAACCCACACCTCTACCCTCAACCCTAACTCTCAACCAACCCTATACCCCAACCCTTAAACCCAAGTAAAATCTCTACCCTCTAATCCATCAAACCTCAACCCTTAATCCCTCTACCCTAATCCCTCAACCCTTAAACCCTCGACACTCTACCCTCTACCCTCTACCCTCTACCCTCAACACTCAAACCCTAAACCCTCAACCCCTATACCCTCTATCCTATACATTAGACCCTCAACACTAATCCCTCAACCCTATACCTCCTCAACCCTAATCCCTCACAACCCCACCTCAACTCAATAATTCTTCTAAACCATCAACCCCAGGTCCCCAAACCCTGGCACCCCAATTCCCTCAAACCCCCAATTCCTATACATTGATCCTCAACCCTCAGCCCATCTCTATCCCTCCTCCTCTCTCTCCCCTCGATCCATCCATCCATCTCACCCTAATACCGCAACCCTATACCCTCAACCCTTAAACCCTTAAACACTCAACCCTATACCCTCAACCTTAAACCATCAGCCCTTAACCCTTAAACCCTAAACATTTACACCCTCTACCATCTACCCTCTACACTCTACCCTCAATCCAATACCCTCTACCCTCAACCTTATTCCCTCAACCCTTAATTCTCAACCCTCAATCCTTAATCCATAAACCCTCAACCCTTAAACCCTAAACCCTCAATCCCTATACCCTATACCCTATACATTGGAACCTCAACCCTAATCCTTCAACCTTATACCCTCAAACCTATACCCTAAACGCTCTATCCTCAACCCTAAACCCTCAACCCTAAACCAGTAAACCTTCTACCCTCTACCCTTAACCCAATACCCTCTACCCTCAACTCAATACCCTAAACCATCAACCCTATAGGTCCTCAACCCTATTCCCTCAATTCTCAACCCTCTACCTTATACATTGGATCCTCAACCCTCATCTATCTCTATCCCTCTCTCCTCTTCTCTCCTTCTCTCTATCTCACTTCTCCATTCACCACTCCCTCTCTACCTTAATCCCTCAACCCTATACCCTTAACCCTTAAAAACTCAACCCTATACCCTCAACCCTCTACCCTCAACCTTAAATCCTCAACCCTAACCCTTAAACCCTAAACCATTAAACCCTATACCATCTACCCTCAACCAAATATCCTATACCCTCAACCCTATACCCTCAACCCTTAAAACCTTAAACCCAAGTAAAATCTCTACCCTAATCCCTCAACCCTCAACCCTTAAAACCTTAAACCTAAGTAAAATATCTACCCTAATCCCTCAACCCTCAACCCTTAATCCCTCAACCCTAATCCCTCAAAACTTAAACCTCAACACTCTACCCTCAACAATCAAACTCTAAACCCTCAACCCCTATACCCTATACCCTATATATTTGAACCTCAACCCTAATCCCTCAACCCTATACCGTCAACCCTCTACCCTAAACCCTTAACCCTCAACCCTCAACCCTCAACCCTTAAAACCTCTACCCTCTACCCTCAACACAATACATTCTACCCTCAACCCTAATGCCTCAACCTTATACGCTCAACCCTTAAACCATTAAACCCAAGTAAAATATCTACCCTAATCCCTCAACCAGGTCAATCCTTAATCCCTCAACCCCTAAACCTTCTACCCTCTACCCTCTACCCTTTACCCTTTACCCTTTACCCCATACATTAAACCCTCAACCCTCAATTCTCAACCCTCAACCCTTAAACCCTCAATCCTCAACCATTAAACCCTAAACCCTCAACCCCTTTATCCTCTACCCTATACTATGGACCCTTAACCCTAATCCTTCAACCATATACCCTTAAACCTATACCCTAAACCCTCAACCCTAAACCCTTAAGCCTTCTACTCTCTACCCTCAACCCAATACCCTCTACCCTCTACCCTCTACCCTAATCCCTCAACCCTATACCCTCAACCAAATACCCTAAACCATCAACCCTATAGGTCCTCAACCCTATACCCTCAATTCTCAACCCTCTACCCTATACATCGGATCCTTAACCATCATCTATGTCTATCCCTCCCTCCTCTTCTCTCATTCTCTCTATCTCACTTCTTGATCCATCTCTCCCTCTCTACCCTAATCCCTCAACCCTTAAACCCTCTACCCTCAACCCTCTACCCTAAACCCTCAACCCTATACCCTCAACCCTTAAAATCTCTACCATAAACCCTCAATACTCAACCATTAATCCCTCAACCCTAATCCCTCAACCTTTAAACCCTACACCCTCAACCCTCAATCCCTAAACCCTCAACTATTAACCCTTAATCCCTCAACCATAATCCATCAACCCTCAACCCTTAAACCATAATCCCTCAATCCTCTACCCTTAAAACCTAATCCCTCAACCCTTAAACCCTCAACCCTCAACCCTCTACAATATATATTAAACCTTGAACCCTCAATTATCAACCATCTACCCTATACATTGGATCCTCAAGCATAATCCCTCAACCATATACCCTAAAACCTATATACTCAACCCTATACCCTCAACCCTCAACCCTAAAACTCATCCCTCAACTCTTAAACCTTTAAAACCTCAACCCTTAACCCCTCAATCTTTAAACTCTTAAACCATCAACCCTCTACCTTGTACATTATACCCTCTACCCTATACATTTGAACCTCAACCCTAATCCCTCAACCCCTATCCCTCTCTCTCTATCTATCTTCTAACCTCTCTCCCCCTCCCTCTCTCCTACCCTCTCTAATTGTCTCTATCTACCCTCTCCCTCTTTCTATGTACATATCACTCAATCAATCCCTACCACTCCCTCTCTCACTCCCTCTCTCTCTCTCTCTCTCTCTCTCTCTCTCTCTCTCTCTCCCTCTCACTCCCTCTCCATCACTCCCTCTCTCTCCATATCTCATAGGTCTCTTCCTCCTATCCCCCTCTCTTTCTCAGGTCTCTCCCTCTGGCACCCTACCTAGGTAACTCTCTCTCTCCCCCCTCTCTCTATCTATCCCTCCCACGCTACCTAGATAAGTCCCTATTACTCCAACCCCTCTCTCACACTCCCTCTCTCTCTCCCTCTCTCTCAGGTCTCTCTCTCACACTCCCTCTCTCTCACTCCCTCTCTCTTGCACTCCATCTCTCTACCTATCTCTCAAATCTCTCCCTCTGGCACCCTACCTACATAACTCTCTTTCTCTCCCTCTCTCTCTCTCTCCCCTCTCTCTCTCCCTCAGGTCTCTCTCTCCCACCCACTCTCTCTCTTCTCCTCTCCCTATCCCTCCCAATTCTACTTAGCCAGTTCCTCTTACCCAACCTCTCTCTCTAGTCCTCTCTTTAGCTCTCTCCTTCCACCCCTCTCCCTCTCATGATCTCTCTCTCACTACTTCTCTCTCTCTCTCTCTTAAAATTCTCCCTCCCTCATATACATACATACATACATACATACATACATATAGACATACATACATACTTACATACATACAAGAATACATACATATGTACATACAATCTTACATACATACATACTCTAATAGATACATACATACAAGCATGCATGCATAGATACATACATGTCATACAAGCATAGATACATACAAACATACAAATATATATACAAAAATTCAATAGAGTAGAATTTAACACAAAGCAAGACATAACACAAGTGCATTATAATGCGCTCGCGTTATGTCTTGCTAGACATGTCTTGGGCACAAACATAAAAACCATGTCAAAACTAAGAAATAATGTGAGCGTGTTATAATGCACTCGCATTATAACATTCTCACGTTATTTCTTGCTTTGGGAATCCCCAAGCCTTGGGCTTGGTGTTTACCTTGGAATGCCAACCCAAAGGCTTGTAGTGTCTTCCCAAAATCCAAAGATGTGTTTTTGCAAATTCTACAATATTTCGCATAATCACGTTTGTGCTAAGCATTAGGTTTGCACGTTTTTCAATGTCAAACGAATCAAACACCTGGGTAATGTTAGGCTCTCTCTTAGCTATCTAACAATGTAATTTTTTCACATTTTGACAATGTTAAGCCTTTGATCTATAATTTATTTTGTTTGTGTCTTTTTTTGGAAAAAACTAGTTTTTGGTGTTTTTTTTGTTATAAATTAACCATTCATTGAAATTTTATATAAATTACATTTTTAGAAACTAGACTCCATTCTACGCATATTAAAAAAAATCAATTAGTTTCCAAATTTTATAGGGGTAGCACAGCCAAAATATTATTTTTTAGGAAGTTTCCACTTTGAAAATTATTAAAAAATCAAATATTCATTAAAAAATTATCAAAAAATTGAGTATAAACTACATACTGTTAGCTAATTTCTCACCAAAGCAATTTTAAAAATACTAAAAAATATTTAACCATGCTAGGGAGCCACAAAAGTTGCTATGCTATATTTTTTTGACAAAAACAACACCAATTTCCGTGGTCCCCTCTTTTGAACCCCTTAATCTCAACCATTTCCAAAAAAAAATAGTAGTTTACAAAGTAGACTCAGAGTAGTACAATCCTTGTTTTTGTTTCATCTCAAAAATTTGAGTGTAACTATCCTCAATTTCATGTCCAAGGTCAATATTCCCTGATTTTAAAAAAAAGTGGCCACTTAAGCCCCCTTTTTGGTCCCCCATCTTTTTTCACATCAACACCATATGTTTGGTAATTATATATTGTAATATTGTAAATTGTCACCCCTAACAATTTCACACTAGGTTTTACACTCTATTTCACATGTATAGTTAATTATATTCATAATATGTTCATTTCGGGGCCAAATTAAGAAAATACATTAAATTCCTTGACATTCTAAGTGTTGGAACGAAAAAGACCAAAATAGGAATTTTGGGCACTCCTATCTTTGGAATTAGCTTTCAAAAATTTATAAACTCATGTTGGCCTTTGGTGTCTTGAAAATGGTACTTTGTCATCCTTACTCCAAAAACTACTTGGGATGCATATATATAAGTATTTTTCTCTCATTTGGAAATTTATGAGCTATTATGCATTAATTATGAACATACATGTAACTTCTTTATGAGAATTCTCTACTCTTCTCTACATGCTTTGCTATAGCTCTCTATTTTGTTATGTGGACTAACCCTTGTAGTTATTAAAGGAAACTTATTCCTTCTTCATCAACTCCTTGTGGAAACTTGTGGTATGATATCACTCCAACAAGAGTTTCATACCTAAGGCAAATCTATCTTATGTTATTCCATTTATTACAATATTTACCATTTAATTTTCTTTTGCTCCCTCAGGGGAGCACACTCTTTATCATCAACATTATTGTTGTTGTGGAGGTGCAAACACCAACTTTGGGTTTGACCTACACATGCGCCTATACAACATAACCATTTCCCTCTTTTTGTGCGTGTAGATTCTAATCCAAAATTTTTGATAGTGACAAGTTAGAAGAAGATAAAACAAATTGTGACATGTTAGAAAGACTTCAGACCAAATTAAAACCCTTAGACTAGGGTGCTTGGCAGCCCTACCCCTCCAATTTAGCATCTACTTCTTGTGATAGGTGCTCCTATGTCTTCCTTTCTCAGATCTATACCTGTTTTTGTGCAATTCTATTTTTGTTTGTGTAATTATTCATATTTTTTAGATTAGGGCTTATAACAATTAAGTTAATTAAATCACATCTTAGAAATTTTCCCTCTTTGCAACAAAGGAACAAAACCGAAGAATATTGGATCTCCTTCTAGGATGTTATCCTATCATAACACTTTCATTGGTTTGTGTTCTAATATTAAGAAAAAGAAATGTTAATCTAAGTTAATCTACTAATTAGATCTAGGACCTCTTTTCACAATTAACATTTTGGTGAACTTGAATTAGCTTATATATGTAGATCTTTTGATTTAATTCAAATCTAATTTACTTGCTTGAGGAATTACATTAATTGAATATCTTATTTACATTTTTAAACATTGTATATTATTTTGGAAAATAAAAAATTTGAATGTTGTTGAAAAACACAAACTAGAACCAAATCTTATTTCTTCTAGTAAGAATCAATCCAAGCTATAAAATCAATATGGGGATCAAATCATATAGATAAGTAGCAACAAGTTACCCAAGGGTCTCATCACCCTTGAGGGTATCTTTAATTTAGATGAATAGTTGAAGAAAAAAAAGATAAACCTAGCTGCAAAGAAAGGTGACTTCAAGTCGGTTACCATTGCAGAAGGGAATCCTTAAACTTGGGAAAGGTATGCTCTACATTTGAACATGAATTTTTTATTGATCTTTGAAATAGATATAGTGATATAGTTGCATGAAAATCAAAGACCTAAATGGTTTTTGCGCAAACCTTGTCCAACATACCATTGATTTAGATCTAGATGCCAAGCCTGTAAGGTAGAAACAAAGGCCTATAAACCTCAAGATTGATCCTTTGACGAGGAAGGAATTGACTTAATTAATAGAGTCTAGGATCATATTTCCTATCAAACATTCTTCATGGGTGGTGAAATTAGTCCCTTTCAAGAAGAAGAATGGGAAAGTAAGGCTTTGTGTGGATTTTAGAGACTTGAATAGGGCCTCTTTAAATGATCACTAGCATCTTCCTTCTATGGAGAAGATTTTGCAGAAAGTTAGTGGTTTAGAAATATTTTGTTTCTTAGATGGTTATTTAGGCTACAATAAGTTTCTAGTTCAAGAATCTAACCAACACAAGATAAAATTTACTACAAAGTGGGGTTCCTATGCTTATTGCAAGGTACCTTTTTGGTTAACCAATATTGGAGCCACTTTCCAAAGAGCCATGGACATGAAATTTCAAGGTGTGTTCAGATAGTTGTACTAGTCTACTCAGATGATATCATAGTGTTTTGAAAAATTTCAAGAGATAATTTCAACCACCTTGAATAGGTCTTTCATAAATGCAATGAATATGGTATTTCCCTAAATCCAATCAAATGTGTCTTTTCCACTATCCAGGGAAAAATTATTGGATACATTATTTCAAAGGATAGCCTAGTCATTGATCCTACAAGGGTAAAGTCTATCTTGGCCATCCCACTCCCTAGTCATAAGAGGGGATTACAAATTTTCTTGGGAACAATTAATTTGTGATAAGGTTCATCCCAAACCTTGTTGCTTTGGTAAAGTCTCTCACTTCCATGTTTAAGAAAAATATGGTTTTAAAATGGACCAAAGAGGGAAAGTATAGATTTGAGACCATTAAAAAAGAGATTTATCAGGATCCTACCCTTATCAATCCCAATTATGATAAGGATTTTAGTCTTTACACATTTGGAGGTGAAGCAAGCATATAAGTTTTCCTAACCCAACTAAATAATCAAAATATGGAACAACCAATTTCTTTCTTTAGTGAAGGGCTCAAGGAATATGAGGTCAAGTACAAATCTATTGAAAAGTAGGTTCTTGTTGCTATTAGAGAATTGAAGAAGTTTAGGCACATGTTTTTTAACAATAAGACACAATTGATGGTCCCTCATGCGAGCATCAAAGAATTTTTGTTAAGCAAAGATACTAGTGAGAAAAGAGAAAGGATGGAATCTCAAGGTGATGGAATATGATGTTGATATTAAGATCACTAAGCTTGTGAGAGGAAAAGGATTGTGTCAACAACTTGTCTCATCTTTTGAACAACCTTTAGAGGTTTCCCTTTTTCTACAAGAACCTCAAGAATCAATTGCAAAAACTCAATGTAGTTGGGTGAATGACATGTCTATCTTCTTGTAATAAGAAAGATATCCTCTAGGTTTGAATAAGAAAAAAATAAGACATTTTAGGTTGTAGTCCATTCCCTAATTCATAGTGAATGATATAACTTTTATAAGGGACTTCAATGGGGTTTTATTAAGATGCATAGAACAAGATTAGGGTATTAGAATGTTGGGAGAATTCCATTATGGTCCTTCAGGTGGCCATTTCTATTCAAGGAATACTAATTCTAAGGTTATGAGGTCTACATACTATTGTCCAACCTTGTTAAATGATGCTCACAAATGGGTAATAAATTGCAAAAAAATGTGCTTTCTTCTCTAGAAAGAAAAGGCTGGTTTCCCTACCCCTCCATCCCATTTAAGTTGATCAACCATTCATAGAATGGGGATTTGATTTTATTAGCATGATAAATACACCATCTAGTGTTGGACATAAATATATATTAGTAGTCACATGCTACATCACCAAGTGGAAAAAGGAAATTGCTTTAAAATTTTCCACAAAAAATTCAATTCTAAAGTTCCTTAATGAAATTGTGACTAGGTTTGGCACCCCTTACACCATCATCTCTAATAATGCCAAATCTTTTGTTGGTATCTAGATCAATGATTAGGAAATTAGGCATGATATATTTTTAAAAATATCATCTAATTATTACCCTTAGGGTATGGCCTAGTTGAGTCTAAAAATATCATCAAGATTATCAAAAGGACTACTAAAGATAATCAAAGGGATTGGCATAGAAAATTGAAGGAATCCCTTTGGTCTAATAGAATTAATCCTAAAAGAGAAATTGGTAATTCTCATTTTATGCTAGTTTATGGAAGAGAAGCAAGATTACCATTATCATTGGAGTTTCATTCTCTTGAGTTAGCACATTAGTTGGATTTAGAGGGTAATGATTCTATGGTAGTAAGTTTGGCAGAGCTATTGGAGTTGGAAGAGACCAGACACAAAGCCATACACATCTTGGAGACTCGTCAAGCATAGGTAAAAATAAAATTTGACAAGAACGCTACCCATGAAGTGTTCCAAGAGGAATATTTGATACTAAAATGGGATGCAAATAGAGCTAAAGCTAGAAGGCATACCAAATTTGATGACATCTGGAGTGACCCTTATATCATCATCAGTTGTAAGGAGGAAAATGATTTTCATCTCTCTAAGTTAGATGGTGAGGTTCTTCCAATTCTAGTGAATGGAATTCATCTCAAACCTTATTTCTAATAGGTTTAGATAAGTTGCCAAAATGTTGACACCATGTGCCATCCATCCTTTTTTGCATGATCCATCACACAAAAACTAATATGATAAATTTCAAATGTGAATCATGTTCAAATGAATCTATTAGTTTCCTTTCACCCTTGCCAAGTTGTTGTCTAAAATCCTCAAGAAAACCTAGCTCTAAGTAGTGAAACAATTACTTTTGTTATATTCTTGTGTTGACTGCATATAATCAGTTTCCTATCTTTTAAGTAGCAACTTATGGGTCTTTATTCCATACCTTTACCGACCCCTCATACCTAGCATACCAGTTAGACCCATTGTTTTCTATACTCTATCCAAAATTATTAAAATGTTAAGTCTAAGTCCCCATGTATGATTTTGGCCCCCTTCCTTCCCTAGCATGATCCTAAAAACAACTTTTATGCATTTGCTTAAATAAATCACTTAACTATTGAGATCTTGGCCTCACTAAAGATACATGTCATCATTCCATTGCAATACACTCTTTCTTTGAAGTGTATTTTCATAAAGTGAGCACATAAAATAAATGTGTTGGGCTAAGGTACACGAGGTGACGATAGGTGGAAGCCCTTCATTGTAATGCTAAGTTCCTTCATAACACATTTTCTTAAGCTAAGCATATTGCAAAATCATGCTAGGAAGGGATCATTCTAGGATGATGATGCATGTCGGCTCTAGGTTACATCACAAAATCTCTTCAAAGGGATTTTTCATAAACTAGGCGCATAAGGAGAATGGAATGGGTAGTGAAGGCTAGGGATGGTGGATAGGCGGTGTCTTCCCATAGCAACATTGAGTTTATTTGTAGCACATTTTCATTCCTTTAGCATAGAATAAAAATGAACTAGGAAAGGTCCAGTTCTAGAATGATGCACAACATCTTCAAATTATAGTGCAAGGATTCTTCAGAGTGCAATTTCTATTACTGAGCGCAAAGAAAGAATGCACTAAGGAATATTGTGGTTATAGTGGTGATAGTTGTCAACCCCATATTTCATTGCTTCAACTCTTCATAGTGCGCTCTCCCTGAAGGATGCCTTAGAGGTTTTGCACTGGTCTAAGGGGGCGCATAGGGTATTGATCTTATAAAATAGACTATCATGTTTTAAATTTTCTACAGTAGGCTTGGATATTTGATCTCAGCCCTCCATCTCTAATCAAACGGCCCAAATTCAAATTTTTTAATGGCTAGGCACACCATTTCATGTGAGTTCTTGTAGTAATGATTGAGTGATATTTTCAGCTACTAGGATTGGATTTTCTCATTGTAGGGCTTATTATTCATGTATTTCCATGCCATATTCAATGTAAAATCAATGCCCATACCTCCTTTATGGAAGAGACATTCTTCTATTACAAAATAAGTTTCATGGCAAATTTCATGAGAGTTGTCTACTTTGCACTTATAGAACATTCATTGTAGAGGCATGGATTGCACATTAGGGTTTTTAGGTCAACCTTAGTATGAGGTTCAATGGCCCTATCATCCATATATGGTTTGATCATATTTCAATTAACTGCTAACCCTAGTAGGGCTAAGGTTTGGTCTGAAGTCATTCAAGTTATACTTGCACTATAAAATAAATGATTGTATTCATGTTAATGGTTATTCCTTTGGCTCCTCTAGGTTTTTGCTTTGGCAGAAAATTCATTTTGCATTCTAGAACTGTAAAGATTTCTTCTAAGCCTTATGCTAATGAAATTTAACTATTATCACTATTATCTCTTACATGTTTGTGTATACCTTCATTACCTTCATGTATAAGTGAGTGTTTTAGTTGTTTCATTGATATGTATGGTGTTGTCTAAAGTGCTAGACACACATGACAACTGAGAGGTGGGTGAATTAGTTGTGCATAAAAACCTTCAAAACCATATCAAGTATTAGTATGAATGTATACAAATGAAACACCAACATATTTATAATAATAATTCACAATAGTGAGGATTAGGTCACTATATGAAAATAGAAACTGCTTACAAGAGGCTCACTACCTGAAGGGCTCATTGCCTAGAGGACACACTATTCAAAATAAAGGCTAATTTCCAAGGGCTCACTGCCCAGGAATATCACTTCTTTTAGATTACAAAGAAATAGTTACAATGAGGTTCACTACCTCAAAGAAATGGAGAAACCACCACAATGTCTCTTTACCATCCACAACCTTCATCTCTCTACCTCCAACAACTTCTGGGACACTAAACTATAGACACATTCTGCTCACTACTTCTGGTAGTCTTAGATGTTCTTTCTTTCACTTAGATATTAACACATGATCATACATACATCATCCATGCCACCTACAGCTCCAAATATTTGACCTTGTATATATATATTTTTCAACCTCGAATAACCTTCTCTAGGTCAACTTTAGTGAAATGTATGCGCCTCAAACATTCAACCACCAAATAGGTTGGAACAAAACACTTCCATGGTGGAAAGAAGTGAGGGTGGACCACATCAATGGTTAACCAAGACCTAAATATACACTAACATGCTACACTAAGCTTCCAAAAACCATGAAGCTCATTTTCAATTAGTGCCAACACACCAGGTTGGCCAAATCAACATTAACACTATCAAAAAACCAAATTCACATTCACCAAGGCTAAAAAATTCCCATGGACCACGTGGCATCATTACAAAACATCCTCAAATATTCCAACACCAAAATAATATTCAAAAACACTAGTGCAAACACATGAAATTGAGAATACTATCATCCTATGTGACTAGTCAACTTTCCATAGAGATACAACTCATTAAAAAATCTTGTGAAACAAGTGAGCACTAAAAAAACCAAGGGAAGATAAATACAAGAAATATTAGAAAATTCCCAAATTTGAAAGAAAAGAAACTTCAACATGGAGAAATGCAAAGCAATTCCATTCCTCCTAGATATCCATCTTCATAAGCTAGAGACAATCCAACACAATGTCAAACATATCTTCTAATACATCATGATCTTAAACCTAAAACTCTATATATAATACCTTCAAAGAATTTTGATCATCTCATTCAAATTGCACAAGCACATATTTAAGCATGAAGAAATATAGAGAAAAATATAAAACACTTCCCAGTCACCTTGTTCAGTCTTTTATGCAAATTTTCTCAAAAGCACTTGGAAACCAAGTAACCCTGTTGTATTTGTAACACTTGATCAACACCATAAAAACCTTCTCAACATATCCATACTAGAGGTTGACATAAATGACAACATTGATGACAACATAGTGCAACAATCCCCCCTTTTGTAATTGATAGCAACATCTGTTGAGAAAACATCAACAATAAAAGCAGCTATGTAACTCCAATACTCAAGAAACTCTCCCCCTTACTTGAAAATTTATTTCCCTACGTTTTTCATACTTCTCTCTTTCTCTTTTTTCTATGTTTTAAAGACTTATCTCTCCCCCTTTGACATCAATAGCAAAGGGAAACACCTACACACAACACTTTAGGCACAAGATATGCTCCCCCCAACTACACCAACCAAATACAACACTACATACTCCCCCTAAGAGGTATCCTTCATCAGTCCAAGACAATGAATACATATTGAATTTCTCTCTTGAATAGATGCACAATATTATGCATCTAGTTGAAAGGAGGGGCAATAACTCCTAGCTTATGTCTGAGATACTCAAATATATCTTTTGGAAGAGCTTTTGTGAAAATTTTTGCTATTTGATCCTTTGTAGGTACATACTCCAACTTCACTTCCTTCTGAGAAAATTTCTCTCTTAGAAAGTGATACTAGATAGAGATATGCTTTATTCTTGAATGCATTATAGTATTTTTTAAAATTTTGATAGCACTTGTATTATCACACAATATAGGAATAGGTTCATCAAATTATATTATGATATCCTTTAATGTCTACTTCATCCACAACATATTCTAAATCTGTAGTAGATAATGACATTGAATCCTACTTCTTAATTATCCAAGAAACTAGCCTATTTCCAAGGAAGAAAGAACCTCCACTTGTACTTCTTCTATCATCTGCACAACCTACCCAATCTGCATTTGTTTAAGCACTCAAAGAGAAGTTAGTATCCTTAGAATACCATAGACCATAGTCTAGAGTGCCCTTCAAATATCTGAATATCATTTTGATTGCTACCACATGTGGACTCTCTAGGATCTTCTTGAAATCTTGTTTCAAGACATATTGCATGCATAATTTAGGTCTAGTTGAAATTAGATATAGTAATCCACCAATCATGGATCTATACTTAGTCTGATCTTTCTTAGGAGATTCATCACTTTTTCTTAATTTACAACTAGTAACCATGGGAGTACATATTGGTTTAGAATCCTCCATTCCAAACTTCTTTAACATTTCCTTTTATATATTTTGATTGTGAAATGAATATCCCTTTTCTAATTGAATAATTTGTAGACCAAGAAATTCATCTTCCCAAGCATTGACATTTCAAACTCATTTTACATCTCCTTTGTAACATTTTTGCACATGGTCTCATTTATTCCAAATATTATATCATCAACATACACAACCGCAATCAATATTTGATCTTCCTCAACTTTGAAGTAGAGGTTACTTTTTGTGGCACTCTTTTGAATCCTTGATATAGTAAGTATTTGTCGAATCTTGCATATCGAGCCCTAGGAGCCCGTTTGAGCCCATATAATGTGTTCTTCAACCTACAGACCATATCAAGATATTATCATAATTGAAAACCTTCTAGTTGTTCAATGCACACTTCTTCTTCTAGCTTACCATTCAAAAATGCAAACCTTACATTGATTTGATATACCTTGAAGTCTTTATGTGTCATAAGAGCCAAAAACATCTTAATAGCCCCCATTCTTGCTACTGGAGAAAATGTATATTCAAAATCTATTCCTTCCACTTGTGGGTAGTCTTTACACACAAGTCTTTCCTTGTTTCTAATAACTTCTCCATTCTCATTCAACTTGTTCCTAAAGACCCATTTAGTTCATATCACATTCTTGTTTGTTGGTCTTGGGACCAGTTCCCATGTCTGATTCTTCTCAATTTTCCTTAGTTCTTCTTCCATAACATTGATCCAATTTTCATCCTTGCATGCTTCAGTAACTATTTTAGGTTCTATTTTAGAGAGTAAACAAAAATTTACCTGTTTCTCTGCCATAGTAGCTTTTCTTCTTATCAGCACACCTTTGCTCTTGTCTCTAACTATTTAATCCTGAGAATGATTTTTCTACACATACTTAGGAGTCTTAGGGTTCTTTTTTAGAGTTTCTTCCTCTTCTACTAACATCTCTTTTTCTTCTTCTCTGAAAAGGGGATCATCATATTCATATCCTTCTATTAGCACTAAGTTCTAATGTGATTCTTCACCCACTTTGACACTTGCACTTTCAATTATCTTCTTTAGTCTCTTGTTGTAATACCTATATTCCTTGCTCTTTGTAAAGTATCCAAGGAATATTCCTTCATTTGATCTTGCATCAAAATTTCCTAAGTTTTCTTCATCCCTCATGATATAACATTTACTTCCAAAAACTTTGAGATATTTCACAATGGAGATTTTTCCATACCATAGTTCATAGCAGGTCTTTGAACTATTCACTCTTGCTTGTCCTTTGTTGAGAATGTAAACTAGGGTATGAATATCTTGTCTCCAATAGATTTTCTTCCATCAACATGGTTCTTTTTGTCTCCTAAATTGTCTTGTTCTTCCTCTCTAAAACCCCATTTTGATGTGGAGTTCTAGGAGTTGATAAATGTCTTTTTATCCCATGATCTTCACAAAAAACGTTAAAATAATTTGAGGAAAACTCACCACCTCTGTCAGACCTTAAGCACTTGATTTTCAAATCATTTTCATTCTCAACCATAGATTTAAATGCTTTAAATTTATATAGAGCTTCTTATTTTTCTTTGAGAAAGGTCACCCAAGTCATTCTATATTAATCATCTATTAACAACATAAAATACCTGTCACCTTGAGGGATTCTTGTTCTGGTATGTCCACATAGGTCTATATCTTATAGTATTATGTTGCTTAGTTTTGAACCTATTCCTTGTTTTGTAGAAGTTTTCAGATCCAACTTCAGAGCCCAAGAACACCTGCATGCAAGAGATACCTGTCACATGGAAGAGAATGGAGAAAAAAGCAAGAGAGGGTTTTAAGCTCTGTAATATCAGAGATCTATTATCAGAACAATCAAATAGAATACAAGAGATCAATCCTTATAAAAGGAGATCAACACCAAAAGGAAAACCTAACCCTAAGGTGAGTGCATTTAATAATTAATATTAATTATTAAATGACTAATATATGTGCATAAAGTGAAATCTTAAGAGGAGAGTAAAGTTAATTAATTACTTTACTCTAACACCCCCCTTAAGATGAGCTACAATGCAGCTACAAACAAGTGCAAAAAAGAAAAAGGAACTACAATGCAACTAAGGGTCCCGGCAACATGGCCTGGTAAAGTACCCGAATACAACCAAATCTCTAGAAAGTGGAGAAATAGAGAAAACCTCATGGGAAAAACTCTACTCCAAAAGAGAGAAAAGAAAGGAATGAAATGCACTAATGAAAGAAGGATAGGAGGTGGATTACATGATACCCCCCATAGACAACTTCTATCATATAAGTACATATACAATGGTCTCCATAGGAGAGATAGAAAGAGAGAAGAAGGCCCCCCCACAATGAAGAAACTCCTGTCACAATGGTAGATGCCTGATGTAGAATCCAAAAGGAGATCCTGAAGTGGCAAATGATATTCCTCCCCTTGGGAAGAAACGGATCCAAAGGATGATGTCGAAGAAACCCTATGAAGAGTGATGAACCAATCTATCTCAAGATGTGTGCCATGATAGAATGCTGAAGAATCGCTCTGTCTGAACTGAAACAAAAGATGTCAAATCCAAACTGAACTGAAGACTCAAACACTGCAACCTTTGAATGCACAAATGATGGTGGGCTAACAGCTGGAATATGGCTGTCAACAAAGAGGAGCTGAAAATCCTCAAAGTAATCCTCCAAATCTGCAATATAGGACTCTACAAACAAAGACGAAATGCCTGCAAGATAAGAATCCCAAGTAGCCATGTCTGAAAGATGTATGATGTCCTGCTTAGCTGAATCAATAGGAGCAAAGAAGAGGCAATATCAAACTAATCAAGAACAATAGGAGAAGATGTTGATACAAGTATAATCTCAGTCTGAAGAGTAGGAACTGTGAGACAATCCTCTAATTCATCAGAATATGTAAGGGTGTCTAAATACTGAAGCTCCTCTAAAGTATCATGATCAAAAGGTGTGTTCTCTCTCCAACCAATGGGTACAAGACAATCTGAAGCAGGATCCTCTGGGAATGGAGAAAGACTGGGGTCTCCATAGATCTCCCAAAGACGTGTCCAAAGTGAGTGAGGACAATCAATGCCCGATATAGCCCACATAGTGTCATCATCAACACTAGACCGTATAAGTCCTACTATGTGATTTCTAATGATATCCCAAGCTAGTTTTCCCTTTGAAGTTGCTAGTTCAGGTATGAGATCATACAAATAAGGAAAAATATTAAGCCACCTACAGTGTGTAAGTATGCCCTTTGCCCATGACTCATAATTACCCCGTTCCAGAAAAACAACTGAAGGGTGAGTAGAAAAACCTATGATAACTCTTCAAATTACAAAAATATGAGACTAACTAACCTCAATACTGATAAACTAGATCAACAGATGCCATCCCATGCAAACAAATCATTTCCAGGTGCCAAAAAATTCAAGTAATTGACAGATGTGTGAAAACACAAAAAACTGAATAAAAAGTACCTGGGGTAGATTCTGGAAAAATAAATGACAGATCTGGAAAGAGCACAAAAACACCTTTCCAACGCCTATTTGTTTACGAAAAACGAAGTTTGTATGCAAAAGATACGCCCCTGGGAGTGAAAAACACAAGTTCTGACTTTGACTGGAAAAAAAGACTACAAATCGGAAAAATCAGAAAAAATACCTTCATCAATTAGATCGGGCTCAGAACCAGCTTTCCGACACCTATTTTTGTTCGAAGATTGGAGAAAAAATGAGCATTTTATGCCCGATTTACCAAAACTGCTTCGAAAAAGCATAACTAGGGCCCTAGAGCCCTCAGGGGCTTAAAAAGGAGACCCCTAGTCCGCTAGGTGACAGGGGCTGGATGCAGGTGGCACAACGACGGATCATTGGTGGCAGGCCGGTGAGTGGTGGAGCTCTGGCGGGGTTGTGGTGGATGGCCGGCGGTGGGCCGGTGGTGGCCTGCGGGTTGGCGGCGCTGCTGGCCGAGCGGCCCTCCGGCGGCCGCTGGGCGGTTCCGCTGGCCTGAGCGGCTAGCGGGCATCCGCCTGGTGGCCGCTTGGTGACCGATGGGTGACTGCCAAATCAACACTGGCCGCGTAAAAATGAAATAAAAAAACCTTTGTTTTATTTATTTATTTATTTATTTTTTAATTTTTCAACCTCGAACAGCGTGCCTTGGGGCCGTATGGCTCTGGGGCAATTTTTTTTCATTTTCGGTCGACTGTGGCCAAATTGGACTTGCTTTATATGAAAATGGGGGTTTTGGGCACTGCGAATCCAACGGCGAGGTCCGTTTGGGCCCAAAATGAACCCAAAAAATGAAGTAAGCCTGGATCCACAAGAAAACAACCCAAACTACTGCAAAAGCCTGATCAAACCCTCGTAGCTCCAAAATACTCAAAACAAGAACAGGCTATAGCAGATCCACTCTGATACCATGTAGAAGTTGTCAGATCCAACTTCAGAGCCCAAGAACACCTGCATGCAAGAGATACCTATCACATGGAAGAGAATGGAGAAAAAAACAAGAGAGGGTTTTAAGCTCTGTAATATCAGAGATCTATTATTAGAACAATCAAATAGAATACAAGAGATCAATCCTTATAAAAGGAGATCAACACCAAAAGGAAAACCTAACCCTAAGGTGAGTGCATTTAATAATTAATATTAATTATTAAATGACTAATATATGTGCATAAAGTGAAATCTTAAGAGGAGAGTAAAGTTAATTAATTACTTTACTCTAACATGTTTATTTTCCAAATTGAAACTCTTTACAAATTGCATTGATAGGCTTTGTAATTCTTGGAAAGTCTCTCACAACATGAGTAGAATTGATCTTTACTAGGCTATCAAAATTGATATCACACATTCTTCTATGCCACAACCAACTTTTATTGATTTGAGTCATAAAGCACTTACCACTAGCACTTTTGAGTTGATAAAAATTTCCTTCTATCCTTGTTCCTACTGCAACCAAGATACTAGATCTTCCTTTTCTAATTTCAAAACCATCATCTTGAAAGACCAAATTGTATCCTCTGGTACACATTTTTCCTACACCAAGAAGATTATGTCAGAGACCCTTGACATAAGGAACATCATTTGTCTTATTATTTCCATAAAAATTAATTGAACCTTTTGAATAGATCTTAGCAGATGTGTCATCACCAAACTTAACACATCCACCATAATATTTATTAATGTTAACAAACTTACTCTTATCACCTTCCATATGATTTGAACATCCTCTATCAATTATCCAATAGTTTCTCTCCTCTTTTGAATGAAAGGCAGTCAACATAGTTCCTTTAATGCTGAGACCTATTTCTAAAGAAATTTTCTTCACACATCCCTTAGGTTTAGTAGAATTAGTTCTCACATTCAAAGCCATGAACAAGCATTCATCAATTTTATTATTTGGGTAGTTTTATTTCTCATTATCACTATCTTCTTTAACATAATAGCTTTTCTTGAAGGATTTACCTTTATGATCTTTATGTTTGTCATTTGAAACTTTATTTGGAAATTTTGAAGCATAGTGACCTATCTTTCCATAATTGAAACACTTGAAAGGTAACTTACCCCTATATCTGCTAGTGCCCTTTTCAATCTTCTTACAAAATTTTCTTCCACTTCATCAAAATCATCTAGATCAGATTCATCATTCATCTCTTTCTTGTTGACTTTAAAAGTATTTTCTTTCCTTGGAGCATCTTTGTCGAACTCTCTTAATTCAAAAGTAGTTAAAGCACCAAACAATTGATCTCTAGTATATTAATCTAGATTTTGAGCTTCCTCAATAGCAAAAGCTTTAGCACTATAATATTTAGGAAGGGATCTCAATAAATTTTTCACAATTTCACTTTCCTCAAGTTTTCCACCAAGACCATTGATGAAATTGACAATTTCATCCATCTTGTGTATGTAGCTTGAAATATCTTCATCCTCTGACATCCTTAGGGTTTCAAACTTGGCCTTAAAATTCCGCATCTTCACTTTCTTTACCTTATCATCTCCATCATAAATTCTTTTCAACTTCTCTGAAACCTCTTTAGTAGTTTTGAAGCTTATCACCTTCACAAGTTCTGAATCTGAAAACCTACTCAAAATAACATTCCTTTATTTTCCATTGTTCTCATATTACTTGATCTCATCTTCACTTGTTGGAGGACTATTAGACATATTAAATCCATCTTCGACTAATTTCCATACACAAAACCCTAATGTGGTGAGAAAGGATTCCATCTTGGCCTTCCAAAAAGCATAATTTGTTCCATCAAACATAGGAGATTTAAAACTACTCTTGTGTGCCATCTGGATCTAGCTCAAGTAGTTAATTTTATTCCAAGTAACCTCTAATCTAATACCAAATGTTAGAAACACGTGAAAACTTAGAGGGAGGTGAATCACTTGTGAACTAAAACCTTCAAAACCTTATTAATTATTAGTATGAATGAAATAACACATCCACAATCATTCACAATAGAACACCAAATATTTACATGGAAAACCATATAAGGGAAAAACCATAGTGAGGATTAGCTCACTATATGAAAACCAAAACTGATTACAAGAGGCTCACTACCCAAAGGACTCACTATCCAAAAGAAAGGCTCACTACCAAAGGCTCACTACCCAGGAAGACCACTTCTAAATTACAAAGAAAAAGTTACAAGGAGGTTCACTACCTCAAAGCAACTGGAGAAACCACCACAATTTCTCTTTACCATTTGTAACCCTTTGCTCACTACTTTCGATAGTCTTAGGCATTCTTGCTCACACTTACATTTCAACACATGATCACACATACATAATTCCATGCCATGCACATCTTGAAATATTTGAACTTGTATATATATATATATATATATCTTCTAAAACCTTGAATAACCTTATCTAGGTGGGCTTCAGTCAAACATTTGCACCTCAAACGTGCAACCACCAAATAGGTTAGCACCAAACATCTCCATGGTGGAAATAAGTGAGGGTGGACCACATAAATGGTTAACCAATACCCAAATCTATGCCCATACACTACAATAGGCTTCCAAAAACCATAAAGCTCATCCATAATCAGTGCTAACACACTAGGTTGGCCAAATTGACATTAACACTATCAAGTAGCCAAATTCACACTCACCAAGGTTGAAAAAATATTGGGAGCTATGTAGCAACATTACACAACATCTTAGAATATTCCAATACCAACAAAATATTTAAAAACACTAATGCAAATGCATGAAACTGAGAATACTATCATCTTGTGCAACTAGTCGACCTACCATAGAGATGCAACTCATGAAACAAGCTTGCAAAATAGCAGAGCACTAAATAAAATAAGGGAAGGTAGATATAGGAAATATTAGCTCATTCCAAAACCTGCAAGAAAAGAAACTTCAACATGAAGAAAATTAGAGCAATTCCATTCCTCCCAGATATCCCTCTTCACAAGCTAGAGATAGTCTAACACATTGCCAAACATACCTTCTACTTCCACATGATCCAGAACCTAAAACTCTAGATATAACACCTTCAAATACTTTTGATCATCCCATTCAAACTACACAAGAACATCTTCAAGCATGAAGAAATATAGAGAAAAATATAGAACACTTCCTAGTCACCTTGTTCAATCTTTTATGCAAATTTTCTAAAAATCACTTGAAAACCAAGTAACCTTTTTGCATCTGCAACACCTAATCAAAACCATAAACACCTTATCAACATATCCATATTAGAGGTTGACATCAATGACAACACTGATGACAACATAGTGAAACATAAAGTATGAAGGAACACAATTTTATCTTGGTGTATCACCTCCCCTTTCCCTTTTATGAATTATTTTTATCCCTTTCTTCTAAGAATTATTAGAGTAGGGTAGTGGTGGGATTTCATGTGGTGGGTTGGTGTAGTGTAGAAAATTATACTCCTTTCTAAGTGAAAGTATAATTTCACACTTAATTTGGACCTATTTTAGTGACCTCCCATTTATGCATTTTACCCTTCAAAATAGGCCTCTAATTCCCTTTATTATCCATCCCAAGGCCTATTTTTACCATTTTTAAACACCACAACACACATTGAACAAATTCATTTAATAAATTAAAGGACCCAAAATAAAATGAGTCTTGACAATTTAGGTCAAGACCCATTCACCCTTGGGTGAATGGGTCCCCTTTAGGTGCAAAAACCCAATTTAAAATATGTTATTGGTGGCATTTTAATGTTCAAAATTCAAGTTGCAAAGGTCATCTATCAAGATTTAATATTTGGGAAATTAGAGAAGAAGCCTATAAAGACTAGTCTTTTCACCATTTCAAAGTAGGTTGACCAGAGATTGAGAATATATTCACAAGATTAGCACTCAAGAGCAAGGAGAGAACATTCAAGCAAGAAAACTTGAAGTCTTGGAGCAACATTTCATTTATTTTTGTAGGTCTTCAAGCTCATTTTTCTAAGATAGATCAAGCATTGTTCATGATTTGGAGGTTGATTCCAATGGTGGATCATGATGGATTGTAGGTTTTGGGACATGCACCTAGCGATTCTCTCAAACCTAATGACTTGTTTCCTAAGTGTTCCAATCTTCAATATTCATTCTAATAGCCACTTAAAGCAAGGTATAATCAGATTTTAGATCTATTTGGGTGTTTTGACTTCTCCCTAACTAGGTCTTTGTCATTTTTCATGTTCATTTAGGGATCTTATTCTAACACTCTTGAATAAGGCTTGTTTGCATTTTATCTCTTGACACCTTAGATGCACTTAAGGTTAGGGTTTGCACACACTACTATTTATCATATTTCCATCTTTCATCAAGGTTTAATTACCAAATTTTGGGTTTGACCAAGGTAAACCCCCATATAAACAAACCAAAATTTTCAATTTTTTCTATAGATCCAAAGTCGAGACTAAAGATTTGTAGGTACAGTAGCAAAGTTTAGACAAAGGGCTATGTAATCAACTTTTGATTTTCCAAAAAGGGATGCAAGGACCCATTTTCCCTTGGGAAAACTTGTCCTACTACAGATCCTGAAAACCACTTTTGGAGCTAGGTACATAGCATCTTAACCTTCTCAAATCTATTGGCTAATGGTTGCTTCTATTAGTATTGCCATAATACTTCATGTTTAAAGTGTTAGATATCATAAGTTTGATTGTTAACTCACTTTTATTCTTCTCCCAAAACTATTGTTCATTCATTTTTTCATAAGGAAGTCAAGACAACATAGTGTCCAAACCTAGGGTTGAATCACCTTGAGGGTTGCAAGTCAATTCTATTCATTTGTGGGACTATCCCTCTTCCTAATGAACATGGAAAGGTGGATTTGTGATTAGGTGAACACCCCCTTTTTCTTTTTGGAATAGGTACCTCATTTTTAGGTCTCCTATCCATCTCCCCCTATTTCCTATGTTTCATTTTGGCATAGGTACCTCTTTTTTAGGTCTCCTATCCATGTCATGCCTAAATATATTCCATATAATCTTCTTTTGGGTAGGCCATGGATCCATCACAGGAATATAGTCCCTTCAACCCTGCATCATTTAATGAAGTATGTTTATAAGAATAAGGTCTACACAATCAAAGCTAACCTCCAATGAGAAAGTTGCTTGCAAACTAAGAAAAATAAAGAGAGTCCTTTGAAAATATTAATACCAACCTCACAAGTAGAACCTAGGCAAGAGGAAGAAAAAGAGATTTTTTTTGCAATAGTTACAAAATCATTGGATGATGATTGGGGTTCATTGGATTTCACACCTACATTTATGGGAGAATGTAAAGTCATAAAAAATGAATCAGGAAAAGAAAAAGGAAAAAAATGATGTGAAAACAACACATTGTGGAACCATCAACAATATTTGACTCAAAATTTTTAGAAAAATACACAAGTTATACAACAATTTATGACAAGGTTGATCATGAGCAACCATCATCTTCAATAGAAATGGATGTTCTTTATGGGAAAGTATATCAACTATTGAAGAAACTTGGTTATAGTGGAAAAGGATTGTGTTGTGAATAAACAAGGCATTCGTGTCCCAATACAGCCTAACATATTGTAAGAAATACAAAAATGGTCTTGGATATTGTCCTTCTAAGATAAGAAAAACAAAACAATTCCTTCACTTAACATCAACACCATTATGCAAGATTCTCCTAAGATAACTCCCACATTGAAGCATCCTAATTTAATAGATACCACAAGTGATGAATCATTGGATTATTTTCAACATGATGAAGCTTTGGCAGAAATTTTGGGAGTTTATGACAATTTACCAACTCATCACCACAAATAAAGATTCACTTGTGCCTTAACAAGTAAAGGTTACTTTGGTGAAGAAAAGAACACAAATGATATTGAACAAGATGAAGAGGAACAAATTCTCAAAATTCCAAACCAAAGTACATTACTTGTGGGAGATACAATTAACATACTAATGGACACATCTAATGAAGATAAAGTGATTCAAAAGGAAAGTATCTTGATGATAATGAACAAGAAGAACATGAAACATTATTACATGACTTTCCTAAAATATTTTCTTGGATTATTCAAATATATCAGGTATTGATGCTAAGATAGTTATACACAACATTGTGCTTGAGAAGGATGTTAAACCAGTAAGAAAAAAGATACACAAAATGAATCCTAAGATATCATTATCAGTTAAGGTTGAAATTGAGAAGCTCCTAGATGCTATATTTATCTTTCCCATTGATTATTCACCATGGATCTCAAACATTGTAGCATTGGAAAAGCTTAACAATCGTATTAGGATGTGTATGGATTTTTCGTGATCTTAATAAAGAATCTTTGAAAGATGATTTTTATCTTCCTAATATTGACATGAAAGTAGATTTAACCACGATCCATGCCTTATTATCTTTCACGGATGGATTTTTAGGCTATAATCAAATCTTTATCAATCATGAGGATCAATACAAGACAACATTTACTACACCTTGGGAAAAAAATTGTTGGGTTGTAATTTCTTTTGGATTAAAGAATGTTGGCGCAAAATATCAAAGATCTATGGCATTGATATTTCATGATTACACACATAAAATTTTGGAAGATTATGTTGATGATATTTTGGATAAATCCTTAACTCATCAAGATAATTTTAAAATCCTTCAAAATATCTTTGAAAAATGTATCAATACAACATGCAATTAAATCTAAAAAAAGTGTCTTTGGTATGGAAAGTGGAAGACTTTTGGGTTTTATAGTTTCCCATAGAGCCATTGAGATGGAAAAAAAAATTGATGCTATCATTTTTTTTAGACTGCAGGAATCGGGTAGCACGACCCCCTATAAACTGCAGTGCGCCTGGTAAACTTTTTAACGTGACCGGCGGCACTGGCGCGACACGCCCTCCGGTACCACGGGACGGGGGGAGACTAGAACTCGTGACCAGCAGAGCCGCAACGGAATTACTTAGCCAACCGAGCTAGGGCCCCCGCCCTAAAATTGATGCTATCATTAACATGCCACCTTTGAAGAACATTTCTCAACTATACAAGGAAGGATTCAAGCTATCTGTCATTTTTTGGCATCTTTAGCGGATCAAACTTTACCTTTTACCCAACTTCTTAAGAAGGAATCAAAATTTAAATGGAATAATGATTGTAAACAATATTTTGAAAGTTTGAAAGAGTATCGAGCTAATAATCTTATTTTACAACTTTCTATTCAAGGAAAGCCATTCACCTATTACATATCAGCATCCACCCATGCTCTAGTAGCATTGTTGGCTCAACAAGATGACAATGGTAAAGAATATCCTATTTATTACATTAGCCAAACTTTAATTGATTATGAAACTCAATACAAAACAATAGAAAAACAATGTTTGGCCCTTGTGTTTGCACTAGTAAGTTGAGACACTATTTACTAAATGTGGAAGTGCATGTTGTTACAAAGTTTGATCCCTAAAATGCCTCTTTGCTAAAATAAAATAATCAAGATGCTTAGCTAAATGGGTTATGTTGTTAACTAAGTTTGATCTTAAATTTGTCTCTCCAAAGGAAAAAAAAGGACAAGCCTTGACTGACCATTTAGATGATGCTCCCTCTCCATTAACATTACCTAATATGGACTCATTCCTTGATGAGAGTGTGTTGAAAATTGAAAAGGAAACATGATAATTTTACTTTGGCAATTCTAAGTGTCAAACTGGCTCTGGAGCAAGGGTTATATTAAAATCACCTTCAAGAAATCCTATTCCCTTATCTTACCATCTAAGCTTCATATGTATAAACAACGTCGTCGAGTATGAGGCTCTAATTGCTAAAATATGTACAACCTTATCCTTAGGTGTTCAACACATTCACATATGTGGTGATTCTCAATTGGTTAGTAAACAAATTAATGGATCCTACCATGCAAAACATGATAATTAATTAGTCTAATATAAAAACCTCACAATGGCATTGCTTGAATGCTTTCAATCACATACCATTGAAAATATTCCTCAAAAGGATAATCAACATGCAAATGCAATGGAAAGTGTCGCTTCTTTTGTATCTCCTGATGATCCTTTTGTGGATTTCACATTTGTAATCCATATGATTATCAAACCATCAATAGATGAAAAAGTGAAAGAAGTGTTAAATATTGAAGCCTCTATTGAATGGTACACACCAATATTTAATTATTTAAAAGAAGGCACCTTTCTTGAGTCAACCATTAAGAACACTAGAGCTTGTATTAAAAAACTTGCTACTAGATATGTAATCCTAGAAGATATCTTATATAGACGATCCTTTAATGGTCTTTTACTAAGATGTCTTAAACAATCAAAGATCCCTATAGCCCTTTAGGAAACTCATGTTGGTGCTTGTGGGGGGAATTTTGGGGGAAGATCGTTAGTTCAAAAATTAATCCACATAGGATATTATTGGAGACATATGGAACAAGATTGTTTTGATCATGTTAAGAAATGTCACAAATGTCAGGAGCATAAAAATATGATTCACGCTCCCACTTCTGAACTTCGTGCCTAAATTTCTATTTGGCCATTTTTGGTTTTGGGTTTGGGTCTCATTGGAAACATATCCCCTCCCTCTTCTTCTGGATATACATTTATCATAACCTCGACAAATTATTTCACAAAATGGGTAGAAGCAATTCCTCTTCATTCTACAATAGCTAATACAATTTATCATTTCATATTGGAACACATTATTGATTGCTTTGGTCTTCCTTCCACATTAGTTTCAGACAATGGTACACCGTACACCATTTAAGAACAATAATGTGAAGAAATTTTTGGAAAAATTTCACATTCAACATCGTTTTCAAGACTGTATTACCCACAATCCAATGAAAAAGTGAAAGAAACAAAAAACCACTTGAACAAATCTTGTGCAAAATGGTAAGTAAACATAATAAGGATTCACACACTCAATTATTGTAAGTATTGTGGGATTATTGCACTAGTATTCAAACATCTACAAGAAACACACCTTATAATTTGGTCTATGGCATTGACGTAATAATGCCCTTAGGGTTAGAAATTCCTTCATTGTGAATTTCTCTTTGAGGACTTATTGATGATACCACTTATAAAGAGAAATGGTTGCAACAACTTGAAATTATTGATGAAAAATTCATTAATTCTCTTGAGCATCTTCAAGCTTACTTGAAAAGAATGTAGCATAGTTACAATGATAATGTCATTTTGCGCTCATTTAATAAAGGTGATTTAGTGTTAAATAAAAATCAATGCAATGTTAATGCCAACTCGGGTGAAAAAGGAAAGTTTAGTTTGAATTGGTTAGGCCCTTACATCATTCAAGAGAGCTATGGTTTTGGTTCATATACATTAACAGAAATGGATGGTACACCTCTTAAAAAACCTATCAATGCTGCACATTTGTGTAGATATTACACTTAACATCTCTTTTGAATAATGTGCATATTAAAGCATGTTGTTAGATTTAGTAGATACTTTTCTATTTTATCTCGCATTGCTTCATTCTTGACAAACATTCTTTGTGTGTCTTGAATTATAAAGTAATTTTTCATTAGTGGGATTATTACTTTATTTTACATACTATCCAATTTCATGTGTGTGTATATATATATACATATATATATAAATTTTCATAATTAGATCATAAGAGTATTTAAATTAACATGATTGCACTTAATCCAAATGTTGTATCTAAATGAAATTAAGTGTTTAAGTTATATCACATACATAAATAATAGATCATGAAGAAATTTATTAAATAATCTACACCAAGATTGTCTAATAGATCATATATACATCTAATCTAAATAAGAAAACATATAGAAACAAAATGCTTATATTAATCACAAAGAGTTTATATACATGATCACCACAATGTGGCATAACACGAACATAAGTACATCTACGTGGGACTGTGACTACTGGATCCCTTAGGACTTGGTGGTGGTGCTCATTGGGAGATGGTGGATCATGTGCGGCTCATGGAACTAACCCACTCTCGTAGGCCTCAAAGATTTCCCTCTCTAGAAACTGCACGTATGAGTAGTGTAATGTGTTCTTGCTTCACTCGATCCCTATCTACCTATAGTCTCACCTAATCTTCTTGAAATATAGCAAGCTCTCCCTATAGTCTATCAAGCTTTGCCCATATGACAACAACTAACTCGCTCTCAGCCGAAACTTGGGTGGCTTGGAGCTCCTCTTATGTAACACTTGACTACTCATCTTGAACTCTGTAATCATTAAGGTCCCTCATAGCCTCCTTGTAAGTGGTCCTCTATTATGCTAAAGGCTCAAATAGGTTTGCATGGTGCCTCACCATAGGTGGTGGCCAATGCTCTTCTCATGTAGCCTATTGTGGGTGTAGGACAAGGGTCATCTATGTAATGATCTCTCTAACGAAATACTACCAACCTTGGATATCACTTGTAGCAAGTAGAACATAAAATACATTAGAACATAATATAGTAAGAAATCTATAACTAGAACTTAAAACATAATAATAATAATACATCATTACCTAGGCCACCAACCCATCGATTAGAATCTTGATGGGTAGTGTAGACACCTAAAAATGACCTAGGCCTACAAGCTTCATTTTTACCACTTTCATCCTAGTGTAATTATGACATTTAATATGTCCTTGGTCCACATTCGACTATTGATTAAATAATTCATAATTATTCAATTAATTCATGACCTTTTATTCTTCATGATTATTAAATAAATAAATCTTAATACGTCATTAATGGTCTAAGTCTTCCCTTAATTAAATAAATTTCTTAATTTATTTAATTACCCTTCATCATATATTTCTTCCTGATTATTAAATAAATAAATTTTATTTATTTATTTAATATGTCACTAACTGTCATAATTAAATGAATTGATTAATTAATTTAATTAATTAATCTTATTCTAAATTAAATAATTATATTTAATTATTTAATTGTCAAATTAATATTCTTTCATTTTAAATAAATGAAATTATTTAAAATGTCATCACTTTCTTTTACCATTTTGGTAAATAATTAAAAGATTATTTATTGTCTCACAAAATCATTATTTTGAATTAATTTAATTCAAAATAGTAACTAATCTTCCAAAATCAAGTAATCGGGTAGATTCTTGATTTTCCAAATTTGATCTTCAGTCCAACTCTTATCTTCTTGATTTTTTGAATCTCACAAATCAGGCAGTCTTTATCTTCTTGATTGTCAAAAATCTTTATTTTCTAATTAATTTATCTCATTTATTCTCCACCGCCGATTTGATTCTCTTAGATGACATCTTGACTGCTCACTTAAGGATTTTTCCCTAACCCTGATTAGGGATTGTCAGATTAAATATGGGCCTCTGATTTTAGGTCTTTGTCAGAAGTCAATCTCGTCCGTCCATTCAAAATGGCATTTTCTATAAAGTGCTATTTTTCTCTCATTTCTAGATTACACACACATTACGCACATAGATTACAATATTCGTGCATATTAATACTTAGATTAATTTGGCATTTGAGTTATTTTTGTCATAGACATAGGCATTAGGCATTTGTGCAAATCCTTCAAAGCTTGGTGTAGGACATAGAAATTTATTTGCAAATTGCTCACATGATGAATCTAAGGGCAACACGTCAACCAACAAGCAAGAAGGTACTATCAAGGTGAATCGTGGAAATTCATGCGAATCAAAGGTATAATTGTACTTGTTTTCATTGTTCTTGATAGGATCTTTGGATTACATGCTTTATGTGTTAGTTTATCTCACACTCTAATCCTCAAAATAAATCCATAGATACATTTGGTGAACCTGACATGTTTTAACACATTTTGAGAAATCTAGGAGTTTGATTCTTTTGTTGCAGGTTTGGCATCATTGTGGATAAAGCCCTAGTTTCCAAAGATTTGACCATTACTTTCAAACTACTATATATTTTCTCACACAATTTTTTGTACAGATTAGAGACAACATCACGCACTTCCATTCCAAAAATCAGATTTTTTGAATCTATTTTTAATTTTTTATTATTTTTTTTTATTTTTCATGAAAAATTAATTTCGAGAGAAAATAATCGAATTTTTTAGATATGTTTACATTTCTAAAAATATCTCTAAATTTTAATAGGGGTCTGTTCTTTATCTTTTAAATTTGGATGCAAAATTGTTAGTCAAACAACAGATCTTTTCAAATTGGGTCTTAAAATAGATTTGATTATATCTCACACAAGATTGCAGATCTGCTCACAATTTTTTTTTTGTAGATTTGGGATGACATTAGCCGACTCTAGTCCAAAAATCAGAATTTTTGGAGCTGTTTTGTAGTTTTAATAAATTTTTTATGATTTTTCATAAAAAAATAGTTTCAGGTGCAAAACAACAAATATTTCTAATTTATTTACATTTTTGGAAACCTCTTGAGATTTTAGATAGGATTTATTCTCTGTATTTTTCATTTTATTGTCAAAAAAATTTCTAAAAATCAGATTTGTCTTGACTAGCTAACCCTCTAATAGTAGTGATCAAGTATCTTGTTAGGGTTTGTTGTTGGTTTTGTGCATGTGTAGAAAATAAACACTTCAAAGGACACATTGGATCAAGTGGACAAAAATGATGCATCTAACTATTTTTGCAGATCGATAGTTGAAGATCATTATCAAACTACTAATGTGTGGTCTTGCAACTGTAGTGAATGCCACACATGATCTCGACAATTGGCAAAAAGTCCTGAAAAAAGACAAAAACATTGGCAAAAAGTCCTGAAAAAAGACAAAAACATTGGAAAAAGTCTTGAAAAAGACCAAAAACACGGCAAAAAGTCCTAAAAAAAGACCAAAAACATTATAAAAAGTTCTTAAAAAAAAACCAAAAACATCATAAAAAGTCCTGAAGAAAGACCTAAAAATCATAAAACATCTTGAAGAAAACCACAACAAAACATTAGACTGCTCGAAAACACAAACACAGGGTCATCTCTTGTCAAAGTCAGTCATATCAATCAGTCTTTGTCATTTGTCTGAACTATGTTGTCTCTGCGCATTTTCTATGTAGGCAAGACTCACATTTGAGTCCCCGAGACATTAGGTCAGTCCTTTTAGGTTTGCCACAATAAAATCATGGCACAATCTTTGGTCATCAATACAAATTCATTGGTCATGTCGAACTATGAGGTCTCTGAGTGTATGATGTAGGCAAGGCCATCTGTCGATAAGCCCCCAAGGCCACACTAGATCAGCCCATTAGGGTTCATGGCACCACATTGGCACACACGTCGAAAGGTCTTTAAGACAAAGCAAATCATTCCCCAGTGGGTAAAAATCATTAAAACAAAGTATGACAATCGTATCAGTGCCTTCAGATGTGTCCTTCTGAAAGGCAACCTCTATCATTCATGTCTTAGGATGTGTCCTTCCTAGGCATTGTCACTGTCATTCAACATTTTGAGGGATCCTCCTGACATCTAAGGATCACTCCTCTTGCCATCGGTATTCTTCAGATGTGTCCTTTTGAAGAACCAACTCCGTCATTTATGCCTTAGGATGTGTCTTTCCTAGGCATCATCATTATCACTGTCACATGGTATTTGGAGGGACCCCTCTTGACATTTAGGGAATCAATCCTCTTGATATCAACTTTATTCAGGATGTGTCCTTCCTAAATTCGACAATTCTCGACATTTGTCATCTGGGCATCATCAAAGCTTTGACACTCTGGCATCTCATTATTATCACATCAGAACAATAGATATCCGGACGCACTTAAAAACCTTGGCAAACACTTGGCACATGTTTGTTGATTTTTATCATGTTACTAGTTTTTCAGCGAGATCCAGACAACAGGATTTAGAGAATCAATGACGTATCATGACGTTTGTCTTGTCTTTTGACACTCATGTTACTAGTTTCTCAGCGATGTCCTAACTCCGGGATTTAGAAAAACAACGACGTATCATGATGATGGTTTTGACTTTATTGTCCTTTTTGGAAATCATGTTGCTAGTTTCTCGAGGATGTCCTGGAAATAGGATTTAGAGAAGCAACAACGTTTCATGATTTGTCCATGTCTTTTTCTGCTTGCAATTGGTTATGACAAAAAGACTAGGGAAAATGTGCCTTTTTGTATGAGTCATGATCATCCTTATTTGTGACTATTTAAGTCAAGTGATGGTATGACCTTGCACACCTTGATTTACGTCATATCATGGTGTTTGTTGGCCATCACGATAATCTGCCCAATGATGATTAAGAGCAACAATTAGTAGTCCTATGGCAATATTTTGAAGGATTTGGTCTAGGAACTAACATGCATCTCCTTTTGTTTTGTCATCTTCTCTCACCCATCTCATATAGGCATTGCATCCATATCATCATCCATAACTTTTTCATTAACATTTCTTTGTCTCTTCATATTCTAGTATTCTCATTAATTTCGAGAGCACACCCATGTTCTTGGAACCTTTCTGTCCTCTCGAGGGGGCATACCGTAACCCTCCTCGTCATTCTTCCTCATCTTATTTTTCATTGGGGCATATTTTTGACTTATTTTCTTTGTCACAATGTGACATGCTACATTATGACAAAGAGGGGCAAATGTAGACACCTAAAAATGACCTAGGCCTACAAGCTTCATTTTTACCACTTTCATCCTAGCGTAATTATGACATTTAATTATGTCATTGGTCCACATTCGACTATTGATTAAATAATTCATAATTATTTAATTAATTCATGACCTTTTATTCTTCATGATTATTAAATAAATAAATCTTATTTATTTATTTAATACGTCATTAATGGTCTAAGTCTTCCCTTAATTAAATAAATTTCTTAATTTATTTAATTACCCTTCATCATATATTTCTTCCTGATTATTAAATAAATAAATTTTATTTATTTATTTAATATGTCACTAACTGTCATAATTAAATGAATTGATTAATTAATTTAATTAATTAATCTTATCTGCTAAATTAAATAATTATATTTAATTATTTAATTGTCAAAATTAATATTCCTCTCATTTTAAATAAATGAAATTATTTAAAATATCATCACTTTCTTAACACCATTTTGGTAAATAATCTGAAAAGATTATTTATTGTCTCATTAAAATCATTATTTTGAATTAATTTAATTCAAAATAGTAACTAATCTTCCAAAAATCAAGTAATCGGGTAGATTCTTGATTTTCCAAATTTGATCTTCAGTCCAACTCTTATCTTCTTGATTTTTTGAATCTCACAAATCAGGCAGTCTTTATCTTCTTGATTGTCGAAAATATTTATTTTCTAATTAATTTATCTCATTTATTCTCCACCGCCGATTTGATTCTCTTAGATGACATCTTGACTGCTCACTTAAGGATTTTTCCCTAACCCTGATTAGGGATTGTCAGATTAAATCTGGGCCTCTGATTTTAGGTCATTGTCAGAAGTCAATCTCGTCCGTCCATTCAAAATGGAATTTTCTATAAAATGCTATTTTTCTCTCATTTCTAGATTACACACACATTACACACATAGATTACAATATTCGGGCATATTAATTTGGAATTTTAGAGTTATTTTTGTCATAGACATAGGCATTAGGAATTTGTACAAATCCTTCAAAGCTTGGTGTAGGACATAGACATTTATTTGCAGATTGCTCACATGACGAATCTGAGGGCAACACGTCAACGAACAAGCAAGAAGGTACTATCAAGGTGAATCATGGAAACTCATGCGAATCAAAGGTATAATTGTACTTGTTTTCATTGTTCTTGATAGGATCTTTGGATTACATGCTTTATGTGTTAGTTTATCTCACACTCTAATCCTCAAAATAAATCCATTGATATAGGTAGGAAGTGTGGAAGGTCTAGCATCGGTACTCCCTCCACACTCATGAGATTCCATTCCTATTGTGATAGCTAATCTCGATCAGGTGACTTTGGGAGGAACTATGGGTCTCTCCTCAAAGGCATCTACAATTTCCACTGGCTTTGTAGGATCATCTCTCATTAGCTGCTCTACCTCCTCCTCCTCCTCCTCCTCCTCATCATCATCATCCTCATTTACCATCTTAGCTACTCTATCCTCATCCTTTATGTCCCCATCCATGGGTTTTTCCTCTCTCTCCTCCTCATAACCTGGATGAGGTCCAACGTCGCCAACAAGGTGCTACATAGGGAAGACTATTATACGCCATGCTCCCATCCACCACTTGTAATAGACTATCATGGAATCTACATCATATTTATCCAATGTTGGGGGCATGTCTATATCCTCATCAAAATCACTAGAAAGGACATCATCAACAATAGGCCATTGGGAATCTCTTAGATGGGCACCATTTTGTGTTGCTCACAGGTACATAGGTTTCACTTGTCAAGAGGTGGAATGTTGATACATGCACATTCCACCTACATAAAGCAAGTGGAATTAGGGGGCATACATCTACCCTCAAATTTGATTCTCTATAGAAGTTTGATAAGATGATTTTAAATGCCTAACAAATCAGTTTTGTAGGATGCAATTCCTAGCATTGTGTTTTTGCAAATGACTACATTGGGGGCTTCATTCTCCCCATTTGTGAATGAATCCATATGAGTATCCTTTTATAAAGCAAAAAGTCATTTTCAAAGTACTTTAACTTGCATATGCATGTAGTGTCATATGGCTACTAAAGAGGGGGATAAATGTAGTGTAGAAAATTCTATTCCTTTCTAAGTGAAAGTATAATTTCACACTTATTTTGGACCTATTTTAGTGACCTCCCATTCATGCATTTTTACCCGTCAAAATAGGCCCCTAATTCCCTTTATTATGCATCCCAAGGCCTATTTTTATCATTTTTTGACACCATAACACACATTGAACAAATGCATTTAATAAACTAAAGGCCTCAAAATAAATGAGTCTTGGAAATTTAGGTTAGGACCCATTCACCCTTGGGTGAATGGGTCCCCTTTAGGTGCCAAAACCTAATTTAAAATATGTTTTTGGTGGAATTTGAAAGTTAAAAATTCAAGTTGCAAAGGTTGTCTATCGAGATCTAATATTTGGGAAATTAGAGAAGAATCCTATAAAGCATTGTCTTTTCACCATTTCAAACTAGGTTTACAATAGATTGAGAATATATTGACAAGATTAGCACTCAAGAGAAATGAGAGAACATTCAAGAAAGAAAATTTGAAGTCTTGGAGCAACATTTCATTTATTTTCATAGGTCTTCAAGCTCATTTTTCCAAGATAAATGAAACATTGTTTATGATTTGGAGGTTGATGCTAATGGTGGATCATGATGGATTCTAGGTTTTGGGACATGTACCTAGCCATTCTCTCGAACCTAATGACTTGTTTCCTAAGTGTTCCCATCTTCAATCTTCATTCTACTAGCCACCTAAAGAAAGGTATAATAAGATTTCAGATCTATTAGGGTGTTTTGACTTCTCCCTAACTAGGTCTGTCATTTTTCATGTTCATTTAGGGATATTATTCTAACACACTTGAATAAGGTTTCTTTGCATTTCAACTCTTAACACCTTAGATTCACTTAAGGTTAGGACTTGCACACACTGTTATTTATTAGATTTCCATCTTTCATCAAGGTTTAATTACCAAATTTGGGGTTTGACTGAGGCAAACCCCCATATAAAAAATAAAATAAAATTATGTTTTTCTGTAGATCCAAAGTCAGGATTGAAGATTTGCAAGTACAAGAGTAGAGTGCAGACAGAGGGCTACAAAATCAACTTTTGATTTTCTAAAAAGGGATGCAAGGACCCATTTTACCTTGGGTGAAATTGTCCTACTAAAAATCCTGAAAACCCCTTTGGAGCTAGGTACATACCGTCTTAACCTTCTCAAATCTTCTAGTTAATGGTTGTTTCTATCAATATTATCATTATACTTCATGTTTCAAGTGTTAGATCTCATAAGTTTGATTGTTAATGAACTTTTATTCTTCTCCCAAATTGTTGTTCAGTCATTTATGTCATAAGGAAGTCAAGGCAACATAGTGTTGAAACCTAGGGTTGACTCACCTTGAAGGTTACAAGTCAATTCTATTCATTTGTGGCACTATCCCTCTTCCTAGTGAGCATGGAAAAGGTGGATTTGTGATTAGGTGGATACCCCCTTTTTATTTTTTGCATAGGTCCCTCATTTTTAGGTCTCCTATCCATCTCCCCTTATTTCCTATGTTTTAGTTGGACCAACATATCTGCAATTTGATTAGGAGAGGAAGTCAACCTTCTCTGAAGACTTGAACTCAACTTGCAAGGTCCCACACCATGAGGTCATTTCAATTATGTCAGTAGAATACCAAGCCTATGTTCAATAGGGTGTAGTTTATGTGACAATAGATACATTTGTAGGTCCAAAAAAATTACTATTAAATATTCCAAAATGTTGCTTGTGTTGCAAGATGGTGTGTCCCTTGGTATTCCTTGTGCAACATGGTGATTGGGTTTGTGACATGGCTTAACCGCCTCTTGTGGACCTTACATAAATCTAGTGGTTGTATCGAGCATTGATACATCAATCTTTTGGTGCAACAAAAACCACCAATGTAACAATTGGTATCAAAGATGAGGCCACGGGTTCAAACCCCTTGCTTGCGCTGGGGGGATTGTTGCAAGATGGTGTGTCCCTTGGTCTTCCTTGTCTAGCATGATGCTTGTGTTTGTGACATGGCTTAACCACCTCTTGTGGATCTTACATAAATATGACGATTGTATTAGACATTGATAGGTCGATCTTTTGGTGCAACAAAAACCACCAATGTAACAACCTAGTATAGTAGTTAAATTAAACTTACGAATTTTTTTTTCCCATATATAAAACTTTCATAGAAATTAAAATTCAAAAAATATGTTGGATAGGACAACTGAGAGGGGGGGTGAATCAGTTGTCACATATTATAACCTTAAATTCAATTACTGGAACTAACACATAAACTGATTAAGTGATTAACCATCAAATGCTAATGCAAAAACACAATAATACTAGATTTATGTGGAAAACCCAATGAGGGAAAAAAATGGTGAGGATTAACTCAGGGTATGTGGAGGATCATCATGGAAAAAACAGGCCCTTAAGTGGCAAAAAATCAAAAAAATCAGAGTTAGGAAACTTGACGTAAAAATTTGAATAAGTTATCTATATTATTTAAAAAATATGTAAGAATAGAATATGTAGCAAATTGAATGTAGTTTCTAAACTACTAAGTTTTAAAAAAAAAATCTATTTGGTGAAAATTTGAAATTTCAATGTTGTAGTACTTAAATTTCAAGGAAAAATAAAAGTAGGTGTTGGACCACCCTAACTACAATAAAATGATAATATTTTTTATAAGATTTTAGATATAAGTAGAGAACTCATGTCCCAATGTGATGCATATTTTTTGTAATTTTTTCCAAGTAATTAAAATTATGAATTTTTTATTACAACATTTAAAAAATATAAAAACTTGTATGTCTGACCACCTTAACTTGGTCAAAACTTCATTTTTTTTTAAAAAAAATCCTATAGTATGCAAAGCATAGAATGTGACACATGTTTTAGATTCAAAAAAATTGAAACCATTTGAAAGCTATAGATGTTTTTCAATCAACATATCAATTAGGACTTAAGTCATAATTCAAATAGAAAATGAATAATAACTATTTATTAAATTCAAAGTAAAGCATAATTTATATTGGTGGAAAGTTGAGAATCTCCTTTAAAAACCCTTTTCGTTTCATCAATTTTGGATTAAAAAAAAGTCGTCAGATGCATGGGCCATCATATCACTTACATATCACCACTTTTTGGTCTATCATGATCTTGCACATACCCCTCACACTATAGAGAATATCAAAACCGATTACAAAAAGGCTCACTACTTGAAATAAGGATCACTACCTGAGATAAGGACTCATTGTCTGAAATAAGGACTCACTGTCCACAGGGCTACAACCCAAAGGGCTCACTTCCACAGAGATACAAAGAAGAAAAAGAAGACTTGTTACAGAGAGACAATAATCACCATGCAACAAAGGATTCCACCACAATCATTGATCAACTTGCATGAATGATAGAGTTCACCTTCTGCTCACTGCATCTAGAAACTTAGCGTTAAGCTTCATTGATCAACCACACATATAACTCACACACTTTAAAAATAGCATCAAAGTCACGTCTGCTCTTTCACTTATCTTCCTTCTTTTCTTATGTACAATTTTCATTGCTAGCACATTTTGTATTTATAATATCTCCAACCTTGAAAAAATATAAAGTTGGCCATCCAACTTCAAATTCAAATTAGGTTGGTGCCAAACATCCTAGGGTGGAATTAAAATGAGGGCGACCCAAATACATGCTTCATGGGGACCCATAATAGATCCAACACTCTTCATCAACTTTGAAGATAGTGCTTGACACACAGTTGAAAAAACTACTATAAAACACATAGATCAATTAAGCTTGACACTTTCAAATGTTGAAACCATCTTCAATAGAACCAAGGCAACACAACTCTAGAACCAAAAGTCATAAGACTTCATCAAAGAGAAATATAGACTAGCAAAAATTCTCCTGGACCTCAGCTAGAACACATAAAAAGATAGTTCACAAGTACTAGATCAACATCCGCAGCAACTGAATACCTGCAATCTTCTTTTAATACAATTTTCTCAATATCCTCAACATATACAGTCAACATCAACTAGTAGATAACCAGCTGGCCGGTTGACATCAATGACAACACTCATTCCTCTTTCCATTCTTGCAACACAATAATCTTCAAGTCCTTAACTATTTTTATATACTTTAAGGTTCAAAGAAACTTTTCACCATGATGACCTATTATTATTGCTACAATTTGTAAGATATAATAATAGAGATAACAAAAAAGTTTTCTTATTGAAATATCCAAAAACTAAAGTGTTACCAACATCTTCAAGTATCTCATAGGTGATAGCCATTAAATTTAGTTTAGTCAAAAACTTCAAGTTTACTAGTGCCCGATGCCTATAATTCTCATTTTTTGAGAACACTAGGTTCCACCTAAGAGATAGGTCAAGTTTTTCTAGAACCTTGAAGTTTCACCTAAGCAATATCTTGGGGTCCCATATCTAGAAATTATCACCTAGGTGACAACTTTCCTAAGGACCTTCATATCGCAACCTACAAAGGCCACAACTTCTTCATTCAAAATATAAATAAGGTAGTGATATTATTTTGTAATTATATATTCTTTAAAGAACAATCCAAATTTAAGATCAAATTTTCTCTACTAGAGATTTCTTTAGTGATATCTTGTCCTTTTCCTTTCAAATATTTTTCCAAGACTTATTACCTCTTATTTTCAATTGATGTCTCACTTGATGATAAATTGACATATGTACAACATATTTTAGAGGTATTTATTCCATGATAGTTGAAAGGATATAAGAAATTAGTTTATTAATTACACAAATAGAGTTCCAATATGAACACACTTTGTTAGATCTAAATTTTCTCCAACCATTCTACAACCATATTTATAAAGGACAAAATGCACTCCCAAATAATTTAAATTAATCATGATAATAGGTTGATCATCAAATTTAAGGTATATAGAACATTATAGAGATTTATAATTAGATTCCATCTTTGAATGTGAGCTTAAGTTTTCTTGTCCTATAATTTTGGGGAATGAATTATTACCCAAGAAGAATTTTCCACCATCATAGTTCTCATATACAAAAAAAATCTCCTTATGTGGTGTTACATGGAATGAAACTCTAGAATTTATAAACCATGCATCCTCACTTACATGAGTAATAAAAGAAGGAATTACCACATCTCCAACTTCTCCATTCAATGTCCTTGGTTTATAATCACCAAAATATTCATTTTTAGCGTTGTTCACATTGTGATTGTTCTTAATATGGAAAATTTTGCTACAATAATTACAATTTTATTTTAATTTACTTGGATACTTATATCTACCCTTGGACTCAAATATCCTTTCTCCTTTCTTTTTCTTTCCATTTTTCTTCACACAACCTCTAACAATTGGAGCATATTTACAATACTCCATGTATTTTTCACGTATTTCTTCATGATAATAAGAATCTAACCACACCATCAAGTATCAATTGAGATGTGTATCTATTGATTTTCATCATGAATCTATCCCATGAATCTAATGAATTGATCTTCCTTCATCTTGATGCCACTAACATCAATTGAATAGTAATGGAATTAAAATCATCCAAGTGCTTAGCCACTAAATCAACATCAACTATTTTTAAATAATATAATTATTTTATAAACAAAAATATTTACTAGAGAATTAGCCTAATACAAAGCCCCTAAATTATCCCACAAGTTTATTTGTATTCTCTTTAGAAAATATTAAAACCAAAGACACAAATGAATTATTGATCTATTGTTTCTATATATTTTTCCTAATCATCTAGAGTAATACATTAAGGAATATAACCTATATTTCTTCAACTACAATCAAGTGATCATGCTCTACCAATAGCTCTTCAACATTAAAAAATTTCCATAACTCAAATTTTATGCCATTAAACCTTTGATTTCCATTAAAGTTTTTATCTCCATTTTTCTAAAAGTTCTTGCCATTTCTCCAAACCTTAATTTTTTTACACTATACACAATGATCCCACTAAAACCTTGATTAGTAGTGAGCTAAAAATACTAGGTTTGCTCCCACTAACTCATTTGACTACAAAATCTGACGAAAATTTCCAACGAAAGATGGATAGTTAGATGTATTGTTGGGTACTAGTGATATTTAATGTGTAATTTTAATTTTTTTTTAATTTTATCCTCGACATTCATCAAAATTTTGATGAACCTATTTTTTCGTCAAAATTGTGACAAAGAGTTTTCGTCGAAATTTCGATGAACATGTGAAGTCAAAATTGAGACCGACATAAATAAAAAGTGAGCTCAACTATTTATTGCGATAGCATTTTGCGATACTTATGAATTTTCTCTGCTTGCGAATTTTCTATACTTACGACAGTTTGTGGAGAACTAAGGACGTTTTTCTTAAGAAAAATCAGAAAAAAATCAAGAAGATATCGCCAGGTTGAGGGTAGTCATTGTCCTTTCCTAGAATTCATTTGTGAAGTCAGATTTGTACTTCCAGGTTTGAAAATCATATTTTAAAGCAACATCTCATCAGATTTCATTTTTAGACTTGTGCATTTTCAAAGTTGCATTTTCAGATTTTGTTGTGCAAGTTCAATATTCTGATTTTAGGAGTCTAACAGTTGGAAATCATAGTAAAATCAGAATTTAATAAGTTTTGGAATTAGCATTTTAAAGTGTTTTTTGGGGTCATTAACTTCAAACTATCTTCTCTTTTGCAGGGGTGGTTGCATGCCGAATTTTTTTGGTGTAAAATATCAAAATTATTAGATTTTGTTACATGTCTATGAATAAAATTTATTGGAGTGTGAGTTTGATATTTTTTGAAGATCTAAATATTCAAGCTTGGTAAAGAAAAATCATGTCAGATAATATTAGTCCAGAAAAAAATGAAGAGACACTTGATAGATTGTGGGCTAGATTGAAAAGAAAGGGTGATGGGAAATGTTATTGTCTTTGCAATAATTGCAAGGGCTTAAAGACGAGACAAATTTTAATCACAACAACTGAGAAACATTGTAGGAAGCATGGTCACTTTGAAGGGGGGCATGATTATCGTCCATTGGTAAGTTGTTCATTATTTGTGTTTATATTGATTGAATTTGTAAATGTTTATATCATTTTAACATTTCATATATATATATATATATAACTTGATCATGATCATTGTTTATTTGTGTCTATCATTATTATAAAGGTGGGGCACCCTAGGGCACATGATATGGATTATCATGGCCCAGAGAATGTGGTTTTGCAAGTGGACGAACAAGGAGTTGTGAATATCAAAGATGAAGTTAATGATCCTATGGAAGAAGATGATCATGCACCAGAAAACACAGTTGAAGATGATGGTACAAATACATTGATCCATGACACATTTAGTGGTAGAGTCGATCATGATGATCGAGATGACTTTGATGATGTTCATGATTTACCTGTACTTGAGAAGGCATACGAGCCCCTTTATGAAGGCTCCCAAATAACTCTTCTCTCTGCTGTATTGTTGATGTTGAACTTGAAGGTTATGAATGGTTTATCAAACATAGCAATCTCACGAATGTTAAGGTATGTCATATATTTCATCTTTTTTCATCTATTTTAATTGTTGTTAGTTCATCACTAGTAAATAAAGGATGAAATATGTACCATTAATATTCTTTATATTAACAAATTATTGTTTGTTGTAGATTGATTGGTGAATTTTTGTTACCACCATCAAATATTTTACCTCACTCATACCGAGATTTATTTGGAATTATGAAAGATATCGGAATGGAGTATCAAGCAATAGATGCATGTCTCAATGATCATATTGTATATCATAAACAACATGAATTTACGACAAAATTCCTGAAATGTCATATCAGTAGATATCGAACAGATCAACTAACAAAAAAGGTGTCTCGCAAGATTCTTCGTTATATTCCAATTATTCCACGTATGCAACGATTATTTAGGTGTGAAAGCTTAGCGCAATTTATGGATTACCATACATGAAATAGAAGTGGAGATGGAATTCTTTGAATGCCTGCGGATGGTTTTGCATTTAGAGACATGGAGGAAAAATGGCCACACTTTAAAGAAGAACCTCGTAATCTCAAGCTTTCATTGGCAGCGGATGGTGTCAATCCATTTGGAGAGTTGAGATCTATTTACTCGGTGTGGCCTATTTTTGTTATCAACAATAACATTCCTCCATGGATGTCAATAAAGAGGGAGCACATAATGTTGTCAATGATTGTTCCAGGTATTTGTTTACTTCAATTTTCTTTAATGTAGTAGCATCTCATTTGTCTTATTTGTTGCATAATGACTTATATTTTCTTCATTCAGTAGTCATGTACATTAATTTATATATATTGCAGTAAAATGGTTATAATAATTATGTAATGTTTATGTTCATTCAACTAGGTAAGTACCAAGTTAAAGATATGAATGTATATATCGAGCCTCTTATGATGAGTTACTAAAGTTATGAATGGTGTCACTATGTATGATGTCTCTAGACCAATAGGACAAAGAAAATATCAATTCCATGCAATGCTTGTATGGACAATTCATGATGCCCCAGGGCTAACACATTTTTGTAGTATATTATAACGTTTGACTGCACTTTAACAATATTTAATTTATGAAGTAGATATCATGCATGTTTTTTAAATAATCTATTCATTATATATAATTATAAAAATTGAAATATTTAATCCAATTATATATGATCTTGCAGATCTTCAAACAAAGGGAAAATTTGCATGTCTAATTTGTGGTCCAAAGAAGAAATCTCATCATTTAACAAGTTTAGGAAAGCAGGTGTTTGCTGAGTATAGGCACTTCCTCCACAAAAATCATAAGTATCGAACTACTGAAAAACATCTTTTCAATGGGAAAGAAGAAACTACATCAAAACCACGAAGAATGACACCTCGTCTATAGAAGTTGGAATATAATAGAATTAATTGTCAAGGTTATACATTGGATCAAATTGTTTATCTATCATATATGATATGTTTTGAATTTATATTTTTATATTGTATTGTGTTTACTCATGCTATAATTGACAATGATTGTGTTGTTAATTTGTTTAACTTATATGCTTCATGAAGGTTGTCAAGGCATTAATGGCTGGCTTCCACAGGGACCTGAAAAGTTATCCTAGACAATTTAGTAGGTTGCCCTACTATGAGCAGCTACAAATTGTGCATTTGTTTGATACAATGCATATCAGAAAGAATATAACATAAACGTTATGGAAAATATTGGATGGAAGGCATGACAAAAAAAAAAATTGTCAAAATTTGTAGTGACATTCAAGAAGCCAATCATGCAATGAAAAATGTCATTCAATTAAATAGTGATGGAGACCAGATTAATATAAGTTCCCTTCCTTGGTTATTAACAAAGCAGCAAAGCACTGCTATAAAATAAGTCATACAAAAAATTCGATTTCCCACAGGATTTGTTGTGAACATAAACAATTTATTAACAAAGAAAGGTGAATTTGGGTCAGGGATGAAGACGCATGATTGACATACCTTCATTAAGGTAATTATTCTGGTATATTATATACACTTGTATAATGCATGTACTTTTCAGTGTATTGTGTTTACTACTTTTGGAAAAATAATGAAAAGATCATTTTATAATTGTTGCAGTACGTTCTACCTCTATCTCTCCAGACAACTTTGACAACAATGTCAAGCAAGTTATATATGATCTTGGAAAATACATGAGGTAAGTAGCGAGATTTGTTCAATTCACTATATACATCTTATAATTGCCATTTGTTTTACTTGTTATGTAATATATTGTATATTTTTGTTAAATATCGTTAATATATTTGTGCCTTGAATCACTTGTAGATGGCTATCATCTAAAGAAATCCATAAAGAAGATATAAATTATTGGAAGAGAAAAATTCCTCGTCTAATGTGTGAAATGCAAAAGTGTCTACCTTTAACATTTTTCAATGCACAATAACACTACCTCATACACCAAGTTGAGGAAATTGAATTGTGTGGACCTATACACACAAGGTCAATGTGGATGGTTGAGAGGCACTTGAAATTTTTGAAGGCTTTGGTTAGACAAAGAGCACATCCTGAGGGTTCTATGGTGGAGGGATATATGGTATACCAAACCATGGTGTACATTAGTGAATATCTTCCTAAGTTTGCAAAAAAGATCCATGTAGATCACATTTGGGATTCCAACTCCATTAACAAATTCGAAGGGGAGTACCTGATTGGGAAAGGTAGATTGAGGAAAGTGAGAGGTAATTATAAGATGGTCATGGAGATTAATTGGAATACATTTTACATATGGTTTTGATGTATATTGTACTTATTTAATTATTAATCTTCAATATGCATCAATTATAAATTAAGGTCGTATACCATGGTATTTAACTAATTATATGTCACTTGTGAATTTCATTTTGTTTTGATACAGTTGACCAAGAGTGGGATGCACTTCATTTGTACGTCGCAAAAAATCTTGAATCGATGATGATATGGATTAAACGATGTCAACAATTTGGTTGCGCATTAACATGGGAAGGTGTGGCTTCATTGGTTAAAGAAGCTCATCGTAATGGAGATTCCAATGTTACACAAAGGGAAATTGATTTAGCATATGGTTTAAGAGATAAACAGGTACGTATAAATATATTAATCACCCATATTATTTAATTATTTTCAATTATATTGATGTATATATATGTTGAGATTGTTTTCTTTGCATACATTCGGCCAAGAATAAATGTGTTTATCAACTGACGATATTGCAATAATTTTTACATGTTTGACATATTGCAGGTAAAACACCACAAGGCTATGTGGTGCAATGGTCGTAAATTTCAAATAAAAAATTTGGATGACATGAAGAAAACTTGTGATTTGGTATAACTGCAGTCTTTCAGGTGACTAATGTTTCATCTAGAAGTGACATACATCCAAAAGTCTTAGAAAATCGATACTATGGGATTTTGGATGATATACTCGAGTGTGACTTTAAGTCCTTCAAATTAATTTTGTTCGTCGTCCTATGGTACATGCTATGATTGAATGAAAATGATCTCGAGAGAACTGTTATTGAACATGATAATGGATTTACCATGGTTAATACAAGGTCGATCGAGCGAGCTGGAAATGAGCCCTATGTTCTTCCAAGCCAATGTGAGTAGGTATTTTACTCAGAGGTTCCAGGTAAACCGGGTTGGTCATTTGTTGTTAGACATGATCCAAGAGGAAGGTCAGTAAACTATAATGTGGTGGAAGAAGAAGATACCGAAGATGTAGAAAATGATGTAGATGATGATCAGGATCAACAGTTAGTTGATGATGTCCCTAATGAAGATGTTGAAGAGGAGGAATTAGATCATGATGATGTAGGAGTTAATGTTCATGAAGATGATATCCATGTGAATGATGACATTATCAAAACTAATATCAATGATGATGATGATGATATGACCAATCCTTACAATGTCGAATCTGGATCGGATGATATAGACAAAGAGTTGGATGAAGAAAAAGATCAATGACATTGAAATGTATGAGTTATGCGATTATATTATCTATTTGATATTAATTTCTTGATAGAATTATATTTGACTTATGTGTTTACGTAATCAATTCACGATGTTTTTAATTTTCATGCCATTACATAATTAATTTAATGATGTACTTTTCAATGTTTGAAAGGTCAAAAAATTAAAACATTTCAATAGTGATGTTAACAACCTTGAAATTAGTGTGTTTTTTGTTTCATGTGATCATAAAATATTAAAAAGTGAGTTGTAGAGGTGGTTGTTCAGTGGTTGAGGTGTAAAGGCCTTTAAAAGGCATAAAGTGATCATTATAATGGTTGTTGATGTTCGAGGATTTAAAATACAAGCTCTTGACATTCGAAAATCTATGTTTTTCTTCAAATTTTTTGTATTTTTCCTGTTATGTAGCACTGCATGGTCACATGCAGCCATATTTTGATGTGAAATCAATTCCATGTCATGAAGAAATGTGTTAGCTTTGATTTGAATCTGATTTGAGGGCTTAAGGCACTGATTTGAGTTAGAAAGCTTTATTTCTTTGCATACAACCCGGTTACCCTATTTTTGAGGGTTTTGTAGTCCAAACATGATATAAAGGGGCTCTTACACTTTTTGTGATTACTGTAGCTTGTGTAAGAGGTCCCATGGATACTGTTGTAATTTTAGGATGCATAAATATGTATGTATGTATGTATTTGTAGTTTTAAATGTAAATGTAAATGCAATTACTGGATGCTCTCCTAGAACAATAAATGCAACATATCATTAAAGCAATCTATATTTATGTATATAAATGTGTATTTCTAAATGAAAGTGTAAATGCAAAGAGCATATGGTTTTGTAGTGTTATAGATACAACATATCCATAAATTAATGTAATTGAAATTCTAAATTCTTCAACACATATAATATGAAATCGATCAAACTATTAAACTACATGAGAAATAAATGAAAACAGTAAATGCATATTTATGTGTATTTGTAAATGTAAGTGTAAAATAAATAAGAATAATAAAAATTATAAAAGAATACAAGGGGAGACCAGTTCCTTATTAGGTATATGGAGTCTAATGAATATCTACAAATGTGGATTTCAATAATGACAATAATTCAAACTGTCAGGCACAAAAAATTGTTTACAACTTGTGTAAACGTGCAAGTGAATAATTGAAAAACTCTTCTTGAGATAGAATGGCAATTCTAGTTATGTGATTTGTCTTATTAATCCAACTAACACTTCCCAATTGTTGTGATTGATTACAAGATTTCAATCCCTACTTGAGAGAACCGAATAACCAGATCACACATAAATAGAAAATGTACAATGATAAACTGAGTATAAACTTGTTATATCAATTTAAAAAATAGAAAAACATCAGAATGGAGACAATCAAATAACTGCATAAATTTAACAAACAGCTGATACCAAAATCTTAATCCATAACTTAGATATCTTCATTTTCTCCATCAAAATACATGCATCTGAGTCTCTGTATATGAAAGCATTTTGCTAGAAGGCTATCTACTAAATATCTCTTAACACCTATATCTGTTGCATTACTATGGAACAAATATAAATACATCAAAACTTGGAAGGGACACATCCCTTCAAAAATGTTCTATTTTACTTAACTAATTAAAACAAGGGATTAGGCTCTATTTATCCATAGATGAACATTTGATAAATGATCTAGATAATCCTTTTGTTCATGAGTATCGACATCTCCTAATGCGTTCCTGGCCAATATCTCTGCCTTTATCATCCTTTCGTTGTGCTTGCAACTCTCGTCCAATGTTGAATCCTTCCCTATAGTATTTTCCAGAATTCCCTGCAACATCAATTCACATTCTTCAATCCACTTGGCTTTCTCTTTCAAATTTTCTCCATCTTCAAATAGTGTAGGCAATCCCATATTCGTAACATCAACCAGCCCCTTTGCAGCTTCTCACAGTTCCTCATAATAGTCCCTATGTCTCTTTATAATTTGGTTACCCATACCAATGGCCACACTGTCAGGAACATCTCTTTCATTTAATTCTCAGAACTTTTCTTCAATCCTTCCATCAATTCTCTTGTGTTCCTTTGCTGTAACATGGTTCTTTGAATATGCTCCCCATAGTTTATTCAACCAAATCGTTAAGTTGACCTACCTTTTTCTAATTATTGCAACGAGTGTATCATATTTACCTTGTGAATATACAATTGACTCCTCCCAATGATCTTTTACCTCATGTGAGATTTTACCATGTGTTATTAATTTAGGAGGTCCCATTGTGACTCCTAGCATGTCCTTCAAACAATCATTTTCTCTCATGATCCTTTCATTATTCATTTTGTACATTTCCTTTTCTTTTATCAACATTTGTATTTGGGCTTTATTCAGTTTTGCCACATTAATCCCAATGTCTGCAGTCACCACAGGATCTACCTCTCCAACCTTCAGAGTCATGACATGTCCAAATGCTTTCTCAGTATCAATCACCACTGACTTTCTATGAGGTGGATACAAGGCCCATATCATGAGTGATCCTTCATCTGGGTTATATTTGGATCCAACATATATTTCTATCACCCCCTCCAGACTAAGCTTGTGTTTGGCACTATTATCCTTTAAGAAGCTATCAAACACCAATGCAGAATTCAAATCGAGCCATGAAAAGATCATAACTCCAACATCCTCTAACATTTTCCTTCCTTTGTCGGGGGTCATATTAGCCATTTCTCTATCCACATTTAATTTTAAATTATTTATTAATTGCTCCTCATTGCTTGGTGTAATATTATCAACTGTCCCCCTTATCTCCTTGCCCTTTTGCTTATACAAGAAAGATTTGAATTATGAAGAATTCACAAATTCATTGTCTGCTACAAATGACCTATATGCCATTTGTCTGGTGTATGTATCTTGGCTCTCTTCAACACTTAGTTCTCTAGGAGGGTAGTTGTAATCTTGAGTTTTTAATCTAGAAATCCTACTAGGTAGGTCTTGTGGCATATCTTCTCCATTTTCCTCATCTCCAGAAAAAGGGAACCCTTGGTTGTATTCCTCCACCACTCTCTCTACTTCCTCTGCCTTCAAATTTCTAATCATGTCATTAAACTGATAAGGCACATGATCATATCGTCCAAAGTTTATCCTTTTTTTGGAAGAATTGATATATCCCTCTAGATAAAAACCTTCTCTTGGTGGACCCTTATTCATATTAGACTACATTAATTTTTCAAGGATCAAATCATATCCTTCCTTTGCAAGCACAGTAAAATCACCAAAGCATAGAGTACTAGGCATAAATGCATGTTTTCTGAATGAACCAAAATTCATGAAACTAGAAAAATCCATTTGTCTTACAATTTCCAAATATGCAATCCTATCTAGGACTGTTTTAGGAAAAATGAATGGAGGATCCTCGAAACCGAACACCCTTACCATAGTAGCATCTTCCAAGCAATACCAGTCTCCCCAATTGTGATCAATTGGTCCATTAAAGTCCTTAGGTCTGAGGAATTTTATTTCATCAGACAATGAGTGTGCACAAGGATGACTGTAGAATTCATATACTGGCTTTACAAAATATTCTTTAAAATACAAGAAACTGGAATTAGCAAACCTACTGTCCCAAATGGCAATCCACAATTGAATGGGTAACAATTTTCCCTCTTTATCAAACTGTGAAACCTTCAACTTTTCTGGCCAAATCCCTAACTCTTGTCTGAAGTACAATACTAGATGCATTAAAAGAGAATAATTCCTAAGGTGCAGAACATGGGATTTATTCTTGATTGCCACCAATGCTAAGTCAAGCTCCTTGGAGAAAAATGAAGGATAGTTGAATAAATTAGAATTATGACATTGAATGTCGGCTGCAATTACCATGGGAACAATGGACATATACTCAGGAACTTCCATACCCAACACTTGTCCTACCGAGAAATAGGTATATCTCATATAGGGCTCGAATAAGTCCACATGGAATGGAGGCCCATCGCCATCGTCAAGTGGGACAATTTTACCATCTTGTTTAATTCTATGTAAGGGAAACCTCCAACCCTTGTAAGTGGTGTCCATTCTCCAAAACTCCTTTTCCAACTCTTCATTCAAAATTTTCTCATTACACCACCCTTCCAACTTAAAAACCTCACATATTGAAGCCTTTGATATGTATACGAACGGTTTCCCAAATGGTCCGTATATGGCCTTAAGTTTTGAGTCATAGTGGGTGGCCAACAATTTTACTAGCTCTATATTGAAAAGCACATTAGGGCAAACCATTTTTCCTAAATTTAGATGCCATGGATTACAAACTGGCTCAAAACGATCTCTTCATTGAAAGTGGAATCTAAACAATTCATAGCCTCTTATTGGGGTCCAAATATCTCCTATGTGCTTGCACTTGTCGTCCAATTTATCCACTTCTACCCTCAGTTGCGCAGAGCGCCTACCTTTGGACCCAGAGCAAGGAAATTGGTCAATTAAATCTTGATTCAACTTTCGTTTAGCACCCTCCAGCTCAATTCCAGACTCAACTTTCTACTTCTTACTCTTAGGGTGATTTCTCTTACTTTGTTTTCTACCTCTCAACTTCCCTAAGCTGGTGCCTTCCATATTACTTGCTTAAAATTGTAGAAATGAAAAAGTCGAAATGCAGAGGACTTACTAGTTTTGATTGAGGTCTTTCAACTGAAACAATTCTCTGGCCCTTTTTTTGTCTCCTCGTTTCCTTTGTTACCAATTCGCAATAATGTTCATTTTGCAACGATTTCCTTTCAGTTTATGAAATTACCTGTACTTCGTGGCACCATTAATGTTTTAACTCCAGGCATGAATGTAACAGATTTTTGAATTCCTTACTATCACATCAAATGAAATGGTCGGCAGGACACCTTCAAACTTTGGTCGATCTATACATTAGACCCCAACCAACATTCACTGAATACTCTGCTGATCAGGGTAACACTCTACACATTTGACCGATGTTAACATTTGTCCTGTATACATCGCCAAGAGTCACCCCAACAATCATTTTGGTTCATTTTTTTCTTTATCGGCTTGAATTTTAGTATCACTAACACATTTAGTGGTTCCTCCGATGTTATAAGTCTCATTGATAACTTTTCTTTTGGTCTTGAATATGTTGCCATAACTCCTGCCGATATCCTCCTGTCGGTGTAACTTAGCGGGTTTGGTGAACATTCAGGATTTACACCAATGGCACATGTCTCGCTGATATATTCCCAGTGCTCTTATTAGTGAAAGAAATGATGGTCTCACCGATGAAACTTCATCGTTGAGACTCTTGGCAATGACCACCGAAGCCAACCCATCGGTGAGAGATCAATCATTGACACAGGATAGAAAAATCACTCTGATAGTTCATGTCTTGCTGAAGACTTTCGTCGGAAAGACAAATCCAATGTCACACCGATTTGACCTCTTCAGGAGTTTTAAATAGACCTACACCATGTCATTGTGGAGACTCTTGGCGATGACCACCGAAGCCAGCCCATCGGTGAAAGATCAATCATTGACATAGGATAGAAAACTCACTCTAATAGTCCATGTCTTGCCGATGACTTCCGTTGGCAAGACAGATCCAATGTCACACTGATCTGACCTCTGTGGGAGTTTTAAATAGACCTACACCATTTCATCATGCAGAGACTCTTGGCAATGACCACCAAATCCAACCCATCAGTGAGAGATCAATCATCGGCACAGGATAGAAAACTCACTCCATTAGTCCATGTCTTGCCGATGACTTCCGTTGGCAAGACAGATCCAATGTCACACCGATGACTTGTCTTGCCGATAGATTCCCTTCATCGATGAGACCATAAGCCAATCTCCCCGATATGTCTTCTTTAGTAATCCTAGCTTTGAACATGAGCATAGGTGATCTTCGAATTTACCCACTATCACATCAAATGTTCTATCGAAAAGAAAATTCAAAATTTGGGAAATCATTTTATTCAGGCTTGACCAACGTACATTAAACATTCTTTTGGTCGGGGAGACATTATGTCGATATCACATAATCTATCCATCTGATTCATATAAATGTTGCCAAGAGTCACCACGATGACTATCTTGATCTATTTGTGTCTTCATCGGCAAGACATGGTGTATCGCTAAGACATTCAATAATTTATCCGATGATTATTCCTTCGATCTCATGTCGCCAAGACTCCTTCCAATACAACTCCTTGTGCTTTGATCGGTGAGACAAGAGAGGTTTCTTTTTGATGGAACTTCATCGATGAGACCTATATGCTCGGTATGACCTTTTCATTTCACCCCAATGGAACTTGTCTTTCCGACAAAAATATTTATCAGTGAGACCATGGAATGTGTCATCCCGATGTGTATCTTCTTATGTAATACGATCAGTGTGACATTTATGTTCTTTCGCCGATATGCTGAAAATGAGAATATAATGATTTATGAATCAGAGAGACCTACACAAATTCTTGCCGATATGGGTTATTTGAATACTAGATTTTGGAGGTTTTTCATGATATCAAAATTTCAAGAATGATGTGATCATATGTGACTATGATGGATTATACTCAAGATAAGGTTTTCTTTAGGGAATCAACGAGTGCAAAATCACTATAAAATTTGCAAAATAACTTGTACTTTCCCTTGAATTATTTTTAATAACTCCAAAATGGGTGTCTAAAACCATCAAGGGTTTCTCTAGTGTTTTGGGAAAGTTTTGAGTTATTGGGAAAAAACTAGGTTTGCACTGTTACAAGGATTCAAGGAGTCAAAGTGTGAAATCTAACTTCTGTTCTTTGTCAGGCTTTGAGAGTTGTTTGGATTTTTTAAATTGGTCATTCTAAACTTGTTGGAAGCCTCTTAAAGGTAGGTTGATAGGTTGGTTGAGTTGAACCTACTAGGTCTAAATCAGGTAGTTGTTATTGCTAAGGTGGATCACTCCTTTCTGCGAAGGCCATACACTTATGATTGGGTCAAGTGTTCTTTTCTTTAGAAAATTCCTATTGCCTTTTTGATAGGTTATGAAGCACTTATTTCAAACAAATATCTTTATGAAAGAAGTATATTGGCATGCAATTAATATGATTTGTATTCCAATGTAAAAACTACAAAGAATGGAAACAATTCTTTCAACACATAAACTATTATGTAGTAGTCAATTAAAATGAAAAAGCTTACTCTATATTAGTTAGGATACACAACTAAGAAAATGATCTAAAGTGACTTATTTATCCTAGAGGAACTAAGTATATAGTATGCAAATAAAATCAACAAACCCACAACTACCCCTGTAATGTCTAGAAAATGCAGAAGAAAAGGTTAAAAGCACACACTCAATGCGATCTAAGCTCTAATGCAATCTAAGCTAAGTAGAAAAGAACAAAGGAAAGCCAAAATGTAAATAAACTAAACAATCTCACCCAATATGTACATATTTCCATGTATAATCTCGATTGCCCTTCTCCATTTTTCCGTTGTAGTATAATTGCCCTCAGATTTCTCATATGCAAGTATAGCCTATGATGGTGATTTAGCAAAACATCGAAGATTCAAGGTAGTTGCTCCAAAAATTCATAAGATTTCGAGAGAGATTGGAATGATGAATGAAAGATCAATTTATAGGAAATTGATCATTCAAACGACAGGTCAGGATTGAAAGATTAGACATGCATTATGATAACTATCAGTAGTGACATGAGTGATACAAATTAGAAATAGAAATAAAGATTAAATAAATTATTTAATCTTCGGGTTTGGTATTCGAAAACAAAAGAATAGTCTTTGCATGACAAAGATAAAGATGGATTAAAGCAACTCTTTGTTCGAATGCATGCACAAGATTTAATTAATTAAATAGAAATATTTAATTAATATGCATGTACATGCAATTGAGTTAGAACTAGATGACTGAATGATATGACAAAGAGATTACTCAAGAAAGCAACTCAGACATTAAATCAAAAGTAACTGACCGAATTAAATAGATCTTTGAGTCGAGTAAGAGTGAATACTTAGATAATTTGCACAATTATCTAAATATAGAGGAATGTGTTAAAATGGAATTTATGAATTAAATAATTCATTTAATTCAAGATTTGATATTTGAAAAATAATTAAATAAATAAGATTTATTTAATTAAGTGATGAAGGGATTTAATGAATAATTAAATAAATAAAGAGATTTATTTAATTATAGTTGAAATATGATAAAGAGTAAATTAAATAAGAATTTATTTAATTTGACAAGAAGAATAAGGTTAATTAGTAACATAATTAAATAAAAAGAATTTATTTAATTAATCAAATAGAATAAAGAAAAGTGTGAATTAATTAAATAATTAAGATTATTTAATTAATAGAAGAAATGAAGAACTTTAGAGAACAATTAAATAATTGACATTATTTAATCATGACCATGAAGAATACAAATTATGAAGAATATTAAAGTCGCAAGCTTAAACCAAATTTCGGTGTCTACATTTGCCCCTCTTTGATACAATGTCATTTCGACATTGTGTCAAAGAAAATCGATAAAAATATGCCCCAGTCATGCCCTAGTGTAAAACAAAAAAAGGTATGCCCCCTCGGGAAAATTGACAAATTTTCAAAAAAATTCAAATTTTTTTGGAAATAATCCCGATTAGTCCATTGGATAGCCAAAAATGCAGTGGAGTTGATGAAATTGAAGTTGGAAATGTTAAGGACGGGTATGGGTCGATTGAAGTTGGAAGTTGACGTGGCCAGTAGAAAGGTATGCCACTAAAACCCTAGGTATAAATAGAAAATGGGGTAAAAACCTATTCATTTTTACCCACATAGCTTTGAGATTTGAGATTTTGCTCTGCACCCACAGCGAAGATGTCTCCTATTCCGCACAACCACCATCGAGCATACAAGATCCAGACCTTCAGGTGGTCGGCCGACGTGGAGCCCCCGGTATGTACCTTAATCTTGACTTTTGAATTTTTGATTTGCGGAAGTTTCTATGCATTTATTTTCATTTTGAGTTATGTGTCACTTTATTGAAAAACCGCATGTGAGTGCGTAATCAACGCATTTGTAAAATCACGTATATAGTTAGCGTAGGGTTTCTGTGGTTCAACGCATCTGTATTTTAGTTCTATGCATTTGCTAAATAGCAACACATTTGCATTTAAAATAGCCACAATTGTTTATTTTTCAAAGCATTTGAAAATATTTTGACGCAGTTGTTATTTGATTTACGCAGTTGCATGTGATATTTGATTTACACAGACGCATTTTTTATTTTTGCACACACTTACATTTAATTTAGACGCATGTGAGAAAGAATGATGCATTTGTGAAATTGAATTATGCATTTGGTTTTCTTCACTGCATTTGAAAAAGAATGACACATTTGAAAAATAATGACGCATTTGAATGGCATGTGATTTTGTCATTTTGCACTAGGATAGGTGATTGATTCTGACATGAGGCATACATAATGCCATTGTAGGTTGTTTTGGACACTGTATATATGTGAGAGTCGAGACCTATGACTTTTCGCTTCCGAGATAGTTTACGGAGCGCGAAGAGATGATTCTTATGGCACTTAGGTCTTCTACATGTGACAGACATGCTCGCCATTCAGGAAAACCGGGGTTTGCTGACAACGTTATGCGAGCGGTGGCACTTAGAGACTTCTTCTTTTCACTTGCCTACTGAAGAGGCGACAGTTACCTTAGAGGACGTCTATAGGATTTTGAGACTTCCCATCAGAGGCATGAGGGTGAGGTACGATACCCAGAGGGGATGCACTGAGATGTGTAGATACTACCCTCACACCGATATTAGACAGTTAGGGTTTGATCATTATGAGATTAGATGGCGTGTATTGGCACAGAGGTATAGGCAGCTAGACTATCTATTGTGTACATTGATAGGTGGTATAGTGCTTCCTGACCATCGAGGTCATGGTTTTCCTGTGGGTTAAGGGGAGATGTTGGTAGGTATGTTAGAGCGACGGGAGGTATATGCTTGGGGTCCTTGTCTCCTTGGCATGTTATATTTTCACTTGCATGATATAGCCTATCGAGAGGCTCATTCCATGAGTTGTGTTACCACGCTCCTGATGGTATGGGTGTGGGAACACATTGCCATTTTTCAACCACCAATTACAGTCGATGTACAACACAGAGCCCCTTATGCCTTCCATTATGCGGGGGCTAACACTCAACACCACATGGGAGATACTGGGTATTTCAGACATGCCATTGACACTATGGTACAGTTTACATGGAGACCGTACCTAGGATGTGTAGAGTGGTCAAATGAGGATGAGCATTTTCCTTTTTGCCACTAGACACAGTACTTGATTGGGTAGACTGTTTCACACGTCTACATTATAGAGTAACATTTTCCAGATTGTGTATTGCAGCCGTTCAGAGAGGTACAAGATGTGCCTAGAGGATGGGCCGAGTTCGCAAGATCCTCACAAGAGATCCCCTTGTGGGGTCCAAAGATTCCAGTGGCTACTGCTGAGGCAGATATTGATGGATTGCAGGTAGTTCTGTGGGGATGGAGAGATGGTGTGGTAGAACCAGGTACCACACAGGCTTACGATTAGTGGTGGGTCGTGCATAGGCCGATTCCCCTTACAGATCCAGATCAGCCTACGCCGATAGAGCGGTGAGGGACAGGACCGCACGACAGGCGTGGCAGAGGTAGAGGTCAAAGAGGTGGAGGGGGTCGTGGTGATGATGGAGATGGTGGTGGAGGTGGTCAGTGAGGTGGGAGGAGAGGGAGGCATGGACAGAGGGGATGAGGGCCACCATTATCACCCATCCGTGAGGAGGACGGGGGGAGGAGGATGTGTCCATGCTAGATATTGGCAGAGGTGGGGAGGAGGTGCATGTTGAGATTGGCAGAGAGGAGGAGCATCCCATAGAGGAGCCCATTCCAGAGGTTCATGCAAAGGAGGAGGAAAATAGAGAGGAGGCAGAGATTGATGCCCTTGGCTTACTTGGTGCCTATCAGGATGATGATGATTGTTACCCAATTTTCACCTACGGTCTCAATCAAGCAGGATAAATTATGTTTCAAGTGTTCTTGTAGGCCAAACGGGGAATTTTCATCAAGGGTTGGATCATGTACCTGAGGATATTTCACAAGGAGGTCTTTCAGAAGGCATTCCTTGATCAGTTTTGGAAAAAAAACTCATTAGAGAAGAAATTCGACAAGACCCTCCTGTTGTCTTGCTGATTAGCAGTGTGTTCTGCATGGTTTAATACACCCATCGCCAAGATATTCGGGTCGCCATGAGTCTTCATGTGTCTCTCCAACTGCATTAAGGTCTCGGTGAAGGGAGGCACCATCGCTAAATGGTCTTGTCGACATGGTGTGGTCTCGGCGAATGGAGGTGTCTTCAGGGAGAAGTCTTCTCGACCAGCGAAAGTCATGCCGAAGTTGTTTGCAGGGTTGGCGTCGGGGAGAAGGGTTCACTTTCGCTGAGAGGTCTCAGCGAAAAGAAATGTCATCGTGAAGAAAGGAAGGGCCTCGTTGTAATTTCTTGGCGACCATTGAAGGTCTCGACGAAAGCTTGTTCCTTCGACAAGATGTCTCCCCGACCAAGGGTGGTCTCACCGAAACAAAAGGGGCTCGATGTAATGTTTGCAGCTTGGTGTAGGGTCTTGCCGACCACTGATAGTCTTGCCAAAATGCAGGGGGACATCGGTAAGACTCTTTCCGTTTGCCATAAGGTCTCACCGATAGGATGAAGTCTCCCCGAAATGGTCTGAGCCCGCCAAAATATTGTGACCTCATTAAGAGGTCTTGCCGATTAATTGCAATCTGGCCGAAAGGTTTTGGGGTCTCCAAGATGTCTCGCTAACAAGTGGTGGTCCCGCCGAAGCAGAGGGAATTCACTATGATGTCTTGCCGACCCGATAGGGTCTTGCCAAAGGAGTTGTACTCATTGATAGAAGGCTCGATCGGTGTAATGTCTCACCGACTAAGGGTGGTCTCGTCGAAGCAGAATGAATTTGGCAAGAGGTCTTACTAACACATGGGTGTCTCACCGACAGAGGAGCACAGCGGTGTAATGATAGGACTTCGATGTGAGGTCTCCTTGACTTGCCAGCATCTCACCGAAAGAAATGTTTGAGCTCAGGGAGGTGGTTTGTTTGAGCTAAGAGGTCTCACCGATAACGAAGGGTCTCCTCAACATAGATGGCATCAGTGTAGCGTCTGGCCATCGGAGTGATGTCTTGCCGATTGCTTGAGGTCTTAGCAAGAGGAGGCATCATCAATGTGAGGTCTTTCCAACACAGTGGGGTCTCGCCGATATGAAATGAGCTCATCCAAAGATCTTGAACTCAGTGAGACGTCTTCCCAACCCATTAAGGTCCTGCTGACAATGGAGAGTCTTATCGATGGTGACCAGCTTGCCCATCGAAATGGCGATATCGGTATAATTCCTAGGGGCTCGTCGTGAGGTCTTCTTGAATTCAAATGGTTTTGCCGATGGTTTGGGCAATAGTTTTTGACATCGGCGTGACTTTTAAACTCACTATGTCATCTTGTCGATCGTCATGAGCTATGTTGATAAACCGCTGAAGGGCATAATCGCATCAGGGAGACACGGTTAGTGTCTCACCAACATGCGATTCAATCTGAATGACTTTTGACCATCTGGCGCCCCCATGAAGCATTTTTTCAACCAATCAGAGTGAGCTACAAGAGAGTTGTGGCGGTTTGACCCCTTCAAGGAAGATCAATAGAATGAAAGCGACATGGATTTTCTCTGAGCTGAAGAGCATTCAAGGCAGCTCAACAGGGAGGTTAGAAGATAGACACGAGACCAGAAGTTAATGCAGGTGTTGCAAAAGATCAAGGAGGCCATTCCTGGAGAAACTCTTCACCGACATGGATAGCGGGGACGTAGCATTAACTTCCTGCAAAAGATCTAAGGGGAGATTTTTTATGGACGCTGATATTTTTGTAAGCCCTAGGGGCCAACACATATTTTGTATATAAGAAATTTTTCCTCTTTGTAAAGGAGTTTGGATTATGCATTCTGGAGAGTTAGTGATTTTTTCCTAAAATGCTTTCTCAACTGATGTAGATTTTGTAACTCATTTGAGAGTTCTTCTTATGCTTTTCTGAAGTTTTGTGACTTTTTTAGTCCTCTCTCAGATTAGCAAACTTTTGTAACTCATTTTGGAGCATAGTATACAGAGTTTACCTTGGTCACTGTTGATGTTTCAGATTACCATCTTGTTCTTGCAAAGTGTTGTGCATTTTAGGTTCATGATCAAGTTATTTTTGTGAATTTCTTTCATTCCTTTATAACTTTATCTTGTGTTTCATGCCTTCCTTTGCAAAAAGTATCATTATACAAATCACAAACTGTGTTTACATAATCACATATGGATTCAAGTCTGTGAAGAATCTTTTCCTCTCTTGAAAAAGTGTATGAATCAAACCTGTTTGTGATACATTAATGCAAGGCTTACAAAATTTGATGTGTAATCTTATGGTCATTGACAATTTTCAAGTGTAACCTAAGTATCCCATTTCTCTTCTCAGTTCAGTGTATCACCATAGCGTTAGTTTTATTTTTATGCATTCCTTCTCCCTTTCCCTTTATAGAATCAACAGTTTAGGTGATTACCCAACAAGGAAGCCGGCCTTCTCCGGAGGTTGACCTCTATCTACAAGAAACCCACATCTTTAGAGGTCTTCCCATGTTACACTGAGGTGTTGAACATCAGGTTCAACAAGGGTGCAACTTCAGTTGATAACAGTTTTGGCACGCCCGGTGGGACAGTGAACTGCTTCTCAATTCATGTTTATGCATTTTATTGCTGTTGTTTGGTGTGTGCAGTAGTAGTTTTAGCCTTTCGGAGGCATTTTCTTTACATACCTAGCGACTCCGGGAGAATAACAATTGGTTTCAAGTAGAATAAGTGTTGGTATGTTCTTATTTCCAGAAAATAAAATCTAGTTTTCTTGTTTTACAAGAAATTTTAATGCATTTCCAGCTTCTATGAATGCCCCAAAATGTCTTCATTTTATGAAGACATTTTTTATCATCCATCTTGTCATGAAACTGCTAATCATCCCTCATTTCATGAAAATCCTGTCAACCAATCACCCTATCAACCATATCAGGCCAATCATGCTACTGGTTTAATCCCAAACAACCATGCAACAACAGCCTATCAACATGCTCAACATGCTTACCTCCCACCCACCCCTACTCAGTCTTCGGATCCACATTTGGATGTCCAAAATCAGCTCTAAGAGGTTGATTATATAAAGAATAACATGAATAACATGAAGGAAATACTGACGGACATCGCAAGGCAGATGGAAGAGTTTAGGAGGTAGTAGGAGTACGATCAACAACATGAAGAGATGGCCTATGAGGCCTACCTTCATGAGCAAGAATTATTGACGCAAAGGAGACAGTTTGAGAATAGGCTCGAGAGAGAGTTAGCTGCAAAATAGGAGCAAATGAATCTTTTTCTTGCTCAAACATAGAGGCATGAGGTCCAAGTAGCTCCTTATATTCCACATAAGCCTATTCAGGAGAAGGTTCATAACTTTAAATTTCCAAGTTTCAAGCAAAACTTGCAGTAGGGGGTGAACGAACATGATTGATCAAGACAACACATGGAGGAGTTTCAAAAGAGGCAACTTGGGGGGAGTTTCAGAGAGCAAGAGTTTGTTGTGCAGGAGGAGCTTGCTTATCAAGCTTATATTCATCAGCAGGAGTTTGAGACACAAAAGGGATCCTATTTAGTACAAGAATTTGAACAAAGTCAGTCTAACTCTCCTGAAGAACAACTTTCTCAAATGCCTCAATCAACTGCTACCTTTCCAAATCCTTTCTTTGAGGGGGGGCTTCACTTTCTGAAGTTCAATGTTCCAAGTTTTGAACATAATGAGTTTCTTGTTGAAAAGAAAATAGAGGAAGAGCAGCCCGTTGATCCAGACAGCTTACTCCTTTGGGAGAAGATTAAAGAGGCAAATCCTTTACATCTAGCTATAAGGTGTTATCAATTGCAGTAGCAAGAAATGGCTGAACAAGTCTACTTTTATGATCAAGAGAGAGTGGCAAAAAGAATCCAGTTCGAGGAAGACCTTGAACATGAAATAGATGCTAAGGAAGGACAAACAAAGTTCTTGTCTGCTCAGGTGCAGAATTCTCAAGCTTACTCAGATTATCAGCACCAACTAATGGAGGAGTTTCAAAAGAGGTAGCTTGAGGGGAGTTCCAAAGAAAAGAGAGTTGTTGCAGAAGAAGAGCAGCCTAGTGATCAAGTTAGTTCATTCACCATGGAGGAGACTAGAATTCCAAATCTGTTACTGTAGACACCTAAAAATGACCTAGGCCTGTAAGCTTCATTTTTACCACTTTCGTCCTAGCATAATTATGACATTTAATTATGTCCTTGGTCCACATTCGACTATTGATTAAATAATTCAAAATTATTTAATTAATTCATGTCATTTATTCTACCACTTAAAATTTAGTTAAGTTTGGAGGAAGTTATCACTATTTTAAGTTTGTTGTTTTCATTTAAGTTTTTATTTTTTATTTTTATTACTAATCTTTGTTGGTAGCATGTGGCATTGGAGTTTTTCATGGGTTGAAGACAAACACTAAACTACTAACGAATTGTCTTGTAGGTTCGATTGTCAAAGGCCAAACAACAAAACAATGTGTTTGCATTTTTAGTAGTGTAACTCACATTTTATTTGGTGCAATTAAAATGAACCTTTGTTTGATCATGTTTGAATGTGTTTGCAAAATGGTAGGCGAGTATGCTCTCACCTTGTGAAAACTCGGTGATCAGAAAACCAGACCCATTTTTATCTGTTTTTACCCTTCACGATTTGGTATATCGGAGTATCCTCTCCCCTTGCGCATTCGTGCGATCCTGGGTGTAAGAGAAACAGTTACTGACTCTAGAACTTGGGCCTGTTCTAGTGGGAAAAAGTACTCACCCCAGGACGACTCAGACCAGTAGCACCCTGACACCGAGGGACTTCCAGCTGGTATATAAAAGTGGGTTCTTGGGGAAAGCCCAAGAATCACGAGTGTGGTTCCGACAAGATGGATCCGAAAGGGGACTCTCACCGCATGGATCATGCCCCACGAATGGAATGCCTGAATTAAAAAACTATTGTTTTAGTGTCCAACTGTTCTATTGGTCATTGCTTGGTATAGTGCAGGGTATAGTATCATGCCCGAAGACACTCACTACTGATCCCCTTGAGTAGAGATAGCAGTTCTTGGGAAGTCACTACCCAAGAATTTGAATTTGGTGTGCTCGAATGACGTTAATGAGCCGTGGAGGGGAGCCAATACCACCAAAATTCTAAGCTATCCGCTCTCGAGAAGGAAAGGTGTTTATCACCAATCCGGGGTATATCGGTGGGCTATACCAAGTATACAAACCCTTGGCCTATTGGCCTTTTAGGATTGTACTTGTCTTATGTGTGTTTGTTTACACCCAAAACATTGTGCTTGTCAAGTGCTTGTTGGATTTTTCAAACATTATACACAATATTCACAAATCTGGACACAAACAATCGACCTTGGACAACTCAGACTTTTCAACAAGACATCAAAACACAATCTCAGTCCTCATTTTGAACTTAGACTTGGTATTGTCCATCATAGTCCTCATTTGGTATCTAGACTTGGCATTGGTCATTTTCCTTAGTCAACATCTTCATTGTCACCTTAGCATTTGGCATCCTTTCTTGACCAATTTTATCACCTTGCATTAGTCATTTCCCTTAGAAAAACATCATTATCACTCTGCATTTAACAACATCATGACATCCACCACCTTGTCTTCCCTTCACCAAGATATGGATAGGCTTGCTAGTAAAGTTGAATACGAATTACTCTGTAGAGGTCAATACCAAGAAGCCTCAGACTTTAAGAGACAATTTATCCAAGCCAAAAATCAATGTCCTTCGTACCAACAACCCATCAGTCCTAGTCCTCTGTCCATCTACCCTCACTACCAAAATTCACTTAACACAAATCCTGCCATTAATTCACAACAAATGTCCAGTTATCACCCTTATCCTAACTTTGACAAGGGAAGTCAATTGTCCACTAGTCCATTCCATGTCTCCACATCATATGCTAGTCTTTCACCTATCAATCCCTGTCCAAGTCTACATGCCTTATCAACCATCTACCAACTCATGTCAAGTCCCCACATCATACCATACCGATCCGGTCCAAGTCTCCATGTCCTCTTTCAATCAACCTTACAGCAATCCAGTCGAAGTCTCCATGTCATATCCTTGTCCTTCAACAGTTAATCCAGTCCAAGACTCCATGTCATATCCGGTCCAAGTCTCAACATCATACCCTAGTACTTCACATGCTACTCTAGTCCAAGTCCCCATATCCTATCCTAGTCCTTCATATACTAGTCCAGTCCAAGTTCCCACGTCATATCCTAGTCCTTTGGTCATTAATCCTTTTCAAGTCATCCCTCACAAGCCACATCTAGTCATGAAAATTCTATCATAGTCCAAAGTCAAATCCCATTTAATAAACTTGAGGATACATGTCAAAATGAAAGCCCAAAGCATGACCTTATAACGTCACTCTCATGTCAAGAACAAGGTAGTCCATCCCATGACCCTATCTTAAACTCCATTCAGGGAGTCCTTCAAGACAATCATGACATCCAAAACACACCTATCCATGACAAACCCCATCTTTCAACAAGACCCTACCATTGACCAAGAAGTCCAAATCCATGACAACCCCATCCTTGACCAAGACCCTACCATTGACCAAGAAATCCAAAACGATCCACTCCTTGACCTTTACGCCATTCATGATCAAACACTTTCCAATCCTATACAGGCCTCGACTATTGACAGTTTCCAAAATGAGAAACTTGCCTCCATTACACACATAGACAATATTCCTCAAGCACAAGAGTATTCCAATATAGACATATTTGAAAATGATCAAGCTATAGCTGAATTTACTGGACTCTATGACACTGACCATAATGATGGCTTCGACATTTCTTTGGAAGCACCAACAGAATCGGCTGAACCTGACATGTCACAAGATCAGACCACAGATATCAGTCAGGAATATGTCCAACATGATAATGAAGCTAAGACACTTTATCAACTAGGGTCATCTATCTTTGTTAGAGCAGGATTTCTTGCAGATGAAAATATTACAAGTGACAGTGTCCATAGACATCATGATGGGTTAGCATCTTGCTTTCAAAACAATAAATACCCCATCGCAAATAGAATCTGTCAAAGCATGCAATATCAAGGCAAAGGACTAGGCATACATGAGCAAGGAATTCTAGAACCAATACAGCTTCAGGCAAATTACAGACATCAAGGTCTTGGTTATTCCTCAGACAACAAATCAAATGATGTTAGTGGTACCTCCTCGATACTGGGGGAAACCTTGTCAGATACAAACATCAAAATGGAGTCCATGAGAAATCCTTGTCATAAGATTGTTGTCAACACCCCCTCCACCCACACCATGAACCGTCATTCCATCATAAATACACCTTCCCTTTGGAACCAACAAAAAAAAAAAATTACAAGTCAAAAGATCAAAATCAAATGTCAAAGGCCATTGAATCAAACAAAAGGACAAGTGGACAAATGAAATTAAAATGGATCCCAAAGAAAGATGGATCAAGCAAAGAAAATATGTCAAAAGAAAAAGTCAATCACAATGTGGAGCCACAATACAAGAGGACTCCCACATATAACAAATGTCCACCTCCTTCAAAATGGTCATCAATCAAGACATATAAAAGTGTTGGTTCCAAACACCATCCCTCCAAAATCCGTCACCCACCATCCCAAGTTTGGAAAATAAAAAGTCATTCATCCAAATGTCCAAACAACCTTTCCACATCTACCATCATCTATCATAATCCTACATCTCGCCTAAAGTCCAAAAATCCCACGTCACAAATCCATCACATCATGGCAGCAACTCTTTACCACAAGGACTCTCATGGCACTCTATTGCAATGTGCGTATTTTGATAAGGCCAACTCTAGTATCAGAAAGGATCACAATGACATCGATCAGTTGTATACAAGTGCTACAATCCTGACAAGACAACTCCTTCAGCAAGGTCATTATTGGCATATCATGGCACTAGTCTCTACATCAACACTGTCAGTGGATCAAAACAGTCAATGGTTATCTAAAGCATCTAGGCTATCCATAAAATTAGAAATACAAAAAAAAATAAAAAAATAACAAATCGTCACCTGATGAAAACCTGGAAAACAGGCCTTGGTGACACCAAAAAAATAAAAAATTCAAAAATAGTAAAGAGAAAAATTTCATCCAATGGTGAAAACCTGGCAAACAAGCGCCCTGGATAAGTACCATGCTGAAAACCTGGCAAACAAAGGCATGTGTAAAATAAATCATCTATGTGGACTCTTACACTTGGGGGCAAGTTGTCTCATCTCCTAGGCCTTCCTCTTGGCATTGGCATTTGACCATTTAATCCATATCATTCCCACCTACCTTGGTTTTGACATAAAACTGGCACATATAAATCATGCTTTGGGAAAACTCTTGACATGTCTATCCTTTGGTCATACACGATTCACGAAACATCATGTCATTGACCGTCATAGTCTTATTGTCCGTATACGACATAGTCCTTGAAAATCATATGACAATTCCCTTAGTCTCATGTCTCTCATCTTTTACCAAGGCCACCCTCTATCCTTTCATGTTTGTCACCTATCTTGGCTTTCCCTTGTCAAACGGTCTAAGGATAATCATCATCCCATCTAGTCCTAACCAAGTCATTCCAAATGCAACGATTCTAATCCATACAAGCACATTATCCAAAATTTTACTTGACTGCGTTCCTGGCCCAACTGTAGACCTCCATACTTTTGTCACATTATCGTCATCATCCTCACGTTGTTTCGGGATGCATCCTTCCCACGTCAAACAACATTGTCATCACCTGTCAATTGGTATTCAGCTTGACTAGGGGCACAATCATGTTTGTCCTTGGATTCTCATGTGTAGGCATCGGTCATATGCATTTGTCATGATCCTCTTAAACGTCAAAATCCAAAAAAATCATAAAATGAAAAAAAGACAAAAAAATCATAAAATGTCCTGAAGAAAGACCTAAAAATCATAAAACGTCCTGAAGAAAAACACAAAAATATCCAAATCAATGTCAAAATCCTAAAAATGGAGTCAAAGTCAGTCATGTCAGTTAGTCCATGTCATTGTCAAACTACGTTGTCTCTGCGCATTTGCTACGTAGGCAAGGCCATCAGTCGATGAGTCCCTGAGACATTAGGTCAGTCCTTTTAGGTTTGTCAAGATAAAATCATGGCACAATCTTTTGTCATCGATACAAAGTCATTGGTCGTGTCGAACTACGAGGTCTCTGAGTGTATGACGTAGGCAAGGCCATCTATCGATGAGCCCCCGAGGCCGCACTAGGTTAGTCCATTAGGGTTCATGGCATCACACTGGCACACACGTCAAAAAGTCTTCAAGACAACACAAATCTTTCCCAAACGAACAAAACTCATCATGACAATCATTATCACAGCAGGACAATCTCATCGGCACATATCATCATGACAATATCGACATATGGCCAACACAAGTCAAACTCAGTCAAAACAAGTCAAACTTAGTCAAAACAAGTCAAATTATCGCAACCAGTCAAACTATCAACTCTTGGTTACCTTTCAGATGGGTCCTTCTGAAGAATAACCTCTGTCATTTATGCCTTAGGATGTGTCCTTCCTAGGCATCGTCCTTATCATTTGACATTTTTGAGGGATCCTTTCTGACACTTAAGGATCATTCCTCTCGACAACAACGTTCTTTCAGATGTGTCCTTCTGAAGAACAAAACTTTGTCATTTATGCCTTAGGATGTGTCCTTCCTAGGCATCGTCCCTATCATTTGACATTTTTGAGGGATCCTTTCTGACACTTAAGGATCATTCCTCTCGACAACAATGTTCTTTCAGATGTGTCCTTCTGAAGAACAAAACTTTGACATTGGTGTTTTAGGATGTGTCCTTCCTAAACATCGACATTATTCAGGATGTGTCCTTCCTGAATATGGCAACCTTCGGCATTTGTCATCTTGGCATCATTTAAATTTACATTGACACGTCAATGCACTCGGCATCTAGACACACTTGGAAAATACTTGGCATTCGTTTTTGGCTTTTTATCATGTTACTAGTTTTTCAGCGAGATCCTAACACCAGGATTTAGAGAAGCAGCGATGTATCATGACATTTGTCTTGTCTTTTGACACTCATGTTACTAGTTTCTCAGCGAGATCTCGACAAAAGGATTTAGAAAAGCAGCGACATATCATGATAATGACTTTATCTTATTTCTTTCTGACAATCATGTTGCTAGTTCCTCAAGGATGTCCTGGCAACAGGATTTAGAGGAGCAACGACGTTTCATGACTTGTCCTTTTTGTCTTTTTCTGCTTGTGGTTGATTATGACAAAGACTGGGGCAATAACGTTCTTGGTATGAGTCATGATCATCCTTGTTTGTGACTACTTGTCTTATGTGATGGTATGACCTTGTACACCTTGATCTATGTCATATCATGGTGTTTGTTAGCCATCACAACAACTGGCCCAATGATGATTAAGAGCAATAAATATTAAAGTCCTACGGTAAGGTTTTGAAGGATTTGGTCTAGAAACTAACATGCATCTTCTTTAGTCATGTCATCTTCTCTCGCCCGTCTCATATAGGCATTGCATCCATATCATCATCCATATCTTTTGCACTAACATTTCTTTGTCTCTTCATATTCTAGTCTTCTCATCCATTTCGAGAGCACACCCATGTTCTTGGAACCTGTCTGTCCTCTTGAGGGGGCATACCATAACCCTCCTCGTCATTCTTCCTCATCTTATTTTGCACTGGGGCATTTTTTGACTTATTTTCTTTGTCACAATGCGACGAGTGACATTATGACAAAGAGGGGCAAAATGTAGACACCTAAAAATGACCTAGGCTGTAAGCTTCATTTTACCACTTTCGTCCTAGCATAATTATGACATTTAATTATGTCCTTGGTCCACATTCGACTATTGATTAAATAATTCAAAATTATTTAATTAATTCATGTCATTTATTCTTAATGATTATTAAATAAATAAATTTTATTTATTTATTAAATACGCCATTAATCGCTCTAAGTCTTTCTCTTTAATTAAATAAATTTCTTAATTTATTTAATTCCCTTTGTCATTTAATTTTTCTTGATTATTAAATAAATGAATTACATTTATTTATTTAATACGCCAAATGCCTTAATTAAATAAATTGATTAATTTATTTAATTAATTAATCTCATCTCCTAAATTAAATAATTATATTTAATTATTTAATTGCCAATTAACATTTCTCTCATTTTAAATAAATTAAATTATTTAAAATGTCATGTCAATCTTAACTGAGTCCTTTTTGATAAATAATCTGAAAAGATTATTTATTATCTCATAAAATCCATAATTTGAATTATTTTAATTCAAATTAGTAATTAATCTTCCAAAAATCAAGCTAATCGGGCAAATTCTTGATTTTCCAAATCTTATCTTCACCAAATCTTATCTCTTTGATTTTTCGAATCTGGCAAATCAGGCAATCTTATCTTCTTGATTTTTCGAAAATCTTTATTTTCTAATTAATTTGTCTCATTTATTCTCCACCGTCGATCCGATTTTATTCTGACCATTCGATTAAAGATTTTTCCCTAACCCTAATTAGGGATTCTCAGGTTTAATCTGGATCGTTCATTTTAGGTTCTCATCAATAATTTATCTCGTCTGTCCATTCAAAATGGCCTTTTCTATAAAATGCCATCTTCTTCTCATTTTTCGAAGAACACGCTCATTTTGACATTGTGCGTAATTATTATAGGCATTTACTTAGTTTCACATTTATTGTCATAGGCAATTGTAGTATTTCAATATTGGCATTTGTTTTAAGCATAGGCATAGACATTGACTTTTAGACATAGGCATTTAGACATATCAAATCCTTCAAGACTTGTTGTAGGACTTAGGCATTTCTAGATTGCTCGAAAGACGAATCTGAGGGCAACATTTTCCAGCAAGCAAGAAGGTATTATGAAAGGGAATCATGGAGGTATCAACAATCAGGTATAATTGTTCTTTCGTTTACTTCCTTTGTGTTTTGTAAAATCTTTGGATTTCGTTTATTATTTATTGTTTATTGCTAACTCTCCCAATCTGAAGAAATCCCTTGATTACAGTTACATCTAGCTGTGGAGGAATATAGAAAACAACAACAACAAATGATTGAACAACAAGAAATACCTCATGAACCTGATTTGCAAAATCATAACTGGTCGGAGGAACTTCCATTCCATTAGATAGAAGAACTTGAGACTTCATCACCACTTGAATTGTTGTCTTCTTTTGTTGAAGAGGACAAGCCTGAATCAAAATGTAGTTCTTCTAGTGATGATGAAAATTATAAGCAGCTTCCTTTCTGGAGTATAAAGGAGCCAGAGGTTGGTGTATTGATTGAAAATGTGTTAGAGGAAGCTATCTCATTATTCTTCATTGAAGGAGTGAATGTTCATTTTGGAAAGCATGAGCATGCTGAGGAGGTTTCTATTTCCCCACCAAGTCAGTCACTGAGGTTAGATCTTTTCAGCCAGCAAGGTGATAAAGTGGCAGCTCATGAGAAAAAGATCAATAAGGAAAGTGCAAGCTTTACCATTATCAAAGGCTGCCCTATCAGATATTTTTCCCAGATGGAGTTCAATACAACACCAATGATCAATCGTGCACCCATACATGAAGACACAATAGAAGATGTTATCAAGGACGCACTGACAACCAAGCAAGAATATGTTCAGTTCACTTATCCTCCTTTGGATGACAATACATATTATCTGAACAGTGAGGTAAGTGAGCTTGTTCGCCTCTTTCAAGAAGCAGTGCATCATCTTGTTAAACATTCTTCTGTGTACCACTTTTACTCAGCTGTCCTTAAGTATACCAGTCACTGCATATTGAGAAGAATGGGCAACTATTTCAGTCATCCTATGAATGGTTTTATTTGACCAATTTCTTACTGGTTAGTGTAGAGTAGGTTTAGTTGCATTTTTCTCAATTCCCTAAGTGTTGTCCCAGCATAGTTAAATAGTTTCACTTCTGTAGTTTTCCTATTTTCAATAAATTTCCAAGTGTTCTAATGAGTTATAAATAAGCTACAGCCATGTACAAGCTGCTCTAGATCTATTTCTGAGTTGTCTACAAGTGACTCCATGCCAAATGGATTGGCTAGGCAACTAGTTTTCATGTTTAGCAGGCAAACATCCAGCTGAGGTCGCTAGAAATGTTACCCAATTTTCACCTACGGGCTCAATCAGGCAGGATAAATTATGTTTCAGGTGTTCTTGTAGGACAAACGAGGAATTTGCATCAAGGGTTGGATCATGCACCTGAGGATATTTCACAAGGAGGTCTGTCGGAAGGCATTCCTCGATCAGTTTTGGCGAAAAAACTCATTACAGAAGAAATTCAACAAGACCCTCCTATTGTCTTTCCGACTAGCAGTGCGTTCTACTTGGTTTAATACACCCCTCACCAGGATATTCGGGTCTCCATGAGTCTTCATGTGTCTCTTCGACTGCATTAAGGTCTCAGTGAAGGGAGGCACCATCGCTAAATGGTCTTGCCAACATGGTGTGGTCTCAGCGAATGGAGGTGTCTTTGGGGAGAAGTCTTCCCTACCAACGAAAGTCACACTGAAGTTGTTTGTAGGGCCGACATCGGGGAGAAGGGTTCACTTTCACCGAGAGGTCTCGGTGAAAAGAAATGTCATCGCGAAGAAAGGAAGGGCCTCACTGTAATGTCTCAATGACCATTGAAGGTCTCGGCGAAAGCTTGTGCCTTCGACAAGATGTCTCCCCGACCAGGGTGGTCTCGCCGAAACAAAAGGTGCTTGATGTAATGTTTGGCGTTCGGTGTAGGGTCTTGTCAACTACTGATAGTCTTGCCAAAATGCAGGGGGACATCGGTAAGACTCTTTCCATTCGCCATAAGGTCTCACCGACAGGATGAAGTCTCCTCGAAATGGTCTAATCCCGCCAAAATATTGTGACCTCACTGAGAGGTCTCACCGATTAATCGCAATCTAGCTGAAAGGTTTTGGGGTCGCCAAGATGTCTCACTGACAAGTGGTGGTCTCGCCGAAGTGGAGGAAATTCACTGTGATGTCTTACCGACCCGATAGGGTCTTGCCGAAGGAGTTGCACTCGTTGAAAAAAGGCTTGGTCGATGTAATGTCTCACCGACCGAGGGTGGTCTCGTTGAAGCGGAATGAATTTGGCAAGAGATCTTACTGACACATGGGTGTCTCACCGACGGAGGAGCACAACGGTGTAATGATAGGACTTTGGCGTGAGGTCTCCCCGACTTGCCAGCGTCTCACCAAAAGAAATGTTTGAGCTCGGGGAGGTGGTTTGTTTTTGCTAAGAGGTCTCACCGATAATGAAGGATCTCCCCGACATAGATGGCATCGGTGTAGCATCTGGCCGTCGGAGTGATGTCCTGCCGATTGCTTGAGGTCTTGGTGAGAGGAGGCGTCATCAATGTGAGTTCTTTTCGACACAGTGGGGTCTTGCTGATATGAAATGAGCTCGTCCAAGGATCTTGAGCTCGGCAAGACATCTTCCTGACCTGTTAAGGTCCTGCCGACAATGGAGAGTCTTGCCAATGGCGACTAGCTTGCCCATCGAAATGGCGATATCGGTATGATTCCTAGGGGCTCACCGTGAGGTCTTCTTGAATGCGAATGGTATTGCCGATGGTCTGGGTGACAGTTTTTGACATCGGTGTGACTTTTAAACTCGCTATGTCATCTTGCTGATCGTCATGAGCTATGCCGATAAACCGCAGAAGGGCATAATCACATCGGGGAGACATGGTTAGTGTCTCACCAACATGTGATTCAATCTAAATGACTTTTGACCATCTGGCACCCAGATGAAGCATTTGTTCAACCAATCAGAGTGAGCTACAGGAGAGTCGTGGCGGTTTGACCCCTGTGAGGAAGATCAACATAATGAAAGCGATGTGGATTTTCTCTGAGCTCAAGAGCATTCAAGGCAGCTCGATAGGGAGGTTGGAAGATAGACACGAGACTAGAAGTTATTGCGGGCATTGCAAAAGATCGAGGCCATTCCTGGAGCAACTCTTCACCGACATGGACAGTGAGGACACAACATTAACTTCCTGAAATAGATCTAAGGGGAGATTTTTTCTGGACGCTCATATTTTTGTAAGCCCTAGGGGCCAACACATCTTTTGTATATAAGGCATTTTTGTCTCTTTGTAAAGGAGTTCGGATTATGCATTCTGGAGAGTTAGTGATTTTTTCCTAAAATCCTTTCTCAACTAATGTAGATTTTGTAACTCATTTGAGAGTTCTCCTTATTCTTTTCTGAAGTTTTGTGACTTTTGCAGTCCTCTCTCAGATTAGCAAACTTCTGTAACTCATTTTGGAGCATAGTATACAAAGTTTACCTTGGTCACTATTGATGTTTCAGATTACCATCTTGTTCTTGCAAAGTGTTGTGCATTTCAAGTTCATGATCAAGTTATTTTTGTGAATTTCTTTCATTCCTTTATAATTTTATCTTGTGTTTCATGCCTTCCTTTGCAAAATGTATCATTATACAAATCACAAATTGTGTTTACATAATCACATATGGATTCAAGTCTATGAATAATCTTTTCCTCTCTTGAAAAAGTGTATGAATCAAACCTGTTTGTGATACATTAATGCAAGGCTTATAGAATTTGATGTGTAATCTCATGGTCATTGACAATTTTCAAGTGTAACCTAAGTATCCCATTGCTCTTCTCAGTTCGGTGTATCACCATAGCATTAGTTTTATTTTTATTCATTCCTTCTCCCTTTCCCTTTACAGAATCATCGGTTTAGGTGATTACCCAACAAGGAAGCCGACCTTCTCTGGAGGTTACCTCTATCTACAAGAAACCCACATCTTTAGAGGTCTTCCCATGTTACACTGAGGTGTTGAACATCAGGTTCAACAAGGGTGCAACTTCAGTTGATAACAATGATCATGAGCAGGAGATTCGAGACATGATTCTGGAGGAGTTGGAGGATGAGGATGATGGTGTAGAGAGGATGAGATAGGTTGACGTAGGGGCAGTTGATCCCGATACTGCTACACTTCGTGCCTAGATTGCATCCTTGGAGGAGTAGATGAGGGTCATGATGTTCGAGAGATATTTGTTACAGATGGAGATGGACAGAGCTATCATGGACAGAGATCAGGCCATAGCTCGGAGGGAGGAGACCGAGTAGAGATTCACAGAGATTAGATCTCTATGCAGTGGGCTGATAGCTACATTTTCCAGAGAGTTAGTCAGAGCCAGGGAGAGGGCCTCTTATACAGAGATTTATATGAGGTAGTAGTTCCTCCAGAGAGATGGGCCCCGAGCTTTTCAGAGGCACGCAATGAGAGGTCCCAGACTAGGACCCACTCTAGGACAGTTAGCACAGAGGGTGTTGAGCAGCCACGCAGAGCTGGTCCATAGATAGGCCACATTCAGGGCATAGGTCATCAGGTTCCTAGCATCAATCATCCACACACTCCAGTCATGATAGTAGTTGCAGTTCTGGATAGGGACATTTGTTGATATGTATTGAGACATTGTATTATGATCATATAGCCTGGGGGCTTCCATATTTATTGATACATTATGACATTGTGATGTGACACTATTAAGTGATATATATATATATATATGATTTTGGCGGCGATTCTCATGATATGCATTTCTATTTATTGATTATGCAGTCATTTATTTGTACATGTTATGTTTATATGATATGCCTTGTGATGGATGATCGTATGTACTTTATGATGTGTTTATGCAGCCTATGATATGATGTTGATTCTATGTGATGTTATACCGATGTAATATGGTACATGTATTTACATTCGTTATGTACATGGAATGCTTATGATATGTAATCTATGATTAGAAATGTCTATTATGCCATGATGTCCTAGATATAATAAATGCCTATATGTTTTTATATTTTCTAATGCAAGATGTATGTATGATTGATGATGTATGATTTGGAAATGATATTTTCCTAACATGAATGTGTATGCATGATAATTTATATTGTTGTGTGTCATAGGACTTCATCATAATGCAAGAAAGAAGAACTATTAGTGTGGAAAGAAATATTGAGAAATAATGACAGAAATGCGATGGATGTTAGTATTAGCAATCTTCAATGTTTCGCTGTATCACAAAAGGTGTTGCACTTTATCATCATTGGGCGGGACTAATACAAATGGAGAAAAACACCATGATATGACATAGATCAAGGTGTGCAAGTTCATCCACTTGCTAACAACAGACAGTCGCAGACAAAGATTGTATTTAACTCATACTAAGGGCACAATTGCCCCAGTCTTTTTGTCAAGAAAAACCACAAACAACAAAAAAACTTACAAGAAAGGTCATGAGACGTCATTGCTCCTCTAAACCCTTCATGGGACATCCTTGAGGAAACTAGTAACATGACTCAAAATAAATTTTTAAAAGACAGTTGACAAACACCAGTCAAAGAAAATAGAATTCTGATACATCGTTGCTTCTCTAAATCCTTCATGGGACATCCTTGAGAAAGCTAGTAACATAATCCTCATCATAAAGTCAAGTGAAATGATATGATAAATAAGCCAGAAAGTCAACAAGCCAGTAAAATATTTTCCAAAACTTGATCTTGTTTGTTTGATTCGTTTTGATTGATAGAAGAATTGATTGATAGAGCCTGTTTTCAGGAGATACACATACTGGATAAGACTTTGAGTCTAGTTTCGATGTTATGACTATCTGTATAAGGCATGAAAAATCCTGGTTTCAGAAAGACATGTATCGTATAAGACATTGAGTCAGATGTTGTTGATGTGATAACCTATGTAAGGCTATGTTTGATTGTTTGACAATGTCGATTATGCAGGAAAGACTCATCCTGTATAAGACATAGATTGTTTTGCTGATATCAGTATTTAGGAAGAACTCATCCTAAATAAGACATAGGTTGATTGTTTTGATGATTTCTATTTCCAGGAAGGACACATCCTGTAGTAGACATTAGTTGATATGTTTTGATTGTTTCGTTTGGAAAGTTGTTTGATTTGACTTAGAGACATTGTAGACTTGTTCACCAGATTGATGCATGACATGATACGATGTGTGGACAATTGACTGTGTGACGACAAAACCCTAAAGGACTAACCTAGTATAGCCTCGGGGGCTCATCAATTGATGGCCTTTCCTACGTTATACATGTAGAGACCTCATAGTTTGACTTGACTTTGACTGACAAGACTGACTACAAATAGAAGACATGTGTGATAGTGAATGTGATGAACCCTAATGGACTGACCTAGTGCGGCCTCGGGGGCTCATCGATTGATGGCCTTGCCTACATTATACATGCAGAGACCTCATAGTTAGACATGACCAATGACCTTGTCATATAGACATATGGATTGAATCATGATTTTATACCGACAAACCTAAATGGACTAACCTAATGCCTCAGGGGCACATCGGTAGATAGCCTTGCCTATGTCTAGTCGTAGAGGCAATGTAGTTCGACTAATGACAAAGACTGATATATGCGATTGACTCTGACTCTGTTTTTGGATTTTTGACATGTTTTGATTTTTTTGTCTTTTTGAAGTTTTCTGATGTTTTTGTGTTTTCTTAGGTCATTTTTGTGATGTTTTTGGATTTTTCTATGGTTTGACGTGTTCTACACAGCCAATGGAAGAATCGATATGACGCACATCAAGTGTTTTCCCCCAGTCGAGTATAAGACCAATTGATTATGAATAGGGTAAAATAAGGGATATCAATCGTTCCAGGTTATTGGAAAGACTACCACTTATTACGAATGGTATGTACAAGTGATGGATAAGAAAGATAAGTGATATGTATAGGGAACAAATAGTATATACAAGGATAGGGTGTATGTACAGGGATAAACACTATGTACAGGGATAAGGACTATGTACAGGCGTTAGATTAGAATGATAGTAGACAAAGGAGTAGAGTCAACTACACATGGTGCCTGTTTGCCAGATTTTCACCATGGCATGTATCCAAAGCACCACCAAAGTGGTTTTCACTATTGGATGAATTATTTGTCTTTACTATTTTTTGGATTTTCTAGTTTTTTTGGTGTTACCAAGATGCTTGTTTTCCAGGTTTTCACCTTGGGAACGACTTTTTTGATTTTTGATTTTTTGGTATTTTTGCTAATTAAGACAAGGCCCTCAGAAGCTATGCATAGAACTTCTTCAGATGAAGAATATTGATTGGTGAGGACAATGGTTCCCCTTCAAGAGTGGAGAGTTGATACACTCCTGATTCAAAGGCTTCTGTAACAATATAAGGTCCTAACTAGTTTGGTTCAAACTTTCCTGGTTTTTCTCTTTTTGCTTGATTCTTTGGGTTCTCCATTAAAACTAGGTCACCAATGTTAGTTTATGTTCAAGACCTTCTTGTTATAGCTACGACGAAGGTGATTCTGATATGCTTGGAGATGGTCTAGTGCCTTCTATCTTCACTCATCTAGGAATTCTAGCTCATGGAGTCTCGATACTTGGTACTCTTCATCATCAATGTGCCCTTTCAAGGATACCCTCAGGGAAGGAATCTCGACCTCAATAGGAAGAATGGCTTCAGAACCAAATACTAGTGAATAGGGAGTGGCACCAGTGGGAGTATGGATACTTGTGCGATAAGCCCATAAGGCGGGATTAAGCTGTAAATGCCAATCATGCCTAGCATCATTGACAGTCCTTTTGAGGATTCTAATGATAGTTTTGTTAGATGCCTCTTCTTGGCCATTACCTTGTGGGTAGTATGGAGTGGAAAAGTGATGTTGAATATGAAATTCATCACAAAGATGGCATAATTCTTGATTCTTAAATGGGAAACCATTATCTGTGATTATGGACCGAGGGACACCATACCGAAAGATATAATTCAGGATAAACTTAGAGATCTGTGTGCTGGTAATGTATGCCATTGGAATAGCCTCAATCCACTTTGTAAAGTACTCAGTGGTAGTGATGATGAATTTGTGGCCATTGGATGATGTGGGATGGATCTTACCTATGAGGTTGAGTCCCCATTGAATGAAAGGCCATGGTGATGTTATACGGTGGAGCTCCTGTGCTGGTGCATGTATCAAGTCTCCATGAACTTGGCATTGGTGACATTTCTTCACAAAGACATATGAGTCCTTTTCCATAGTAGGCCAATAATAATCCAGTCTCATAATATTTTTTGGCTAAGGTAGGACCTCTAGAATGGGAACCACATATACCCTCATGCACCCCACGCAAGGTTGCTTGTGCTTCATTAGAATCAAGACATCTCAGTAGGGTATTATCTAAGGCGCGTCTATATAGGGTGTCTCTGACGATGGTGTATTTGGCTGACTTGTAGAGGAATGTCCTACATTGGTTGTTTGACAGGCCAGTGGGTATGACTTTGGTATGACGGTAGTCATAGATTTCTTTGTACCATGGGGAATCAAGACCAACAATCTCACATACCATCTCAGAATCTGGGATATCGTAGGCTGGGACTAAAAGTTGTTCTACCAAGAACTCAAACTTAGGCACGTTGCTAGGAATGTCTAGAAGTGATGCAATAGTAGCCATAACATCTGCTACCCTATTTAAAACACAAGGTATCTAATGAAATTTGACCTTGTCAAAGTACTCTTTAAAGCTATCAGCCATGTGTTTGTATGGAGAAATATTATCATCCTTAGTCTCATAATCATCATTTACCTATCTGATTACTAGTTGAGAATCGCCATATACCTGTAGGTTCTTAATTTTCCACTTGATTGCCATGCGTAACCCTGTCACTAGAGCTTCATAATCTGCTATGTTGTTAGTACATGGGAATGCAATCTTGAATGACTTAGGGATGGAATCACCCTGTGGTGTGATAAATAGTATACCTGCCCCTGAGCCATGATTTGTATGTGAGCCATCAAAGTACAGTTTCCATGTCATGTTTGTGTCTAGGGTGAATATAAATTCATCAGGAAAGTCTGCAACTAATGGATGATCTGCTTGTATTGGTGCATTGACTAACTGATCAACAATGACTTGTCCTTTAATAGACTTTCTCTCCACATACTGGATATCATACTCACTAAGTTTCATAACCCATTTGGCTAGTCACCCTGTTAATGCTGCCTTGCTAAGAAGATATTTCAAAGGATCTATTTTAGCAATCAACATTGTTTGATGGTTTAGCATATAGTGCCTTATTTTTTGAGTAGCAAATACTACTGCAAGACAGGCATGTTTAATGGTACTATAGTTGAGCTCATAACCTACTAAAGTCTGACTGATATAATATACTTCCCTTTCATGACCTTCATCATCATTCTGTGCAAACAATGCTTCGAGTGATGAATGGGTTGCTGTAATATAAAGAATCAATGGTCATCCTTCAATAGGTGGCATTAAGACTGGTGGTGTGAGTAGATATTCTTTAATAAGTTGAAAAGCCTCTCCGCACCTAACTGTCCATGCAAAGGGTACCCCTTTCTTAAGTAGATGTTGAAAAGGATGTGTCTTATCTGCTAACTACACTATAAATCTTCTGATGGATTGCAGTCTTACTTGTAATGTCCTTAGTTGATTGAGATTAGTTGGCGGGGGCATGTCTATGATTTCTTTTACCTTGGCCGGATCCACTTCAATGCCTCATCTGGAAATGATATAGCGTAAAAGCTTTCCTGACTTCACTCCGAACACACATTTCTTGGGATTGAGTCTCACTTTATACTTCTCCAGCATTTGAAATATCTTGTCTAAAACCTGTAAATGTTTTTCCCTTGTCTTGGATTTAACTATAAGGTCATCGACATAATCCTCCATAAGGGTGTGTACTAAATCATGAAAAATGGTGGTCAAGTTACGCTGATAGGTTGATCCAACATTTTTGCGTCCAAAGGGCATAACATTCTAGCAATACGCTCCCCAAGGATAGGTGAAAGTTGTCTTAGGTTGGTCCTTAGTTGCAATTATGATATGATTATATCCTGAAAATCCATCCATAAGGGACAACATCTCATAACCCACTGTCATGTCTACTATCATGTCTATGTTAGGCAAAGGGAATTCATCCTTAGGACAAGCCTTGTTGATATCTCTAAAATTGGTGTAGATGCGGATGCCCCCTATTGGTTTAGTGACTGGTACAAGATTGGAAATCCAATCTGCATAGTTGATTGATCTAATGAAACCAATGTCTAATAGTTTCTTGAGTTCTGCCTTGACTAGTAAAGCAATCTGTGGATGCATTTTCCTCAATTTTTGTTTCATTGGTTTGACACCTGGTTGTAAGGGTAAGTGATGTAGAACAAGTTCAGGATCCAACCCAGGCATGTCTACATATGACCAAGCAAAATTTATTTGTCTCTGTGCAAAGAAGTTGTGGAATTATGGTTGCTCTTCTGTTGTCAATGACACTACAAAATAAACTAGTCGAGGATTCTCTTTCTGCCTATGTTGACTTCTACTGATTCTTCAATGAGCATGGGTGACTTTTCCTGTGCAATGGGGAGGATGTTCAAACCTCCATCCGTAGGTGCCTCAGAGAGGTTTTTTCCTTCAGATGCATCCTTTATTTTTACTTTTTCATTGTCTAGAGGTGCTTTTCAATTTTCACCTAGAGACTCGTCCTTTTTATCTTGTTTATTCTTTTTCTCATTTTTGCGACTGGAGGGTTGAACAGATTCCCCAAAATATGCTTTGTTTTCCAAGTCAATGGTAAAACTAGCCTTGTGATCACCGCTAGGTATTCCTTCTCGTAATCCTAGGAACTCATCAATTGCTTCGTCGTTCTCAAAAATGTCTAGGATGGGTGTGTCTTGTTGGTCCCAATCAATGAGTTGGGGATAAACTAAGGGCATGTCATTGTCGGAGTTATCAATGTTTAATGGGGTCAAGGTAAGGACTAAGTTGTTCATATGGTCACAAAAGTCTTGTACTAAGTCCTGTTTTCTCTTAGTTTTAGATCTAGGTGGATTGAGAGGCGGGCCTAATGCCAAGGTTTGGTTATCTAAAACAAATGTATCAGGTTGCCAAGAGGTAGGATCAAGTGATTCCCAATAGTAATGTTTTAACCATTCCTTTTTTGTCATATTCTTTGGTGGACATGAATTCAATGGATTTGGTGAGGATCTTAACATTAAGTCAAGTTCTCCAAATAGCTTATCAAGGTCCATGGAAGAAGTAGAGGATAGGGAATCCCACTCATAGTTGTTGGAGTTAGGGGAGTCATAGTTATATTGGTCTAATGGTTCGTGAGATGTCTTAATATCTTCTAAAGCATTTACTTCCTCAATTAAGGGTGATGTGGTACTAGGAACGCTAATCTGAATTGGTTGAAACCCAATCCCTAAGCCTTTTGGCCACTGAGAAACAAAGATTGGTTCAATCCTCCCGTCTTGATTTAAGCCTAAACCACCATGTCCATTATATCCCTTGCTCTGTATGATCGTGAAATTTTTTCCATATAGATCTGTAGGAATGTGAGCAAGTGAGAGAGGTTCTTCATCATCTTCCCTATACAGCCAAGAGGTGACATCTTCTGTATTTATGGCCTCTTTGCTTAATTCTCCCCATTTAGTGAAAGTTTTTGTGGGAGGAGTGTGTATAGTGACTAGAAATTGTCTCCTATCTGATGTAGGTAAACTGTATGACTTAGGAGGAATTAGAGGCTAACACAATAAGATGTCTTCATGTAATACTCTCCACAAACCTTTTCTTGGATCTCAACCCTAGGAGTGGTAGGAATTGAGGGTGAAATAGATGTTCGAGTGAGTGTGGATGGATCAACATAGTGAGATGAATTGGACGATGAAGCCTCTTGGTTTACTGGCACTTGGCGTTGGGGTATCTCTTTTAGATTGGTGCAATAATGGAATAGATCTGGGTCACCATCTATAGTTATTTCAGTGCCATTGTAAGGGAATTTGAGATATTGATGATATGTGGAAGGGACTGCCTTCATGGCATGAATCCATGGTCTCCCTAGCAAAAGGTTGTAAGGAAGGGTGAGATCCAAGACTTGGAACTTTATCTCCATTACTACAAGATCAATTTTGATAGGAAGTGTTACCATGCCATTTGATTTTCATTCCTCATCATCATAAGCTTTAATGACAATACTTTTGGTTGTGTCTACGCATGCTTCTGAGAAACCTAATGCCTTAATCAATTTTAAAGTGCACAGATTTAACCCTGCTCCTCCATCTACCAAAACTCATCTAACTTTGGTGTCATCAACAAGGACTTCAAGATGTAAAGGGTCATTATGGTTTGTCTTTTCAGTTGCGTAGTCTTGTTTAGAAAATGTGGGATGATGATTATTGGTCAAGTAGCCCACCATTTCCTATAAATGATTGACATCGATATCATTTGGGACAGTGGTGTTTTGTAAAGCTTTATCTAAGATAGATCGATGCTTAGGGGAAATACGCAACAATTCCAAGATTAAGATTTGGGTTGGGGTCTTCCCCAACTGGTCAAGTAGGTTATATTGTGACTTGGAAGGCTGTGGTGTTTGCTGCAATGGAGGACCTTGGATAGTGATCTTAGTACAATGAGTGTTGACCGCGCACTTGGAATTTGTATTGATAGTAATGGTATTGATATTCTCATCAGTGGCACGAAGATGATTAATGGTTTTTCCACTATTATAATCATGCTTGATAGTCGCATAGTTGGCTGACATATTGGTCTTAGTACTCGAACTGGGAACAGTTCCTTTCACATGGTAATGTAGTGGATCAGAAAAGACTTGATGATCAATGTTTAATGACTTTTGTTTCTATCCACTAACTTCAATTATTCTCCTTTCGACAAGATCTTGTATGATATTTTTCGGTTGGCAACAATTTTGTAGGTTATGTCCCTTAGTTCTATGATAATCACAAAAGGCATTGTCATCCCACCAAACTGGTTTAAATTGTCCTGGATTGTATTGTCTTGGCTCTTGAACCTGTAGAAGATTATGTTGTAATAGTTGTTTGAATACAACTCAATGGATTCCCCTAAGGGAGTGAATTCATGTTTTTGAAACCTCCTTTGTTGCGACCGTTGAGTATTTTGGATTGTGTTGGAAGGTTGATTGACAACATTTAACATGTTGGCCAAAGAGTTAGATCCTTGTAATGTGATGATCGGTCTTGCTTGTACAGTTTTAGCATCAACTACCCCATCATTGGTGATGTTTTTGTTTCGAGACCAAAATCTGTTTCTATCATTGGGGGTGTTTTTCATTATTGGATTTCTATTGGATGTAGATGTCTTAAGTTCTCCTTTTTCAATGAGATCCTTTTCTATTATAACCCCTTTTTCCACTAGTTCCGAAAAAGATGTACAACAATGTACCCTTAAGTTACTCCTTAGTTTTGCATGAAGGTTTTCCTGGAACATAGTAACTTTTTATTTTTCAGGTATCTCGATAGGACACTGGCTAGCTATAGTCCTCCACCTCTAAAAGAAAGTGATAAATGTTTCACCTTCATCTTGTGTTGTGTGACACAAGGTTGCTATATTTATCTCATGGTCTATGTTGAAGGAGAATTTCTCAACAAATTTCTCAGCTAGTTCACCCCAAGATCTGATGCCATAGTCTAGACCTGAAAACCACTCTAGTGCAATCCCTACAAGACTTCTTGGAAATAGTCTCATAAGATACACGGGGTCATAAACGACGTCTATGCACATGGTAGAAAATTCCCTTATATGTTCTATTGGATTTTGTTTTCCATTGTACTTAGGGAGATTCGGTATGACATACCCGTGAGGGAAAGGGGTCATGTAAAATGATCTATCAAAGGGAAATGGGCATATGTCCTTTGTTGAAAAGGATTTCTTAGTTGACACTGCCATGTTATCCATCTGTGTTTGTAGTGCATGCATTTGTGTTTGTAAGATGCCAACTTGGGTCAATGATGTGTTGGGTGGATTATGTGGATCTATGTATGTATTCTGAAATCCAAGGTCTCATGATGGGTTTCTCATGATGGGTTTGGATTTAGAATGTTGGTAAACATGTTTTGGTTCAAAATCTGCATAAATTGGTTTTGACTTGGGATCTGTGTGAATGAATTTTGAGTACCACTCTGGGAGAAGGGATTCTGATTTAGAATCTGTGTAAATTGATTTTGACTTGGAATTTGGGAGAATGGATTTTGATTTAGAATCTATGTGAATGGATTCCGACTGCCAATCTAGGAGAATGGATTTTGATTTCCATATTGGAATGAGGGAATGCCTCTTGTTTGTGTAATTCATGGTATAGTACTAGTGACCTGAACACTAGGCATGGACATCGACTGTGATATGGCACTCGTGACACTGGCATTAGGTATGAATGTTGATTGTGGTATGGTACTCATGACACTAACATTCGGTGTAGAAGCTGACGTTTTAGATCTTTTATTCCCAACAAGAGGACCGAAGGGAGTGGACGATGATGCCCCTATAGTGAAATTAAATCCCGATGTCATGCCAGACATACCAAATGGAGACGTATGGACTATCGTACTCTGTGTAGGTATGCTAGATGGTATGGTTGTATTTACCTAAGGTATAGTACTACTGGAAGTCATTGTATTTGTCCCTTGTGTAGGTTGAGCTTGTAAGGTGCTAATATCGAATCCTGTAGGTAAGGTAGCACCTTCAGCTAGAAATTTGGCTAAGTATCGTTGATGATCATTTGCTAGGTACTCATCTACAAAAGAGGAAAACTCAGGATCCTGTGCAGCAACCTCTATTTCTTCTGTAGTAATGTGTCCTTGAGTGTTTCTAGTGGTGAATTTGTCTAATAAAGTCTTGTGAGGTCTTGTGGAGAATGGATTGATGAATTCGTTTGGGTTCGACATATTTTCTCTCTCTCTTCTCTTAGACCTAGTTTCAACCATGTAAGATAAGCTCAATATGCAAGGAATGCAAAACTATGTCTATGGACAATATGACTCTGGTCTATGTTTTTGGGATTTTCCTGAATGCAAAATAAGGAATGTTCTAAGATGACGCTAGTCTAAAATGACAATATCTAAAGATGCAAAGTCTAAACAAGCTTCTAAGGTAATCAATTTCGTAAACCTGAGACGAGGGTACCAACTACCTAAAGTCTAACCAAGGCATCAATTTAGTTAAGTCAAGGAACCAATGTAGGCTGAGGATCAAAGACAAGTTGAGTTTCCTAACTAGACTGATGAGCTAGGAGGACTCTCTGTAGGACAAAGGATAAGATGATAGGACTAGGTTCAATGACAGATTTCATTGATGTTATGATTTTTCTAAAGTGTAGATGGTGGACCTATCCTAAAGTTTGCAAAACTGACCTTCCTAGAAGTTTAAATCTAAAGGAAAAATGTAATCAAACATGAAAGTAAAACTTAGAATCAGAATGACTATAGTAATGACTAAATGATACCTAAAGGATGCAAAATTGAGAAAATCATTTTAGGTTTCTATCCAAGGACTAGTAAGACAAATCAAAGACTGGTATGATAGTGTTGACTAGACAATGACTATGAATTCTGGTTTTCTAATAATCTAGCAAATGTGTCGCAGGATTTATCAAATGTGGTTATGTTTCACAGTTGCAGTTTTCTATCAATCAGTTGTGTGTTTCCAGTAAAGTTCAGTGTCTGAATCTAGTAGATGCGGTTCAATTTCTCATAGATGCGACTCGTAATGACAGTTTCCACTCAAGCTATCACAGATGCGGTTTTCCTAAAGTTATGCACCGGTAAAATTTCTACGATAGTGGCAAATGCGTTGTTTGAAACTACAGTTGCGGCTCACCTTTTCAAATGCGTCACAGAATATCACAAGTGCGGTTTCTGAAGACAAATGCAGTTTTTGACAAAGAAAATGTGAGCTAATCTGGTAGATGCGACTCTAAGGTAAACAAATGCGACTCGACAGAACAATTGTGACTTTCAGGTGAACAGTTGCGACTCTGTTGTATTTTTAGTGAATTGAGATATAAAGCTGACGCTATTTTCTGTGATCAAGTTCTGGAAAACAAAGAAAATCATAAGACAAAGTGTTTTTAGTTTGATTTTTGACTCAAAGAACGTTGAATTTGACAACAGACAAGCACATCCTAGGCTATGAAGGACAGTATTTACTAAGTTCTCACTTGGGTTTCCCCAGCTACGCTTATTCAAGGTAGATGATTAGTAGCTGACCCCTCTGGCTCCCCTCCACGGCTCATTAACGCTATTTGGGGTAGCCAAGTTATAGTACCCATGAACATCCCATGGTATACCTTCATCTCTACACATGAACCGTAAGAATATGAGATGGCTTCATAGGTCTAACCTGCTGCTATAGTAAATAGAAGGATTTTGGACACTACAAACAAAGGCTTTTAATTAGGGCATTATGTTCGTAGGGCATGATCCATGTGGCAAGAGTCCCCTTTCGAATCCATCTCGTCGGAACCATACGCGTGATTCTTGGGCTTTCCCCAAGAATCCACTTTTATATATTGACTGGAAGTCCCTCGGGTTCAGGGTGCTACCGGTCTCAGTCGTCCTAGGGTGAGTACTTTTTCCCACCAGAACAGGCCCAAGTTCTACAGTTGGTAACTATTTCTCTTACACCCAGGATTGCACAGATGCACAAGGGGAGAAGATACTTCGATGTACCAAATCGTGAGGGTAATTACACAATCGTGCTTTCACACCAAACACAGTAGACACTTGTTAATTTTAATCCAAATGAAAGATTTTCTACACTACCAAACAATCTGTTTCAAAAATTTAACTAGGGTCTTCGACATGCGTTTTGTAGAAAGATTCGTTAGTAATTTGATATTGGTCTTTGACTATCGATCTACAAAAAAAATTGTTAACTCCTCAAGACACACGCTGAAAATAGAAGATTAGCGAAAATAAAAACACAAAAGGAAACTGTAAATTGAAAAGTACAACACCTAAAAATATACCAGTCGGATGCGTCATTTTCTTTGTCAAATGCGTCACGGTATTTTACCAGTCAGTTGCGGCTCATATGGTGACAGATGCATGATTCCTTTTCCGATGCATCGTTTTCAACCACAGATGCGGCCAATAAAGTCAATTGCGTCATTTCATCAAGCTGATGCGTCTTTGAATATCAATTATGGCGTTTCATCAAACTGATGCATTGTTCCGTACAAAAACCTGCAAAATCAAATAAAATTCTACGGATGCGCGAAGATGGTGTCTTCATGTCGGGTTCACCAAATGTAATGTCTAGAAAATGTAGAAGAAAAGGTTAAAAGCACACACTCAATTCGATCTAAGCTCTAATGCAATCTAAGCTAAGCAACAAAGAACAAAGGAAAGCCAAAACGTAAATAAACTAAACAATCTCACCCAATATGTATGTATTTCCATGTATAATCTCAATTTCCCTTCTCCATTTTGCCATTGTAGTATAATTTCCCTCATATTTCTCGTATGCAAGTATAGCTTATGATAGTGATTTAGCAAAACATTGAAGATTCAAGATAGTTTCTCCAAAAAGTCATAAGATTTTGAGAGAGATTGGAATGATGAATGATAGATCAATTTATAGAAAATTGATCATTCGAACAACATGTCAGGATTGAAAGATCAACAGACAGTTGAGATCGAAAGATTAGACATGCATTATGATAACTATCAGTAGTGACATGAGTGATACAAATTAGAAATAGAAATAAAGATTAAATATATTATTTAATCTTCGAGTTTGGTATTTGAAAAAAAAAGAATAGTCTTTGCATGACAAAGATAAAGATGGATTAAAGCAACTCTTTGTTCAAATGCACGCACAATATTTAATTAAATAAATAGAAATATTTAATTAATATGCATGTACATGCAATTGAGTTAGAACTAGATGATTGAATGATATGACGAAGAGATTACTCAAGAAAGCAACTCAGACATTAAATCAAGAGTTAATTGACCGAATTAAATAGATCTTTGAGTCGAGTAAGAGTGAATACTTAGATAATTTGCACAATTATCTAAATATAGAGGAATGCGTTAAAATATGATTTATGAATTAAATAATTCATTTAATTCAAGATTTGATATTTGAAAAATAATTAAATAAATAAGATTTATTTAATTAAGTGATGAAGGGATTTAATGAATAATTAATTAAATAAAGAGATTTATTTAATTATAGTTGAAATATGATAAAGAGTAAATTAAATAAGAATTTATTTAATTTGACAAGAAGAATAAGGTTAATTAGTAACATAATTAAATAAAAAGCGTTTATTTAATTAATAAGATAGAATAAAGAAAAGTGTGAATTAATTAAATAATTAAGATTATTTAATTAATAGAAGAAATGAAGAACTTTAGAGAACAATTAAATAATTGACATTATTTAATCATGACCATGAAGAATACAAATTATGAAGAATATTAAAGTCATAGGCTTAAACCATATTTCGGTGTCTACAACCCCTATTTTGAAGGAGTTTAGTTTTCTCCCCTTCCTGATCTCGCTAATATTGTCTAATTATTTTAAAGAGACGAAGGGTCATAACACAACTTTATTCAATCTAGTAAATATCTTGGTTAATGAAACTTGACAAAAGCAACAAAACAATTGCTACATTTGGAATTTCATGTTGAATGAAGAGTGGTGACAATAATCTACTTATAGTTTAATAAAACACTATTTTTATAAGAAGGCTTGACATTAGAAAGATAAGTATTACTTATAGTTTAATAAAACACTATTATAGTTTTACCAACATATACTATTGTATGCTTGCATGGCTTCTTAGATATGGGAGATAGAGATAGATGGGGAGAGAGAGAGAGAGAGAGATAGAGATATATGGGAAGAGAAAGAGAGATGGAGATATATGGGAAGAGAAAGGAAGAGAGGTGGAGATAGAGAGTCGATGGATAGGGAGGATAGGGAGGATAGGGAGGGAGATATGGTGAGAGATAGAGAGGGGGAGGGAGAGAAAGGGATATAGATAGGTAGAGGAGGAGAGAGGGAGAGATAGGTTGAAGAGGAAAAGAGAGAAGAGAGGGAGATAGATAGGTAGAAGAGGGGGAGAGGGAGAGCAATATGTAGAAAGGGAGAGAGAGAAGAAGATAGGGGAGAGAGGGAGAGATAGCTCAATATATATAGAGGGAGAGGGAGAGACATAGAAAGGGGGTGATATAGAGAGATATAGGGGGATGGTGAAAGAGATAGAGAGATCGTGATAGAGGTAGAGAAAGATATGGATAGAAAGAGATAGAGGAGTGAGAGGGAGATACAAAGAGAAATATAGATAGAGATATAGAGTAGGAGAGATGGAGGGAGAGATGGAGTGAATGAGAGAGAAATGGGGGAGAGGGAGAGATAGCTCAATAGATAGAGCGGGGAAGAGGGAGTGGCATAGATAGTGGGAGATATAGAGAGATAGAGAGTGATAGGGAGAGATATATCAATCACCCTCCCTATATCTCTATCTATTCATATCTTTAATCAAATGGCATGCTACCTTGAGCATAACTCCCCAAGGACACATGACATCCTTGGATTGTTGACATGAAACAACCAATCAAAATTTAGTTTCTCTCTCTCTGTTAATATTATATTAATATATATTACTGTTATATTAATTATATTTTGTATTATATAAAAATATACTTATTATTAATTATTAATTATAATAATTTTATACGTATTTAATAATTTTGTTAAAGAATATAATATATAATTATAATAAGTTGAATAATTATATTATTTATTATGTAAAATATAGCTAATATATACTTAACTATATTGTAGAATATTAAAACCTAGCTAAATGGCGCCATAATTTTCAATTTAATTAAAATACTCTAAAACCTAATGAAACCAGGTTGTAGCTCGTCAAATTGGAGAAGTGAAAGGTCAATACCAGTGCCGAGGAAGAGTTTGTAGTGAAAACAAGGTCAATGCGAGCGCCGATGAAGAGTTTGGAGTTAAAACAAGGTCAATACCAACGCCGACGAAGAGTTTGGAGGAGTGAAAACAAGGTCAATATCAGTGCCAAGGAAGAGCTTGGTGGAGTGAAAACAAGGTCAATACTAGCGCCGAGGATGAGGTTGAGGGCACTCAGGGAAAATCGATGGCCAAGGGACAATGAGTACTGTAAGTTTAGCACCCTCATTCTCTTTAACCTGCAATTTTCATGCCTAGTTTCCAAATATCCTCTCGTACATTGGCACCCCCATTATCATAAAATGGTATAAGATAAGACAGAAAAAATAAAATAGCTTAGTCTTTCACATTTTTATCGACTAGCCTCTGGTCTTGGAAAAACTACCATAATCTACCCACATCTTGGTTGAGGTATAGCATTTCATCACACATAGCCTTCATTGCATGAGTCTAAAGCAATTGTAGACTTAGCCCAAGTATATGTTAGGCTAAGAAAGATCTAATGAATGGAAATAGAAGCATAAAATTCTTCTTTAATACCTCCACCACAAACATATGCAAGGAAAGCTCTCCTCCCTTCTTGGTAGTGATAACCTCCTCCACACACAACCCTTAAAAATTATGAATAGAGGAATATAATCTTTGAAGAACTCAAAGTTGATTCTCTCCTACCTGATGCAATTAGTCATTTTATCCTTACAAACATTTATAGTGATTACTAGAGGCACATAGACCAATTCTTCATAATAGAAGAATTTGATCATACTTTTCTAATGACAGAATTATGAGAAAACTTTAGGTTAAATGAATAATTCCTAGCTAAGTTCTTTAAATCATGTCCAACCGTATAAGAAAAGACCACTGCTATGTGTACTTGGATACCATGGAGAAAGGCTCTTTGGGCTATTTCATCAATAAGGTATTGTTAAATTTTAACACCTAAAAGTGAGAATGAAGAATCTTTCCTATGATGGTGGCCATCCCATTATAGCTCTTAGAGTTGTTAGAGATAATTTTTTTTCAAAGTAGAGATATTTTAAGTTATCAAATCCTACCATCAAACATAATCAAAATGTTGTTTCAAATGACTATGAGCACTAACTTTCACTATTTGAAGATGTTGAAACCTTGTCATAGAGAACTAGAACATTAATGCAACCACTCATCCTACCTTAAAACATACCAAAAGTCTCCTAGCAATTAGACATAGGAAGATTTAAGATGACTTAAGAAAATATATTGCCAAAGCATAAACTTATGATGATTTAACCAGGCGTAGTACACACTCCCTCCCTATTAACCACTTAGACATATAGAAATTAAATGTAAATTTGCTGCTATTTTTAGTCATGTAGGTGCCCAATAAACCACTTGGTGGTGTTTCCCTTCAAGTTTATTTACTTGAATGAAGAGAAAAAGTCCTTTGATTACAATTAGAGAATACATTTGAGGCCTTGGTTGTGTAACTGGTGGACCATAGTCACATTTAACACTTGTTACAAAGTTTTGGAGTTAAAACGTTAAGTAGATTTGATTTGTGTTGGACACATTTGGACGGTAGTAACAATAACTTGCAATCTATCAAGACTTGATTACCTTATAACCTGTGAAATTCTAGCGATGAAATGATAGATTAATCATAATGTCACCTTGGGATCACATCACCATGAAAGAAATTCATCCAACATCCTTATGAGTGTAGGTACCACCAAATAGGTATTTGTCAAATTTATCTTCCTCAAGCGAGGGAAATTCAGGAAGAGAAGAGGAAAGTGAGACATGTAGTAGGTCTAAAAGAGGGAGATCAACTAGAGGTCAAAAGATTAGAAGAAAATTCCGTAAATGAATGGAATTTTTTCTTGCTAAAGGGGGGTCATGTTCTTATGATGATGAGAGCATACGTGACGTCGAGGTGCCCTTGAGGTACAAACATCTACAGAAACAATGGGTACCCAAGGAACTTCCTCCAATAAACACTAATTTTTGTGTCAACGAGAGGATATATCACATAACACCATCGTCATTACATGGTTTGGGCCTATTTTGCATGGATGGCATAAAGGTATGTTATGAAAAAGTTACTGAATTGATGGAGTATGTTAGACCCTATTACAGTTACAAAGATTGGATGCAGCTGGTTCGATATACATGAAGTATGTGTAGGTATGCACTGTCAGCAAATTATATACAACTAAAATATAAGGATCAAAATAAAGGAGTGGCTATGTACATTGATAGAAGGCCAAAATCATTAGGGAATATTGCGGGGTTTATAAACAGTACACAACCTGGGTCAACAAATAAGCAACCCGATTGCATATTCTAGGCACACGAGGGAAACCGTGTATTTGTATGTGCGATAAAATCAATAACTGCAGGGGAAGAGTTGCTAATCGATTACAATTTGAATCACTTAGTTACAAACACAGTTACTAAAGGGGTGGTACGTACTATGTACCATTTTACCCAAACTCCAATTAATGACTCCAATATACCATTTTATTCTTATGTTTTTTTTGTAAGTCTAATGGTTTCATTTCGGTAATATTTTTTTATATTTAATTTTTGACACAGTGGGACATTGATCGTACGGGGAAGTCTCCAAACCAAAGCATAGATTGTGATGCATCTTCATGCGCTTCTACTTGATAGGTTTACCTCATTATAATTGTACAAATTAGATACAAGCAAAATGTTTTATTATTATGTTTTTTTCATAAGTTTATTGGGTTAATTTCGATAATGTTTTTAATATTCTTGTTGCAGTCGACTGATCGGGGAAAGGCACCAACAGTAGACGAGAGAATCCATAGGGAGGTGTAGTCAATATTATGTGATGATGACATCACTTATTCAACAAACCCTCTCGATATGATAAGGAAGACCCACAAAAAATGCAATGAAGAAATCCTTAAGTTGTTATTCATAGTGCCTCAAACAGATGAAATAAGAGAGAGAGTTAAAATATTGACTAAGAGAGCACAAAATTTGCAAATAAGTTGTCATGAGGTCTTTAATTATAACATAATTTCATTCATGGTTTTATATTTTGGACTCTTTTATGTCATGAACTAAAATATGTGTGTTTTTTTTACAGGGTTTTTTGCGTCCTCATGATGCTCCTAGCCATGATCAGGGTACTGCAAGTGTTGCCCGAGGAGTAGGGGTTAGTACAAGTGTCCATCCTGATCTTCCTGTGCATACATCACATCATCTGACATCATATGTGTCTATATTTTCATCTGAAATGTCGGAAACACATACCATGCAGGCATCCATTACTGCACCCTCTGGTAGCAAACACATGCCAGAACATGTGTCAGGACATGTACTTAGGGATGCAAAGGCCACTAGTACTGGTGATGTTTTAGTAGCATTTCCTGGATCTTCCCGTAGTACTAGTACGGGAACATTTCCAGTCACATTTGTGGTAACCGAGGATTTCGTTCCCATAAAGATAGAGAAGGTCCCAGGTACTTTAAAATGTTTTAATTATTATTATATATAATCCAATTGAAATTTACTTATTGATCACTCTTTCTATACTATTGATCCCATGATCATTTTGTAGGAAATGATGTTTTTTATAAACATCTAAGTGATATTACATTGGAGCTCTTTGGGCCCACCATACGTACACGGTGGAATACCCAAAATCAAGATTTAAAAGATGAGCTCATTAACCGTTAAGTTGTGTTGTTTTGTGATAAATCAGTCAACTGAATCAAGGTCCTTAAGAAAGTTGGTACCTATCTAAAGTATGTGAGGGACCAATATAGGTCACATTTAGAGAAGAAGAATAAGCACGAGTGTCCCCCCATGATTCTAGAGAGGGAGTGGAAGGACCTAGTGTGGGATAGAAAGGAGAAGGCTGAAAAGAAAAAAGGAAAGACACCACCGGGCCAAGGAAGGTATGTGATACTATCAACAATGTAATTATATACTAATTACTCTTTGTTTTTACATAATCTAACGTATTTCAAAATTTTCATAGGTTGCCCAACACATCGAAGGAAACAAAGGAAAGACTAGAAAAACACAGGCAACACAAACTTGGCTCTGGTGGTTATATGAAATTAGCTGCACGAATTGTAAGTATCAATAAATGAAATATTGCATCCAAATAATAAATTGCAAACAATTTTTGTTTTATCACACCATAGAAGCAAAATTCATGATCTTATGCAAAAATGCAGGGCTCTGAATTCAACAGAGTTCCCACAAAATAGGACCTGAAGATTTCCTTCTAGCAAGACTATGGAGTTGTGGTTGAACGCCTAAGAGTCTTGACTAAGAAAACACAATCTTCCACTGCATCCGACACATAGGTAAATAAACTCAATAAATTTTATTTAAAATTGAATACTTGTGCAATCTATTCAATATTAATTTCCACTATAAAGTAATTACAAGCCTATTTGTTTTAAACATACAAGCAATGATAAGACTACACATGGCATTGGAATGCATCCTGGTGAGGGTGGAGCACAACCTACAGATGAAGGTCATGGTGTGCATCCTAGTACCAGATGTATTCATGTGCTATACAAAACGTAGTATGGATTAATACAATTAAACATCTTTAATTGTAATTGGTGTATTAATTAATGTAACCTTTCATTTTTCAACTTTAGAGCATGTAGAGCATGATCAACATGTTGAGCATGATTAGGCTAGAGAATATCAGGAACATGATGTGGCCCCATCAGGTAAAGATGACCACTCTAATGTTCTTTTAAACATATTTAATTGCAATTGGTGTATTAATTAATGTAACCTTTCATGTTTCAACTTTAGAGCATGTAGAGCATGATCAACGTGTTGAGTATGATCAGGCTAGAGAAGATCAAGGACATGATGTGGCCCCATCAGGTAAAGAGGACCACTCTAATGTTCTTTTAGACATATTTAATTTCAATTGGTGTATTAATTAATTTAACCTTTCATGTTTCAACTACAGATAAGGATTTAGAGGGTGTTCAGCATGTTGAGCATGAATCTATAAGAGAAGTTCAGAAACATGATGTGGACCCATTAGGTAAAGAGAACCACTCTAATGTTCTTTTAATTAATGAAATACTTGTAACAATAATAATAAAACATATCAATTTAACATTTCTTTGTTATTGTAGCAGACACCCCCTTATAGTGGTGTCCACGTCGTGAGCACATGACTAAGAATACATTAAGATCATGAGCAGAGGGCAGAACAACTAAAGTGGGGACAAATGATTTAGAAAACAATACTCCACTTCATATTTTTTTATCTTTAAAAAAGAAACAAAAAAAAAAGTGATTGTAATCATATCATGACAACCATATTTTTGATAATATGTAAAAACTGAAAGAATGAATGTTATATGTTAATGAATGAATGTTATATATTATTAATGGATCATGGATGAATGAATGTTATATGTTATTAATGGATGAATGAATGATTAATGTTATATGATCGGGTATGGGGAATTGAGAGTGATGTGAGGGAGGGAGGGGCCAAATGAGCTTCCACCATCACGTGGTTGGACCCGTTAAGTAGAGAATATTAAACTATTCTCAAAACAAAAGAGAATCTCAATAAGGTAATGCACTTTTCAATATAAGAAATGCATCATTTGAAGCATCAAACCAATATGCAAAGATGAAAGAAAGTGCTAACTTTTCACTATGATGGCAGAAAAATGATTCTTTATACCCTGAATCCATGCTCTGCATCATAATTTGAAGTTGTTTCCATTCCAATGTTCTGAGTTTAGTTTGTTTGTATGGCTTTGTATGAATACCACAATGTGTTGTGTGTGGATTTGGTTTTAAAGCTCTGTTTCTTCTATTTTTAGTGGTGACATAACTCTAAAATTTGACTTTTGTGCATAACTAGTTAGTGGAAAAATTGACGGTTTTGAAGGGTTTAGAGGCTCCATTGAGATAGATACACAGATATTTGGATCTTGTTGTTGATGGGAGGCTTCCACTTAACCATGAAATTTTGTACCATCTGTAGGTATGCAGAAATTTCTCTACTTACATTCATTCTTGATCATAAATGTCCTAAATGATATTAATGCTTCAAACTTAAGATTTGTTTCATTGTTATAATGATCAAAATGTTATACTTTGCCATACATTCAAGAATTCTCTTGCCCCCTACCCTTTGCTCTCTCCCCCCTCTTTTTAAGAATTTTCTTTGTCATAAAAGATTCACATTTTTGTCTCATTTACACAAATTTATCTGAAGCTCTAGGAGTGAATAAAGATATGTAAAATATGATGGATTATGTCTAAACAACAACTTTCCATCTTATAGCTAATTAAATCCTTAATATTTGAATAGTTTAGACCTCGAATAATGCTTGTATATGCATGTGTAGCAATAAGGGAGCATTGATATTTTTTGGAATTGCATTGAGGAAATTGTTTTCTCTTATACCCACCCTTGGCTAGACATGGAGGTATATAATATTGGTTTCTGGGTTTTTCCTGTAAGTAGTTAGTTTCACAAAGGAAGACTAAAATCTTCTTAATGTCCTATTAGGTGTGAAAGCATATGAATCACTTGCTGAAGGAACCATTTTGTATTCATCCAAAAAATGGTTTGTTCTTTTTTTTATGTTTCTTGCATGTGTTTTTCTTAGGCTCTAGAGATGTAGCTCGACTCTTTCCTTTGCACTTTTCATCTATTTTGATGATTATAGTAGTTTGTCCTCATAATTTTTTATGTATATTTGTTTGTAACCTTATTTTCTACCAATCAATTTGCAAACCAATCACATATTAAGGACCATTTCACTAACTTGTAGTCATCCATACCTTCATATGTTACAGGTTGTGTCTATGTGCCAATAAATCCTGATGATTGCAAGAACTTTAATCCTACAAGTGTACCCACTCTTTCTCAAGTAAAAGTCTTACCTTATTTTATAGTACTTTAAATGGTTAATTGAAGGTGCTTCTTTAGATCCGAGATAGTTGAACCCTGGATTTAAATATGGTATTAGATGGGCAATATAATGATAAAACTGAGGTCCATTGAACAAAAATTATGAACATAATTTACTGGACTATGAATAGTGTTACAATTATAATTATTTATCCTTTACCTACCTCTCCATTAATGAAAAAGATAGTAGATATTGGAAGTTCATTGTAACATGGCTCATGTATGTGTTAGTATTTTAATTTTGTTTAAGTTCAAGAGATTGATTAGGTCAAGAATATGTTCTACAAGCTCTGTTCTCTTGACACTGCTCAACATTTTCCCTACACATTTTCTCTTCAATCCAGGCGTTTCTTCACTCCTTCCCTTGTTAGCCCTTGGTTGTTCTCAAGTGTAATGATTTTTCTATGCATCTTGCAATATGTATGTATGATCAGTCATCTCTTATGAAGCATGGATAACCTTTCATGGAATTGTTGTGATTAGAAAATTGCCATTGTAAGAATAATCATTTAATTTGTATGGAAGTAAGTATGTTTTATATCATTTGACTTGGTATTGTAAACTTGTCTTTGCAAGATTCTCTAGGGGGAACAATAGAACTATGATGATAGGTAGAGTTGTACAACACCATAAATCATTTGGCATTATCAATATATTGCTTATAGAATACTTTATGCAAGTAAAATGGAATGTGCAATGACAATTGGTCTCAAATTCAAATCTAAATATAAGTACATTACACAAGAAGATGGTATCTATTCTATGATTTAAAGAACCCCAAAATAAGAAAATTAATAGGTTTCATCTGTTTACTTTCCCTTAGACACTTGTTTAATCAGCGAGACCCTCAGAATGTCTTGCTGATAACCAACAGTGTTCAAAACTCCTGAAGAGGTCAAATCGGTGTGACATTGGATATGTCTTGCCAACGGAAGTCATCGTCAAGACATGGACTATCAGAGTGAGTTTTCTATCTTGTGCCGATGATTGATCTCTCACCGATGGGTTGGCTACGGTGGTCATCGCCAAGAGTCTCCACGATGACATGGTGTAGGTCTATTTAAAACTCCTGAAGAGGTCAGATTGGTGTGACATTGGATTTGTCTTGCCGATGGAAGTCATCAGCAAGACATGGACTATCGAAGTGAGTTTTCTATCTTATGTCGATGATTGATCTCTCACCAATGGGTTGGCTTCGGTGGTCATTGCCAAGAGTCTCCGTGATGATAGGTCTATTTAAAACTCCTACAGAGGTCAGATCAGTGTGACATTGGATCTGTCTTGCCGATGGAAGTCATCGGCAAGACATGGACTATTGCAGTGAGTTTTCTATCCTGTTCCAATGATTGATCTCTCACCGATGGGTTGGCTTCAGTGGTCATCGCCAAGAGTCTCCGCGATGACATGGTGTAGGTCTATTTAAAATTCCCGCAGAGGTCAGATCGGTGTGACATTGGATATGTCTTGCCAATGGAAGTCATCGACAAGACATGGACTATCGAAGTGAGTTTTCTATCCTGTTCTGATGATTGATCTCTCACCGATGGGTTGGCTTCGGTGGTCATCACCAAGAGTCTCCGCGATGACATGGTGTAGGTCTATTTAAAATTTCTGCAAAGGTCAGATCGCTGTGACATTGGATCTGTCTTGCCAACGGAAGTCATTAGCAAGACATGGACTATCGGAGTGAGTTTTCTATCCTGTGTCGATGATTGATCTCTCACCGATGGGCTAGATTCGGTGGTCATTGCCAAGAGTCTCCGTGATGGTACATTTCAACGAATATTTTTTATATAAAAATATTGCATTGTTTTGTTGCAATTTCGACGAAGGAAACCGATGAATCACCGAAAAGGTGTGATGAAGTTGCTATAGCTGCGATGAAAGCTTCGTTGTAACTACTTTCCCATTTCGTCGAAATGGCGACGAACTTCTGGTGTTGTTTCGATGCTTTGGAAGAGCCATTGCAATTGTGTTTTGGTTCTAATTCATTGATGGATACACAGAGTTGTTGATATTCTGACGAACAACAGAGCCATTTTATGATGCCGACGACTGACGAATTTGGGCCGCTATTTCGACGTTTAATTCTTTGTCTGAATTTCAACAAAAAATTGGTGACGAAAATTATTTCATTGGTTCATCGGTTGTCCGACAAAGGTTTGTCGCAAGATCAACGAACGTTTGTCAGAAAATGGATTCAAATTCAGTAGTGTCCCATGGATCAACCAAGCTAGAAAACTAGTTTTGATGCCAACTATAAGAAAATATATTAATCTAAACACACGAATAGTTGCTTAGAAACACATAATAAAAGTATTTAATGGAGGTAATAAACACAAAAACCTTTCAAGAGAAAAAATCCACCAATAAAAACATTTCTCTTATATGTATGCATAGTACAAAATCTTATTTGATACAAAAGAAAATCCTTTTGTGCTTTTAAAAAGATTTGTAACTCGCTTTTAAGATTAATTTTAAGAACATCAAACAATCTATGAGTAGCTTTCTATTCAAAAATTCCCAAGAACACTATATATAAAAAATAAAAGGGTCAACTTGAAAAATTTCTTACCAAGTTTCCTAATTAGTCCATGCAAATGGGATTTCCACATCTAGTGCCCAAGATTAACACTAGATCTTAAAATGGCCCTTAATTAATTTTATACTTAGGATGACATGTCTTAATGTGATTAAGATACATACATTAAATTATTTTTTCAAATTTCACATACAACAAATCTTAAATAAAATATTAAGCAACCTAAAGTGTCACATCACACCACTTGGGGTGAACCAAAACTTTATAAAAACTATTTATATTTTGTGCAAGGTGTACAACAACTTCCTAAATATTTTGAAGGAAGGCCTTGTTGAATCATGTAGTAAACATTCAAGTTTTGTTTTGTTGCACAAACGGTTGCCATTACACCAAAAGATCAACCTATTAATGATTGATACAACTGCCAGAGTTAATGAATCCATGGGAGGTGGTTAATCCATGTCACAAAAAACCAAGCATTGTGTTGCACAACAAAAGGAGACGAAGGGTGCACACCTTGCAATAATCCCCCCAGTGTAGGGGTTCAAACCCATGACCTAGGATTTGATACCAATTATTGCATAGACAATTGTCGTTTCACTAAAAGATCGACCTATTAATGCTCGATACAACCGTCAAAGTTAATGAATCCACGAGATGTGGTTAAGTCATGCCACAAACTTGAGTGCTATGCTACACAACAAAAGGAAACCAATGACACATACCTTGTAACATGTTCTAGCATTGTAAGACACCCATAATGCTATTGGTCCCAAGGAGGTTCATATTTATAACCACATTAATTTTGGAAACATAATTGTTAGTCTAGGATGGTTTAGAACTTTCTACACTAAAGATACACTATACAAGGAGGTCTAATTAATTTGTGGATGGGGACATAGGGCAAGGATAGATATGAAGACCAATTAATGTCTAATGTTTCAAAACAAAGCAAGAGAGTGAGATCTAAGCATACCAATGTTCATCGTTACAGTCATATGAAGTGCTTGAATTGTATTAGTATGCATATATATATATATATATGTATGTATGTATGTATGTATGTATGTATGTATGTATGCATACATACATATATATATATGTGTGTGTGTGTGTGTACATACACACACATATATATATATATGATGTTTGTGTGATATATATATATATATCACACATATATATCACACATATATATCACACACACATACATATATATATGTGTGTGTGTGTGTATGTGTAATATATATCACACACATATATATATTACACACACATACACATATATATATATATGTGTGTGTGTGTGTGTGTATGTGTAATATATATCACACACACATATATATATATACATACATATATATATGTATATATATATATATATATATATATATATATATATATGTATATATATATATATATATATATATGATATATGTGTGTGTGTACACATCACACAATACATATATATATATACACACACATATATATATATTATACATATATATATACATATATATATGTATATATATATGTATGTATATATATATATATATATGTATGTGTGTGTGACACACACACACATACATATTGCATATATATACATATATATATATATACATATATATATATACATATATATATATATATGTATATATATATGTATAGTATAGAGTATATGTGTGTGTGTGTCACACACACACACATATACATACATATATATATATATATATATATATACATACATATATATATGTATGTATATATATATATATACATGAACATATACATGCACATATGTATATATATATGTATATATGTATATATATATATATATACATATAAATATATACATACACATATGTATATATAATATACATGTGTATATATATATATATGTATATATATATATGTATATATATATATGTATGTATATATACACGTATATATACATATACACATACACACATATATATGATCTAATTTATTGTCATGAAATGATAAATAATTTGATTATGAATTGATTGTGTATTGTTGCGTTAAGATTTCATAGTTGGATAGCCCTTCAATAAATATTCCATCCATAAGTGAACTAAATCAAGACCAAAATACTTTAAAATGATAATTAAAGAATGAATTTAAAAAAAAATCAATTTAAATATCAAATAAATAAATTTAAATATTATAATCACATATATATACAAAATAAAAAATTACACTTTTATTTTCATAACCATTAAAATTAATAATGTTTCAAACCAACACAAATATCCCTAACACAAAAACAAGAAAATAAAGAAATGGAGTAACACCAAAAGAATGTTTTAATTGGGTGAAGAAATTGAAACATGATTATGAACTAAATAATCACTTTCAGTTTTAAGATAGAGGTTCCTAACTTATTTAAACATTGATCAATTCAAATGTACACATTGCCTCATTCAAAGGTTACTCTTATATCTTAAAAAATCTAGCTATGAATTTTTTTTTTTGGAAAGTTCAAAATTTATGTACTTTGTAATACAGTGGATATAATGTCGAATCCAATCTCATATTTTGTCTTCTCACAGACTCGCTGAATAAAGTTGAATGATAACCATCCAATGACTATGGGCAATGAGAAGTGGCTGACATGTAATGGGATTACAATTTTTGTTGTAGGTGTTTGCAGTTGCTAAGTGTAGTCTCTTCACTCCTGCAACATATCTTTTCCCTAGATTTTATTATATTGTTCCTCCAATAGGGTAACAATAAAATTGAAACCATACAGAAGAAACAAAGTTTTTTTGTGTTTTTTTTTTTCCAATGAATTGGTATCTTATATTATTTTGTATAAATAAGTGTATTGGATTATATCCCAAAAAAGAGTGGAATGGTATTGCAATTTAAAGTCTAGATAATTTAAAATTTTAAGTGTTACATATTGTGGTTGTAATAATTTATGTGTCTTTGAGGTAATGAAGGATCATTATTAGAGGGGAAGGTGACATGCATCTAGTAGTATAGACACATTAGTATCATGCATAATAAAAGTTTATAAATGCGTAATTTTTAGGGTAATTTTATTATCTTGCACATGAATCTATAGAAGAACGTTAAAAAGAATCATTCATTTACTATACAATGAAACACAAGAATTAATAGAAGCTTCTCAAAATAAAGTTGAGCTTGTATCTTTTTAGATATTGAACAAATAACCACTTTGAAAGTATTCCAAATTTGTGCAAATTGGGTTGGCATTCATGGTCAATCACCCACAAGAACCATGTGCCATGAATATAGTTTAAGTCTAAATGGCTAAAAATAATTATTATCCAAGTCCAAGCTACTTTGGTCTATGGGGAAGACTAGAAAAGGTGCTTGATTACTTTAGTATGACCAAAAAAGGATAGTGGGTACTAGAAAACCTATGTGGATTCAAATGAAATCTAATGGGGAGACTGTGAAAAAGAATACACTTGACAAAATGAACAAGATTATAATCTAAAATGACTATCTATATAGTATGAAATATTTGTTTTCATAAGGTAGTTGTGGATTGCAAACCCCATCCATTATTGAGCTTTTGAATCATATATAAATATAGATGAATCCATGCATAACCTTTCAAAGACTTCTAATTATGAAAATGAGTATATGAATAAGGAGAGGTTAATGAGAGCCTTAGTCATGGTTGAGGAAGACTAAATTCATCCTCTATTGCTATTTGTAGATTTGTTCTCCTTCATTAGATTTGAATGAAATTTGGTTACCTCCATAACCTTGGTTCATCTTTGTATTTTTCTTAGTTTCTTCTCTTAAACTATTTGTTTCTTTTGTAGGTAAAATGTTTGTTTTCTAAATTCCTATTATTCATTCCTTCTAATTTTTTCCATGAAATGTGAGTACATCCCAATTTTATTATGTCATGACATTAGTACTTGGTAAATTGTATTGAATTTTCTATGCATGCACATGTAGGGTGTATGTAGTCTTATTTAGGGTGTCTACATAACTTCTTAGGAAACCACCCCATCTTGATTCTTAATACAATTGAATAAGGTGAATTTTCCCAAGCATGTACAATGGTTTTTGACTAGCCATTTGATTGCACATGAATTGATAATGAGAAAATATTTGATGAAAATAAAAATGATAATTCTATGGAAGGGGAAACTATTCATGTCATACTGACAAAGTCTTCAAATAGTCTTCCACATAGGCTATTCTAGCAGAAGAGACTAATACAATTATAGAAACTACTTATTTCTGTTAGTTTTATATGATCAAATTAGATAGACAAAATTTAATTCAAAATCAGACACAATAACACAATAGATACCCTAGGAAAACCCTCCACTTGAGGGAGAAAAACCCAACAACAATATATCACTTATATATTGAATGTCAACAAAATGTCTCCTTTACAAAGAGGCCAATATGAGGGATGATTATAAGCACCACAATCTGATGCTGACACAGTAAAAAAGTAATGCAATTTGTTGATGATAAACTCAGCCTTCCACCAAATATCGATCTGCACTTGAAGACTAATTCACACTTATGAATATTTGAACTTGTAATGAACAATGAATGGATGATGAATGCGATAAAACCAATGAGTATATATACAAGATGAAGGGAGGGGCGTGACTCTCCAATACAATAAGTTGGCCTCCTTCAAAAAGTCGTGTCTCTAACACACAAGAAGTCGGCATCAAGAAATCACATCCCTTCATGAAGTTCGCGCCTAAGGATGTTAGCTTTGTTACCAAAAATTAAATATTAGTTTTTCATCAAATGAGGTGCCCCCTCATAATCAGTATCACCATAAATTAAATAGCCAATGGCTATCATTTAATTTATCCATTAGTGCAAAGGAGATTGGGCTAGAAGAGACACCTGACGCTATAATGTAACATCAACAATCCCTCTTAGCTAGGGAGGATACTTCTAGTTGTATAAGACATATCACCTCATCATGATGTCAACCACAATGGCTACTCCCATATGTGGAAAGAAGAAATATCACCTCATCATGATATCAACCATCATGGCTACTCCCATGGATGGTAAATGTGCACAAGTGCTCATCACTCAATGTGATGCCATCACCTCATCATGACATTCACCATGGCTACTCCCAGAGGGTGAAAGCACAAGTACAGGAAAATAATCATGAAATCTCTCACGTGATGTTTTCATGGAGTCGCACACATGACATCCACCATGGCTACTCCTAGAGGGTGCAAACAAGGGCTTTCACCTCAAATCTCTCTCAAAGAGAAATGCATTAACAAGGGCTTGCACCTCAAATCTCTCTAAAAGAGAAATGCATTGAAGAATATCACTGATGTTGAGACTCCTTCTCAGTTAGGGCTTCATTCTCCACCATACCAAGCTTGTCTCAAAAGTACACAAACTTTATCTTGGAGAGAGGCTTGGTGAGAATGTCTGTCGTCTGCTCATCAGTGCTGATATACTTCAACTGGATCACTTTCCTCAATACCATATCTCAGATATAGTGGTATTTGATCTCAACATGTTTAGTTATGTCATGAAACACTGGATTGACAGAAATATTCACACAACTTTGATTATCAAAATGAATGACAGTAAGTTCCATCGATTGTCCAAACAATCCTGCAAGGAGCTTCCGAAGCCACACTACTTCTCGAGCTGCCACACAAGCTGCAATATACTCGGCCTCTATTGTGCTTAGTGCCACTGAAGACTACTTCCTGCTACACCAGGATATCATCACAAACCCTAAACTAAAACAACATCCAGAGGTGCTCTTTCAATCAGTAACACACCCTATCCAATCAAAATCAATATATCCATGCAGCTTCAAGTCCACACATGAAGAATATCTCAAGCCATATCCAATTATGTCATGCAAGTATCTTAGGATATGCTTTGCTGCAAATAGATGTATTTTCTTTGGTTCACACATGAACTGACTAAGTGCACTTACTGCATAGAAAATATCCGGTCTAGTATTGACTAGATACATCAATGATCCAATCAACTGCCTGTACATTGTGGGATCCACCATATCTAAACTAGCTACAACCTCTTTCAAATTATGCAAGTTGGTCTCCATAGGCGTAGACATGGATTTGCAATCTATCATACCAAATCTCTTAAGAATATCAATGGTATACTTCCCTTGACTTAGAATGATCTCATCGGGCTTCTACCATACTTCTAAACCAAGGAAGTAGTGCATGAGACCAAGATCCTTCATTTCAAATTCAGAAGCTAACTCCTTCTTGCATTTGATAAAGAGGTGATCTTCTCCAGTAAGAATTAAATCATCAACATAAAGAACCAAGATTAATGCTTCACCATCAATTACCTTGAAATACAGGTTTGAATCAGCATCGTTCTTGGAGAAGCCCAAGCTTGACAAGTAATGATCAATTCTTTTGTACCAAGCACAAGGAGCCTACTTAAGGCCATACAAAGCCTTCTTCAGCCTGCAAACATGAGACTCCTTCCCATGTACCTCAAGGCCATTAGGTTGCTCAATATATACCTCTTCCTTGATTACACCATTGAAAAATGTTGTCTTCATGTCCATCTGGTGTATCTTCCATCCTTTAGATGCTGTAATAGCAATGATGGTCCTGATGGATGTATAACGAGCAACTGGAGCAAAGGTTTCCTCATAGTCAACTCCCTCTTTCTGAGAGAATCCTCTAGCTACGAACCTAGCCTTGTACTTCTTGATGCTCCATTAGCTGCATGCTTGATCTTGAAGATCCACTTGGAAGAAACAACATATTTTCCCTCAGGTCTAGGTACAATGTCCCAAACATCATTCTTGTGAATGGATTGATACTCTTCAGCCATAGCATCTCTCCAAACTTGCTGACTAGTAGCTTCCTCAACACTAGAAGGTTTTGAATCAATGATTTTACTCATCAATGCAACATAGCTAGAAAACTTGTATGGTCTCTTGCTTTCTCAGAATGTTCCTCTTGGGGCTGCAAACCTTTCTGCCTCCTACATTGTTTTCCTAGCCCAAAGAGGTCTTTTTCTTCCAATCACAATATCTGTAGGCCCATTAGTAGGTTCCAAGGGCTCAACTGGATCATCATCTTCTTTAGGTTTAGGAGCCTCCCTCTAAATCTCAGGAGTATGGTCAACTTCCATATCCTAAGGAGGCTCTTGATCTTCATTATCTATCTCCATGTGAGTGCCCTTGGATCTCCTGAATGCAACATCCTCTTCAAATGTAACATCCCTACTGATCTTAATCAACTTCTGACATGGAATGTAGATTCTATAGGATTTTGATGTCTCACTATAGCCCATAAATATTCCCTTCTTTCCAAAAGGTTCCAACTTTTTCCTTTTATCTTTCGGTACATGAACATACACTAGACAACCAAAGATCCTCAAGCGACTCACTTTCGGATTCACCCCTGTGAATGCTTCTTCGGGAGTCATGTTCTCCAAAATGCGATGAGGACTTCTATTTTGAACATAAACAATTGTCCTAGATGCTTTAGCCCAAAGGAAGGTTTGCAGATCTTGGTCATGAATCATAACTTTGGCTACTTCTACAATAGATCTGTTCTTCCTTTTAGCAACACCATTCTATTAAGGATTATAAGGGACACAAAACTCCCTCTTGATCCCTACTTCAATGCAAAATTTACGGAAGCTACCAAAAATGTACTCTCCACCGTTATCAAATCTCAGAACCTTGATCTTCTTCTCGGACGAGTTCTCTACCTGAGCTTTAAATTATTTGAACCTCTCTAATATTTCCTCAGATTCTTTAGATTTCAAGAAATAAATCCAAGTCTTTCTAGAGTAGTCATCAATAAAAATAATTTAATACAAGAAACCACTCAAAGAAGCAACATGCATTGGACCACATAAATCAGAATGAATAAGATCAAGAATACATTTAGATCTACTTTCACTACTATGAAATGGACCTTTAGTATTCTTACCCAATGCGCAACCTCTGCAAATGCCTTCATGCTCCTAGTTGAGTTTCAGAAGGCCCGTAACCATCTTCTCCATGGTGGGTAGTGCTCAGAAGTGAAGGTGAGCCAATCTTCTATACCAAAGTTCACATGAACTTGATGAATCATGAAATAGAGCTTAAAGTGAGTGGGTGCAAAGTCTATAGAGGCTCTCATGATGAACTCCAATCACCCAGCAATCTTGATATTTGAGTTCTTTTTCCATGCAATAACTTTTCCTTCTAAAAATGCAATTTGCTACCCCTTGTCCTCCAAGGCTGAGATAGATACAAGGTTTCACTTGATACCCGAAAAAAATAGAACATCACTCAACTACAAGGAAATGTTGAAATCTAAGTGAAGAGAGGAGGTCCCAACTCCTTTCACAGAATAACTAGCATAATCTCCAATAATTACTTGAACACTATATTCTCTCTCCACCAAATCTATTAGATGCTCTCTAAATCCGGTGATGTGGCAAGAAGCACCACTATCAATTAGCCAAGTATTGTTGTCGGTAGGAACATTGCTTGAAAGAGTTGAATAGAATAGGAAACCAGTTGAATCCTTCTACGGAGAGATCTCATCAACATCTGCAATGGAAGCCTGCTGCTTAGGCCTGGTTGGACAATCCTTTGCATAGTGACCATACTTGTCACATCTAAAGCATTGAACATGAGAGAGGTCCTTCTTCTTCTTGAATGCAGGAGCACCATTAGATCCCTTATCTCTATTCCTCTTGAAATATCATTTCTTTCCTTCTTTCCCTTTCTTCTTCGAGGATTGTGCGGCAAGAACATGAATGTCTTCATTTGTAGAGCTTTGACCAATACCTCTTGTAGCCAATCTAGACTCTTCTTGAATACAATCTGCCCTCAACCGATCAAATTTATGAAGTTTTGATCTCACACTTATTCCTTGAATGTATGACTCCCAAGATGAGGGAAGACCATTAAGATCCAACATGGTCAAATCCTTGTCATCAACAATATACCCAATAGTAGAGAGCTGATCTCTCAACTCGGTGATCTTCATGAAGTATGATATGAAAGTTTCTCCTTTCACCATCTTGACATAATGAAGTTGTTGCTTTAATGCAAGAGCACGACTTGTGTTTTTGATCTCATACATCTCCTCCAAAGTCTTGAACATATCTCTTGCAGATTTTATCTTGGAGATAATTGGCACAATGTGGTCTTTCACAGAATCCACCAACAACTTTTTCACTTTAGTGTCATTTCTCTTCCATTGTCATTTCTCATTCTCATCGGATGGTTCGGGAACTTCGCCCTCCACGAACACTGCTAACTCATTTTCCTCCAAGGCGAGCATGAATCTGAATCTCCAAGATGTGAAGTTAGATGCTCCCTCAGGTCTATCCTTGATCTTAAGTCTGTTCACCATCTTAACGATAAGATAGATGCAATCAAAGGTGAGAATGAGAATGAAGGATATCACTGCTTGACTAAATCTGATCAAGATATTTATTATACCCACTCTAATACCATGTTAGTTTTATATGATCAAATTAGATAGACAAAATTTAATTCAAAATCAGACACAATAACATAACATATACCCTGGGAAAACCCTCCACTTGAGGGAGAAAAACCCAACAACAATATATCACTTATATATTGAATGTCAACAAAATGTCTCCTTTACAAAGAGGCCAATATGAGGGCTGATTATAAGCACCACAATCTGATGCTGACACAGTAACAAAGTAATGCAATTTGTTGATGATAAACTCAACCTTCCACCAAATATCAATCTGCACTTGAAGACTAATTCGCACTTACGAATATTCAAACTTGTGATGAACAATGAATGGATGATGAATGAGATACAACCAATGAGTATATATACAAGATGAAGGGATGGACATGACTCTCCAATACAATAATTTGACCTCCTTCAAAAACTCGTGTCTCTAATACACAAGAAGTTAGCTTCAAGAAATCGCATCCCTTCATGAAGTTCGCGCCTAAGGATGTCGGCTTTGTTACCAAAAATTAAATATTAATTTGTTATCAAATGAGGCGCCTCCTCATAATTGGTATCACCATAAATTAAATAGCCAACAACTATCATTTAATTTATCCATTAGTGCAAAGGATATCGGGCTAGAAGAGACACCCGATGTTGTAATGTAACATCAACAATTTCTCTACATGATGTTAAGATGGACGAGAAAACAACTACATGTTTGAAAATAACATATATTTTGAATACAAAGAAGGACAAGATAAGTCTCCTCATTCTTCTAGGAAATGCATGGTCATTTCACCTAACAAAGATACAAAGAATATTGTGAAAAAAAGAGAGGAAAGATTAAGAAGCTTTATTATTTTCTATCAATTTAAATAAGGAAGCTTTCCTATCCATTTTCTTTTATGCTTAAGTTTCCTTTATATTGAGCAAAAAATTAGGCATTTATGTTTTCTTTTGTAGAATGATTCATATGAATTTATTCATATTTTTTTAAAACCTTTATAATTGAGATTAGAGTATTAAAAAAAACTTCTAGAATGTGCGGTGTTTTTTAAGGCCTTATCTTGGAACCCTAGCATTAAAAAAAAGGAAGTTATAAAATTTTAACCCAAATGGATAAAAATATATAATGTGCATCTATAATTATAGTATCTACTTAAATATTATCTACAACTATTTGGGGATATATTTCAAGTTAATGATATTGTAATCACCTTGGCCCATATGAATGTTAAGGACTTAATGGGCCTTTAAACCTTCATGTTGAATTTCTTGATATTCTTTATTATCAAATGGAGGAAAAATTTGTATTGCATTAATGGAAAATTGAAGGATTATCATCATGTTTTCTATGAAAAATAGGTGGGTATCTAAGGAGGGAATACCCCCTCCTTGCCTCGTGAAACTTGAAGGAAAACTTGATCAAAACATATCTAGGTAAACCAATTTAGAGGGTATCAATGATTATATATAAATAAAAGTGGCCTTAAAAATATGAAATGATTAGGAGTCCTCCATAGAATATGAATCATTTATACTTCAACTAACGAAAAGGATGGGGATGTTGATAAGATAGATATTGCAATGGGAATTGGTGTAGTACCCCTCCATTTATGCTTATGTTTTCTGCTGTTATGTTTTCACACTGTTAGACTATGATACTCTGTTTGGATATTTGGATCACTAATTTTGAGGGACAGTGGATTTATTTTGTGACATGATGATACATTGTATGGTGATTACTGATTTTAGACATGCTTTGATATAGCGTAGATGTTTACTTTCAGATGATTATTGCTATGTGTATGTTATGATGGACTAACTATTATTTAATTCGTCAGTCTGATGTGATGTGTATTGGTGTGGAGAACAGAATCACATCACTCGCTTGCGAGTGCCCTATGATGTCTATGATTTTCTCCGCACGGTGTGCCTGTTCAATGGTTTATATATATATATGCATGTTATTGCTTGGTTGCAGGATTGCAGGTACATGACACCGACCCCACCTGGTTACTCAGGTCTGAGCGTGTCAAGACTCAACGGAAATGTTGATTGGGAGGTAGTAGTTTGGTTCATCCTAGTCTAGTCTATAACCCGGTCATAGTACATCGTCTATTTTAGTTCAGAGTCATAGGTTGTCTTGTATTTTTCTGTTTGGTTTAATTGCTTGAAAGGAAAATTTAGGCAATTTTTAATGTTAGTTTATTATGCTTTAATTATTGTTATTTAAATTAATTTTTAAATGTAAAATAAGGTTTTAACAATTAATTAATTAATTAATTAGTTTGTTTAGTTAAGTAATTTGATCGTAAAGATTAAATTTATTTGATTAAATAAATAAATTAATTAAATTAATATTGTTTTAAATTGTGTGTGAATATATTTTATTTAAATTAAATATTTTTGTGGAAATGGCATTTTAAATTGTAAATAAATTTTGTATTTGGAAATGGGAAAATTAAATAAAATAAATGCATGCAATTTGAATATTGATTTTAACTTTAAATAAATTAATTAAATGCATGCAATTTTGGAAGGCAAGTTTGCCGAGAAGTGGTTAATAGATATTTTGTACTTCTCGACATGTGTGCAAGTTGCATTTATTGATTTTTGTTAAGGAATTTTTTGGAGGTTAATTTGGATCTGGAAAAACACAGAGGGATTCTATTCTATTTTCTCTTCACGGGAAAAATATCAGTGCTTGGTTAAAAATTTTGTATATGCTTTTGGTATTATTGTATACTTGTGGAAGATTTCTGGTTCGTGTTTTGGGAATTGCTTCTCGGGAAGGGATTTGGAAGCTACAGGCAACAAAGGTTCTCATCACCAGTTAGTTTTCTAAAGCAAGGGAACACAGGTATTCTCCTTGTGATTTTCATTTTGTTTGTATTTGAAAAAGATTGTCTGAGAAAAGAAAGCTCCAATTTTATTAAATTTTTTGTAATCTCGGGAAATTTAATAACTGTATATTTTCTGAAGGATTTGTAGATTTCCTTTAAATCTCATAAAGCTTATTTCTCTGTAGAATTAAATTTTGAATGAAAATCTCTGTACCCGGAATAAATTTGTTAATTTCCCCAATTTCCCCGTTGTAACCTGTAGAAAATTATTTTACTTCTCTATTTTTTTTTAAAGAAAACCCCTCTGAAATTTCTAGAAAACCCTGAGGAATTGTATATATAAATATATATGTTTATATATAGGTATATATATCATATATATTATATTGATAAATTGAATTGTGAAACGAACTTTTTATTTATATGAAAATTGTACTGTATTGTTGTACGAGCGAAATTGAGGGTTTCATATTCTTTTTATTTGAAAAGTTAATGAATATTAAAAATCGAGAATCATACATGCGAATTTTGTTAGTTTATTGTTTAAAAATTTACAATGAATGGTAGAGGGGGCCACGAGGCTACCCCAACAGCCGCCCCATATGGGGCGATGGCTGTGGAGGCAGTCGGCGCTGCCCTCATAGGCAGTGCGCGGCTACCACACAGCCGCCTCCCGATACGGGGAAGGCTGCCGACTGGTAAACAGCCGTGGCTGTGTGTATATAGCGATGAATGTATATTCCGTAAAACTTGTGTTATTAATTAAAACAAAAGAAATTTCGAATAGCTTATGATTCGAAAATAATTTCGAATAGGGTTTCTGTATATATATATATATGTGTGTGTATATATATATATTATTTATATGTTATTTTAAAAAATATATATTTTAAAATGTAGGATTATTTTGTATGAAGTAAGAAATTCTTTTGAGTATAATTATATGTTAGGAATAACATTAGTTAGATTTATAACAGAGAAGTTAAAATAGAAAATTTGGTGGATATTGACTAGTGAAGTTGTGAAAGTTAAAGTCAAAATTAAATCATGTTATTTTCTTTACCGTTTGAGAAAAGAATTGTATTTAATTTACTATAATTTCTTGTAAATTCTTTTGAATGATTGGATTTAGTAAATCCGAATAGTAGACATTTATTTTTATCAATTTGCTTTTAATTGTGTTTCTTATTGGGCAAATTGGGAAAGTTTAGATGTATAAGTCTTCCAGACCATTTGTGAAATGTGGGGAATTGTGATTGTTAAAATTAAATTCTTGAGTTAGCTAAGGTTGTGTACATGGTATTTGCGTGGTGTTAGACACCTGATTTTGTGAACATAGTCATTGTTGTTCGTTATGAAAAGTGTAGTATTTCTTGTTAAGTTTTCTGTACACCTTATAAACCTTAGTCAAGAAAACTAGTATACCTTTGTTATGTTTAGGGGAGTGCCTTTTTGTAAGGGCCGACACACAAAGTGGTGTCAGGGTAACTTACAAAGAGTTAGTAAGTCAGTGATAACTAAAGAACATAGTAGTTAGGATTAAAATCTTTAACAAGATGTTTATGCCCCACTTATTGACTCTTGAGCTAGTTCAGTCTTGAGTATAAGATGAGAAGGCTTGGAATGGCAAATCGATGTCTTGATTCTTCAAAAGACATTTGATTCCGCAATAGTATGCAATAGGGGTCGGGTTTCGTAAGAGGTTACCAGGGTAACCCAAGTTGGGGGCCGGAACCTAGGAAGAAACACCAGGGTAACCTTTGCAATATTGTGATGACACTCCACCTAAAGTAACAGTTTACCTTGTATACTTAGTAAATTCGATTATCTAAAATCTGGAAGCAATGTAACCATCAGTAGTTATGTACTTGTGTCTAGGGTTAGTAGATTATGTCTAGGTAACCATATTACTATCTCCTAGCATGGGGGGTGGACCTACGGGTACCACATGGTTGGGTGGAACGTGCACCTTACTCTGTTGGGTCCCCAGTTTATGATCATGGCAACGAGAGCTTCATGGATGGAGAGCTCATACTTGGATACAGATGTACTTTCTTTATTGCATTAATGTAAAACTTGTATTGTAACTTCCCTCAATTTTTTATGAGGTGAACATTGTAAAATGTAATTATTATTGATTTTCCTCATCAAATGGATGAGAATTGTATTATTTTATCAAATGCAATGTAAGGAAACATGTTTGTACTTTATATTATCTTGAATGGAATTAAATGTTATGTGATGTTTATTTTACGTTTATGATTAATTAAATATGTGCAATGCAAAATACTAAAGTCTTCTATGGAAACTCAAAGTAGTGTAACGTCGTGTAACTTAATGAATGTATGCAACTAATTAACTTAATATTAATACTTTAAAAAATAAAATTATTGCACCTTTATAACACAATTGCAACATTCCTTAGGTTATTATGATGGGGCATTACAGATTGGTATCAGAGCCAAGGTTACAAACACTGGACGCTCTGGGTAATCGCGAGCCCATTAGGTTGACCTAATACGTAGTGTCACTATCTGTTAGCCTTGGTTGACTAGTATCTAAGACTCGTTATTGTTATGTGTAGGAACATGCCTAGGCGAGGTGGAAGAGGTCATGGTAGAGGTCGAGGTGGAGGCCGAGGGCCAATCCTTCAGGTTACTCCCCCTCTGAGCCCTCATCACAGTGATCAGGCAGAGCAGTTGGATCAGAGGAATGAGGGACAAAATCCTGAACAGTCAGGAGTAGAGGGTTCACAGATATGTCCTTTATTAGAGGAGGTCCTAGCTCATCTTGGACCTAGACAGGAAGTTGAGCAGGAGGTTGTCAGAGAGAGAGATAGATCTCCTAGGAGAGTAGATGATACAATACATCAGGATGCTATTACTGCAGGACACATGAGGGATTTACTGAGGGCACGCCCTCCTACCTTTCATGGTGCACGAGGTGGCTTAGAGGTAGAGACCTAGCTACTGGATTTGGGTAGATGCTTTGCCATGCACCTTTACAGTAGCAATACCCGTGCGAGATGCGCTATTATGCATTTGAGAGGATTCGCCTCTACTTGGTGGCGCCTGGAGGAGCAGAAGCTCCACTTAGATATTGGGTCAGTGTCTTGGGAGATGTTTCTAGAGAGGTTTAGAGCATGGTTCCTATCAAAACACTGGAGGCAGCGACAGGCTGACGAGTTCCATGATCTACGTCAGTTGGCTCTTTCTATTGAGCAATATGAACGTAGATTTTATGAACTCAAGTAGTATGCTAGTATTGGCGATGATGAGCCTATGCTAGTACATCACTTCATCAGGGGTTTAAACACCCGCATTAGTGGTGGTGTCAGAGTCTTTGAGCCAAAGACTATGGAAGTTGTGGTAGAGAAGGCTCGCATAGTGGAGGAGAACCTTGTTATGGTGTTAGGTGGTCACACAAGAGTACAGATTGGCAGTGCTCTTGCAGCAGGTTTTAGTCCACGGGGTGGACAGGCACAGACAGGAGGTTCCTCCAGGAACCAACAGACACCCTCAAAGGGTGGGCAGAAACAACAACAACGTACACCTCAAAAGAATAATAATCCACAACCACAACAAGGTAATAGTCCACAAACAGGAAAGGGTCGCAACTGGTGGCGCAACAAGCGCAATAGGCAGGATCAACTTGCGTAGAGTGCTCAGTCTACTGTCAGTAGAGGTAGTTTCCAGCAATCCAATGCACCTTCGGGTGGCAGAGGATTCGGTAGAGGCACATGTTGTTACTCATGTGGGCAGCAGTGACACATAGCTAGGCAGTGCCTGATGAGAGGTTCTACTGGTTTTGGGCCTCGACCTACAGTTTTAGAGCCTACAATGGGTGATGCAGGACAATCACATACAATATATGCTACGGTTAATGACCACCAAGCTGATCACCAGAACACAGTGGTCGAGACTTCAGGTAAGTTACATGGTGATAGTGTTTCCATTCTTTTTTATTCCGGAGCCACTGACTCCTTTATTTCACCGAACATCATTGACCGTTGTGGTCTTGTGGCGGTAAAGCAAGGTGGTAAGTGGCAGGTTGAATTTTCCTCTGGGGTGAAAGTAGCAGTAGAAAACTTAGTACATAATTGTGAACTTAAAATTGGTACGTTAACTACCTTAGTAGATTTATATGTTACACCCTTAGGATCGTATGACATGTATTAGGTATGGATTGGCTAGCATCTCATCATGATGTGATTGACTGTCAACTTAAGACAGTTAGTTGCGTTAATGATTTAGGTGCGAAAGTGGAAATCTTAGGTGTTCAAAGATCTATCTCTTTGCGGATGATATCTGCTATGCAATTAAAGAGATGTCTTAGTCAAGGTTGTCAATTGTTTACAACAACAATTACTGATTTGGAAGAAGGTGAGAGTCAAGAGGTATCTCTTGATGATCATCCTATTCTTAGGGAATTCACAGACATGTTTCACGATGACATACCTGGAATGCCACCGAAGAGGGATATTGACTTTAGAGTTGACATAGTTCCTGGAGCTGAGCCTATATCTAGAGCTCCATATAGAATGACGACTCGGGAGTTAGAGGAACTTCGTATCCAATTAGAGGAACTATTAGAAAAGGGTTTCATCCATCCAAGTGTTTCCCCTTGGGGAGCACCTGTCATCTTCGTAAAGAAGAAGGATGGATCACTTAGATTGTGCATTGACTATCGTCAATTGAACAAGGTTACGATTAAGAATCGTTGTCCTTTACCTAGAATCGATGATCTTTTCGATCAAATTAAGGGAGCTAATGTGTTCTCTAAAATTGATTTGAAATCTGGTTACCATCAATTGCGAATAGCTGAAGCAGACATTCATAAAACTGCTTTTCAAACTCGTTATGGGCACTACGAATTCACAATAGTACTGTTTGGGTTAACGAATGCACCATCAGTATTCATGAGTTTAATGAATGGTGTTTTTCGTACATACCTTGATCACTTTTTCCTGGTATTTCTCGATGATATTTTGATCTATTCGAGAAATATGAAGGAACATGAAGAACACTTGAGACAGGTATTGCAATGTTTAAGGGAAAATCAATTGTATGCAAACCTGAAGAAGTGTGATTTCTTTCAATCTGAGATAAAATATCTTGGACATGTGATATCTGGGAAAGGTATTGCTGTGGATCCTTCAAAGATTTAAGCTATTGTAGATTGGCCCGCGCCTACTAATGTAGGTGAAGTTATTAGTTTTATGGGTCTAGCTAGTTACTATAGGCGGATTGTTGAGGGATTTTCTAGAATTGGTCATCCTATTACTTCTCTTTAGAGAAAAGGAAAGAAGTTTGTTTGGACCGAGCAGTGTCAGTTGGCATTTCAGACACTTAAAGAAAAGTTGACTAATGCGCCTATACTGATTGTTCCTAATCCTACTAAGGATTTTGTAGTATGCACAGATGCGTCCCTAGAGGGCTTGGGAGTAGTTCTAATGCAAGATGGGAGTGTGATTGCTTATGAGTCTCGCAAACTCAAAGATCACGAATTAAACTATCCCACTCATGATTTAGAACTAGCTGTGGTAGTGCATGCATTAGTTCGGTGGAGACATTTCTTGTTAGGTCATCGTTTCGAACTTCACACTGATCACCGTAGTCTACAATACATTTTTACGCAACCTAATTTGAATGCTAGACAGAGACGGTGGATGGAGTTCTTGTGTGAGTACGATTTTGAAGTGAGATATGTTCAAGGAAAGGAGAATGTAGTGGTCGACGCTCTTAGTCGTCGTCAACATGAGATCTCTACTACTATTCTTGAAGTAGATTTGAGAGGTCAAATATTAGCTGCACTTCCTACTGATAGATTATATCAGGAAGTGAGGTCAGAGATTGAATCTGGTAGACCTTTAGAAGGTCGATTTGTAGGGTATGTCCTAGAATCGGATGGTATATTATGGCATTTAGGTCATATTTATGTACCACATATTGAGGGTCTTAATACATTAATTATGACTGAAGCTCATCGAGCTCCATATTCAGCTCATCCAGGAGTTAAGAAAATGCATGCCAATCTTCAGCAATTGTATTTCTGGCCTAGTATGAAACGTGATATTGCTGATTATGTATCGAGATGTCTTGAATGCCAGCGAGTTAAAGCTGAGCACCAACATCCCACTAGATTATTGCAGCCACATCTCATTCCTGAATGGAAATGGGATATTATATCCATTGACTTTATTGTAGGGTTACCCACGTCGTCACATCGACATGATGCCATTATGGTAACTGTTGACCGATTGACTAAAGTAGCTCACTTTTCACCAGTACGTTCATCTTACAATGCTTCATCCATAGCTAGGATTTTCATGGAGGACATAGTTAGATTGCATGGGATTCCTCGTAGGATTATTTCTGATAGAGATCCTGTATTCACTTCAGCCCTATGGACTTCATTACAACACGCTCTAGGTACACAGTTGAACTTTAGTTCAGCGTATCATCCTCAAACCGATGGACAAACGGAAAGAGTTAATCAAATATTAGAGGATATGCTTAGAATGTATGTAATGGACCAACAATCACGTTGGGAGGATTATCTGTACTTAGTAGAATGCGCTTACAATAACGGATATCAGAGTTCCATAGGTATGCCACCATTTCAGGCATTATACGGTCATCCTTGTTGAACTCCATTAAGTTGGGATCGACTTGAGGATAGAGTATTACTTGGACCTGAGATGCTTCGAGACATGGAGCAATAGGTTGACCGTATTAGAGAACATTTGATAGCAGCACAGGATAGGCAAAAGAAGTATGCCGATGCGCATAGGATAGACCGACAGTTTGCTATTGGTGATAGAGTGTTTCTTTGAGTGCGACCGCGAAAGAGTCCAATCCGTTATGGAAAAGGCTCTAAACTTGCGCCTCGTTTTGTTGGGCCATTTGAGATCTTAGAGAGAATTGGTCCTATGGCGTATCGACTCGCCTTACCACCCAGTTTGTCACGTATTCATGATGTTTTTCATGTATCAGTTCTTAGACCATATCATCCCGACATTTCTCATTTACTTGATTGGAATGCATTACAAGTAGAGGACGGGTAGCTGGCTTTGGAGCCCGTGGCCATTCTACAGCACCGGATGCTTAGTCTCAGGGGTCGAGACGTTGATCAGGTGAGGGTCCAATGGGATCCTAGCCATGAGGCTTCTGCTACTTGGAAGGATGCGACACACATGAGGGAACTTTATCCCTATCTGTTCGTAGGATTTCAGGAGCAAGCCTGATCCTAGGGGGGGAGGATGTAGTACCCCTCCATTTATGCTTATGTTTTCTTTTGTTATGTTTTCACACTGTTAGACTATGATACTCTGTTTGGATATTTGGATCGCTGATTTTGAGCGACAGTTGATTTATTTTGTGACATGATGATACATTGTGTGGTGATTACTGATTTTAGACATGCTTTGATATAGTGTAGATGTTTACTTTCAGATGATTATTGCTATGTGTATGTTATGATGGACTAACTATTATTTAATTCATCAGTCTGATGTGACGTGTATTGGTGTGGAGAATGGAATCGCATCACTCACTTGTGAGTGCCTTGTGATGTTCGTGATTTTCTCTGCACGGTGTGCCTGTTCAATGGTTTATATATATATATATATATATGCATGTTATTGCTTGGTTGCAGGATTGCAGGTACATGACATTGACTCCACCTGGTTACTCAGGTCTGAGCGTGTCAAGACTCAATGGAAATGTTGATTGGGAGGTAGTAGTTTGGTTCATCCTAGTCTAGTCTATAACCTGGTCATAGTACATCGTCTATTTTAGTTCAGAGTCATAGGTTGTCTTGTATTTTTCTGTTTGGTTTAATTGCTTGAAAGGAAAATTTAGGCAATTTTTAATGTTAGTTTATTATGCTTTAATTACTGTTATTTAAATTAATTTTTAAATGTTAACTAAGGTTTTAACAATTTATTAATTAATTAATTTGTTTGTTTAGTTAAGTAATTTGATCGTAAAGATTAAATTTATTTGATTAAATTAATTAATTAATTAAATTAATATTGTTTTAAATTGTGTGCGAATATATTCTATTTAAATTAAATATTTCTGTGGAAATGGCATTTTAAATTGTAAATAAATTTTGTATTTGGAAATGGGAAAATTAAATAAAATAAATGCATGCAATTTGAATATTGATTTTAAATTTAAATAAATTAATTAAATGCATGCAATTTTGGAAGGCAAGTTTTCCAAGAAGTGGTTAATAGATATTTTGTACTTCTCGACATGTGTGCAAGTTGCATTTATTGATTTTTGTTAAGGAATTTTCCGGAGGTTAATTTGGATTTGGAAAAACACAGAGGGATTCTATTCTATTTTCTCTTCACGGGAAAAATATCAGTGCTTGGTTAAAATTTCTGTATATGCTTTTGGTATTATTGTATACTTGTGGAAGATTTTTGGTTCGTGTTTTGGGAATTGGTTCTTGGGAAGGGATTTGGAAGCTACAGGCAACAAAGGTTCTCATCACCAGTTAGTTTTTTGAAGCAAGGGAACACAGGTATTCTCCTTGTGATTTTCATTTTGTTTGTATTTGAAAAAGATTGTCTAAGAAAAGAAAGTTCCAATTTTATTAAATTTTTTGTAATCTCGGGAAATTTAATAACTGTATATTTTCTGAAGGATTTGTAGATTTCCTTTAAATCTCAGAAAGCTTATTTCTCTGTAGAATTATTTCTCTATAGAATTAAATTTTGAATGAAAATCTCTGTACCTGGAAGAAATTTGTTAATTTCCCCAATTTCCCCATTGTAACCTGTAGAAAATTATTTTACTTCTCTGTTTTTTTTTTAAAAAAACCCCTCTGAAATTTCCAGAAAACCCTGAGGAATTGTATATATAAATATATATGTTTATATATATGTATATATAACATATATATTATATTGATAAATTGAATTGTGAAAGGAACTTTTTATTTATATGAAAATTGTACTGTATCGCCGTACGGGCGAAATTGAGGGTTTCATATTCTTTTTATTTGAAAATTTAATGAATATTAAAAATTGTCAATCATACACGTGAATTTTGTTAGTTTATTTATTTTTTATTGTTTTAAAATTTACAATGAATGGTAGAGGGGGCCGCAGGGCTACCCCCACAGCCGCCCCATATGGGGCGACGGCTGTGGAGGCAGCCAACGCTGCCCTCACAGGCAGCGCGCGACTGCCACATAGCCGCCTCCCCATACGGGGAAGGCTACTGACTGGTAAACAGCCGTGGCTGTGTGTATACAGCGATGAATGTATATTCCGTAAAACTTGTGTTATTAATTAAAACAAAAGAAATTTCGAACAACTTATGATTCAAAAATAATTTTGAATAGGGAATCTGTATATATATATATAATATATATATATATATGTGTATATATATATATATATTATTTATATGTTATTTAAAAAATATATATTTTAAAATGTAGGTTTATTTTGTATGAAGTAAGAAATTCTTTTGAGTATAATTATATGTTAGGAATAACATTAGTTAGATTTATAACAGAGAAGTTAAAATAGAAAATTTGGTGGATATTGATTAGTGAAGTTGTGAAAGTTAAAGTCAAAATTAAATCATGTTCTTTTCTTTACCGTTTGAGAAAAGAATTGTATTTAAGTTACTATAATTTCTTGTAAATTCTTTTGAATGATTGGATTTAGTAAATCCGAATAGTAGACATTTATTTTTATCAATTTGCTTTTAATTGTGTTTCTTATTGGGAAAATTGGGAAAGTTTAGCTGTATAAGTCTTCCAGACCATTTGTGAAATGTGGGGAATTGTGATTGTTAAAATTAAATTCTTGAGTTAGCTAAGGTTGTGTACATGGTATTTGCGTGGTGTTAGACACCTGATTTTGTGAACATAGTCATTGATGTTCGTTATGAAAAGTGTAGTATTTCTTGTTAAGTTTTCTGTACACCTTATAAACCTTAGTCAAGAAAACTAGTATACCTTTGTTATGTTTAGGGGAGTGTCTTTTTGTAACGGCCAACACACAAAGTGGTGTCAGGGTAACTTACAAAGAGTTAGTAAGTCAGTGATAACTAAAGAACACAGTAGTTAGGATTAAAATCTTTAACAAGATGTTTATGCCTCACTTATTGACTCTTGAGCTACTTCAGTCTTGAGTATAAGATGAGAAGGCCTAGAATGACAAATCGATGTCTTGATTCTTCAAAAGACATTCGATTCCACAATAGTATGCAATAGGGGTTGGGTTTCATAAGAGGTTACCAGGGTAACCCAAGTTGGGGGCCGAAACCTAGGAAGAAACACCACGGTAACCTTTGCAATATTGTGATGACACTCCACCTAAAGTAACAATTTACCTTGTATAATTAGTACATTTGATTATCTAAAATTTGGAAGCAATGTAACCATCAGTAGTTATGTACTTGTGTCTAGGGTTAGTAGATTATGTCTAGGTAACCATATTACTATCTCCTAGCATGGGGGGTGGACCTACGGGTACCACATGGTTGGGTGGAACGTGCACCTTACTCCGTTGGGTCCCCAGTTTATGATAATGGCAACGAGAGCTTCATGGATGGAGAGCTTGTACTTGGATACAATGTACTTTCTTTATTGCATTATTGTAAAACTTGTATTGTAACTTCCCTCAATTGTTTATGAGGTGAACATTGTAAAATGTAATTATTATTGATCTTCCTCATCAGATGGATGAGAATTGTATTATTTTATCAAATGCAATGTAAGGAAACATGTTTGTACTTTATATTATCTTGAATGGAATTCAATGTTATGTGATGTTTATTTTAAGTTTATGATTAATTAAATATGTGCAATGCGAAATACTAAAGTCGTCTATGGAAACTCAAAGTAGTGTAACGTCGTGTAACTTAATGAATGTATGCAACTAATTAACTTAATATTAATACTTTAAAAAAAATAAAATTATTGCACCTTTATAACACAATTGCAACATTCCTTAGGTTATTATGACGGGGCATTACAGTTGGTAATAAATAAAAATATGATATGATTCATGACTATCTAAAATGTTTTGAAACATAGTATTTTCAAAAACTTTGCCATTTGTTCCTAAACTAGGTATATGGGTGAGTCTAAAATACTAAATATTTAGTTATAAAAATAAAAACCCATAGATGAAATAGTTATAAAACACCTTGTAGAGTGTGGAGGTAAAGAGAAAGAGCCACTTGGTTAAAAATGTATTGTTTAGGAGAATCTATAAAGTTGGAAATTCTAAGAAGAGGAAATCTATTGAGCAATAGTTAGAAGTGGATACACCCTAAAAATAAGGATAAGAAAATGTTGCATTACTTTTAAAGACTATATAAAGGCCCCAATTCTTTCCTAAAACCTAAATGAACATCAAATATGTTGGCTACAATGTGAGGGACCTTGAAGCCTATGATATAAAAGTAATTGTTATAATACATTCTATAGTATTATTGGAAGCACTAACTATATGCTTCTCTACAAGGTCAAATCTAAAGAATTCTCTTTATATTGTACTATAAAATTCTTTAGATTTCAACCATTTAGATTAGATCTACATTCAAATTGCATTCATAAAATCTGAAATTGTTCATTGCATGTAAATTGCATAGTTGTGTTTCAAAATTGCATCAAATCATCATTTTCAGAATTTTGCGTCTTCAAATTGAAGACAACTATTACATATTAGATCTGAAAATTGCATTAAAAATTGTCCTTTATTGTTGTATATTTGCATTGGAATCACATTGTCTTAAATTGGAAATATTGCAAAATTCCATCAAAAACAATATTTGCAAGTTGTAACAACTTAGAATCGGTCAATTATTACATCTTAGATCTAAAACTTGCATTCAAAATTTGTAAAAAAAAATCAACATTATTGCATACTTGTATTTTGCATCACCTTACTCTAAATTGAGTAAAATCTAGAAAAATGTCCACTGTTCAACTTGTTTGCAACTAGAGACAACATTAAACAATAACATAAACATTTAGTTTTTCATTTTTTTGAACCTTTTTTAGGGACTCAAATGCCTCTAGGAATCCTTGTCATGATACAGGTATCTTAGGAAAATTCTACACAAATTTCTATCTTTGTATTTTTTATCTTAGGAAATTCAAATGGTATTTTCTAGAAACCCAATACCTCTAGGAACTAAAAGAATCTATGAAACTAACCAAAAATATAGAGAAAACTAGACTAGAATGATCAATCCAAATTATTATGAGGGAGTTGATTTTTTTTTTAAGATTAAGCAAAAGATAAGGATTCTTAGACCTTGAAATTCTAGATGTGTTTAACATTAGAGGCCCATTTTTCCAAGTAGTCCACAACATCATTCTATTCTCTAAGAATATGAATAAAGGAGATAAAAATAAGGTTTCATGAGAGACAAATAATCTACTCCACATAAGATGCAATGACCAAGAAGAATAATGAAACCTCCCATTATTTAGAAGGGAGACCAAAATCATGGAATCCATCTCACATATTATCTCCTTCTAACTGAACTCATCTAGGATTTATCCAAAGCCACAAGCATTGCCCAGGCCTCCATCTAATTATTAGTGTCACACCTTATAACAAAGGATAAAATTAAGAGAATCAAATCAGTACTATCCTTTTCCATTCTATTGATCCCAACAACACCTATTTTTCTACAAGAAGAACCATTAGTGTTAATTTTGAAAAACCCAAAGGAGGGGGATACACTAATAATCTCTATTAACCTTATTAGAAGATTTGATTTCAAAGATAGAATGAGTCAAGGCAATTAGATGATCTAACATGTATTGCCTCAAAATTTGAATATCACAAGGAGGTAGGACATCATCTATGATGCACTTAGCTACTAAATGTTATTTTATCTAGAACAAAATATTCTACCAAACATACCCAATAAGAATCTATTAGCCTTGCAAGATCTAATGATCGAAATGTACCAGAAACTAGAGGCTACTTTTAAATGTACCATCACTTTCTCTAAATACTATCAAATAATGAGCATTGAATTGAAATATGAGCTACACACTCCTCATTAACCCCATAGAGAAAAAAATTGGAAGGACCTTGGAATCCTCTCTTTCTTTTGTTGTCCCAAGTAAGACATTTATTTTGATAAAGGAAAAAAATAAATAAATTATATTTAGGCCAATATTTATTATAGACCTTTTTCCTACCAAGGGAAATCCCTTTATTATTTTATATATATTCTAATAGCTAATATCTGTGAGAAACTAAATAAAACCCTTGAGAATGATATCCCCAAGAAAGAACATCAACCTCCTCTAGAGAACAAGGCCAATCTACCAAAATACTGGATATAGATCCACTTGAGCATCTAGATTCACCCTAAGTTGAATGACTTGGATCCTTTCAATAATAATAGTAATATTCCCTCACTAAGTGATAATATTTAAATTATAACACTTTAAGCCATCCACCATCAAACAATACATTACTCAAAGAGAGGAGATGGGGAAAAGAGGTGAGAATTAGGGAACAACAAACCCACAAATTTTTCCAACTTACAAAGTAACCTACATGAATCCAACACTTATGAAAGAATCCAAATGTTGATATTCTTTTATCAACATATGTGAGCATCACTCTCCTTTTGGTATTATTATTCACCTCTCTAGAATAGACTTGTTCTTTAATTTTGAAGAACTATTTATAGCTTTCCTCTCCAATTTAGACCCAAATTTTAAATTTCATGCATGGTCAAAGTGTAGCCCATCTACATTAAAGGAAATCTCATCCAATAGTTTAATATGGTCAAGTGGGATATCAGCTTCAACATGTAACATATAAATGGGGGCTGCAATTTTCAAGGCTAATTTGGACATGTAGAATATTCCTCTTACATGTAAGTCGCCATCAATTATGAACCATATATGCTCTTTATTATTTTCAATGATATAATATCTAACCTCCAAATTGAAAGAAGTGTCATACCTTGTGATTAACCTACATGACAAACTAAGGGAATTGGAGCTATTGATGTGCCAAATATCGGAAATCAAAAACTTCTAGATACAATAATACAAGCATATACATATTTATATTTAATTTCAAATTGAAAAGTACTAATCTTTCCATCTTAAATTTATATTCTTTAAAAATATTATGATTAACTTAGATTAAGGTAATTGGTAATCCCAAACTTGTTAAAATCGTTTGCAATTATGTTAAAATGTTTATTTTTCTTGTCCTTGAAGCTAACAAACATTTTTAACTAAATTTAATGTAATAAAGTTACTTTGTAGACAAAACTCATGGGATTCTAGAAATTTAATCCATTATTCATTAAAAATTAATACATAATTATTATTTAATTTAAACACATAATCTACTTAAATATTTGATAAATTTATATTGGTAAATACTCACAACTTTTAAAATGTGCACCATTTTTCAAATAAAAAAGTTAAGTCACATGCTTGGATCCATCAATCATAGGGTTAGATTTTTTTTTAATTTCACATATTTTGACCCAATTAAATTGGACAAAAATAAGTTTTAATTTTTTTTTGAATTTTTATTAAATTTTTTAAGTATTATTATTATTATTATTATTATTATATAAAGGTAGCAGAGCCACAAAGTTTTTATTGAATAAGAAGAGGATTACATATCGATAGAGAAGCAGTAGGATGTGACATTAACTGCTAAAACTAGAAGTGTCCCAAAGGGATAACCTTCAAATACACAATTTAAACATCAAGCCTCAAATGAAGTTAGATCATACCCTAAACACTAAATACATGAAAAGCTCAATAGCTTTGATTGAGAAAATGCTATAAAAATATGAAGGGCTCGGAAAAGTTGAAGCTCAAAGACCTGAGTTCACTAGTGCAAAATGTGAACAAGGTGACACATAGAGAATATGTCGAGCCATGAAGATAGCCGTAGAATTTGAGGGATAGAAATTCTTTTGATGCCAAGTGTCATACAATTTTCCATGCCTTGGAAAGTAAAACATCCTCCAAATTTCAATCAAGTTTTTCCAAAGGTTCCACTAAGTTCTCCTCTTCGATGTCGGTTAGTAAGAATAAATTCTTACTGGCAAACACCGAAGAAGAGGAAGAAAGTAATTTTTCTAAACCTTTCATATGCCAAATTTGGCACCCGCATTGACAGCCGCCAGAACCAAGATTAGATTCAATTACCAATCTTATATAATAAATTTCCTACCATGGAAGAGCCAGAAAACCCTCCCGAATGTCCACCCAGACGAGATAGGCCCATTGTGGGGAACATCAACAAGTGACACCTGTCAAAATCCACACAAAATGGTGATGAAAGGTCATATATGCCAATTTGTAAGAGGTACAAACTCAGGTGTAGCAATAGTGATCAAATGACCACCTTAATAAATAGCAACCACTAGTAATCAATGGAAAATTCTTTCAACCAATCAACCAACAGAAAATAATGTTCAAGAATGAAGGTTTTGAAACTTTAAATTGCATCCTTTGGGATTTGAGAAAAACACCTAGTACCAACATTCCCAATATAAGAACAAGGTAGGGGATGAAATTCCAAATGGGGGCACCAATAAAGAGAATGAACAAGTTTGCAGCCCACAAGGGAAACTCTAATGAAACCAATAATCATGAATGGACCCTGGTCACATGAAAAGGAAACAACTCTAAGAAAAAACTGGAGATGTCACAAGGCACAAATATAAAATATTGAAATCAAGATTTAAAAAATAAACGATCACATTCCTGCATCGAAAACTCTTTATATTTGATATTATCATCAATTGCTTTGTTGGCAAGAAAATATACACAAAAATTAATCTCCCTAAAGCAATGAGAAATTTGAAAAGTAGTGAAATTTTCAAGTTGTCTCAGAATATGGGACAAAATATAGTCTAAATGCCAAGAGTCCAAACACCTTTTCTTTAAAGCAAAGATCACAACCATCAAGTCTCCTTCTATGAAGATTTGAGAAATTGAGAGTTTTTTGGAAAAAAACAAACCTAAACTTAATGCTCTTAGCTCTGCAACATTATTAGTAGAATCCAGAATCAATTCACAAATAGCTCTAATGAAATTACCTTTCCAATCCCTTAATATAGCTGCAATGCTTGATTTTCCAAGATTGCCTCATGAAGCCCCATCAAAATTTAATTTGACAAAGAATTTAGGTGGTGGAGACCACTTCAAGGAGTCCCTTGACACTCTTTGGGTCTTGGTGGAAACTGAGCCAAGTCTTGGGAGTTTCAAGAGCTGCCAATTCTTTTGTATAAAGGCATCCCATGAAGAAAAATGTTTACCTTGATGAGCATTTTGGAATAGTGAGGTTGACGTCACTTCAAAAATTGAAATTTAATTTTTTTGCAAGACCTACATGATAAAGATGAAGCTTTCTTTCTAATTTTTTTGTTGTTCCTTTCAAGCCATATGTTCCAAATGATGATAAAAGGGAAGATTTAAGTATTATTAGTTATTTATAAAAATTTATAAAATTTTGATTCAAATAAACTCATATGCATTTTACTTATAGATAAGGTTCAATGAAGAAATCTAGTATTTTTCTTAAAGTCAAGTTGAATGAAATGATATCTAATATTCTATGAAATTTCACATTTTCACTAAATTGATTAAATTTACTAAAAAAAATTCTATGAATTAATTCTATTTATTATAATTATTACCCTTTTAATTTTTTAAAGATTTGTCATAATTTTTCACATGAAATTATGTACATTCATTTTTTAACATCTTAATTTTTATTTAAAGATGATGTAGAAAATGTATAATATCCTTACTATTGACATTTCATGCCACCTTTGTATGACCTATCAATAAGAACCAATCTAAGAGATCCTATATGGGCCACCTTGCATGAATATCCCTTGAAAAGGTCCTAAAAGTGGCTAAGTGCTAAGGTTTCAGACTTTCAGGCTTTCACTTACCTCTCCCTCCTCATGCCTCTCTTATTGCTCCCACCATTCTTCTTCTTCTTTTCACTTAAGGGTAAGTGCACCGAAATGGTCGCACTTTTGTGGCCAAACTAACAAATAACGCGTTCACGTTATTTTTTTCTTTGTAAATTTGCTTTGGTTTTGCCTTGGAATACCAACCCAAAGGCTTGGAGGGAATTCCCAAAGACCAGAGACGTGTTTTTTCCAAATTCAACAAATTTTCACATAATCGGGTTCATGCTCACCATCAAGATTGCATCTGGTTCAATATCAAGAAAATCGAACACATGGGTAATGTTAGGTTCTTTATTAGCTTTCCACGATGTAATTTTTTCACTTTCTAACAATGTTAAGCCTTTCATCCATAATTTTTTTGTTTGTATGTCCGTTTTCTTCAAAAAGAGTGTTTGGTATTTTTTTCGCTATAAATTAACCGTTCATCAAAATTTGAAATAAATTACATTTTTAGAAACTAGACTCCATTCTACAATTTAAAAAAATAAATTTTAAAAAATCTATTAGTTTCAAAAAATTAGGGGACACGGCCAAAATTCTGCTTTTAGGAAGTGCCCACTTAGAAAATTAATAAAAAATCAAATATTCATTAAAAAATTATCAGAAAATATCCAGTCCTTACTACATACCATTATCTAACTTTTGACTAGAGCGATTTTAAAAATACTACAAAAAGTCCACCGTGCTCGGGTCACACAAGAGTTGTTATGTTATGTTTTTGAAAGAAACAACAGCAATTTGTGTGTGTCCCTCTTTTGAACCCCTTAATCTCAACCATTTTCAAAATAAATTAGTAGTTTAGAAAGTAGACTCGGAGCACTATGGTCCTTGTTTTTGTTCCATCTAAAATTTTTGAGTGTAGCTATCCTCAATTTCACGTCCAAGGTCAGTATTTCCTGATTTCAGAAAAAAAGTGGCCACTTAAGCCCCTTTTTTGGGAACCATCTTGGTGCACTTACCCTTAAGTCTTTTAGGTTTTTGGCCATCAGCCTTACCCTTTCCCCCTTTCACTTTCTACTTAGGTCATAAGCCTTTCCCTTGACCCCTGTGGCCTGATTTGGTTTTCTTCAAAATCTACCTAAGTCTTGGTCTTTTGAATGTCAGATGGTAGCCTTTTCTTCTATCTTTTCCCTCATTCTTTCCTTTCTTCTTATCGATCATCTCCTCCTAATTTTTTGATTTCCAAAAATATTTCTTTAGATGTCGAGTATCAAGGTTTTGTCTTGCTCCTTCGTCTTTGTGATAGGAGGTATCCCTACCCTTTGATTCTTGATTTTTGAAGTCTTCTTTAGGGATTGGGCATCAAGGTTTCTTCATGCTCTTTTTGTCTTAAATGATAAGAAGTATTCTAGAGGCTTGAAGCCTTGACAATTCCATGGAATGGTGTGTTTTTGCACAATGACACCATTAATGTTCCAATGATCTTCTTAGCTACTTGTTTTAATTTTGGGGCAACAAGGACACCATTTAGTGCATTCTATGACTCCTGCAAGTGGGATTATGGGTGCCCATGCTCATATTTCTTATCGTTATTCCTTCTGACCCATTCCTTGCTCAGATCACAAATTTCACAGAAGGATTTTGGAATGATTTCTTTCTTTCTTAACATTTAAATGCACAGTTATGGAAGACAACCCATGTTTCTCCAGGCTTCTTTTGGGAAAAGATTTTGATGAAAAATCTCTTCACTCTTCTCGATCAAGTCTTATTGACGACGAACTCTAGTAGGGTTAGGGTTTGGTATAGGATCATCCAAGTTATGCTTGATCTATAAAAGAAACACTTGTATTCTTTTTATGGGTTCTTCTTTTGGGCTCCTCTCATAGTTTTCTTTAGTAGAAATTGCATTTCTACATTCTACCATTGTAAAGTCTAGATTTTATGCCTTATATCAATAAATATTATTACTATCATAGTTATTTCTTGCATGGTTGTGTAAATTTATTTACCTTCATGTATGAATGTGTGTTCTAGTTGATTTATTGGTGTATTGTGCAATCCGAAGAAAGGAAGATACAAATTTCTATCTTGGTGCATCACCCCTTTTCCATTTAACACATTCGTTCTTCTCCTTTTCCCTTTAATACATTCCTTCTTCCCCCTTTCCCCCGTGAGTTGTTAGAATAGAGTAGTGACAGGGTTTTATGTGTTGGGTTGGACCAACACATCTGCACTTAGATTAAAAGAGGAAGTTGGCCTTTTCTGAAGACTTGAACTCATTTTGTGAGGTCCCACACCTTGAAGTCATTTTAATGGTGTCATTAGAATGTTGAAATCCATGTTCAACAAGGTGCAATTTTATGTGACAATGGTTTTTGGCATGCCTAGTGGGACTAGTTCATGAAGCTTAAATCATCTGTTGAATGATTTAGTGTGTCTTTTAGCATCTTGCCTTGAAGAGGTAGCTCTATAAACATCATGATGACTCCAAGATAAATCTATTGGTTCATGCAGTGCAATATGTTTAATAGGTGTAAATTCATTCTACTAAGGAGATTGGTGTGCTTCTTAGTAGTTTCAGTCATTTTATAATAATACAAGCACCTAGCAACTCTACAATTTCATTTGGGTGACACTACTAGTATGTACCCAAAAAACCTCTAGTTGAGTATTCCTCTACTTTATTTTAAATAATTGCAAAAGGAAACCACATTTTTCCTATTTTTCCCCATGCTAAAAAATGTCAAATTATAATGGAAACCACATGTATACTCCTCCATTTCATGAAAATGCCAATTTTATGCCTCCCTACCAACAATATCATACTATAAATACCTCCAGTTTCACTTCACAAAGCCTTGTTGTAGTGGGTTATCAATCCTTATTAGATGCTTGCCTCCCACCCACCCCTACTTAGCCTTCTTGGTAACCTACACATTCCTATCAGCAACCCAAAGAGACCCATTTTTTTTCAAACCAACAAGTTATCACTCCTATAGTTAGCCCCAAAATGTTGATAGTATAGAGATTAGTGATATCAAGTGCATATTGGTGGACTTAAACAAGTAGATGGGTGAAATAAAGAGGGGGAGAGAGTATATTTCACAGTAGGATGAGCTTTCCTCTCAAACTCATGCTCCACAACAAAATATGGAAGCTCAGTGGATATATGAGCACCAGATGGAGATCCAAAGAAGGCAATAGGAGGAGTGTATTATAAGATAGATCATTGCTAAGAAAGAGAAACTTTCCCTTACTCTAGCACAAAGGATCAAAACTCAGGCAACCCCTTGTGTGCCTAGTTTCAAGTAAACTCCTCCATCAATCCCAAAGCAACCTACTAAGGAGGAAATTTGAAACACAAATTTGTAAGTTTCAAGAACCCTAACAAGACTAGATTAAAAATTCCATTACTCCTCCAACAGCCCCAGAATAATCTTCCATGCAAGAGGTACAAAAACATAAATTTACAAGTTTCAAGAATCCTAATAAGCTCCTTGAAACTCCTATTGAAATTTCTGAGCCATCATGAAAATATCTTATGATGGATATCCTAAGTTTTGAGAGCCTCCATTCTTCACAAGAGCCTATCCTTGAGGAGACTCAACCTATTGTTCTTGTTGAACAACCCCCTCTAGAGCTTCCACAAGATTCCAATGTCTTCTTGACCATGTTTCTCCCTCCATTTCTATTTCACTTTGTAAATGTGTGTTGGAAGAATGAATAAGGTGACCTTTGGGTTTGTTGTCATTGATGCCAAAATTGTTTGGTAATTGGCTAAGTAATTTGTGTGTCTACATTGATCCAGTATTTTGATCCAGATATTCTTTTAGTAAAAGATATCTCTATGAGTTTTTGATATGTTGCTCAGGAGTATCAGTTACACCTATGAATGAGCTTTCAAAAATTTTGGTTGATCCGACTGAGATATCCAAATGACATCTAAGTTTGGCATTCCTTTGGCTAACAAGGTTATGAACTGCTTGTCTTAATGAATATTTAAGGTGTTCCTTATTAGGTCTAGGCTGACCTAATTTGTGGATGAAACATTTTTTTTTGTGTGGAAAAAAGAATTTTGAATTGGGCCGACAAGTAACTTTGAATTTTTTCTATGTTCACATTCAATTAAGCCAACCTAATTGATGAAGGAAGATATAGTTGTGTATATATATGTGTGTGTGTGATGGATAGATGATACATATATGCCAAAGGCGGTCTAGGACTTGAAGAAGGAAAAATTTCAAAGGAAAAACAAACTCCCAACAAAATGGATAATTAGAGGAAAATTCAAGGAAATAATAAACAAATCAAGAACCAAAGGAGCAATACTGGAAGGATTCCTATTTGACAGCCTAATGCTCAAAGGTACCCATCTTTTAATGGTTTTTGTTTATCATGTAATAAATTCAGTGATAGAGCAACATAATGTAGAAGTAGAATGAACCAGAACAGATTGAGCTAGAATGTTGGATTTTTTTCTAGACAATGCTTTGCTTGCAATAAGTTTGGACATAGAACTACCAAGTGTAGAAGCCAGATGATGATGATGAACATATTCAATGCTAGTAGAAAGATTTAGTCTTTTCAAGGCTACTGCTATATATGTAATATCTTTGAACATAAGGCTAATCAGTGCAGATCAAGGATAAATCCAAACCAGTTTGGTCAGAAACAAGTTTTGTGCTACATTTACAACAAACCAGGGCATATCTCAAAATTCTATAGAAGAAGAATTGGGAAGAAACCTAATTCGGAACAAAAGAACAAACCTGTGAACAAAGTGGATCCTATAGAAGTGAGAAAATAAATGGAAAGGATTTGGAGGAAAAAGGAAGAACCTAAGAAAAAGGATGAGCCAAATGCATCTGTACCTATATCTGGTGTAAATACCTCTTCTAAAAAATGAACCCAATAGTGGTTTCAAGGGGAGCAGTTACAGAGAAATCCAAAAGGCCCCCGATATATGAGGTGCCAAGCAGTGACACAAGGATATATGATGTAAGTTGTCATTTTGAAGATGTTGAAGAATTCTCTTGTAGAAAAAATACCAATCTGGAGAATTGTGGAACCTTTTTGAGTTTACAGTGCACTTTATTAAGTGTTTATCAACTTTTAAGGTTGGAATGCATTAAGTACTAATTAGGGAAAAATTTTGCAAGTCATAAAGCAAGAAAATGAGTTGAGCTAAAGCACATTTGCACAATTGGGAGAGAAGCAGAGTGAGCTAAAGAGAGTTGAAGGTGATTCAGAGTATTTTGCATCAAAACCCTAGTTCTTGACAAAGCGTGAAAAAGGTATTTTTGTTATCTAAATCTTGTAGATTCTAAGTTGAAGAAATTTTTTCTTGAGCATATTCAAGTTGTTTGAGAAATGGCCACTCTTATTGTTGTGGAAATTTATGGGAGACCCCGACCCAAATTTAGAAGACATTCTTGGAAAGTTTATGAAGTTGATCCCATGGGTGCATTCTTGCGCATTCTGAGCAATGTGTTACCCACTAAAGATACATGGACATATATTCATGGGAAACTTGAGGAACTCAATCACCAAGAGCTTAAGGATTTATGAGATAGTGAATTGATGGGAGATGATCTATTACTGAAGCCAAAATATGAAAACCTAGTTCGAAAGAAGCTGAATGTTTGGAACTGGTTTCCAAACTTTTCTAGTGAGATGGAGGAAAAAATTATTAAAATGACTCTCAGTAGGTTACATAGTTAATTTATGTGGACAATTATACCTAGGGTAATCAACAAGGAGGAAATTCGAGCTATGACTGGTCTTTACAATATTAGATTCATTCTAATTTTAAAGGCTATGAAGAATGATGTAGTAATGAAGCTGACGTGTGCTACATTTGATAGAAGATCTTTAACTACAAAGCCTATCTCAAATCTTGCTGTCAAGTATGCTGCTATCATGATTGGTCAAAAAATTTATTTCACCAATCATGGGAATTTTGTATCAGCTATGGCAGTTCACACCGCATTTGAAATGGTGATAAATGGGAAGGATTTTGATCTATGTGAGTTTCTTAGGTTGCAACTTATGGAGAACTTTAGCATGACTAAGGCAAATAAGCACCCCTTAAAATTTGGTACTTTAGTAGTGTGTCTGCTATTCTATTTCTTGAGGGAGCCACCAAGAAGGAAAGACATAATATGGGATGGCAAGATGCCAGTTGCTCATCAAATTTTTGATCACTTGCATAGTCTTGTAGATTTTAGGGCATAAAACAATGCTCTAACTGCTTTCTTTCTAGTTTTTTAGAATGAGATGCATGAAAGCGATCAGATTCCAAAGAGTCTAATAAAGACATGAAACATAAATAACTTTTCTTGTGACTAGAGATGAATGTATCATAGAGGTAGTTGAACCTAGAATTTGATGGATTGAGCCCTTGGGATATGAACTTGATGAAAAAATGGCTGAAAGGTACATTGAAGTTTTGTTGAGCAGTCCTAAAGATCCCAATCTACTTTGACATGGAACTTATAAGGAAAAATCCACTGAAGTGCGCCTAGAAGATACAAAATCCAAAAGAAGAAGGTTGAAGCATTTTTCCAAGGATGTAGGATTTCACTAAGGATTATTTAGATCAATTAAAGGAGTCACTTGATGAGAGAAAGGATAAATCAACTGATCTACCCTTCGGACCAAGGAAATTAGGAAGATTATCTTCCAGTGCTGCACCTACCTCTAGTGTTGCCACTTCTAGTATTGCAAATGTTAAGAAAGGAAAGAAGAAAGAACATAGTTCCCCTACATCAGTTGATATTGCTATCCCTATCGATCCCAATATTTAGGCATCTAAAAGAAAGGATATACCTCCTGCTGCACCATCTATTGCTTCAAGAAGAAGAAGAGTGAAACAAAGGGCTGATAGGAAAGGAAATAAGTGATTCCATTGAGGAAGAAATATATCTTGGCATAGAAGAAGAGCAGTAGATAGAAAGAAATAGAAGGAGTAGTACCTCCAAAGAAGAAGCTAAAACCAGAGTTGATATCTCCATGGATGAGGAGATAGAGGAAGAAGAGGATACTTATAGAATCCATGTTCACAAGAAGAAGAATGAAGAAGGATCATCTAATCCTATGGAGGACATGCTTGGCTCTCCTCCCGTAAGTGATCAACCTCCTTTGAATTTAGGAGACTTAGTAAACAATATGATTGATAATGATCTCATGCCAATTGCTGGGTTGTATGATAAAGTTAATGATGAAGGAAATGAAACCATCATAAATGCATTTATTCAGTATATATTCATTTGCAATGTAAGTATGGAGACTATATAGAATAAGCTAACTAAAAATGTCTTGAAAGAATTAGTACACAAAAGGAAAGAGGCTATAAATGTTGAAGATAAGATGAGGAATGATGCCTTAATTTTATGTGGTTCCTCTCTTTCTGAGATAGACATTGTCAATCTACTGAAAGAATGCTCTACTATATTTAGATTCAAGCAAAGAGTTAATATGTTAATGACTAAGGATCAAGAGAGTATAGAAAAGGTGAGACAAGAAACCCAAGATGTAATTAGACAATTAGCAAGGAGTTATGGGGCAAGAACCAACTCTTCATCCCATAGAGCTCAAGCAAAAATGCATGTTGATATCACAAAAGTGTTAGAAAATCTAGTCTTGGAAAATGTTGATGAAACACGTGGTGTGTCAGAGACCCCTTCCCCTCTGACTGATACAGAAGAAATGACTAGCAAAAGGTTTGATGACCAACATAGAGATCAAACTAGTCATAAGCAAAAAAAACATCATGAGTCTATCAAAAACATGGATGAGAAAGACAAAGATGAAAGTGAAGGAAACAAGAATAATGGTGACAAAGATGATGATGGTAAAAGGGAAAAAGAAAAAAAAGAAAAATCCTATGGAAAAGAAAAGGAAGAAGAAGAAAAAGAAAAAGAAAAAGAAGAAAAGAAGAAAGAGGAAGACAAGATAACTATTCTAGTTGAGAAAAGTAATGGAGAAAATCCCAAAATTCTTGAATTGTCAATGCAAACTGGAGAATCATCTAGAAGCACTCTTAAGGGTCTTCTATCAAGGAAAACAATACTTCAACCTATGCTCCCACCCTTGATAGTTAAGTTGTTGTCTGATCTGGGTTAGTGGATCTGACCAAGATTACACTGAGTGATAGAATAAAACTAAGTGATACTTTTCTTAACTCTATCACACAAGAAGTTGTCAAATCATATCAGAAAGGAAATGAGCTAATAAATGAAGCCATTAAAGCTTTATAGGAGATATCTCCTGGTGTCACAACAAATAATTCTAAATAACTCCAATTGAAAATTTGATGCTTGTAGTTGATTCAGTCAAGGAATACACATCCAATCTCAAGGTCCAGACTACAAAAGAAGTGGATTCAAGTCTTCTAGAGAGAAAATTGTTGTTTTTGCAAGATAAGTGTGCAATTGTACATTTTGTTTTGTGTGCCAAAAGGAATTTTGAATTGGTCTGACAAGTCACTTTGAATTTTATGTGTGTTCACATTCAATTAGGTTGACCTAATTGATGAAGGAAGATATAGTTGTGTATATATATGTGTGTGTGATGGATAGATGATACATATATGACATATAGTATGTGATGCGAGCCATGCGATATTGGATACTTGCAATTGGAGAAGGATTTTGGTTTGCTAGAGCTTAACCAAAACTAATCTCAACACTTTGAAGGTGTACTTCTTCAATTCACTTTTGGAAGTGAGCCATACCTTTTTGTATCTTGGCAGAAAGCCATTTTGTATTCAGGCTATAAGCCTCTCAAGGATAGTGAGACCCGACAGTGAGACCTATAATATCTTGTAACTAGGTATAATAGATTGTGAGTTAATCCTCACTGTGGTTTTTCCCATTTTGGGTTTTCCACATAAAAATCCTGCTCCCAATGTGTTATGAAATGCTATGATTCCTTGCATGCTTTGGTTTGCTATTGCAGTTAGATATGTATTAATAATTGGATGGTTAGTAATTAGTTGTGTTAGAAGAATACTAATTCATCCCCCCTCTTAGTATTCGGTGTATTCAACAATGTGGACCTATCATTTGGGATCCAAGCTGGTTAGAAGAAAAAAAGAGGAAGATGCTCTAGGATGAAAGTGAAGAAGCTAATGAACCTTCATGTGATTCAAACAATGAGTGTCTTGGTTTATTGCAAGAAATAGTTGAAGATAATCAGTTCTGAAAATAAGAGACTAAACAAGTAAAGAAGGATGATGAAAAAGAGGATTTGATCCCCTTTTTTGATGAGCTCCCTAGTTTTATTAAAATGAAGAGGAGAGCTCACCTATTTCTACATCAACCAAAACCTCTAAGAAACTTGAGCCCAACTTGATGAATGAAGGAAACTCCAAATTCTTGGAGCAGCAACAAAAACTTACTTAGCCTCTATTTTAGTGGAGGAAACTTCCCTATCTAATTAGGTTTGTAGGTCTAAGGTGGAGGACCTCTTCTGGGATGACTTGGAAGATTTTTGTTTGGTGCAGGAGCACCCAAGGCCTTCAAGGAGTTGTTCAAGATCCAGGAGTTTGCAAGGGTTAGGAGGACCTATCCATTATATCAAAACATCAACTATGACCTTTTGAAGCCTAAAATGTTATTTGGAGAGGATAAATGCAATGAGAGAGTCAACTGTCCTAAGGGTCCTGATAAGGATCCTAGGACTAAAATGCAATATAAAGGGAAAATCATGTTCTAGGAGTTTGATTAGTAATATAATGCTTTAATTAGGTCAAATAAGGTTGGATATTGAAGATCCAATGGTTTTTAGATAATAGAATTTAATAAATTTCAAGATTGTAAATTCAGATTTTTGAATTCCAATTTGGGCGTGTAAATGAGTTTTGTGAGTTTTAATCACTTTTATGCAACTTAATCAATCCCAAACGGTTGGATCAGTTGGGGAATGGTTCTATAACCCAAAAATATTCATTTTTACGGAGGTTGGGCGTTTGGAGAAGTGACTGTACAGACTGCTATAGGAAATAGTGAAAAACACAGTTTTCTTGCATTTTCTTGAGTCTTTTTGATGATCTATTGATTCCTTTTGAATTTATAATCAATTGGATGGTTTAAGAACCTGTATTTACTTTCAATTAACCTCTTTAATGATCTGATAGATGTTAGGAATCAGTTTTTGTAACATATTGCTGACTGTCCTCAAGAATAACACAAAATTTTCACTAGTTTTGGTGGTTTTCATGGATGATTGATCCATTTCAAGGTAGAATGCTGCTATGACATGTGAAATGGATCATTCATAACATGTAACATACATATTTAACAAACTAATGTGCAGGGAAGAAGAATATTGAGGTGTACACCAAGATTTCACAATGCAAAGTGCTTGAAGTTGGAGGCTAGGGTATAGCAGCAGAAGATCTGCCTTAATGAGGGGCATTTTTTTGAGTTGGGATAGACTAAATATGTTGTCCTAATGGTATAGAGTCAATGAGAAAGTTTTGGAAGTGATTGGAAGGTTAGTTTTCAAGAAGCCCTAGTTTTTGAGGCAAGTTAAGGAGGGTTTTGTGTTTGAGCATGTTAGAGGTGTCATAGAGGCCTAAAAACTTGGAATCCTTGGTTTTGAGTTATTTTAGGGGACTTTTGAAAGTTTCATGGTCAGGGGTTGAGTTTAAAATGGGGTTGCTTTGAAAAAGAGGGCTAATTAGGCCTAAATTGGAGCAAACAACATATTTTTGGTTGGTGTGCTCCAAAACAAGTGCCATCAAGAATCTAGTATGTTATGTATCATCACAAACCACATCTGGTTCAATCATTAGTTTGGAGGTTCCTTTGGAAAGTTTGAGTGCAAAGTCAAAAATCCTTCGCTAGACGCCTAGTTGGCTAGTAGTCTAGTTAAGGTGAAAAATTGGTTTTGTGTCTAAGTCAAAGGGTTGGGATTTGAAATCATTCAAAACAAGTTTTTTTGGGTCTCTTAAGAGTGTTCCTAGGGTTTGGGTCCATAAGGAAGGAAAATAAGTCATTTGGTGCATTATTGAGGTTTGTCTCCATCAGAGTGCCTGGAAGAGTGGTTGAGATTGTGTCTTGCAAACCTTGAGAACTTTGTGTTTCTTTCAAAGTCCCAGACCCTCTACATCAAAGTGGTATCAGAGTAGTGAGTATGTCCTTTAGGGATTGGAGAATCAGCAATGGCACCAAAAAATCAATTGGCAAGAGAGTTGGAAGCGTTGAAGGAGATCTTGGAAAGGGAGAGAAGAGAAAGAAGGGAACAAGAAGCAGCAAGAGCAAGAGAAGAAAGGAAATGGAGAAGAGAGAGAGATACTATGCAGAAAAGGATAAATAACCTTGAGAGGAGTAGGAGGAGAGAAGAACAAGAAGACCAAGAAAACAATGATGAAGAAGAAGAGCATGTGAGGGTAAATCAGGAACAACAAGCAGATGAGACAGAGGACCCTGAGGAAAGGAGGTTACTGAAATTGTTGAAGGCAGTACAAGGTCATGGAGGGAAGAGTCACATAGACTTTCCTTTCTATCAAGGGAAGATGGATAGTGAAGAGGTGTTGGGATGGCTTGATGCCTTAGAAAACTACTTTGAGTTTGAAGAGATGGATGAAGAGAGGAAGGTTAAGTTTGCCAAAACTAAGTTGAGAGGTACAACATTGACATGGTGGACTAGTTTTTAGAATGATAGGATGGCTAGAGGATTGGCAAAAGTCTCTACATGGGAAAGGATGAAGAGTTTGGTCAAAGAGCAGTTCCTACCATCTGATTACACAATTCATGTGAAGAGGATGAGGCAGAATTTAAAGAAAAAGGACATGGATGTGATGTCCTATACTGAGAAATTTCACAAGCTTAGTATCAGAGGAGGTTATGAAGAAGAGGATGAGAAAATAGCTAGGTATATCAATGGCTTGAGGTACAATCTACAAGATGAGATTGGTTTGCAATTGCCAAGGACATTGGGAGAATGTTTTCAGTTGGCCATTAGAGCAGAAGAAAAGGTGAAGAGGAAGCAAGAAAGATCAAGCAATGGTGGAAGAGGAGGTAGTTCAAACAGGGGTAGAGGTAATAGAGAACAAGGACAAGGCAGCAATGATAAGAGTAGCAATGACAAAGGCAAAGAGATATTTTATGATCAAAGAGGAGAATACACTCCTAGAGGAGGAGGCATATTTGGACAAGGTAGAGGACCATTTACAGGTAGGTGCTTCAATTGCAATGAACCAGGGCATCCTTCCTTCAAGTGTCCTAAATGGGAACAAGCTGATAGGGGCAGCGATAGGAGAGCTAATTTGGTACAAGAAGAAGAAGACAAGAAGGAGGAACCAAAAACATTCATGGCAGACCTTGTTACTAATGGTGAGTTTCTTATGATCAAGCAAGGAGAAAGACTTCATCAAGAGCCAAAGGTAACTATTTTCAAAACAAATTGTCTCAGTCATGGTAAGATCTGCAGATTGCTCATAGATTCAGGGTCACATAGCAATTTAGTTTCACTTGATATGATAACCAAGTTAGGGATTGAAACATTTGATCATCCTACTCCCTACAAGGCCACTTGGGTAACTCAAGGACAACATGTAGAGATTTGTAAGAGGGCTTATGTAGATTTCTCAATTGGATCATATCATGATAGGGTACTTTGTGATGTCATTCCAATGACTTGTGGTCATATCATCTTGGGAAGACCATGGCAGTATGCTAGAAGGACATTGCATGATGGATTTCTTAACACATATTTTGTTCACAAAGGAGATGTTAGATACAAATTAGTGCCTTTTCCTTTGGAGCAGTCTAATGATAGTTTTGTGATTTTTTTTTAGAAGAGTTTGCAGGTGAAAAAGCAGGGTGAAATAGGGGAAGACATTGGTAGATTGAGAAAAGACAAGTTGCAACAGGGTTGTGAAGGAGACAGTCCTAAAAATCAGAATTTGTGGGACTTGAACAGTCTTAAGATAGGGAATATTGAATGCCCTATACTTGAGGGTGATAGAGGTGATGTCATTTCACAAAGGAGACAGGGGAATGAAGGCAGAAACAGGGTACAAGGGCAGGTTGAGATCAAACAGCTAAGAGGGAAGTCTCATCAATGTTTTGATTCTGTCAAGAATGCAGATTGGCAGAAGAGGAAGACAAGGACTTTGGGAGACTACATACCTTCTCATTGGAAGAGGAAAACATATGAAAGCAAGGGGTCTTTTGGTGGCAACACATGGGATACTTCTTGGGGCAAGAATTCTTTCTTTCTTGGGGAGAATGGTGCAGGAGCACCCAAGGCCTTCAAGGAGTTGTTCAAGAGCCAAGAGTTTGCAAGGGTTAGGAGGACCTATCCATTATATCAAAACATCAACTATGACCTTTTGAAGCCTATAATGGCATTTGGAGAGGATAAATGCAATGAGAGAGTCAACTGTCCTAAGGGTCCTGATAAGGATCCTAGGACTAAAATGCAATATAAAGGGAAAATCATGTTCTAGGGGTTTGATTAGTAATATAATTCTTTGATTAGGTCAAATAAGGTTGGATATTGAAGATCCAATGGTTTTTAGATAATACAATTTAATAAATTTCAAGATTGTAAATTCAGATTTTTGAATTCCAATTTGGGCGGGTAAATGAGTTTTGTGAGTTTTAATCACTTTTATGCAACTTAATCAATCCCAAACGGTTGGATCAGTTGGGGAATGGTTCTATAACCCAAAAATATTCATTTTTATGGAGGTTGGGCGTTTGGAGAAGTGACTGTACGGACTGCTACAGGAAATAGTGAAAAAACACAGTTTTCTTGCATTTTCTTGAGTCTTTTTGATGATCTATTGATTCCTTTTGAATTTCTAATCAATTGGATGGTTTAAGAACCTGTATTTACTTTCAATTAAGCTCTTGAATGATCTGATAGATGTTAGGAATCAGTTTTTGTAACATATTGCTGATTGTCCTCAAGAATAACACAAAATTTTCACTAGTTTTGGTGGTTTTCATGGATGATTGATCCATTTCAAGGTAGAATGCTGCTGTGACCTATGAAATGGATCATTCCTAACATGTAACATACATATTTAACAAACTAATGTGCAGGGAAGAAGAATATTGAGGTGTACACCAAGATTTCACAATGCAAAGTGCTTGAAGTTGGAGGTTAGGGTATAGCAGCAGAAGATCTGCCTTAATGAGGGGCATTTTTTTGAGTTGGGATAGACTAAATATGTTGTCCTAATGGTGTAGAGTCAACGAGCAAGTTCTGGAAGTGATTGGAAGGTTAGTTTTCAAGAAGCCCTAGTTTTTTAGGCAAGTTAAGGAGGGTTTTGTGTTTGAGCATGTTAGAGGAGTCATAGAGGCCTAAAAACTTGGAATCCTTGGTTTTGAGTCATTTTAGGGGACTTTTTAAAGTTTCATGGTCAGGGGTTGAGTTTAAAATGGGGTTTCTTTGAAAAAGAGGGCTAATTAGGCCTAAATTGGAGGAAACAACAGATTTTTGATTGGTGTGCTCCAAAACAAGTGCCATCAAGAATCTAGTATGTTATGTATCATCACAAACCACATCTTTTTCAATCATTATTTTGGAGGTTCCTTTGGAAAGTTTGAGTGCAAAGTCAAAAATCCTTCGCTAGAGGCCTAGTTGGCTAGTAGCCTAGTTAAGGTGAAAAATTGGTTTTGTGTCTAAGTCAAAGGGTTGGGCTTTGAAATCATTCAAAACAAGTTTTTTTGGGTCTCTTAAGAGTGTTCCTAGGGTTTGGGTCCATAAGGAAGGAAAATAAGTCATTTGGTGCATTATTGAGGTTTGTCTCCATCAGAGTGCCTGGAAGAGTGGTTGAGATTGTGTCTTGCAAACCTTGAGAACTTTGTGTTTCTTTCAAAGTCCCAGACCCTCTACATCATTGTTCAAGCTTGGATGTCAGATCTTCATCCCTAGAAGAGGATATTTTTGGGTAGAATAGGACTATGGAGGTAGTAGAGGATGTGGTGGCTATTTCATGCCAGGAGTATGATTTCATTGTAGTCAATTTCCAAGAAAGAATAAGCATAGAGAGACAATATGAAGAATTCAATTCTTCACTTGAAGTGTCTCACAAATCTAAGGTATGTATTGATGAAGTGTGCATCAATACAAGTATTTATGATATGTTGGTTTTTTGTTATCCCTAAATGTGAAAATGTTGAATATGAGGTCTTCATTCAAGATGAAGATGTGACCTTTGACATTAAGTATAATGTGTCTGAGTTAAAATGCTTCACATGGGACCAACATGTTGAAAATCTCACTATTGAGTAGCCACACATCTGTTAGGAGAATGATGCTCTTGTTGCTCAATTTGATTGTATGCTTGAGATTCAAAGCTTTTCATTTGAGGTACATGAGGAAGGTCTTCTCATTGTAGATCAAGATACAAGCTTGGCATATTTTGCATCACCATGTGAGCTAGAAACTTTCTCTTTTTATTTCAGTTCATATAATGAGGAGGTCAATAGTTATAGTAATGGCCTATCCTTCGATGAGTAGAGTTCTCTTCCCCTTACAAAATTTTTTCTCTTGGAGGTTGACCTATCTTCAAAAAAGTACACCCCTACTATTGTATGCTCACCTAAGGCACCAATGTTAGATAAATTTGATACTTGCATCATATGGTTCCCCTATAATGACAAAGTTTATAGTGAAGTGATCCTTCACCTCATAAATTTTTTTTGCAGGTCCTTGCTTGTAGGAAGAAGTTTTCAGTGGTTGTAGCCAGGTGAAGCCTACAACTATGGACTGAGGAAGATCAACTCCTTCAAAAGGTTCATATTTGAAAAAGGAATTTTTTTTTCTCTTTCTATTGAAATAATGTACATATTAGCAAAGCTATTTTTGCACACCCTGCATTCTCCTTAAGGGAATGTATGTTTCTAGCTTTCTTGTTTTCCTCTAAGTGCAACCTCCACATATTTTCTATTACTCTTGGGAGTTCTAGTTGTTAAAAAATTCATTGACTCTATGCCCAATGGACTGATAAGGCCCCTGGATTTCATGATTAGTAGGTAATCATCTCGTAGAAATCGTAAAAAATGTTGACATTTTATGCCACCTTTGTATGATCCATCAATAAGAATCAATCTAAGAAATCATATATGGCCCACCTTGCATGAATATCCCTTGAAAAGGTCCTAAAAATGGCTAAGTCCTAAGGTTTTGGAATTTTAGGCTTTTTCTTACCTCTCTCCTAACATGCTTCTCCTATTGCTCCCAACCTTCTTCTCTTTTTCCCTTCTTCCTCTTCTTTTCGCTTAAGTATTTTGAGTTTCGGCCATCAGCCTTACCCTTACCCCCTTCACTTTTTTCTTAGGTTATAAGCCTTCCCTCCAACCCCTACAACTTGATTTTGTTTTCTTCAAAATATACCTAAGTCTTGGTATTTTAGACATTGGATGTTAGCCTTTTCTTCTATCTTTTCCCTCATTCTTTCATTTCTTCTAATCCATCATCTCTTCCTTCTGATTTCCAATTTTTTAAAATCTTTCTTTGGATGTCAGGTATCAGGTTTTCATCTTGCTCCTTTCATTTTTACAATAAGAATTATCCCTTCCCTTTGATTCCCAATTTCTAAAGTCTTCTTCAAGGATCGAGAATCAAGGTTTCTTCATTCTCTATTTTTCTTAAATGATAAGATGTATTTTGGAGGCATAGAGCCTCAACAATTTTGTGGAATGACATGTTTTTGCATGACAGTGCCATTAATGTTCCAATGACCTTCTTAGCTAAATGTTTCAATTTTGGGGCAACAAGGACACCATTTAATGCATTCTCTGGCTCATGCAAGTGGGATTAGGTGTTCCCATGCTCATTTATTGCTGATCATTATTTATTTTGACTCATTTGTTGCCTAGATCATGGATTTCATAAGATGGTATTGGAAGGATTTCATGCTTTCAACATTTATTTCATAGTTATGGCAGACACCCACACTTCTCTAGGGTTCTTTTGGGTGCAATTTTTGATGAAATATCTCTTCACTCTTCCTAATAAAGACTTATTGGTGACTAACTCTAGTAGGGTTAGGGTTTGGTTCAAGATCATCCAAGTTATGATTGATCTATAAAAGAAACACTTGTATTCTTTTTATGGGTTCTTCTTTTTGGCTCCTCTCACATTTTTCTTTAGTAGAAACTGCATTTTTGCATTCTTCCATTTTGTAAAGTCTAGCTTTTATGCCTTATATCAATTAAATCTTGTTACTATCAAAAATATTTATTGCATGGTTGTGTAAATTTCTCTACCTTCATGTCTGAATGTGTGTTCTAGTTGATTTTTCGGTGTATTGTACAATTTGAAGCAAGGAAGCAACAACTTTCAATCTTGGTACATCACCCCTTTTCCCTTTAATGCATTCCTTCTGCCCCTTTTCCCCTGTGAGTTGTTAGAATAGAGTAGTGATAGGGTTTTATGTGTTGGGTTGGACCAACACATCTGTACTTAGATTAGAAGAGGAAGTTTTCCTTCTCTGGAGACTTGACCTTATTTTGTAATGTTCCACACCTTGAGGTCATTTCAATGTTGTCATTAGAATTTTGAACTCCATGTTCAACAAGGTGCAATTTTATGTGACAACACTTACCAAATAAGAAGTATTAATTTGTATTTCTTAAAATTAAAATATCAATAATTTTTCATGTTTAATATTTCTAATCATGTTTAAAATGACTTTTAAGTATTTTTTAATTTGTAATAATCATAAAGAATAAATAATGAAGAGTTCAATCATCAACTCACTACCAAAAATGCATAAATTTCTAAAAAATCCTTCTGCTTCTAACCCTAGTGTTTCTTTTCCTTTCTCTACTCTATTTGGTAGTGTTTCTACTAGATCTAATTTGGTGGTGGCTTCTACAATGTCAAATGTCAATGCAAAGGATTCACCAGGTGTTTTTGGAGGTTTTTTGGATGTTCCAGCCATTGATATGGTCTCCTTGTTGGAGTGTGAAGCCTCTCTCAATGGAAGGAAGGCCACAATTTCATCTACTCTTCTCCATGAATCCTCACCCAAGCCCAACCAAGATGGGATAAATTCTTTCCCCAGTCACAATAGATTGAATTTGTCTCCAAGGGTGGATCCAATGTGTGTTGACAGGATTCTAGGGTAAATACTTTCTTGGATGCTGTCAAAGGGGAAATGATAGATGATGGACTACTGGTGGAGGATTTACAACTAGGTGTTGTTCTTGAAAAAACTAGATCTTGAGTGAAAAACCCAATATAAATAATAGACGAGTTGTTCATTGTTCTGATAAACCCCTAAAACTACATTTTGATGACATTTTATTGAAGAAGCTACATGAAAATGAAGAATTTTTCTCTAAGAATAGGTTGATAGGTAGGTTCAGTCATTTCTAGCCTAGCCTTCTAGAGCTCCATGAATGGATCTCAAAATCTTGGCTCCCTCTTGTTGATGGTCAATGTAACACAACAATGTTAAATACAATATTTCTACCCTATTTCTCCTTAAAAGATAGACAACCTAAAGAAATCTATGTTCCAAGGTCTTTGTAGTTGGTTCTCAATTGTGTTGATGTTGTTCAATGGCCTATGCAACTATAATGTTCAAGGGGTCTATTGGTAAAAGGGATACAAACTGCATCATACAAATTAATCTACATTTTGGGGGTGTAAATAAATATCAAAATATAGGATAGAGCTTAGGAAAACAAAACATGAATGCAAATTTCATTCAACTTAGACATACAAACTTCAAAATGAGCATTCCTTCCAAACAACTGAACCATAAAATGATATAATCTATAGCACAATCTATACCATTGCATTCATTCATAGTGAAAATTCAAGAAATATAGATCATTCATCATCATAAAATTCAAAATTAACAAGAACATATCATCAAATCATCATTAAAATTCATAGATCAATAAACATAGAAAACCTCATTCATAGATAACTCAATGAAAATAGCCTCAGATTTAGAATATTCTATTGATTTTCACCAAATAAGAGACATTTATGCATAAAATTCACTGGCATATGAATGACTATTGTTCATTGACATCACCATTAAGACTAAAACTTGAAAATAACATAAAAACTTTATTGAATTTTTTTTGTACAAATATCTAAGTTTCTTTGCATAAAGTTGTAAAAAGTTTCTGAAATTGAAAAAATTCTTCTAACTTTCTCCTTAGGCTACTAATCTTCCTTCAATTAGCCAACCTTTACAATATGGAGAGAAAAATTACATATAGACCAATCCTAACACTAATTCCTCCAATCAAAAAATTAAGATCCACAAATTTAGGGAATCACTAGAGCTCCATGAGATGACTACCCTAGTGATCTTCAGTTCACTTGTTGATGACTTTGTAACCAAAAATCTGATGCACAAAGAGGGAAGGTAGAACCGCTTGGAATCTCCAATTAAAGTCATATCATGATCTTGCAAAATAGGAGAGAAAGAGGGAGCTATCCAGCTGACCATGTCATTAGGTGTCCATCAAGAACAAAACGTTTCACTGCCACTTTATTCCTGCATTTTCTGCTCAAGCATGTACTCATCATAATTATTAAACACTCGTTGGAGCACATCATCATCTAGACCATCCACCCAATTGTATTCAAAATTTATCCTTTTCAATTGTGCTGAAGAAAACTCTTGCATATCCCCAAGTTTAATAAGTTCTCTTCTAGCAGCCTTTATCTCCTCCTTGATATCCATAGGTCTATCAATCAACAAGTCATCACCATCATCCCCCTTGTGCATTGCCTCCTCAAACCTACTATTCCACTTTTCTTTAAGTTTGTCAAGAGGGAGGCCATCTTTTACAGGGATGTCTTCATTTATAAGCATAGCAATGACTGCTCCAAACTCCTCAATTTGTTCATTCAAATCCTTCCTAGCCTGTTGTACCTCATTCCTATGATAAAAAATTATTGAGTACCAAAACCTAAGAATGCTAATGGTCTTTTCAATAAAGTATACATTATCCTCCTCAAGGATGGACTGCTCCAACAAAGTTTGTTTTGACAACTTATTGATGTCCTTCAACCTATTTGTATGTTCTCTATAGTTATTCTCTAGTGTCCCAAGATCCTCGTCATGTGAATTCATGTCACTAGCCAAATCCAAGGCATCATCATCAGCTTTATAACTTTGAACAAGCAAATCCTCCACTTCTTAGTTCAATCGATCAATCCATTTGTCCAACATCCCTACCTTGCTTCTCATTTCAATGAGGTCATCAACCTGTTTCTTCCTTAACAAAATCGGTGTTGTAAGAGTAGCTGATTGTGAAAAAATAGGAGAGGATAGGTCCTTTAAGAACCTATGCAATTGATCTAATTGAGCCTTGACCTCATCTTTCCTTTTCTTGTCCTTCACCATCCTTGACTTGGTAGAATATGCCACAATATCAATTAAGTCCATTTGCTGATTTCTTGCAGGCCTTCCCAAGTTCATAGTCCCTAGCTAATAATCACCTAACTGTATATCTGATCTATCCTTATCTACCATTGGAATGGAAAACTCATCCAAAATCTCTCCAACATCTATCAACCTAGTGGAGTGATTGACCCTATCCCTTTTCTTAGGCCTCTCCTTCTCAATCTCTTTCATCATCTCATCCTAGTTCAAAGGTTGGGGCTGGACTATTTTCTTTTTCTCCAAGTTAAGCTTTAACCATGTTGGGGAAGCAGGAGTAGTATCCACTTGTTGTTAGGAAGAAGTAGTGGTTGAGGAGAGAGGTTGCATAATTGTCACCTTAGGTTGAGAATCAACCTCTTGTTGTTTAACTTTTTCAACAACTTCTTTTGCAAGCCTCTCAGCCTCAACTTTCTCTCTTTCCTCTTCCAATCTCCTCTACTCATACATTTCATCTCTTTGTTTCTCTAATTGCTTAACCTTTTCCCACATTTCCTTTGCTTCTTGCTTCTGCTTGGCTTGTTCTTCTTCTGCTTCTTCAACACGATCTCCTTTTCATCCTTTTTACTTTGGGTTTCCTCTGTAGCCTTGAATTTGGTTTCAAGTTCCTCTTTTTCCCTTCTCTATTGGGCCTTCTCTTCCTCAAGGTCATGGATCTTTTGCAAGAGGGATAAATTTTCTCTTTCCTCCTTGATTTTCAGCTTTTCTTCCTTTTGTTGCTATAGGAGGTCTTCCTTTTCCTCATGTTGCCTTGCAAGCTCTTCAGTTGTGGCCTTAGCTTCTAATTCCTATTGTTCGGCCAATGCTTTAGTTTGTGCTTTAGCATCAACTTATTTTTCTTTGCAAGTGCCGCAACTTGTTCTTTGGAATCTTCTTCTCTCTTAGCATCCTCCAACAATTTTCATTGATCCTCTTGAGTAAACAAATTATCTTCCTCAACATTTCCAATATTATTAGCAGACACAACTTTGGCAGGCTCATCATCTGACTGTGTGGCCATGAAATCAGAACCAATGTCATGAATTTCAACCTCCATTTCCTTCTATTTATCCTTTTCAACTTGATCATGAAGGCTTCCTTGAGGTACTTCCCTAGTGTACTCTTCTAGAAGGAGAGGTTGAGATGAATTTCCTTCACCAACAATAGTAGCTTCTTCTCCTTGTGGCTAATGAGTAGCTAGGGCAGGTATTTTCGGATTAGCCTCTCCTTTAGAGCTAGGAGGGAGATATTCTAATTTCTCCTTAGGAGCTATTCTCCTCTTTGTTCTCTTGTATCCTTGGGTGCCTTGTGCTTTCCTCTTCTTTGAAGTTTGAGCCTTTGGCTCCTTTATCCTCATCACTACCCATTGGATACTTCTATCCATCACTGTACTAGAAATCTATTTAATATCAATAAATTCTTCCTCATACCAATTGATGGGGTCCAAGTTCTTGGTACCAATGTTTTATGCCTCATAGTCGAGATCAAAAACCACACCATCATCAGATAGCATATCAGGAATGTCCCCTTTTACTCCAAACTCAATCATCAATGGAATAAGAAGTATTTCATAGCTTCTCTTTTTGACATCATACTCATCTTGCAAATCCATCCAAAAATCTTCCAATATATTAAAATGCTTCTCAAATATAGTAGGAAGCAAACTATTCATCTTATGTTTTGCATCAAAATTCTTCTGGGATGTATACAATCCCAACCTTAAGTGACTCAACTTATCACATATTGCTTTTGCAACCACAATATGAGCACAATTATATTCTCCCAACTTCATGGGAAACTTGTGGCATCTTGTTTTGTGCTTACCTGCAAACTTTACATTGACCACCAAGGCCTGATATATGAATTCCATGAGGAAAATCCTATCATTGTAACATCTTGGGAGTAGATGAGGATGTCCATCAAATCCTACCAACTGGAAGTAAGAGAACTTGGGGTATTGGATATACCAACATCCCCATTTAGCAATGAAAGCCATGGAATCTCTACTCAACCTGTATCCAGCATCTCCAGTCAACTGGTTAATGATGACATAAATGAATGCATCATTAACCCTTATATAATGTGGCTCTGATGTTTGCAAGGTTAATTGATCATAATGCTCCCATGCCTTCTTCTTTCCAGGAGCTTCCCCTAATGTTCCTACTGCATTCAATCAAGGAAAAATACCCATCCTTGCAGCAATATATACAACATATGAAGTCATGAAGAAGGTCTTTATCTGATTCACCTTGATCATTTGATTGTGCAGGCTATCCAACAAGATCATTGCCCAGTCAAATTGTTGCTTTCCATCCAAAATTTCTTCAATAAAAGGAAACATCCACTCCTTGAAGCATGTAGAATCTCTTTTCCCAAATACCCTAGACAACATCATGACCAAATCATCAATATCCTTTTGTAAATCTCCCCTCTTAGGTTGATCTGGCACCTTAGTAAAAGACTTCTTTTCAACCTTTAACCACTTCTTGTTCATGTGAGCCCTATTGGTTTCTTTATGGTTGTTGAATAATTTCAATGCCTCTACCTCATTCAGTTGCTTAGGGTTCTGAGGGGTAGGAGAATTGAACATAAACTTCATCATTTATGGGGAGAGATCAATGATTACATTTCCTTGAATGTCCACACATTTCCTTGTTGTAGGGTTGTAAGCCCCTGCTACTATGATTATAATCTCTAGACACTAGACTAATAGTGGGAAAATAGTCACATGTGCCAACCCGAATTGGGCTATCCTCAAAGTTCTCCCAATCACATATTCAAAGAAAATGTCTATCGACAAATCCTAATAGTTGAATGGGCCTAGATCAGTATGAGTAATATCAGCCCAATCTGATTCTAACTTGTTTGCAGTGAGAGTAGCACTCTTGTGTTTGTATCTCAAGGTATAGGGCAGCATCTCCACCTTTATCTTCTTAGGCTTCACTTGCCTTGAACACTTGACAGCCTGGCCCTCCGCTTGTGAAACCTCTCCAGATGCTCCTAACATTGCTTACTCCTACAAAACAACCATGTATTAGACCAATAAAAAGTATGAAAACCAACATTAGAAGATTACCTTTGATATTTCCTTGTCCTTCCCTAGGTAACCTCTTATAATTAGTGAAATTTGAAACTTATCAGAGATGGAACTAGGAAGATATTAGGAATTAGAAAGCCTCTAACAAAGGCAACATTGGGGTCAGGGTTAGTATCAGAACCAAAATTGGGATCGAAACGGAAACCAGACCCAAAACCATTCAATAGTTCCAAGTTCATTCTCCATTTTGGTTCCACTTTTGCCGAAAGAAAATGATTTGGAACAGAGAAAAAACCTTATCAAGAGTAGGTTTAAAATCCAACCTAAAATTTGACACACATACTCATGACTTGAGTTTGTTCTTGGCTTTGCTTCCACCACTTTATCCTTGAACATGAAGAAAAATTAGCCAATGCTTATAAATATTTGGAATAAGGTCACAAGAAGGCACAAGGAGACTTAGAATAAAGGTGTGACTTCATCATCGACAAAATAGGGGCGATCAAGCCACCTAGGGAATGACATTGTAAAGAGATGACACACAAACCCTAGTTTTCACAACCTGTTGACTCAAGAAATTAGGGCATCAAAAACCCAACATGAAATCCATTAAATCAACATGGAAATAAGATCAGAAGGGTCATCCAATAGATTTCCAACCTTTTAAAGCACATGAGATCCTTCAAAAATAAAAAACCTAAGTGAAACTAGGCACAAATACCACCAAAATGGGAAAGCGATAGTAGATTGACAAAAACGAACAAGAAAAGACAAAAATAAAAAGGGAAACAAAAGGAAAAACAAAACAAAAAGAAAAAAAGCAAGTGAAACATAAACATAAACATGTGAAGATTCACGAGAAAGGTGGTGAACATGCAATGAACACCAAAAAAAGGAAATAGGAAAACAAACAAAATGGAATGGGGGCGAAAACCCACCTACCTCAAAATGCTACCAAACAGGATGAAAATTGATCTGAATCCACTTGCAAATGCTTTCCCTCGACCAAATCATGCTCCTCTCTCATGATTTCTCAGATCTAGTTCACTAAAATAACTTAGGAAATAATGATAATGAGCCAATTAACTTTGGTTAAGGTTTAAAATCCATTTCACGCATGTGAGGAGGCTATAGTTAATGCATTTAATGCGGCTAGTTGGATGCGAAATCAAAACAGGGATGAGTACAAAACATATGCATATGTTAGAGGTAAAGTGGAAGCAGAAGCATAGTTGAAATGGAATTAGAAACTTGATGTAAGCTCCACATTCCATTCTGATTTTGGTTTTGACCCCACGACAAGGAAAATGATAACAAAGGAATGAGGGCAGGATCGAAACCAAAATTGGCTCTGGAACTTTTCACAAAGTTCCAAGTTTGGTTTTGATTTTGGTTCCACTCCTGACAAGTGAATGAACACCGACACAAGAGAAACAAAAGAAAAGGAAAAAAAGGGAACGAGACCGGAATGAAACCCATCCCAAGCAAGACACAAGTGAGGACAAAAACCAAAAAGAAAACCAATGGGAGCGAGATCGGAACCAAAATCGGATCTTGAAATTTTTGCAAAGTTCCAAGTTTGGTTCCATTTCCAATTCTACTTTCGTGAAGAGGAAAATAAACCACAAGTAAAAAAAAGACAACTCAAGGGAGAAACAAACCCAAGAGTGCAAGGTGAACCATATAGAAAAAGAAAGCAACAAGGAAAGAATAGGGCTAAGACCAAAACTGAATCTGAACTTGGAACCTTCACAAAGTTCTGAGTCTAGTTTCCATTCTGGCTCTTCCTTCTCCAAACAAAAGGAACAAGGACTTAGGAGGAAAACAAACAACTCTTAAGACCCAAACAAAAACACCAAGGACAAACAAACACAAGGGAGACCCATTTTGACAAAAAATAAAATGGGGTGGTTATGCAAGGCATAACAAATGGTGACTTGGCTGGGAAAATGGTTTACCCAGTTTAAAGACATTGAATAATTCAGTCACCCAAAACCTCTAGTTCATGAACATTTTGAACTTTAGTATGATCAGTTATGGAAAACAAGGTTAAGTTGGAATTTCAAATGTAAATCAACAAAAACCACTTCAAATTTGAGTGTGTGCATTCATGGTGTATCTATTCCAAAAAAGGTTCCTTTGATCTTGAAATAACTATATCCAAGATTTAGGCTACGTGAGTTGAATTCCTATGACTATCATGCAATGATATCCTAGGCATTGCTTTGCTTCCAGATAGGCATCCATAGCCCCAACATAGATACCTCTCATTCTCTCAAGGAATTGCTCTACTGCCAGCTAGGCATCCATAGCCCTAATAGAGATACTTGAATTACCCTTCTAATATTGAGTTTTTCCATCAATTAATAGTTTTCTTTTCTTTTCTTTGCATATGCTTACTTGAGTCATTTCTCTTTTCATCCTTTTGTAAATACTCAGATATGTCATTTTGAAATTTGGGTTGAGAACTACAATAGATTTCATGACAGTGTTAGGACTCATATTTTTCACCTAAATCCAAAATAAAATTATTTTGAGACAAATAGACCTCCATATAAATAGATGTTACTATATATTTTGTGACAAATTCATTCGTGGTCTATGAGATTACTTACAATACACTTGTTTGTTCTTAACCTTTCAGGATGCTACTTAAAAAGAACACAAGACACAGGTCTTGAGACAAAAAAATTTCACAAACATACTTGAAAATACCTAAACCAACTTCCCTCCTAGTACCCTTAGTGTAGAATGAATAACCACTCCATATTTGAAAATAGAGCAAAACAGAACTAACCCCAAGACATAGAAACAAAAAAACAAACCAGAAGAACAAATCAAAACAAACAAACAAAAGAACAAACCAACTAATTACATATGTATAACCAATCAGAACATTAGACCCTCATGGGAAAAAATAGTGTTTGAGAAACTACCCATTGATAGGCAATGGAACAGGCTCTCCCATTAAAGTGCTCAATCGAAAGGCGTTCTCGCCAAGTATTTCAAAAATTTGATAGGGACCCAACCAAAGTATTTCAAAATTTTGATGGTCTCCTTTCTTCTCCTTAGCTTTATCCCATAATAGTACTAGGTCTGATATCCTAAAAGCTTTGATTTTTGCTCTCTTGTCAAACCAATGTTTGACAACAACTTGATGTTTAGAGAACTATTGTAAAGCAACATCTCTTTGTTCTTCCAAATTTAATAAATTGGTCAGCCTAACCTCTATCCTATCATCATTTGAATAGAATTCTTGCATAAACCTAAGAACAATAAACTATAGATGGTGTGTGTGTGTGAAATGTCGGAATTGTTAGTAAATCAACACAAACACTAATGAAACAGATTATATCAAAGATTTAAATCAAATAAACTACTCTATTTTGTAGTCAAATAAATCTTTTAAGAATGTCTCATTGTCCTCTATTCTCAAGGATTTATTAAACCATTTGGCCCTCAGATTTCTATGTGCACTATGGTTGTTAAAATGAAAACTTGAGAAACACGATAATATTCAACATGCAATCCAATTAAGTTCCTACATGAAACTATATGATGAAAATGATCATGGATATTATGATAAATGGATAATGGTGTTATATTATACAATGTAAATGCTATGATATGAAGCTAGGATGATTCTGCATATGCTCAAATGCTAACTATGAATATATTAATCTAAAATGCAACTATAAAGCAAAGTATGGTATAAAATGCAACTATAAAGCAATGTGTGATATAAAATGCAACTATAAAGCAACATATGATACTACAATGCTAAATATGAAGCTAAACATGATTCTATATGCAACTACAAAGAAAAACATGATTCTAACTATAAGACTCCAAATGCTCCAATGATCAAAGCTATTCCTACATGATAACTCTACTCAGATGTGGGATGCAAAATACAATGGAAAAGGTTTGTATTTATAGGATTTTCCAAGCATCTTGTGAGGTGGCAACGATCGACGGTCCAAATTAAAATAAGAGGGATGGACAGTGGAGATGAGGAGAATCAAGGTGTTCCCTTGACCAAAGAAAACATGCCAAATGGATGGAGGAATCTCTTGACCAAAGACAACATGCCAAATGGATGGAAGAATCAAGTGTGAGAGAAAAACCATGTGTTTGAAAGTTTGTTGTAGAAGTGTGTGAGGAATAAGCCATGTGTTTGAAGATAATTCTAATTAAAAATTAGAATTATTTAATTTCATGTGACCTTGGTGAGGTGGCATGAAAAGTTGTAGACATGTGCTTGAATTCCTAATTTGGGATTAATGAAACTTAATTAAATAAAACAAACTTATGGAAATTTGTTTATTTAATTAAATTAGAAGAATATGATTTTAGATTTGGAGAATTAAATGATATGAACTATATAAATAAATTGAGAATTTATTTATACATAGTTGAATATTAATTAAATAACTAGTATTTAATTAATTAAATGTCTTGACCTATTTTAGGTGTATACATTTTGCCCCTCTTTGAAGTAATGTGTTTACATGTTGCTTCAAAGAAAAAAATGATATCGATGCCGAGAATTTATTTATTTTTGATGCCCCAAATGTTGATTTTCAGGCGATGATGGATATATGCCCCCTCAGGAGATAAATCGGTCAATTTTGGAATTTTTAGGACTTTTTGAAAATTTTGAAAATTTTGATGATTTTTCGATGATTTGATGATGATCTCAAAACTTTTTGCTTCACAAACAATTTATCTCCTGAAAAATGATGTAGAAGTCAGCAGATGATAATTTGATTAATTAAGACCCCTTAGAAAAATAAAAATAAAAATAAAGCAACCCCATAAAATGCCACTTAATTAACCTTTAAAAGATTAAAAAGTTGATTAGAAAGGTCATTTGTGCATTTTGCAATTTAAAAAATTTGTGAGTGAGAGTGATTGAGAAAACTTGGAGCAGAATGGTGATCCCCTACAACACGCACCAGTTCAAGTGAGTCAGGTGGGACAACCGCCCAACAACGTATGAACCTTTGGTGAGTACCCAAAAAAAAATTGTCTCGTATTTTATGCATTTAATTTCTTGATTTTTTTTCTTTGAATTCGAATTTTGAAATATTTTAGGGCATTGAGATACCAAAATAGCACATGCATAGTCTATTCTAGTGCATAGGATAGGCTAGCACATAGAGTTACCGATGTAGCACATAGGATAAAGTAGCACATAGGTGAACTGTTGTAGTGCATTTATGAACTATTGTAGGGCATAGAATAGCCTAACACATAAGGTAATTAGATTAGCACATTGATTAAATGTATTAGCGCATCGAGATTCTGTTCCAGTGCATTGGTGAAATGTTTTGGTGCATAGAGTAATTCAGCGCATTGAAGGTCTATCTTAGTGCATTGATGAATTTCTCTAGCGTATCGAGTTTTTTAGCGCAATTGAGCACTGTTTTGGCACATTGGGTAAATTTGATGATTTTCTTATTGAGACCCCTTGATTTTGATGATGTTTTATCGCATCAGTCTGTGATTTGATGATGATTGATGATGTTGATAGGTTAGATGTCCATTGATCTCATGATAGGTGAGATTTAATGATAGGATGATGATAATTGATCTCATGATAGGCGAGGAGCAATTATATGTTGATTGATTTGATAAACCTCATGATATGAAAGATTGAATTGATTGATGAACCTCATGATAGGCGAGGTGCATTGATTGATTTGATATTAAACCTCATGATAGGCGAGGTTGAGTTGATTGATTTGATAAACCTCATGGTAGGTGAGGTTGAATTGATTGAAGAACCTCATGATAGGTGAGGTTGAATGATATATTGATTCTCACAAGATTTGATCAAAGTCTCACCAAAGCTGATTAGCTTGATAGGCTGATTGATTTTGATTGACTAACTAGCAGATTGATGTTTATTAACTAATTGATTGACTTTCAATTTTGTGATGATAGGAGCCATTGACTAGTTTGTAGATCACATAGAGGTTCCTGAGGATATGGGAGTTGATTCGCCATTTGACGCAACCTAAGACAACTATTTTTGCACGATGTGGTTTGTCATCTCTTATCAATATTCCCCAAATTAGGGTGAACAGGGGTTTACTAACAACTTTAGTGGAGAGATGGCACAGTGAGCATAACACCTTCCATTTTCCCATTGGTGAGATCACGGTGACTCCTGAGGATGTATATTGGATTCTACGGATTTTGGTGGTTGGAGAGCTTGTTATATATGATGCACATGAGTAGGGTGGGATTGATGCACTGCACCGGGTATTTCAGGATGACTATATATGTGGGTATAATATTCTGTCGAGGGACATGGTTGATGCATATGCCACGTTGTTATTTGTATTAGCTAGTTTCATTGGAGGATTCCTTTTTGTTGACTATAGGTCAAAGGGACTCTCAATTGGATGGGGCAAGATCTTGGAGAGTATGATTGTTCATGGGATGAGATATGCATGGGGTTGCTATATTCTAGTCCATCTATACCATGATTTGCACTAGGCGCTTTATTTGCGCAGGTCCGGTCTATCAGCGAGAGTCACATTGCTCTAGGTCTAGGCCTAGGAGCATATAGTAGTCAGTCAGCCAGTGGGAGACCGACATAGGCCAACCATGAGGCCCTATGTTCACATCTATGCAGGTCAACTTGCTCAGCCTAGGCTAGGAAAGCTAGAGCATTGGAGGAGGACCTTGGATGATTTGGAGTCAATTGTATGGAGGCCCTATGTTGAATGTGAGTAGTGGCCAAAGGATGACATGGAGATTCCATATTCGTGTCAGTTGATTTATCTGATTGGCCGGAATCATTTTATTATTGAGAGATTCATGCTTTTGAGGGTATTGAGACAGTATGGTAGGGTCTAGGGCATGCCCCAGGGCATGGACCATTATGCTTGGTGATGACAAGATGCTACAGAGTGGGGACTGGTGTTGTCCTATGATGCAATAGTTGAGCATTTCCAGGGCTTATAGGTCATCCCATGGGATGTTCATCCAGATATCACCGATGCTCTGATATCAACAGAGTATGCTCAATATATGTTTACTCATCCCTTCCCACAGATTACGATTCCTGATGAGCCAACACCTTTGTTAGCAAAGGAGGAGGCATGAGGTCATGGGTGGAGGTGACAGAGAGAAGAGGCGAAGGAGGAGGGGGAGGAGGAGGAGCAGGTGGTGGAGGAGGAGAGCAGTGAGGAGAGGGATAGTAGCGATGAGGGTGATGATGAGGAGAGTGATGGGGGAGATGATGGAGGCGATAGGGGTGGAGGAGGGCCAGGTCCTGATATTAGAGAGATGAGAGTGAATTGCAAGAGGTGATCATTAGTAGCACCATCATAGGAGCGGGTATAGATTAGACTACCATCACAATAGCAACATATGCAAATTGCTATGTTATAGGTGCAGGTTCAGATGCTGCAAGGATAGTTAGAGTAGGTAATGGCTCTTTTGACATAGGAACAGGGGCAGGTGCAGACTCTAATGACTAAGAGGGATGTTACTAGGCAACAGGTGTAGGCCTAGCTGGCACAGATACAAGCCCAAGTGTAGGGACATATTTCCTCATTGACCACTGAGAGGGATACCTTGAGACAGCGAGTGGAGTAGGTTGAGGCCATTACCGAGAGGCTACAACAGGCTACAATGACTGCGGGTACATTAGATTATTTTAGAGAGATTCACTGTACCACTCAAGAGGATGAGTTCTACAAGGGCTGATATAATGAGGCAGTTCCTCTAGAGCAGCGAGATAGTTTGCTTAGTCTTGGTCTGGAAGGTCTCAGTCTCAAACTATTAGTGTGGGTGTTACACAACCATTTCCTAGAGATCGGAGAGATCCTGGTGCAGGACTGTTGGGTACAAGGGGAGGTACTAGTCATGGGATGCTAGCACCATCTGGGGGGAGCATGACATAGCTCTAGTTTATAATTTTCTGATGTAGTTTTGGACATGTATACACTCTTTATTTAGTTAAGACATTGATGATGTACCTCTTGTTGTCAGACTTTATGATACACTGTTATTTTTGATATTGATGTATCTCTTCATACCTTTGAATATCCTTGTACACTTTTACATTATGATTTTGAGGTTATATGATATGGCATGCTGTGATGATTATGATCTATGTGTCTATATGATGTTATATGATGATGGATGTCTATGATGCATTTAATTTCTATGTTATGATGATGATCCTGATGATTATGATGGATGCATTTAATTTCTATTATTTATGCTATGTAATGTTCTAATGATATGATATGCTATGGATGCAAATGATGTGTTATGATGATTTATGAATGAGGCCTATAGGATGTTTGTGATGGATTTTATTATGCCACTAATATGTGATGCATTTGATGTTTTTGTACTTTTCAGATGCAAATAAATGATGCCATGAATGGATGAATGTTAGATGAAATGATTTTATGATGGTACCTAGTTCTATGTGTTTATGATGTTTATATGATGATGATGGATGATCCTACATGCTTTATGGATTTATGAAAATTATGTTTTATGCTATGTGATGTATGTAAGGATGATATGATAATGTGTGATTTTGTGATATGCTTTATGGATTTATGCAAATGATATTTTATACTATGTGAGATAGATTTGATTATGCCAATGATATGTGAGGATATGTGATGTTCATATTGATTATGTATGGTTGTAATGATAATGGGATGTAATGATTATATAAATGATGTATGATGTTTTGTAATGATGATATGGTTATGTGATGCAAATGATTATGCTTAATTGATTTTGTAATGCTTCGAAACTCCTAGGTTCTTAAGCTTAAATGAGTGAATCTATCCAACTTCCAAGAGCTATGGGAAGGTTGCCATCAGTTGGTTCTTTGTTAAGTTAAGCTTCACAAAACCTGACATATTTCCCAATTCTTTTGGAAATTTGAAGAGACTCACTCATTTAAGCTTAATGAACCACTTTCTTAATGCAACTATATGAAATGATTTTGATTATGTAAATGAGATGCGATGCATGTATTTTTTGTGTTTCTTGATGCAATTATTATGATATGATGTATGGATGGATGAATGATGTGATAAATTTTTTTAATGTATGCAAATGATGATGCAGCTAATGTGTTTTTTTGATATGAGAATGATTTTTTTTGGTAATGTCAAGTGTACTCAATCCATTGATAAGAGAGAACATCCTTGTGAAATTGTTGCAGCTTTGGAAACCATATAGATACAAATGCAAACTAACATGGATGTAATCTATTTAATCATGCAGATCTCATATGCAAAAGTTGTCATTCGTAACAGCCGATTTGTTGTGCTTTTTATCATCATTGAGCCTTTAAAATGTTGAAAGTGAGTACAAGCATTGATGGAATATTTAGAGCATGATGACCTAATTACTACTTCCATGATGTTTGATAGTGAAATTTAACACAAGCATCTAAGTATAATTAAACCAAGATGACTTGAGTATTGCTTGTGTAAACAAACAAGAGTTAACTATTTTCCTATGCAAATTTAGAATGTCATTAGTGATACTTTGTAGAGCACGTCCCATGACAATTTGCACAGTAATAATGATCAACTCATAGATAATAGACAAAGAAAAATCATAATTCTTCTTGGCTCCTTTAGTTCAATACATCATTGAGGTGCTCCAGAGATATGATAGCAAAAATCAAAGTACAAAAAATGAACATTTGTGTTTGACGTGATAAACCCATGATTCAGAAGGAACATCATCCATTTGAAGTATGCTTTTGGTTTGATTGATTTGGTTGTTTTGATTTTGGATGGTTGATGTGTTTTTGATAGTGTTTGATGTTTAATGTTTGGTTGCACTATGATCATGTTTGTTGTGTTTTCCCTACTGCATTTGTTTGTTGGTTCAAGCTCAAAGTTTATTTTCCCCCAGTGGGTCCAGGATTTTTCCCCCAGTCCAGGGTGAGACATGACCACAATGCCAGGATATGTAGATGAGCCTTTCCAATGATAGGCAGATAGATGACGAAAGTGAATGACAAAAGAGAATGGTCAACATGCTCAAATAGATGGAAAATCTAGTTTATCACAAATAGCACATATTGTCAAGTTTTCACTACTTGATTTTATTAAACTTTTTCAAATTTTTATGATTTTTATGATTTTTCACTTTTTTTGTATTTTTCTCTTTTTTTTCTTTTTTTGTTGTTACCAAGATGCCTATTTGCTAGGTTTTCATCAAGGAAACCATTTTTTTAGGACATTTTTTGATGTTTTTGGTTTTCTTTTTTCAAGAGTTTTTCTAATACACTAGATGATTTAGGTGTAGAACTTCTTGAGGTGTAGGCTATTGAGGGGTTCATCAAATAAATTCCCTTCTAGTGTGGACAACTCATATGATTCTAATCCAAAGGCTGAGACAATGAAAAAGGGACCTAACCAGTTTGGTTCAAATTTCCCCTTCTCTCGGTCTTGTTGGTTACAGGAGTTCTCTTTCAGGACTAAATCACCCACCTAAAATGTTCTAGGCTTGACTCTATGATTGTAACTTCTGTATATCCTCTATTGGTATGCTTTCAAATGGTCTACTGCATGTTGAAAACACTCATCCAATAGTTCCAATTCCTGTAACCTAGACACTCTATAATCCTCATCTGAAATGATCCCTTTTAGTGACACCTAAAGTGATGGTAGCTCAACCTCAATAGGTAGAATGGCCTCTGATCCATAGACTAGGGCATATGGTGTTGCTCCTATCTGGGTGTGGATATTGGTTCTATAAGCCCATAAAGTAGGGTTTAGTTGAACATGCCAATCAAATCCAACCTCGTTGATAGTTTTCTTCAAGATTTTCAAGATAGTCTTGTTTGAGGCCTCTGCTTGGCCATTTCCTTGGGGATAGTATGGTGTAGAAAATTGATGTTGTATATGGAACCTCTCATAGAGTTCTTGAACATCCTGATTTTTGAATGGTCTTCCATTTTCCATGATAATGGATTGAGGGATGCCATACCGATAGATGATATAATTTAGGATGAATGATGAGATTTTCTTCCCTGTGATGGTGGTTAGGGGAACCACTTCAATCCACATTGTGAAGTATTTTGTGATTGTGATGATAAAATTGTGTCCATTGGATAAAGATGGATGAATCTTCCCTATGAGATCCAATCCCCACTAACAAAAGGGCCATGTTGATGCAAAAGGTTGAAGTTCTTGTGCTGGTGCATGGATGAGATTTCCATGAATCTGACACTTTTGGAATTTCTTGACGAACTAAAAAGAATCCCTCTCCATAGTTGGCTAGTAATATCCCAAATAGAGGAATTTCTTGGCTAAGGTTAAACCACTCAAATGAGTTCCACAAACACCTTCATGAACCTCCCGTAAAGTTGTTTTAGAATTGTCATGTTCCAGACATTGGAGGAGAGTTTCGTCAAGACCTTGTCGATAAAGGACATCCGCGATAAGGGCATGTTGGGTGGCTTGACGAATGAAGTTTCATTTTTGATTTTGGGATAGGTTGGATGGGAGAGTATTGTCTTTTAGGTAATTATAAACTTTCCTGTAGATGGAAGCATCAACCTTAGCTAGATGGTAGATGACTTGGGATTCAGGGTTGTCATAAGATGGGTTGAACAGTTGTTCCACCATGAACTCGTAATGGGCTCGTTTCTTCAGAATCTGTAAGAGAGAAGCAATGTTCACCATGGCATCAACAACTTTGTTGTCACTTCTAGGAATTTGCTCAAATCTGATTTCCACAAAGTACTTTTTGAAGTCATCAACCATTATTTTATAAGGCATCAGATTGTCATCCTTTGTTTGATAATCATCATTTACCTGATTAATGACCAGTTGTGAATCCCAATAGACATGTAACTCTATGATCTTCCACTCAACTGCTACTTTGATTCCAATGATCAATGCTTCATATTCAGCTGTGTTTTTGGTACAAGGAAACATTAGTCTATAGGATTTTGGAATGGTATGTCCTTGTGGTGAGATAAACAAGATTCTAGCACCTGATCCATGTTGTGTATAAGAGCCATCAAAGTACAAGACCCATTGTTGTGTTGATACTGTTAGGACATCAACATCTGGAAACTCAATGTTAATTGGATGACTGTATGGAAATGGTGCTTTAGCTAACTGGTATGTGATTGCTTGCCCTATGATTGCTTTCCTATTGACATATTGGATGTAAAATTCAATCAGCATCATGACCCACTTAGCTAGTCTTCCAGTTAGATTAGCTTTGCTAAGAAGGTATTTCAGTGGATCTATCTTGGCTATTAACTTGATGGTATGAGATAGCATGTAGTGTCATAATTGTTGGGTAGCGAACACTACTACCAAGCAATCCTTTTCAATGAAGGTGTAATTGATCTCGTAGCCATTTAAGGTTTTGCTGATATAATAGATTTCCCTTTCTTTTCTTGTTGAATCCTCTTGTGCTAACAAGGCTCCCAATGATATCGCAGTTGTTGCTATGCATAATAAAAGTGGTTTTCCTTCTGCTAGTGGTATTAAGACAGGTGGACTCATTAGATATTGTTTTAATTGGTTGAAGGCCCCTTTGCATTTCTCATCCCATTAGAAAGATACATTCTTGTGTAGCAAGTGAGTAAAAGGATGGGTCTTGTCTGCCAGTTGTGAGAAATCTTCAGATTGATTGGAATCTCCCTTGTAGAGATCATAGCTGACTGATGTTCTTGGGTAGTGGCATCTCCATGATGGCTTTAACCTTTGCAGGATCTACCTCAATGCCATTTTTTGAAACTATATATCCCAAGAGTTTGGTTGAAGTCACCCCAAACATACATTTCTCTAGGTTTAGTTGTATATTGAACTTTTTAAGTCTAGTGAAGATTTTATCTAGGATCTCTAGGTGTCCTTCTTTGGTGTATGATTTAGCTAATAGATCGTCCACATAGTCTTCCATGAAGGTATGCATCATATCATGAAATATTTTCATCATAGCTCATTGATAAGTTGCTCCTATGTTCTTCAACCCAAATGGCATCACGTTCCAAAAAAAGGTTACCCATAAACATGTGAATCTTATCTTGATCTTCAGGTGCAATTTTTATTTGATTATAGCCAAAAAAACCATCCATGAGTGACAACATGCCATGCCCTGCTGTTAGGTCCACAATGATGTCAATATTGGGTAGGGGAAAGTCATCTTTTGGGAAAGCCTTGTTGAGATCCCTAAAATTTGTGCATATCTTGATGCTCTTGTCTAGTTTTGAAATAGGCACAATATTTGATATCCATTCAGCATAGTCAATTGGTCTAATGAACCCAACATCCAATAACTTCTTTAGTTCTGCCTTTACCAATATGGCAATATGTGGATGCATTTTCCTTAACTTTTGCTTGACTAGTTCTACCCCTGTTGGTAATGATAAGTGATGCATGATGAGTTCTGGATCAATCCCTGGAATGTCGGCATATGACCAAGAAAAATTGATTTGTCTATCTGTGAAGAATTTGATGAAGTTTGGTTTTTCTTGATCTACCAAGGATTCTACTAGATGGATAGTATTTACTATTTCTTCATTGTCAATATTGATAGACTGAGTAGGTTCAACCAATACTTTAGATCATTCCTGAAAGTGTTTGGGGAGTGTGTCAAATCTTCCATCCTTTAGCACCTCAAAGAGGTTTTTTCCATTGTATATGCTCTTTATTTTTACTTTTTCTAGATCTGATACTACCATTGAATGGTTTTCACCGTCAGATCTATTCCCTGTATTATTCATTTTGCTGTTGGAAAATTTGTCACTCTCCTGGTTGGAAGCTTTGTTATGATGTTCAATGGTGGAATCTATTTTGGGATTGGCAGAACAAAGAATGTTGACAATGGCCTCATCATTTGAAAAGATGGGGATATCAGATGGATCAGTTTGATCCCAATCTATGAGTTCAAAATGTACTAGGGGTAAGGGATCGTTGGATTGGTTTAGGTCAGATGTAGTAAGGGTCCTGATGGTAATGTCTTCGGATTTTCCAATAGTGAAGTCAATTTCTATAAGGTAACTCTCCTCTGAATTATCCGTTTCACTCTGAGTTTGGTTGTCTTCTTTGGAGTCATCAATATGTTGTGATCCTATTTCAAGCAGTCTGTAACCTGACCTTTGACCCTCCTCGCGTATGGGTGTATACTTTTGTACCACATCAATTTCCTTATCATGACAAGACTCTTCGGATAGTGAATCCCACTCATATTCATTTGAACTAGTTTCATGATCATCACTAGCTTGTAGTTGTAGGATTCTTTCAACAACTTGTCTGGTTTCTTCTCTTGATTCTTCTTTATACCCCAATCCTATTTTATTCTTGGCTTGCATTGTGATAGGTTGTATCAGTTCTATGATGTCTTCTTTCCTTTTACCGATAGGACCTTTTCTCCCGTATCACATCTTTTCTAAGATGGTATTTCCTTTTCCATATTGATTTTTTTGCACACTTGAAGTGGATGCTTGTGACGATTCTTCATCTTTGTATAACCAGTTTAAAACCTCTTTGTCATCTGGCTCATCCACTAATGTGCCTGCTCTTACAAAGGTGCCAGCAAATAATGTGGTGGGTTGTGATGATTTATCTATTGAAGTTGATGTTTGTCCATGTGATTTAGGAGAAGAGGAAAGTTGTGATAAACATAAGGATTGCTCAAATGAGTATTCCCCCATGCCTTTGTATTTCAATTGGATCTTGGCCACTTGTTTTGATAAGGACTCAAGTTGACTTCCATAATCTTGAGGAGTAGAACTATTGACTCCTTTTTCTTTTGATTTATTCTTTATCTCGGGTTGGTTTGATGAAGAATTTGATGTACTTTATTTACTTGAGGGAGTGCAATCATCGATTGCCTTATCCTTTGATTGGTCCTTTTTCTCACCCACTTTGACAAGGAATTTAGTTGTTTCCCATCATTTGATGAACCATGAGTTGGAGCTTCCCTATTGTGTGGAACAAAAGAATCTTGGGTAGTCTTGAGGGTGTTACAATATTGGGGGTTGTTTTAGTTAGTTGCAATAATGATTTCCTTCCCATTGAAAGAGAAATTCAAACACTAGTGATATGTGGATGGAACTGCTTGCATGTAATGAATCCAAGGTATTCCCAAGAGTATGTTGTATGTTAACTCTTTGTCTAAAACTTGGCATACTATATATTTGACAACTAGTCCCACTTGAATAGGTAGCACTATCAACCCTTGTGAAGATCTCTCCTCGTCATCATATGATTTTATTGTGATTTTCCTTCTAGGATCAATAGAATTTTTTGAATAGCCTACTGCATGGATAGGTTTCAAAGTACAGATATTCAGGCCAGCTCCTCTATCTATTAGAACATGTTTAATGTGGTGTTTTTGGATCAAGACATCAATGTGGAGGGAAACATTGTGTGGATGATTGATAGATACATCACCGTGTTCAGAAAATGATAAGTAGTGTGGTGCAGTCAAATGTCCCACCATAGCCTAGAATTGGAAAACCTCTAGATTTTTTGGTACCATGGTGGCAACTAGAGCTTGTTCCAAGATTTCCTTGTGAGAGAGTGAAATATTGAGTTCTAATATGGATATTTGGGTGGGTATTTTCTGCAACTGATCAACGATGTTATACTGAGTTGCAAGGATAGTAGTAGTTGCTTTGGATGTTGAAGGGGTAGCTCCTTTCAATGTTACCTTGGCTTATCCTTGTGTGATTGCATTGATTAGTGAATTTTTTTGTCCTGTCTGATTTTGATAACATTGATTTGATTGTCATTTGCAATGATGTTGTTGAACAAATTTATGGACACAAGCTCATTGATTTGATGTGAGGTAGTGTTGATATCATGATGTTGATTTTCAATTGCAATGATGTTTTGTTCATGTTGAATGGTTTTTCGTTTGTTGGGTTATCAATTGCAACAAGATCTATTTTTTCATGGGTTTGATCATCAACCACCTCAATATGTAGAATGGTGGTGTCATAGACATAGTTTATATTTTTTCCTTTGGAATTTGAAGAAGAAGATTCCCCCTTTTCGTAGTTGGGTAGAGGGTTCTTGAATGCCCCATGATCATTGTTTGTTTGGGGTCCTTCTACAAATATCGTCTTGTCAATTAAGTCTTGTATCAAGTGCTTCAATTGTATGCAGTCATTAGTTTTATGCCCTTTGTTGCAATGAAAGTCACAAAAATGAGCATCATTCCACCATGGAGGCTTGACTTGTGGCTCCCAATTTCTTTCCTCTGGTAATGTTATGACCTTAGCTTCGAGAAGTTCCTTCAATGCAGATTCTGATGATTATCTTAAAGGTGTGAACCTTCTTTGATTTGAGGATGTCTGATATGATGGTGTTCTAGATCCAACATTACCTTGATTGTTGCTTTGGTTGACATTTTGGTTGTTGTTTTGGTTGTTGGGTGGGTTGTTGTTCTGATTAGTCCTGATGGTAGTTGTAGTTAAGTTGAATACATGTTTCATATTTTGGTTTTTAGCTATACCATCATTGTTACCCATGTTCTTGTTTCGTTGCCAAAACTTTGGTTTGTCGTTGTTGTTGTAATTGTTAGAGGAGTTTGATGTATTATTGTCATTGTAAATTTTGATGACTCCTCTCTTGACTAAAGCCTCTTCAATTTTAATTTTGTTTTCAATCAATTTTTCGAATGTAGGCGGACATTGTAATTCCAATTTGTAACTCATCTCATCATTGAGGTTGTCAATAAAGATTTCTATATTTTCTTGCAAGAATATCATGCAAATAACCTTCTCCAGTTTTGCAAGAATACAATGAAAGATTCACTCTTCTTTTGTTTCAAGTTACAAATATCTTTCATGGTGATGTCATGTTGAATGCTATAAGAATATTGGGTGATGAACTTTTTGACCAATTCTTCAAAGGTGTTAATTGGTGGGGTGAGTTTGGAGAACCATTCAAGACATTGTCCACCTAGGCTTTGCTGAAATAGTCTCATTAAATACGTTTCTTCATACGAAAATTCAAGACTCATGGTTCTAAATTCCCTCACATGGTCTATTGGATCAATTTTTCCATTGTATTTGTCATAGTTTGGGAATTCACAATGTTTTGGAAAGGGGATCATGTGGATACTTTGATCAAATGGATATGGAAAAATATCTTGGATCAAGTATTGTTTTGACGTTCCTCTTTGCATATCGAGAATTTGTTGTTGAAGGTTCTTCATTTGGTGAGTTAGGGAAATCACTTGTTCGGTTTCTTTTTTGGGTTGCTTTGGAGGTACTTTCAATTGATTCACATCAAAGTCTTCGGGTAATTTGACACCTTGTTTAGCTAGCATAAGGAGATACTTTTCCCCATTTCTTTCAAAAATATTTTCTAAGCATTTGTGGAAGTTGGGATCTTGTTCAACATGTTAGATATCTTCCTCGGTTATTTCTTCCCCTTCATTGTTGTGTATTCCATGGAAAGGATTCTCTTCAGCTTCCACCATGGTGTTTTGCATCTCACTATTTTGAGTTTCGATGTTTTGAGTCTCAATGATTGGAGTTTCAATGGTTGGAGTTCCAAGGTTTGGCTCTTCAATGTTTTGATTTTCAAGTCCTTTTTCCTTAAGTTTTTGTTTTTGTAACCTTGTTTGAATGGGCATACAAGTGTTATAGTTTTGACTAAACTTTGATCTAAGTTTGGAAGAGTACCAAGGATTAGAACTAAGTCAAATAGAATGACAAATTCTAATGAGACTACGTTTGATTTGACTATATAGCTATGTTTCATGATGAAAGGATGATAAATCTTGATGATGAAACTAGGCTTAATAATCAAAGGTGGTAAAATTTGGTGATTTTGGCACTTTGAGATGTTAGATCTTGGTTTAGATTGTAGAATTCCACTTGTAGTGGTCAATTTTAACAAGTTTATACTCTAAGGTACCTAAGGAATGATTCTGTACTGAAGAAGATTCTAAATTTTTGGTTCAAACTGTGAACTAGGGGACAAGTTTAACTCTCAGATTTTTCATTTAATGGATGTGCTAAAATAGAGCTAAGATGTGCTAAAATAGAGGACGGATGCACTAGAAAATTACATAGATGCGCTATAAGATTGCCTGAATGCACTAAAATAGAGGGTTAATGTGCCAAAATATGCATTGTATGCGCTATAATAGAGGGTAAATGTGCTAGAAAAATGCTTAGATGTGCTAAAAGATTGACTAGATGTGCTGGAATAGAGGATGGATGCACCAGAATTTTGTACAGATGCGCTATAACTGTAGTTGGATGTGCTAGCAAATACAACATATGCACTGAATTGGAAAAATGATGTAGTTTGTTGGAAATTTGTTTGATTTTTTTGGATTTTCCAGTTAGAGACTTGGTTGTTTCAATGAATGTTTTTCTGAATCAGGTTTTCACTTTCAACATGTGATGTTTTTTTTTAAATTGGTTCAAAAACACATTGGTAAAGACACATCAGGCATGTACAACTTAGGATGTGTAGGACTATATTTGTTGAATTCCCACTTGGATTTTACTCTAGGTACGCTTACTTATAGCAGATGATTAGATGATTGACCCCACTAGCTCCCCTCCACAAAACTCACTTCTATGGGGAAGCCAAGCATCAATACCCATGAATCTCCCATGGCATATTTCTCATCTCTATTAAAAGCCGCAAGAATGTGGGACGTATTCAGAACGACCATTCTTGCACCAACAAATAGAATAAGGATTTTGGCCTTGCTACAAAAAAGGGTTCTAGTATAGGAATTCTATTCATGGGGGGTCATCCATGCAACAAGAGACCATTGCTTCCCTTCTTGTCGAAACAATCCTCATGATACTTGAACTTTCCCAAAGTACCCACATTTATATCTCGGTTGGAAGTTGATTGGATTTAGCGTGTTACCAGCTAGGTTGTTCCTTTGGGTGATTACTTTTTACCACAAGGCAGGACCTCTAAGGATAAAATAAAAGTGAATGGGTTTGGCATTTTGGTCACCCAGTTAAGGGGAGAGCATATGCCTACCATTCATCAAGCACAAAAGACATGGTGTTCTTTAACCTTTCTAATTAAGCTAGATGCCTATCTTAAGCAAAAGAAAGTGTTTAAATAACTCCAACCCCTACATAAATCATCAATAGTTTGATAAATTTGTCTTTGACCAACATATAAAAGTACTTGCAAACAAAAAACACAAATTAGTTCTTGGATTTAAATTTTTTTAACAAATGTGCTAAAACGTCAATGCACTACAAGAAGTAACCAATGCATTAAAATAATTACTCTATATGTTAAAAGAACAACCGAATGCGCTAAAGTAGATACCAAATTCACTAAAACACTCCCTAAATGCACTAGAATATTTTTTGGATAAGTCGAAAGAAGTCTCAAATGCGTTGAAAGATTCCTCAGATGTGTCGAAACATAAGTCCCATGCATCGAAAGAACTCATGATTGCGCTAAAACGTCAAGTCCAGCCTGTTTACATGAACTTTTCCAGAAAATTGTTAGAAATGGGGTATAGCCCCATGGTGGGCACCATTTTATGTGTGTGTGAAATGTGGGAATTTTTAGTAAATCAACACAAACACCAATGAAACGGATTATATCAAATATTTGAATAAAATAAACTACTCTATTTTGTAGTCAAACAAATATTTTAAGAACGTCTCATTTTCCTCTATTATCAAGGATTTATTAAACCATTTGGCCCTCAGATTTCTATGTGCACTATGGTTGTTAAAATGACAACTTGAGAAATGAGATAATATTCAACATGCATGCCAATTAAGTTCCTACATGAAACTATATGATGAAAATGACAATGGATATTATGATGAATGGATAATGGTGTTATATTATACAATGTAAATGCTATGATATGAAGCTAGGATGATTCTGCATATGCTCAAATGCTAACTATGAATATACTAATCTAAAATACAACTATAAAGCAAAGTATGGTATAAAATGCAACTATAAAGCAAAGTGTGATATAAAATGCAACTATAAAACAACATATGATTCTACAATGCTAAATATGAAGCTAAACATGATTCTATATGCAACTACAAAGCAAAACATGATTCTAACTATAAGAATCCAAATGCTCCAATGCTCAAAGCTATTCCTGCATGATAACTCTACTTGAATGTGGGATGCAAAATACAATGGCAAAGGGTTGTATTTATAGGATTTTATAAGCATCTTGTGAGGTGGCAACGATCAACGGTCCAGATTCAAACAAGAGGGATGGACGGTGGAGATGAGGAGAATCTAGAAGGTGTTCCCTTGACCAAAGACAACATGCCAAATGGATGCAAGAATCAAGTGTGTGAGAGAAAGACCATGTGTTTGAAAGTTTTTTGAAGAAGTGTGTGAGGAATAAGCCATGTGTTTGAAGACAATTCTAATTAAAAATTAGAATTATTTAATTTCATGTGACATTGGTGAGGTGGCATGAGAAGTTGTAGACATGTGCTTGAATTCCTAATCTAGGATTAATGAAACTTAATTAAATAAAAAAAGATTATGAAAATTCATTTATTTAATTGAATTAGAAGAATATGATTTTAGATTTGGAGAATTAAAGGATATGAACTACATAAATAAATTGAGAATTTATTTATACATAGTTTAATATTAATTAAATAACTAGTATTTAATTAATTAAATGTATTGACTGATTTTAGGTGTATACAGATGGATAGGAAATACAGGGTCTTGGCTATAGACCAACTTGAATGGTGAGTTTCCTAAGGCATCCTTGATTCGAGTTCTATTTGCCCATAAGGAAAATCTGAGTTGAGTACTGAGTTGAGTATGCCAATTCTCAGGATTACTTTCTAACAACTTCTTAATCATTTCCAACAAATTATTGTTTGTAGACTCAGCTACTCCATTCCCCTATGGGTAGTAATTAGAAGAATACTTTAACACAATCTTATGCTCATATTCCCATTGAATAAATTTTGTGGAAGATCTAAAGTAGGGACATTGTCACATACCAGGGAAAACGATACTCCAAACCTGGTTACAATGCATTCATTAAGGAATTTGATGACAACGTCCGTGGTTCTATTCTTACAAGGCTGAGCTTTAGTCCAACATGTACAGTAATTGGTTGCCATCAAAATAAATTTGTGACCTGCAGAAGAATTGGGGTTAATCACGCCTACATAGTCTAATTCCCATTAGGAAAATGGTCTTACCTCATACACCGGTTGTAGAGGCATTGTTGGATTACATTCCCTAGATGTAGAAGTCTAAAATGTATGACATGTCCTCACATGTTGATGAGAATCATGGAACACATGGGGCCAATAGTAGCCTACTCTCAAAATTTGGTGAGCCACAGAATCAACATAACCATGTCTAGTACCATGTATGACATGAAATTTTGTTATGGCTTTTTTCACTTGCTGCTAATCAAGGCAGCGTAGATAAACACCCTCAAAGTTTCTTCAGTATAAAGCTACCCCTTTAAGCATGTAGTGGGAACTCTTTAGCCTAAGTGCTCTCCTCTGAGTGGTGTTCATCCTCTTAGGGAATTTTTTATTTAGCAACAGAAAGATCAAATTAGCGTACCAAGGATCATTTATAAATGATTGTATCATGTACTACTGATACGTAATATTAGCATCAACATCTACCATTTCCTTAGATAAGCCTTTTCCTTTGACTAGCTTCATCAGGTGGATTTAAAGATCAAACTCTTGTAAGATTTCCATCTACTTTCCTCGTCTCTCTCCCAGTTCACTCTACACAAGAAGAGACTTTACAATAGGGTAAGGGACTATGGAAATAATTTGACTGTGGATGATGTAATGTTGAAACTTCTTGACAGCTTGAACCAGTGCAAAAGCCTGTTTCTCCAAGGGTGGATATCTAACTTTATCATTTTTAAATGAACTCATAAAAGCAATGGGCCTTTCATCTCCTTCACCTTTTTTTTGTGTCAAAATAACAACACAAGAATGGTTAGGTGCAAAAGAATATATATAAAAAGGCTTCAGATAGTCAGGGCTGGTTAGAACCGGTGCTTCTGAAATAGACTATTTAATCTATGAGAATGCAGATTTAGCCTCATTTTTCCACTCAATATTAGCATCCTTTTTCATCATTTCGTTGAGGGGTTCGATGATCTCCGCAAACCCAGTTATGAATTTCCGCACAAAGTTTATCTTTTTAAAAAAGGACCTCATCTCATTTTTGCTACTAGGCATGGTCAATTTCAAAATGGATTCCACTTTGTTTGGCAACCGAGATTCCCTTCTTTGATATTATGTGGACTAGTAATTTTCCTTCTGAAACTCCAAACACGCACTTTTTTGGATTAAGGGAGATTCCATAACTTATACACTTTTGAAGGACCTTTGACAGGTCTGTAACATGGTTTTCTCTATTCTTTGAAAACACAATCAAATCATCCACATATATAATAATACACTTACTTACCAAATCCTTGAATTCCACATCCATTTCTCATTGAAAGGTAGCTTCAACATTGATAAGACCAAATGGCATCCTTCGATAAGAAAATGTCCCCCACTTAGTAGTGAAGGCGGTCTTCATCCTATCCTCTTATTGACCATTACCTGATTGTATCCTAAATATCCATCTAGGAATGACATCATTTGAGAACCATTTACTATTTGTAGCACCTCATCCAAAGAAGGAAGAGGATAATTGTCTTTCTCGAATGCTTTGTTAAGGTTTCTAAAGTCAACACATAACCTAGTCTCTCTTCTCATTTTACAAATAGAAGCCAAGTTAGTGACCCAAGTCGAATGTCTAACTAGAAAGATTATCCTTGTAGACAACAACTTTTGCACTTCCTTCTGAATTAAGGGCTCGATCAGGGCATTAAATAGGCACTACTTTTGGTGAAAAGGCTTTGCTTTAGGCTTCAAGGGGATAGTATGTGTCATAACTGATGTATCAAACATTTTCAAGTCTTCATATCCCCAAGCAATTGTTGTTATATCTGATTTTAATGTTGACAAGATTTTCTCTCGAATATGTTTGAGGCAATTTTTTCCAATAAACACATTCTTCTCAAGCCATGAATCTGAAAAGTTAATTGACTCATACTTCCCTCCATCAGTGTCAGTAGGAAACTTTTCACAGGCTCAAGGACCAGAATCAAAGATCCTCTCCAATGCTACCATTCCCTTAGGAATGTTGTTTGTTCAGATTCACTATCCCTTCTGCATCACATGTTTTTGGATCCCACTCCCCCTGATCTTTGTCTGATTCATCAATAATCTATCTTTCAAAGATGTCTAAACTTGCTAAGAAGGCAAGTATATGTTGGTCATCATCAAAGACCTTAAAAATTCAAACGTTAACTAGAATGGCTAGGATCAAGACTAACTCCACTGAAAACCTCTTCAACTTGGAATCTTGCATGGGTTCCAAGCTACTGGAAGCCACAACAAGTGCATCTGCAATCTAGTTGTCCTCTCTGGGAATCAATTTGATCCCAAAGGCATCAAATTCCTCTATCATATTCCATTTTCTATTTTTGTACCCAGCCAACCTCTTGTTATGGCATGTGTATTGACTGTGAACTTGCTTGAAAATGACCTCAAAATCTCCCATAACTGTCAAAGCTGTAATGTTTTTCTGATGTGCAAACATCAGTGCTCTGTCTAGTGCTTCATACTCCACCACATTATTGGTACAACCGAACTGCAACCTATAAGAAGCAAAGTATGTTTTCCCTTTTGGGTTTGTTAATTCAACTCTTGCCCCACTTCCTGATTTAGACTTAGAACCATCAAATTTAAGAACCCATAATTGATCTAGGGCGGGTATTTCTTTCCTAGGATGAGTCGAGGGTAGTTGTTGGTAAGAAATAGGTGGCAACTCAGACTGGCTTAGAACCTCTTGACATGGGAAGTGAGCTGAACGACGATCATCAGAAATTTCACTCAGATTTAAGACCTGTGCAGACAGTTCTTCATGAATTTGATCTTGATTAGTGGGTTCACAATTGGTTATTGGTTTTAGCAACCCCCTTGGAATTGGAATATTGGTAGGGGCTGGTGTATCAGATAGTTCATGAGATTCTACCATCTCATTTCTCAAGGTAGAACATGAAGCATGAGTCTGTCTAATTTGGGAAAGGACTTCTTCTTGTGTAGTGTGAGTTCGTGTGAAAATAGTAGCATCCCTAGCTTCAAAAGATAACTTATTCAAGGGTGTTTTAGGTTGGTACTCACAGTTTTCTGCTGACTGATAGACATGGTTTAGGATGTTTACACAGGGTTGACATGTCAACTCAGAATGACTTTGGTAATGAATCCTGCACTAGTTAGGGAGTAGTGAGCTCCATAGATCAACCTCCTCTCCCATAAGCAACCTATCTTGTTGCAATTTTATAATGAAAACCTATTGGATAACAATGGTCATTGGGTCATTGTGTTCTAAAGGTTGTAGGCTATCAGTATTGAACATTGAAAAGGTCAAGATTTCCTCTATTTTATATACTCCTATCTCATTTTCAAAGTAAGCTACCTCATTAGGACAATCATACTTAGTAATTATATGTTTGAGATGAGGCTCACTTTCAATCCTAATTTGTGTTGCTACCCCTTTCCATGGCAGCCACATGTGTGAAAAGTCTAAAGATAGATAACCCTCAAAGCTTTTCATTAGGTCTCAGCTTAGAAGCATGCCATATGTCTCGAGGATATCAGCCACCTAAATATCCATATAAGTTTGGATCTGTGGGTCTGATCCAACCTGCACATGAATATTTTCCAGTTCTCCTACCACATTAACCTCAGTTTTATCTAACTGAATTACCTTCTTGTGAGTCTGAAGTAGATTCAAACCTAACTTTTTACAAATGGAAAAGGGCATGACATTACCTAATGCTCCAGAATCCAAGAGGCAGTTGTGCAAATTATTTCTAAAGATTCTCAAGCTTAGAAGGAACGGTGGGATCCCTATCTTACCTTTGTACAAGACCCATTCATTTCATTGGTTGGTGTCACCTTATTCTTTCCTTTTCACTAATCTACCTCTTCCAAAGCTCTTAACATGATATCGCATTGGGTAGGACACCACTTTAAAATATCAAAGAATGAAAATGAAGTCTTTTGTTTCTACGTCTCTGAAATAAAATAAAATTCCATATCATTTTTTGTTTAATACTTAGGAACAAAAGATGAGTTACCTTTATTTTGAAATTTAGGCAGCCCTTTCGGTGGAGGTGGGTTATTGTCAGCATTCTGATTGGGTGGAACCATGGTGTTTAGAGGAGAAGATGTGGTGAATGGGCCTTTATTTTGATTCCTCAGAAAATGACCCCCTTTTGATTGGAAGGCTTGAGCATCATATACATCCTCCTCTGGATCATTTTCCTCTTGTCTGGGGAAAGGAGGCTCTTTGTCAAAAAGTTCATAAGCCATGGTTGTATCTGTGGATCCACCATTCTTGTTGGAAGCACCTTGCAATGGGGCATTATCTTGTGCAATCTTGACCATCTTTTCCATCTCTAGACAGTTAACCTCAAAATGTGTTGTAGTGTCGTGCAACCTAGACCAATTTTTCATAAAATTGAGATCTGCAACATTTTCAATGTGTGGTTTGTCATCTCCAGCTTGATAGTTATGGGAAACTCCCCCATTGTTAGGCCCAACATTCCATTGTCTGTTGTTATTGGATCTTTGATTGTACCCCCTATTTTAGTTATGGTAATTTTGATTGGGGGAATTCTGATTTTGGAAATTCCTTTGGTTTTGATTGGAATTCTAGTTGGATTAATTACCTTGATTGGAATACCCTCCCTGGTTTTGGTAATTTTGGTTTTGGTTATTATTTTGAGGGGGGTTATACTTGAGTTGTGCCATCTCACTGGTCACTTGAGATAATGTTTTCTTAAGGGTCTCTAACTCTGTTGTTAGGTGAGTAGTACGTTCACTTTCTGTGGTGGTTGCAACTAATATAGGCATCATGGGATTAGATCCTCTAGCTTGATTATGGGGATTCTGAACTTGTTGTGAGGGATCAAGAGTTGGTCCATTAAAGAATAATTGCGGAGATGGAGATTGTAACTTGGCTAAGGGTCCATATGTAGAATGAGACATTCTGAGGACTATATTAAACAACAGGGTATGATTAGGTACCTGGGAGTATCCTAAAGGAGGGAAAATCCCTCCTAGACCTCCTGATTGTGAACTAATCTATTGCTGTAGTTTAATAGAAAGGTGGTCAACATTGGAAAGAGAATTAATATCTGCATTGTATGTTTGCAAAAATAGGCCAATCAGGGGATTTATGGCCTTTAGGTAGGCTTGGATAGTAATATTTTAAGCCACCAAGTATGGATCTTGCAACCTCTTGTACATCCTTTGAAATTTGCTATCAAACAGGGGTAATGGTTCATGTGGCTCTTTCCTGATAGTGGAAAATTGATGATATAAGATTGCAGGATTGACATAAACTCGAAATTGGTTTATGAATGCATCTTCTAAGTTCGTCTAGCTCAAGATCAATCAAGTGGGCAGATTTAGATACCACTTATAAGCCATGCCTCCCAATGAATAAGGAAACAACCTACATGCAACATCATTGTGGGCAATCTGAGCATGGGTATAGGCATCTTTGAATTCCTGTATGTGCTCTATAACACTTCTTGATTCACCATGAGCGTACCTGGGGCATAATTTCTCTAGGTTCTTTGGCATCTCGTGTATGCCACCAGGAATGACTCCTAATGGAAAAGGATTGTTGGAAAAGAATGCTATATGTGGTGGTGGTGGTGGTGGTGGATTTGGTTGTGCCACTTGTGGTGTTGATGGAAACCCAGGTGGAGTAAGTGGTGGTGATATCAGCGGGATGAAAACACTATGATCTTTGGGTCTAACAGGGGTTTGGAGTTCAACTAGCAGTTTTGGATTTGTAGCATATTTGAGAACTCTTTCAAACCTTTATGGTGAAAATGACCAAATTCAAGCTAGTTTGTTCCTTCAGGCCCTCCTTCTAGCACTAGATCTGTTGACGGTCAATGTAACACAACAACATTAAACAAACTATTTCTACCCTATTTCTCCTAACAAAGATAGATAACCTAAAGCAATCTATCTTCCAAGGTCTTTGCAGTTGGTTCTCAACTGTGTTGATGTTGTTCAATGGTCTATGCAACTGTAATGTTCAAGGGGCCTGCTAGTAAAAGGGATACAAACTACATCATAGAAATTAATCTATGTTTTGGGGTGTAAATAAATATCAAAAGATAGGACAAAGCTCAGGACAATAAACATGAATGTAAATTTCCTTCAATTCAGACATACAAACTTCATAATGAGCATTCCTTCCAAACAACTAAACCATAAAATGATACAATCTATAGCACAATCTATACCATTGCATTCATTCATAGTGCAAATTCAAGACATAGAGATCATTCACCATTCATAAACTTCAAAATTAACAAGAACATATCATTAGCTCATCATTAAAATTCATAGATCAATGAACATAGAAAACCTCATTCATGGATAACTCAATGAAAATAGCCTCAGATTCAGAATCTTCTATTGATTTTCACCAAATAAGAGACATTTATGGACAACATTCACTAGAATACGAATGACTATTTTTCATTGACATCACCATTAAGACTGAAACTTGAAAATAACATAAAAACTATATTGAAAAAAAACTATAAAATATCTAAGTGTCTTTGCATAAAGTTGTAAAAAGTTTCTGAAATTGTAAAAATTCTCCTAACTTTCTCCTTAGGCTGCTAATCTTCCTTCAATTAGCTGGCCTTTACAATATGGAGAGAAAAATTACATATAGACGAGTCCTAGCACTAATTCGTCCAATCAAAAAATTAAGATCCACAAATTTAGGGAATCACTGGAGCTGCATGAGATGACTGCCCTGCTGATCTTTAGTTCACTTGTTGATGACTTTTTTATCAAAAATATGATGCACAAAGAGGGAAGGTAGAACCGCTGAGAATCTCCAGTTAAAGTCATGTCATGATCCTGCAAAATAGGAGAGAAAGAGGGAGTTGTGCAGCTGACCATGTCATTAGGTGTCCATCAAGAACAAAACATTCCACTACCACTTTATTCCTGTGTTTTATGCTCAAGCATGTACTCATCATAATTAGTAAACACTTGTTAGAGCACATATTCATCTGGCCCATCCACCCTGGAACTGTCTTCAAACTTTACCCTTTTCAATTCTATAGAAGCAAACTCTTGCATATGCCCAAGTTTAATAAGTTCTCTTCTAGCATCCTTTATCTCCTCCTTGATTTCCATAAGTCTATCAATCAACAAGTCATCACCATCATCCCCCTTGTGCATTTCCTCCTCAAACCTACTATTCCACTTTTCCTTAATTTTTTCAAGAGGGAGGCCATCTTTTAGAGGGATGTCTTCATTTATAAGCATATCAATGACTGCTCCCAACTCCTCAATTTGTTCATACAAATCCTTCCCAGCCTGTTGTACCTCATTCCTATGATAAAAAATGATTGAGGACCAGAACCTAAGAATGTTGATGGTATTTTTAGTAAAGTTTGCATTATCCTCCTCAAGGATGGACTGCTCCAACAAAGTTTGTTTTGACAACTTATTGATGTCCTTCAACCTCTTTGTATATTCTCTATTTTTATCTGCTTGTATCCTAAGATCCTTAGCATGTGAATTCACATCACTAACCAACTCCAATGCATCATCATGAGCTTTATAACTTTGAACAAGCAACTCCTCCACTTCTTGGTTCAACCGATCAATCCATCTGTCCAACATCCCTACCTTGCTTCTCATTTCAACAAGGTCATCGACATCTTTCTTGCTTAACAAAATGGGTGTTGTAGGAGCAGCAGATTGTGTAGAAATAGGAGAGGATAGGTCCTTTAAGAACCTATGCAATTGATCTAATTGAGCCTTGAGCTCATCTTTCCTTTTCTTGTCCTTCACCATCCTTGACTTGGTAGAAGATGCCACAATATCAATTAAGTCCATTTGCTGATTTCTTTTAGGCCTTCCCAAGTTCACAGTCCCTAGCTAATAATCACCTAACCGCATATCTAATTTGTCCTTGTCTAACATTGGAATGGCACACTTAGCCACAATATCTCCAATATCTCTCAACCTAGTGGAGTGAAGGACCCTAGCCCTTTTCTTAGGCCTCTCCTTCTCAATCTCTTTCATCATCTCATCCCAGTTCAAAGGCTGGGGATGGACTATTTTCTTTTTCTCCAAGTTAAGCTTTAACCATGTTGAGGCAGCAGGAGTAGTAACCACTTGTTGTGAGGAAGAAGCAATGATAGAGGAGAGAGGTTGCAAAATTGTCACCTTAGGTTGAGAATCAACTTTTGGTTGTTTATCTTTTTTAGCAACTTCTTTTGCAAGCCTCTCAACCTCAACTTTCTCTCTTTCGTCTTCCAATCTCCTCTGCTCATACATCTCATCTCTCTGTTTCTCTAATTGCTTAACCTTTTCCCACATTGCCTTTGCTTGTTGCTCCCACGTAGCCTATTCTTTTGCTTCCTTCTTCTTCAGCAAGAGCTCCTTTTCATTTTTCTTTCTTTGGGCTTGCTCTACAACCTTGAATTTGGCTTCAAGTTCCTCTTTTTCCCTTCTCTATTAGGCCTTCTCTTCCCCAAGGTCATGGATCTTTTGTAAGAGGGCTAACTTTTCTCTTTCCTCCTTGAGTTTCAACTTTGCTTCCTTTTCCTTGTGCTGCCTTGCAAGCTCTTCAGCTTTGGCCTTAGCTTCTAATTCTTGTTGTTTGGCCAGTGGTTCAACTTGTGCTTTAGCATCAACTTCCTTCTACTTTGTAAGTGCCTCAACTTGTGCTTTGGCATATGCTTCTCTCTTAGCATCCTCAAACAATTTCCATTGATTTTCTGGAGTCAACACATGTTCTTCCTCAACATTTCCAATGTTGTCAGCAAGCACAACTTTGGCAGACTCATCACCTGACTATGTGGCCTCAGAATCAGAACCAATGTCATGAATTTCAACCTCCATTTCATTATGTTTATCCTTTTTAGCTTTGATCATGAAGGCTTCCTTGAGGTACTTCCCTAGTGGAATCTTCTCGAAGGAGAGGTTGAGATGAAGTTCCTTCACCAACAGTAGTAGCTTCTTCTCCTTGTGGCTCATGAGTATCTAGGGCAGGTATTTTTGGATTAGCCTCTCCTCTAGAACTATGAGGGAGATATTCTAATTGCTCCTTAGGGTCTATTCTCTTGTATCCTTGGGTGCCTTGTGCTTTCCTCTTCTTTGAAGTTTGAGCCTCTTGCTCCTTTATCCTCATCACTACCCATTAGATACTTCTATCCATCACTGTCCTAGAAATATATTTAATATCAATAAATTCTTCCTCATCCCAATTGATGGGGTCCAAGTTCTTGGTACCAATGTTTTCTGCCTCATAGTTGGGATCCAAAACCACACCATCATCAGATAGTGTATTAGGAATGCCCCCTTTTTCTCCAAACTCAATCATCAATGGAATAAGAAGCATTTCATAGCTTCTCTTTTTGACATCATACTCATCTTGCAAATCCATCCAAAAATCTTCCAATATATTAAAATGCTTCTAAAAATCAGCAAGAAGCAAACCATTCATCTTATGTTTTGGATCAAAATTCTTCTGGGATGTATACAATCCCAACCTTAAGTGACTCAACTTATCACATAAATTACTTTTTCAGCCACAATATGAGCACAATTATATTCTCCCAACTTCATGGGAAACTTGTGGCATCCTCTTTTGTGCTTACTTGCAAACTTTCCATTGACCGCCTAGGCCTAATATATGAATTCCATGAGGACAATCCTATCATTGCAACATCTTGGGAGTAGATGAGGATGTCCATCAAATCCTTCCAACTAGAAGTAAGAGAACTTGGGGTATTGGATATACCAACGCCCCCATTTAACAATGAAAGCCATGGCATCTCTACTCAACCTGTATCCAACATCTCCAGTTAGTTGGTTAATGATGACATAAAGGAATGCATCATTAACCCTTCTATAATGTGGCTCTGATGTTTGTAAGGTTAATTGATCATAATGCTCCCATCCATTCTTCTGGGATGTATACAATCCCAACCTTAAGTGACTCAACTTATCACATACTGCTATTGCAACCACAATATGAGCACAATTATATTCTCCCAACTTCATGGGAAACTTGTGGCATCTTGTTTTGTGCTTACCTACAAACTTTCCATTGACTGCCAAGTCATGATATATGAATTCCATAAGGAAAATCCTATCATTGCAACATCTTGGGAGTAGGTGAGGATGTCCATCAACTCCTACCAACTAGAAGTAAGAGAACTTGGGGTATTGGATATACCAACGTCCCCATTCAACAATGAAAGCCATGGAATCTCTACTCAACCTGTATCCATCATCTCTAGTCAACTGGTTAATGATGACATAAAGGAATGCATCATTAACCCTTCTATAATGCAACTCTGATGTTTGCAAGGTTAATTTATCATAATGCTCCCATGCCTTCTTCTGTCTAGGAGCTTCCCCTAATGTTCCTACTAAATTCAATCTAGGAAAAATACCCATCCTTGCATCAGAATATACAACATATGAAGTCATGAAGAAGGTCTTTGTCTGATTCACCTTGATCATCTGATTGTGCAGGCTATCTGACAAGATCATTGCCCAATCAAATTATTTCTTTCCATCCAAAATTGCCTCAATAAAAGGAAACAACCACTCCTTGAAGCATGTAGAATCTCTTTTCCCAAATACCATGGACAACATCATGATCAAATCATCAATATCCTTCTGTAAATCTCCCCTCTTAGGTTGATCTAGCGGGTATGTGCAGGATCATAATGGAAAAAATAGTTCCTTAAGTGGCAAAAAATTCAGAAAAATTAGAGTTAGGCAACTTGACGTAAAAATTTGAATAGGTTATCTATACTATTTCAAAAATATGTAAGAATAGAATTTGTAGAAAATTGAATGTAGTTTCTAAACTACTAGGTTTGTTTAAGAAAAAAAAAATCTATTTGGTGAAAATTTGAAATTTCAATGCAATGGTACTTAAATTTTAGGGAAAAAGTAAGAAGTAGGTGTCTGTCTTACCACCCTAACCATAATAAAGTGATAATAATTTTTTATAATATTTTAGATATAAGTAGAGGACTCATGCCCCGATGTGATGCATATTTTTTTGTAATTTATTTCTAGGTAAATAATTAATTAAGAATTTTTTATTACAACTTTTTAAAAAATATAAAAACTCGTATGTCTGACCACCTTAACTTGGTCAAAACTTCAAGAAATTCGATTTTTCTTTTTTTAATCCTATAATATGCAAAGCATAGAATGTGACACATGTTTTGGATTCAAAAAAATTGATACCATTTGAAAGCTATAGATGTTTTTCAATCATCCTATCAATCAAGGCTTTAGTCGTAGTTTGAATAGAAAATGAATAATAATTACATATTAAATTCAAAGTAAAGCATAATTTATATCCATGGAAAGCTGAAAATCTCCTTTAAAAACCCTTTTCATTTCATCAATTTTGTGTAAAAAAATAGTCATCAGCCACATACCCATCATATTGCCACTTTTTGGCCCATCATGATCCTACACATACCTTGGCATCTTAGTCAGAGACTTCTTTTCAACATTTAAACACTTCTTGTTCATGTGAGCTCTATTGGTTTCTTTATGGTTGTTGAATAATTGCAATACTTCTACCTCATTCAGTTGCTTAGGGTTCTGAGGGGTAGGAGCATTGAACATAAAATTCATCATTTGTGGGGAGAGATCAATGATTACATTGCCTTGTTGCAAGGTTGTAAGCCCTTGTTGCTATGATTATAAGCTTTGGACACTAGAATAATAGTGGTAAAATAGTCACATGTGCTAGTACGGATTGGGCTATCCTCAAAGTTCTCCCAATCACATCTTCAAAGAAAATGTCTACCGACAACTCCTCATAGTTGAATGGGCCTAGATTAGTATTGGTAATATCAGCCCAATCTAATTCTAACTTGCTTGTAGTGAGAGTAGCACTCTTGTGCTTGTATCTCAAGGTATAGGGCAGTTGCTCCACCTTTGTCTTATTAGGCTTCACTTGCCTTGAACTCTCGGTAGCCTGGCCCTCCACTTATGAAACCTCTTCAGACACTCTTGACATTGCTTACTCTTGAAAGCCAACCCTGGATTAGACCAATAGAAAGCATGAAAACCAACAATAGAAGATTACCTTTGATATTTCCCTGTCCTTCCCTAGGTAACCTGTCATACTTAGTGAAATTTGAAGCTTATCAGAGGCAGAACCAAGAAGAGATTAGGAATTAGAAAGCCTCTAACAAAGGAAAAATCGGTGTCGGGGTCAGAATCGGAACCGGGATCGAAATGAAAATCAAACCTGAAACCATTCAATAGTTCCAAGTTCTTTCTCCATTCTAGTTCCAGTTCTGCCAAAAGAAAAGGATGTGGAAAGAAGAAAAAACCTTATCATGAGTGGGTTTGAAATCTGACCTAAACTTTGATTCACATACTCATGAGTTGAGTTTCTTCCTAGCTCTGCTTCCGCCACTTTATCCTTGAACATGAAGCACAATTAGCCAACCCTTATAAATATTTGGGATGAGGTCATAGGAAGGCACAAGGAGACTTAGAATAAAGGTGTGACTTCATCATTAACAAAATAGGGAGTATCAAGCCACCTAGGGCATGACATTGTAAAGAGACGGCACACAAACCCTAGTTTGCACAACCCGTCGACTCAAGAAATTAGGGCATCAAAAACCTGACATGAAAGCCATTGAATCAACATGAAAATAAGATCAGAAGGGTCATCCAACATATTTTCAACCTTTTAAAGCACATGAGATCCTTAAAAAATGAAACCTTAAATGAAACTAAGGTACAATAGTATGAATACCACCAAAACGGGAAAACAACAACAGACCGACAAAAATGAATGGGAAAAGACAAAAATAAAATGGGAAATGGAAGGAAAAACAAAATAAAAACTGAAAAAGAAAGAAAAACATAAACACAAACACACAAAGATTCACGAGAAAGGTCATGAATGCACAACGAACACCACAAACAGTAAACGAGAAAATAGACAAAACAGAATGGGGGTGAAAACCCACCTACCTCAAAACGCTACCAAACAGGATGAAAGTCGATTTGAATCTACTTGTAGATGCTTTCCCTTGACCAAATCATGCTCCTCTCTCACACTTTCTTAGGTCTGGTTCGCTAAAACAACTTAGGAAATAATGATAATGAGCCAATTAACTTTTATTAAGGTTTAAAATCCATTTTGCGTGTGTGAGGAGGTTGTAATTAATGCATTTAATGTGGTTGGTCAGGTGCGGAATCAAAATAGGGACGAGTACACAACATTTGCATATGTCAGAGGTAAAGCGGAAGAGGAAGCAGAGTTGAAATGGAATCAGGAACTTGATGTAAGCTCCACATTCCATTTCGGTTCCAATTTTGGCCCCACGACAAGGAAAATGACAACAAAGGAATGGGGGTGGGATTAGAATGGAAATCGGATCCAAAACTTTTCACAAAGTTCCAAGTTCAGTTTCGATTTTGGTTCCACTCCCGACAAAGGAACGAACACCAACACAAGAGAAACGAAAAAAAAAGAAAACAAAAGGAAACATGATCAGAATGAAACCCATCCCAAATAGGACACAAAGGAGGACAAAAACACAAAAGAAAACCAATAGGAGTGGGATCGAAACCAAAACCAAATTCGAAACTTTTCACAAAGTTCCAAATTTGGTTCCATTTCTGGTTCTGCTTCCGTCAGGAGGAAAAGAAACCACAAGAAAACAAAAGAAAACTCAAGGGAGAAACAAACCCAAGAGTGCGAGGCGAACCAAATAGACAAAGAAAGCCAACAAGGAAATAATGGGGCTAGGGCCGGGATCAAAACCAAATCCAAACTTGGAACCTTCACAAAGTTCTGAGTCCAGTTTCCATTCTGGTTCCTCCTCCTCTAGACAAATGGAACAAGGACTTAGGAGGAAAACAAACAACTCCTAAGACCCAAACAAAAACACCAAGGGGGACCCATTTTGACCAAAATTAAAATGAGGAGGTTAAGCAAGGCATAACACCTCTATTGGTTCAAATAATTTGGAGATATATCCAAGTGCAAGAGGCTTTTTCATTGTGGTCTTTGACATCAAGAAAGATAAAAATGCTATCCTCAGCTACATTAGGTTGTGGAGAGAAAGCACACTACTTTTAAAATCTTCACACCCAAATTTTAATCTAACCATTGAATCATTCTCAGTTATGTTGATCTAGGTTTGCCTCCCAAATCTTCCCCTTCACTATTGGTTTGAGTCATTTTTTGCACTGATAAAAAATGCACTTGGTAACTTCATCTCTACTGATGAAAATTCAAAATACTTCATCCACACAACCTATGCTAGGATTCTAGTAGAGTTGGATATCTCCAAATCCCTCCCAACTGAGATCATTTTGACTATGAATGGTCACAGTTGGACACAAACTTTGGATTACAAAGGTATAATTTTTAGGTGAAGAAATTTCTACAAAAATGGCCACATTGCAGCTGAATGCCCAAATGTTAAATTAAAAGAAAATGGGGAGGCCACTTGGTGGAAGGATGCTTCCCCAAAACACTACTTTGTTATAAAATCTCCTAAAAATTGTGTTCCCTCTCCAAAGAATGATACCAGTAGGATGAAAGATGAGAATAATGGTGCACTTAACTCATATTTAATGGGTGAATAGAATTTTCCTCACTTAAGCGACTCTTGTTGTGTAGATCATGTAATGGGCAGTGAAGCAATATACCATTTCCCTTCAAACATTGTTGCTCCTTCAAGCTCTACAATATGTGATGTAGGACTCGACACCTTCGAGGCTATGAACTTTTTTTCTTTGTATCCATCTCAAAATTTTAAGGACTCAAATGCTGGTGATGGAGAAAATGAATGGAAAACAATAAAAGAAAAGAAAAAGGAATGTCAACAAATGTGTGGATGATGACAATAGAATGTAGTTGCGGCCTCACATCAAATCTATCTCAAAAGAACAAAATAATGGGAGGGGCTACGAGTGGAATGCAATGTAGAAAAGGGAGTGCATCCTCAAAGTGAAGGAAATCAAGAATAAAATGTTGTCTCTCAGATGCCAAAACTACAAATAGTTTTGAAGGTTCTCAAGAGTTATAGCAACAACCAGGATTTTTTTATATAACCTGATATGAGGATTTTGTTATATAACATGATATGAGTTGGATAGGTGCTTTACTATTCATGTGTAGGTATGGTTTCTGAAAATGGAAGCAAGAACATGTAGGTTGAGACTTAAATTGTATTGCATGACCATGGTTGAATAAATTAGGGGTAATCTTAATCTTTGAGGAAGAGATCCCTTAGTTGTGATCTCTCCTGGTGTGGGCTAGGCTAATTTTTTGCAATAATATAAAAAACACCTCTTATCAAAAAAATAAAAAATGAAGAGTTTAATGATAATGTAAACTAAATTAATGGATTGTAGAATTTTTCATGTAGATTCAAGTTGAAATTTAAAAAATTTATTTACTTATTTTTTTTATTTTTTTAATTATATATTATTTAATAACATTATTCCATATCGCATAACTTTGATAAAAAAAATCACGAGTTATTGGAATTAGATCATTAACTCCAATATATAGTAGATACAAGTGTTTATATATTAAGAGAATGATATTTATATGGAGTACAATATATTTTTTAGGTTTTTCTAACAATATTTTATATTTTTCTTATTGTATTGAATATAATTCATTTATTTTTGTAATGGATCTAGATTTATTATAAAATTAAAAATATTTAATATTGAAGAAAACATAATACATGTTATAATTTTTAGAAATATAATAATAAGAGCTACTTACTTTCAAAATGGTACTTCTAAAGTTTATTTGATCCCTCAAAAGGTGATTAAAAAGTAGTTTTTTATTAGTATTTTTATAGGTACAAAAGAGACTCCATTAAAGGTTAGATTTAAGTCTAGGGGAGTTCTATTCAAGGAGATTTAGTTTACTCCCCTTAAATGAAATTCCTTTATACAAATCATTGTTTTAAGGAAAAATAAGATGCCCCATATGTGGGACACACTATTATGGGATTGGTCATATAAACTTGTCACAATATAACATAAGCATATAGGAATTAATTATCATATAATTTTTTTTTTATAAATCAAATTCTAATCCACCTCCTTTTGTAATACAAATTAGGCCACACCACTTCTACAAATGGTTATTCTATGCATTATATTCAAGACACAATTAAAATTTGAATCATAGGCATTATGATAGTAGCTAAAGGGGAGGAATATTAATTTTCATCCAACAAGGAAATATTCTATGATTTTTTCTCACCAAACATGGAATGGAGCAAGGGATTCCTAGTGATGGGTACTAGAGAGAAATTAACTTCTTTTAACAAAATAATGTTTCAATTTATTTTTTAAGAAAAAGAGAAGGATTTGCATTCAGAGGCTTAGAATATAATTGATATCCCGTTTTGGAACCCAATATAGTTAAGAGACGAGAACACACATCTCACCATAAATGAGCTTGGCTAATAATTTTATATATAAGGCTCGACTAATCTACAACAATATGATCTATACCAAAGCATTTGTGACACCCAAAATAGGAACTTTGTACTCCAAAGGTTGCTTCCTGTGAGCATTGAACAAATTTCTACATAATATCTAATAGAAACTTCTTAGAAATATCCAACTCAAATAAGATATGAGAAAAAGTAGTATAGGAGAAAGTAGAAGTCATTATATTTATTAAAAAAAATATTCTCAAAATTTCTAATTGTTCAAAAAATAACAAAGAAAATTAGGGAGCTTTACCCAAATCATTTATTGAAGTTATTTTGTCAATGAGTAGTGAATGCTTATCCCAACACCAAATCCAAACAGTAAGAACACAATCTCAAACCTTCAAGGATTTAAAAAAGGATTAAAAATCTGCATCTAACGATAAATCTCTAGGTCATTCTTCATGAAGCCACCGATTGATGGATAACCTATTTTTCATCTCGAAGACAGAGGACCACAAAGATCTAAAGTAAAAATTTACACTTTTCTTAAATAAGTATTCCTCTACTTCTAAAATTTTATCACCAAAAGCTAAAACAAGGGTTGAATAGGAGCAATTGAGTAGTTTTAAGCCATCCCTACACTCATCCAACAAACCCTTTTGGTGAAAGTCGCCTCTTGGATGCTAAATCCACCATGCCCTTACCCAATAAATAATAGAGGATTTGTTTAATAGAGAATAACTAGAATATGCATTCCCCTCATGAGTGCACACTTGCTAAGCCAAAAGCACCACAAAATAAATTATTATAGATAAACCTTGATGAGGGAAAATATAAGACATATTAACATTCATATCTTTGATTTGTAGCCTAGATCCAAAATGAATGACAAAGCAATTCTCATGGGAGAGACGTGAACCCTTGGCAATTGATGAACCTTCAATTCCATGGAGCTCATCATATTGATATTCTATGTGATTATACATAGTCTAGCATGAATTCTAAAATTGAGATTTTGTATCCATTATTACAAGAAAAAAAAGAGGATCAATTTTTTTTAGAGCATGTTTTTTTAGAGTAAAAAATTCTTTTAAATATTTGTATAATGTTAATAAAACTAATAATCTTTTATCCAACGAATATAAATTTAATTTTAATTTGTAGGAGTCAATAAATAATTAAAAGTTAAAGATTGAAATATGTTCTTTCTCCCAAATTTATTAAAGACATGATATAAACGGTTTCAGGCAAATTCACAGCCAACAATTCACTGTCAACAAATTCACTACAAGATGAATTTGTCATGGTGACGAATTGTTGGTGATGGGTTTCAGGCATAGCCAACAATTCACTGTCAACAAATTCACTACGAAATGAATTTATCATGGTGATGAATTATTAACAGTGAATTTGTTGACGATGAATTTTCCTAAAACCTATATAAACATACCTAAAAATCTTTTAATTAATAAAACTCAAAGCTTACATTCAAAAAAATTGAAATAGATTAATTATATGTTGTAGCTACATATCCATGAATACAAAGGTGTTAATGAAGAGCTCAACTTGTCATGCCAGTTGTTTATGGCAGGCAACAAAAATTGGCCCTGTTTACATTGAGAACAAGCTCAAAATTGATCTCTTGTTAATGAACAATAAAAACCAGAGAAGGTATCCAAGAATATTGCGCAGAGCCCATTGTGGAAATTATTTTCTTTCCCCAATCGGCACAAACCACCGACAATACAAACACTGGATTAATGACTGGAAAGCATAGACATTCAGCACGATTCAGCTGGCATCAACTTCATAGGCAGAGAGTACAATTTCAGGAGTGCATTTAATTTTCCTCTATATCTTCACTTCCATTTCCATACCATACGGACAAGGAAAGCTCAATGCAAGAATCAAATAACGACAATAAGTGAAAAACCGTACAATTATCATGTGAACGTTGCATGCAAATTTGTGCCCTAATTCCTGCATGCAATTGCAAACTTGACAATTCTTGAGTCTCAAGTTTCAAGTGTGAGCCAACAATGCCACTGCCATGCATTTACTACGTATGACGAGAACAGAGATGAGATTCTTTCTTTGCCTCCACAGTCATTTAGCCTTCATTTTCACATCAGGTGCTTTGAAAATAGCGAACCGTTTTTCTCAAAGCCAGTTTTATTTGGAGGAGCGGGGCAATGAATGAAAAAGAGAGAAGGCTTAGAAGAGAATCGGGTGTAGATATGTTGCAGGGAGGAAGAGACTAGACATGGGAAACGGCTACTGCAAACACCTGCCATGAAACAGCGATGGGTATGGAATATGTGTTTGTTACATGCCTGTCACTGTCCTCTTCTCTTCTACTGCAGATCGCGAAACGTACGTGTTTGATGGACGGGAGGATTTGAAGTCGTTTTCCTTGTAACTTCATGCACAGTCTATCAGAGGAGAAGCGATTGGACTTCACATGATATTCATTGCTATGTCTACTCTATGCCAGGTCTACTTTACATCGACGTTCGTTTCAAGATTTATCAAAATGGGGTTGAAGCCGGCTTTTTATGATTTCTACTGAGCACTGGCAGGCTGTACAGATTTATGGGTATGGGTCAGGGGAGCCAAATCTTTGTAGGGAGAGAGAAAAGGAACTGACGCAGAAAATTAGGTGTAAATGTATATGAATTTAGGGTTTATAAAGATTTTGTGATTCAAAGTTTTTTTTTGAATAAGTATTTGGGTTTTGTTTGAAATGGTGTGAAGTCTTCGAAGATATTCAAGCATTTTATCAATTAGCGTTCACTTGATATAGCAATGTCTAAAGTTTACTATAAATTTCACCCATAAACCAATGTCCCTCTAAAGATGGTAGAGCATACAATTTAGTGTAATTTTTTAAATTTGTTTTTTATTAAAGTAAAATAGGTTTTTGAAAGTGTCGAAACTTTATTATAAGAGAATAGCTCAAGGTATATACGATAAGTTTCACAAGTAATAGAACAATCAATTAGGATAGAAACAAAATAATTGCATTCAAGTTGATAAATACAATATAAAATCTAGGGATCTAACCTTTCAAGAATAACGAATCTTTCATAAATTATTTAAGAATTAAATATTTTTACCAATAAATCAATGTTCACTTGATATAGGAGTGTCAAAAGTTTACTACAATTTTCACCAATAAACCAATGTCCCTCTAAAGATGGTAGAGCATAAAATTTATTGTAATTTTATAAATTTGTTTTTGATTAAGCTAAAATAGATTTTTGAAAGGGTCCAATTTTTTTATTAAAAAATAGCTCAAGGCATATAGGACAAGTTTCACAAGTAATAGAACAACCAACTAGGATAGAAACAACACAATTGTACCCAAGTTGCTAAATACAATATAAAACCTAAGGATATAACCTAAAAAATATTAGACCTTGCCCTAACTAACTCCACATCCTTAACTCTAGTATGCAATCAAGAGAGATGGACTTGGCAAGACCTTTTTTCTACCTTTGAATAATTAAATATTTTTATCAATAAATTAGCATTCACTTGATATAGTAGTGTCTAAAGTTTATTATAACTTTCACCAATAAATCAATGTCCCTTTAATGATGGTAGAGCATAAAATTTATTATAATTTTGTAAGTTTTTTTTTATTGAGGTAAAATGGGTTTTTGAAAGGGTCTAAACCTTTTCACAACAGAATAGTTCAAGGCACATAGGAAAAGTTTCATAGATAATAGGACAATCAACTAGGATGGAAACAACACAATTGCATCCAAGTTGCTAAATATAATATAAAACCTAAGGATCTAACCTAAAAAAATATCAAATCTTGCCCTAGATAACTACACACCCTTAACTCTAGTGTTTAATTGGGAGATGAAATTTGGAAGACCTTTCTTCTACCTTTGAATAATTATCCATGAAACATAGTTTTCTAGGTCCTTAGGTCAAGGAGAAGGTGGGAGGCCCCCATGGTGGGCCCAGTTTGGAGCACCACATGAGTAGGGGAACAACTAGCTAGAGATGCTAACCATAGATAATCATAGCAAAAATAAATGTGTGTAGCACTAAAATATAGGATAGAGTAGTGGAAATGGATAATGGATCAACTTGATCAAAAATTGGGGCATCCAATAAGAACTAAGGGAGTTGTAGGAGCTACACCAAGCTCATAATGGACTGCCATAGGAATGGGGGTCTATGTGTGCAACCAAGAATGAGATGACTCTCTCAAGTTAGAATCTGAGATCTCAAGAAACATAATAAGGTGGTGGGGTAGAGCATTCTTCCACCAAGTAGATGAGGTCACTTTATAGATGGTATGAGAAAAATCTAAATCCAAATCTCCAATGGTGTTGGAATGTATATATTAAAAGGGGATACCCTCATTGTTGATAGATTGAGGCCAAGGCTAATCTTCCACTTATAAAATTATTTCCCTAGGTAGTGCCTTTTACAAGTCAATATCCACTATGATGAAAGAAAAGGTGTTTGTGTAGTTTTAAGAAGTTATGTTAACCTTCACAAAGCAATCTAGAGCATTTTCACTGGCCTCAAAAGCTAAGCTGAGACAAAACTAAAGGAATAAGGCAATATATGACCCAATTTGGAATAATATAAATAGACTTGGTAAGGAGGTTAAAAGAAGGAGACCAAGGCCAAATTGAAAGAGATTATTAGCCCCACATCCAAACTCTTTTATCCAACACAATATTTGTATCTTCAAAAGATTCAAATGTCACCTCAAAAAACTCTACTCTAGGGATAAATCTACACCTTATCCTTTAAGATATGTAGTTAATGCTAAAAAATCTAATAAGGAAAGTCTGAAAGAGATAGCCACAAACATCTAAATCTATAAACCATACTAGGTTATTAGTTAAGATGACCTCATTTTTCATCACATCCTATCAAAGAACCATCACTAGAGTGGCCAAGGTGTAGGGGAAAGGCAACAATTTATTCTTAGGAGTGGGATGAGAGGCAAACATAAATGGACTTTTTCTCATGATTGTTGAATAGAAACAATGAGAAATAGGAGAGGTTTTTAGATAATGAAATCATTTCCCAAGCCTAATTTGACTAAAAAAAATCCACCATCCAAAGTAGACTAAATAGGAATCCCTAATAATTACCCTTATAAATATTCCCCAAATTCCTTTAAATATATGAGCATTGCATATGAGTGAGGAGGAGGTAAAAGGATACCTTGGCTAGCTCCAAAAACCCATGCATGACACCACCTAGAAGAGCCATGTCATCCTAAACATCATTTTCCTTAAATAGCTTAGAAGCCCCTTCAAAGCGCCCCCCCCCACTCCCCAAACAAAAAAGAATAATAATCTACACAAGTGAATCCTTCACAAGTATAGACATGTAAAGATCCATGACTATTTTTCTAGAAGACCCAAACCTAATGCCCAAGAATGTAGGAGTGATAGGAATACATCAAAAGATTACAATATCACTAGGGTTCCTAGAATAAGTGGGAGTGGGAGGGAAAACATGTTCAATATTTTAGCATTACAAATATATTGAATATATAATTATAATAGTGAAATTTGTATATCTATATCATCCTTCATTTATATTTGGGTCTATTTTAAGAGATTGTTCATTACACATTAACTAAATGGCTCAATCTTATGTGAAGTTGGTTTATGATTATTTTATTTTTTTGATTTGTAGGTTGCTACCATGGGGGTAGGTCCCTTTGATTAAAATAAAATAGGAAAAACAAATGCTCATGAATAGGATATATTTTAAATATTATATATATTTCATAGTTCTACTAAATATTATCATGTAAAATAAAAAGAAGCACATCATTTAGCTTTAGAATTCAATCCATTTACACAAGGGTAAGCATTGAAGCATGATGAGACATAAAGCCTATAAACTCCTCAAAATTTATCTTCATCAACCCTATTTTGAGTAGCTAATAAAATTCTTATATCATAGTGTTATCCTTCAAGATATCTTTACTAAAACTACCTCCCATTTCTTCAATTTCCTAACTTTGATAGTACTTCAATATTTCCATCGAGATATAGCTATGCCAATAACTAAGAATTTATTTATTTTGAGCTAGCTTTCCCACATTTTCCTTCCCATTATGTTGATGATTGTTATTAGGAATACTTCAAGGATTATATTTTCATGAACATGTCCACTCTCAAAATTCTTAGTGCCAATAACTACAATGATAGCATCCACAACTAGGGAGAAACTATGTTGAACAATCTTTTTATTTTCTCAATTAACTCTTCACTCATGCACTTGCACTAGATCTAATTTAGATTTTCCATCTTTGATCCATCTTTGGTGCAATAAACCCACACCCGCACCATTAAAAAGATATTTTATATACTTAATGATGGGATAGTAGTACCTATGGATTTTTTTCAATCATTTACTACATTATAAAATTATAGAGGCATGAAATTAATCATAGGTACCTCAAGGTTTTCTCCACCCAAATAGCATTATTCATCCCTTTTGATTATATATTCCATTGAAGGTCATCCCAACTATCATACATGTCAAATAGAATAATCTCATCAATTTAATCAATGGATCATTTATGCATAGAGTTATTCTCCTTCAGATTCTTTATTGAATGTCATAACGATGCACAATAATCTTCAATAAGTGCCTCCAATTCTGCAATTGGAACCTCTCCTGCATTGCTATTTGGAAACTCCTTTCACTATGGGCTATAGTCTACCTTCTCTGGCTCCTTGGCTGTAAAGAGTTAGTTCATACAAAATCTACAAAATACTAATAACCATAGATTAATCATGGATATTCATTGCAATTCATACATATCCACACATCAATTATACAATAACTATCACATTATAACCATACTTCCATATACTTCAAATCAGATTCAAGTTTGTATAATGAGCATAAAAGATAGTAAAGTTTAGGAATATGTATGAGACAAGAGTCTAGAAATTTCTATGAGTATGCATAAAAACATCAAAAAACTAACTAATCACTAGACTCATCAGTTTCCATGTGGTAGGTTCATTTTCAATTGAAAATGTCTAATTCTTTTTTGGTTTATATTATATCGGGACTTCAAGTCTCGACTAGGTTTTTAGACCTAAAATCTTAATGTCCAAAATCGATCTAGATTCTCAATCCCAATTGGCATCTTCTCTTTGATCCTGTTAGGACTTCGGGTCCTGATCGGAGTTTTACACCTAAGGTCCAAAAGGTCCAAAACCAACCAAGATTCCCAATCCCAATCAGGTCTTGTCTTTTTCTTCGTTCCTTCTTTCGATCCCATTGGGACATTCAACCCTAAGTTTCAAAGGGTCAAAAACCATTTAGAACTTCCATTCTTGACTTCCTCTTCTTACTAGTTCCTATTGAGGTTTTGGGACTTGATTAGACTTTTGCACTAAAGGTTCAAATTTCCAAATCTATTTTATTTTCCCAGACCCGATTTCTTTCCTTATCGGGGCTTAAAACTTTTGGATTTTTAGCTTGATAGTTCAAATATGATTTCTATTTCTAGTCTGCTAGAACTGAGATATAGCTCTAATACCATGTTAGAATTGGCTATGGCTGCCAAGATCTTGAGACCAAATGGAAAGCATATAGAGAGAGAATGGAATGTGACAAGAATACACTATATTCTTATCAATATGATTCAATGATATGATTGTTATATAATGTAGTAGAGACCCCTTGAGGTGAGATGCAAGATGTCATAGGATTATGACAAGTGTCTTAATCATATGACATGAGACAACTAATCACACTTACCTAGGTTCAGATGTGTTACAAGTCAAAAGATAAGATACAACTAATGACAATTAACACCATCTAGAAAGATTCCTTCCTAGGACCTACGTAAACTTAAGATGTGTAAATAAGTCCCCTAGTAATGAATTAACTAGGTACAAGACTTTATTTACACCAACACCCCCCTTAAGTGCAACTTAGGGAGTAGCAAATTATTATGAAAATTATGGAAAAACCAATCACTAAAACCAAAAACTGATTGCACCACTACAAAGAGTGGGAAAAATTAGCCCAAATAAAAAAAAATTGCACTGAAAAACGAGGTCGTGAGCACAAGTTATGAGCCTTCAAAGTTAAACTACAAAATCTAAAAACTCATTAGAGAGGGGGGAATTTTTTTTTTAGAAAATGCTTATGTGGTGCTGACATTAGTGATCTCGATCTTAATTTTGACGGTCAAATTCCCATCACAAAGGAACATTCCCTTGCTGATGGAATATTCTCCCATCTGCCGGTGATGAGGAATCTACGATAGAATCTTGTGGGAATATTCTCTGCAGTCTGCCTGTTTGAATTCTCCACCGGGTTTTGAATGACCGACCGATGGAAATTTCACTGGATTTGGAAATGGGTGCCCGTTGTTCAAAATGTCAATGCTATTTTTTATTAAGAGACAACCAATTTTATTGAAGATGGCAGCGGGGAGAGTAGGGCCCGTGGTGGTGCCACTTGGCGCCCACGACCTCTTGTGTACCTATGCTTTTGCAAAGTACGATAGTACTCTTTTTTGCAGAAAATTTATTTTTTGCTTTTCACTTTTCTTTTTTTAAAAACTTTTCAAAAAAAAAATTCAGCCAAAATATTTTTTTAAAAATATTTTTTAGAAAATTTTGAAAAGTAAATAAAATATTTTTTTATTTTTTGAGATCGTACCACTGACACAATGATGGCAACCTGGGGGGCCGTACGACTCTCCAGGAAATTTTGTTTTCCTCATCGGACAATTAATGCTCCAATTTGGACAATTTGGCAATCGATCTTAGGGTTTTTGGCTCTTCTAGACGTGATGGTAGGGTCGGATTTGACCCAAAATGCTCCAAAATTGCAGCTACCTTCTAGATTTGATACCCACTCTTCAACTTCAAACCCTCATAGATTTGGCCTCGTATGTTTGATTTGGATGAAACAAAAAGAAAATTTGACTTTCTTGAACACTCCAGACACAATGGTGAGTTTAGATTTGCACCAACAAGCTCCGATATGAACCTACAACAAAGAGCCAAAAATGGAACCTCCCCAAATCTGATATCTCTCTTTAGAAAAAAGACTCTCCAATGGCACCCAACCCGCTTTGATACCATGTTAGAACTGAGATATAGCTCTGATACCATGTTAGAATTGGCTATAGCTACCAAGATCTTGAGACCAAATGGAAAGCACAAAGAGAGAGAATGGAATGTGACAAGAATAAATTGTATTCTTATCAATATGATTCAATGATATGATTGTTATAAAATGTAGTATCTAGACCCCTTGGTTATATAGTCAAGGTGAGATGCAAGATGTCATAGGATTATGAAAAGTGTCTTAATCATATGACATGAGACAACTAATCACACTTACATAGGTTCAGATGTGTTACAAGTCAAAAGATAAGATAACAACTAATGACAACTAACACCATCTAGAAATATTCCTTTCTAGGACCTAAGTAAACTTAACATGTGTAAATAAGTCCCCTAGTAATGAATTAACTAGGTACAATACTTTATTTACACCGACATAGTCCTTCCCTCCAGTTGTCTCTGTCTTAGGATCTTGTCGAGGTTTCGGGACCCGATTGGAATTTTGTACATTCTGTGAAATTTTTGCACGTGTTTTTGCCACCAATATTGCAACAAGTCTCTCAATTATCATATTCTATTATTAGGGCTACAAGGATGATCTTAAATACATTTTTTACCATTTATAGATGGGACAAGATGGCATCCATGCCTCTTTATGTACTCTAGAGCACTTTCTATTAGAGAGAGCTATTCTTGGCTAGATTGTGTTATGGATTTCATGAGATCTTTTGTTCTTCAATTGTAGATTTACTAATGTCAAGCATGATGTGAATGTCAGAGCCAATTTTGTAGTCTTTTTAACTCAGATTGTAAGATGGACACATGTTTACACCTTATTTGTAGGGTTTTGGCTATGGTTTCCTATCCAATCATAGGTCTTATCTCCTTCCTATGATTGACATATGATATAAGGAACTTTTGTGCTCATTGTAAGGGTTCTTATTCCTTGGATTTTCTCTAGAAGACTTATGAAACTTTTATATTTTTGCAATTGTAAAAAAAAAATCATGCCTCTATGTTAATAAAATCATTACTTTTACCTCTTCGAGCTATGAAGTGCATCTTGTGTAATATTTGATACCTTTTTCATGTATGAATTTTCATCATCTTTACAAGTTATATGTTTGTGTGCTAATCTATTATAAGTGTTAGTTGTGGGTAAGCTACACCCCTTTTATGATCTTTCAGAACCTACCCTTCATGCTCTCTTATAAAATTGGTGAAATAGAGAATTATGTGAACTTAGTTAGAGGTTTTAAATATTCTATGCAGTTACAAGTAAGAAGAAATATTTCTAATATTGGTGTATCACCTCCCCTTTCCCCTTTTATACGTTCCTTCTATCTCTTTTCCTCTGTGAGTTGGTTAGAGTAGGGTAGTGGTAGGTTTCTATATGGTAGGTTGGACCAACACATTTGCACTCTAATTAGAAAAGGAAGCCAACCTTCTCTAAATACTTGATCTCAACTTACAAGGTCCCACACCTTGAGTTCATTGTCATTATGTCATTAGAATGCTAAACCTATGTTCAATAGGGTGCAATTCATGTGACAAAATTATCAAATAAATAAATTCACCATCAAATAGAAGTTTCTTGTACCTCATCTAGATGACATAATAGATGTGTTTGTACCTCATCTAGATGAAATTTTATAAATATTGACCTATGGAGTGACTACTGTAAAATTAAAATCTAAGTTGATGAATTTGTAATGTTGTAAAATTGCACCCCTTGCAATTTCACATACATTCTTGTATTCAATTTAGTGTCCATTCCCTTAGCATCTGTGTAGGATAATTTTATCCCTTGCATCAGCCTTTTATCTGTGTAGGCTCATTTTATCATTGTTTTGTAGTGTGATGTGTTTGGACACTAGCGCACCACATGGATGTATGTGTGTTGCACTAGCGTCCTGCGACATTTTGACATTCAAATGACCATTTTATGATTTCCTTGTAAATTTTCAGCTAATTTTGTCACTGGTCACGGCCCGGGATGCCTTGTAACAGCTTGAGAACCTTCTTTTTCCTCCTATTCTCTCTTTAAATGCTATCTTTTCAATCTATTTTGGTCTTCTGGATTCTCTCTAGCTTCATGGCTTCTCTCTTGGAAATTATCTCTTGTCTCTCTTTTTCTCTCTTATTTACACAACTCTCTACAACTCGCTACAACAACACTCTCACATTCTTGCAACACTCTTTGCAACTCTCTTAGCTCTCATAGTTGTCTCTTTCTCTCTTTGAATTTCTTAAGCCTTGCAGGTGATATCTTTTTTACCTTGTATCTTTGAGCATCTTGAGATTTATCACATCCACAACATTTTATTATTTTGTCTATCTATCTATCTCGTGATACATGTTCTCCTCCTTGAGCCAAGATTTCCTTTATCACTTCGTCTTTGCTTACTTTGTTCACTTTCTCTACCTATCTAGTTGTTCGTGGAGGTGGGAACACTGAAATGGGGTTTGACTGTGACAAGCCCCTAAACAACCCCAACATTTTTCCCTTGGTCTTAGGTGTGCAGACATTAAATATATTCACTTGTTGGAAGCTTCATCACTTGGTTTGTTGTGAGCAATTTCTTTATCCTCTTTAATCTTATCATTTACTTTATTTTAGTTCTATCAAATTCTATTACTATTCTTGCATTTCAAGATTTCTTAGAAAACAGAGTAGAAGTAGTCACTTTGCTATTTTATGAGATATTCTCATATTTTAGTCCGTACGAGATGATAGCATGCCTTTGGGACTCCAGTGCACCATGTTGTAGTCTAAACTTTGCATTGTTGTCCTTTGGCCAAAAACTTGCTAGTTTTTCTAGAAAACCTTTGTGACATACTATTTTTTATTCTAGAACTCTCTCTATTCCTTGAGGTAGTTTAGGGAAATTTTCTCCCCGGGATTCTCTTGAGAATAAAGAGACTCGTGAGTAGCGAATCCCCCTTCTCTACATTTTGATGAACTTGATGTAAAAACACCTTCCCCAAATTTTTTTTTGAGAGGATGCCCCAAACCCCATTTCATATTGTTAGGGTGATACACCAACCATAGACCACCTTGTCTATGTCTCTATTTCAAAATGTACTTTCTATATTTCTTCCTTCTATCTCTTTCAATATTTGTTAAGAAACTTCAAGAAGTTCTTTTACAAGTATGTGAAAGTGAATTATTTTCTCCTTTCTTATTATTCTTTATTGATACCTCTCCTGAAATTCTTCTAAGGGTATTTTGGCTCAAGAGGATGAAATCATTGATGATTTTCTTAATATTACTCTACCTTCTATTCATTCCAATGTATTCTCTTCTAGAGATGATGCATTAGGGTATGTGCAGGATCATCATGGAAAAAACAAGCCCTTAAGTGGTGAAAAATTCAGAAAAATCAGAGTTAGGCAACTTGATGTAAAAAAATTTGAATAAGTTATTTATATTATTTCAAAAATATGTAAGAATAGAATTTGTAGAAAATTGAATGTAGTTTCTAAACTACTAGGTTTATATATATATATATTTGGTGAAAATTTGAAATTTCAATGCGTGAGTACTTAAATTTTAGGGAAAAATAAGAAGTAGGTGTTTGTCTGACCACCCTAACCACAATAAAATGATAATATTTTATAATATTTAGATATAAATAGAGGACTCATAATATGTGAGTGCATATTTTTGTAATTTTTCCAAGTAAATAATTAATTATGAATTTTTATTACAACAAAAACTATAAAAACTCATATGTCTAACTTCACTTTAACTTGGTCAAAACTTCATGAAATTCATTTGTTTTAATCCTATAGTATTCAAAGCATATAATGTACACATGTTTGATTCAAAAATGTGATACCATTTGAAAGCTATAGATTTTTTTCAATCACCTATCAATAGGAATTTAGTCGTAATTCAAATAGAAAATGAATAATAATTATTTATTAAATTCAAAGTAAAGCACAATTTATATTGGTGGAAAGCTTAGAATCTCCTTTAAAAACACTTTTTGTTTCATCAATTTTGGGTAAAAAAAAAGTTGTACCACATACCTTACACATACCCATCATATCGCCACTTTTTGGCCTATCATGATCCTACACATACCCATTAGTGAATGATGAATATCTTCTTTATGATGAGAGAAATTGTTGGAAATACAAGGAAAAATAACTGAGAAGAGGGTTGAATCATTTGTCACAGAAATTTAAAACTTATTCAACTTATTAACCTTATTCTCTGATTTCATTATTAACCATGAAAACATAAATCATCAACACATCAGAAACACACATAACACCAAGATTTTTTTACATGGAAACCATGTTAGGGGAAAAACCACAGTGGAGGTCAGTCCACAAGATTATACCCTATTAAAAGTATAATGAAAATGAAATATGGGGAATGCACATGCATACAGGACACTTCCTAGAGCTCACTACTCAATTACAAAGGAAGACACACTGTCTTACAAAGAGATTCAGATTAAAGCCATCTTGATTTTGAACTAAGAAAATAACATTTGCTAATGTACGATTACAGTTTGAATTAAGCACATGAACACTTCTTCACTCTTCTTCACAATTCTTCACACTCTACTCTACCTTCGAATAATTTAGAACATTATTCGTGCACGCACACAGAAGCACACATTTTTCACCACTTAAATTCGAATAAACAATCGCTCTTATATATCCGCAACCTGAAATTTCATCGCTACAAGTCAGCCACAAAGAAATAATAAAATAAATATAAACTATTGGCCCAAAACATTAAAGATTATCAATGCGAATCAACCAAGGTCAGCCACAACTTAGTGAGGACCCAAATCAACATCTCCAACACGAAGACACTTGAATTAATTTCTCCTCGAAGATCCACAAAACGCTACAAACACTATGTCGGCCAAGAACAAGAGAAACATGATCACGCAAGAGAAAATCGAAAGGCGTGAGTTGCTGCCATGTACTCAGCCTCTGTAGTGGATAAAGTGACTACAACCTGTCGCTTGCTCATCCAACTAACTGCACCACCATTCATCATGAAAATATATCCACTGGTGGACTTTCTACTGTCAATGTCCCCTGCCCAATTATAATCCACATATCCACGAATGCTCACTGAATTCTGAGATCTAATAGAATGACCTTGATAACACAAGGCATACTTTGACGTACCCTTCAAGTATCTCAATACTTTTTTTATAGCATCCCAATGCGACCTTCCTGGATTAGCCATAAACCAACTAAGTACTCACACTGCTTGGGCAATGTTTGGCCTAGTACAAACCATTGCATACATTAAACTACCAACTACACTTGCATAAGGAACTCTGGTCATGTCCTCCATCTCAGTGGAAGATTTTGGACAATCTTCAACATATAGCTTCATTCCCTGCAAAACTAGAACAACTAGTTGCTTGCAATCAGTCATACCAAATCTCTCCAGAATAGTGTTAATATACTTACTCTGGCTGAGCGAAAGCTTTCTACTCTTTCTGTCCCTGGTTATTTCCATTCCTAGAATATACCTTGCTGCACCAAGATCCTTCATTTCAAACTTTGCAGATAATTGATATTTTAGATCAGAAATCATAGACTTACTATTCCCTATGAACAACATATCATCAGCATAGAGTGCAATAATAAGAACTCGATCATTTTCAATTTTGAAGTACACACAATGATCTAATTTTGATCTTACAAAACCAAGTGACAAAACAAATGTGTCAAATTTTTGGTACCACACTCTAGGGGACTGTTTCAAACCATACAGAGATTTCTTTAACTTGCAAACCATATTTTATTTACCTTTTACTACAAAGTGCTCAGGTTGGGACATATAGATTTCTTCTTCAAGATCTCCATGAAGAAACAATGTCTTCACATCCATCTGTTCAACTTCTAAGTCATACACAGCTGCAAGTGACAAAAGAAATCTGATAGATGTCACCTTTGCTATTGGAGAAAAAATTTCCCCATAATCAATTCCCTTTACCTGGGAATATCCCTTTGCAACCAACCTCACTTTGTACTTTTCAACACATCCATCCAGACCAATTTTCTTTTTAAATACCCATTTGTAGCCCACAGGCTTTCTACCTTCAAGCAATGGAACCAAATCCCAAGTATCATTTTCCTTTAATGATGCCATTTCTTCATTCATGGCTTCCAACTAGGAATCTAAATCAGACATTTCACTTGCCTCTTTTACAGTCCTAGGCTCATCAGTATTAGTAATCAAAGCATAGGCACAAGTAGAATCTAACATAGAGAACCCATACCTATTTGGTTGCTTCTTCTCACGTGTAGACCTCCTCACAAGTTGAGGCTGAGGTTGTGATTCTTCTTCAAAACTCTTAGAGCTGCTTGAACTCTCCTTAGTTTCAGGTACATTATCAATGTGTTGTTCCTCTTTTTATGGAGTTAGAGGTATTTCAACAACATCATTTTCCTCTTTATTTTCTTTCATCCCTGACTGCAGATCCACTAAAGAAAGTTTTAGCTCCTGAAAGATTACACTTCTGCTGTATACAACCTTTTCAGTCACAGGATTCTAAAGCTTGTATGATCCTTTCACACCAATGTCGTAGCCAATGACGATACATTTAGCTGCTTTGTTCTCCAACTTATATCTCTTCTCATCTAGTACATAAACATATGCTTCACAGCCAAAGACACAAATATGTCTTAGAGAGGGCTTCTTACCAAACCAAGCTTCCATAGGTGTTTTATCAACAAGTGCTGACGAAGGAGACCGATTCAACAAGTAACATGTTGTAGCCACAACCTTAGCCCAAAATGTTTGCTCCAAACCAGCATTGCTTAACATACTTCTTACTCTCTCCATCAATATCCTATTCAACCTTTCAGCAACTCCATTTTTCTGTGGAGTGTAAGGTGTTGTTTTATGCCTTTTAATTCCATGGTCTTTGCAATACCTTTCAAAATCTTCAGAACAAAATTCACCACTGTTATCTATCCTTAAACATTTAATTTTTCTTCCAGTCTAATTTTCTACCAAGTTCTTTAACTCTTTAAACTGACTGAACACTTCTAATTTATTTTTCAAAAAATATACAATGCCCTACTCGAATAATCATCAATAAAAGAAACATAATATTTTGAATTAAAAAATGAAGGAACATTTACTGGATCAAATACATTAGAGTGAATATAATCCAAAACACTAGAAGATTTGTGATAACTAGAGTAAAAAGAAACACGATGATGTTTACCATATATACAATGTTCACAGAATTCAAATTCCAGATTACAATCATCAAGCCCCTCAACTAGGTTTTTATTTTTCAAGGCTTTTAAACCTTTTTCACAAATATGACCGAGCCTTTGATGCCAGAGCATAGTCTTCTCTACTAGAAGTTTAAATTCCAAAGAATTTTCCCCTATAGGGACTTCAGTCTCCTTCGACTCTACACGAATATCCTTTTGTGACTTTGCAGAGACACTATTACATTGAACAACAAGTGTGTCCAACTTGTACAGAGTACCAATTCGGGCACCCCTAGCCAGCACCATCGATCCTCTAGTCATTTTGTAGCCATTGCTAGAGAACGAGACTTGCACTCCAACATCATTTAGCTTACTTACAGAAAGTAAATTCTGAGCCAGACCTGTTATATGCATTACACCATCAATTCCCTTAATTCTTCCACCGGGAAACTAAATTCTGACTCTTCCATAGCCAACAATTTTCAGAGATGAATCTCTTGCTAAATACACCTTTCCACCATCATATTTTTCATACTTTGTGAACCAGTCTTTATGAGATGTCATGTGGAAAGATGCTCCAGAATCAATCAGCCAGACATCATCTGATGCCTGAGTTGCCAAGGCTACAATAAAGGAATCTGCTTCGCTCTGAGAAGAATCATTATCGGAAGAGTTCTTCTTCTTATTATTTTTCTCCTCTTTGCAATCCTTTCGGACATGACCAAGCTACCCACAGTTTCAACATTTCACCTTGGAATTCTTGCTAGGAGACTTTGATCTCCCTTTTGATTTTGATTTGGACTTCTTATCCTTCTTGCCTTTCTCCTTCGATCTGCCATGAATAGCAAGAGCCTCCTTTGCCATCTTAGAATATTTTCTTCTCATTTCTTCTTACAACAAAGAAGCAACCACATCTTCCATCTTGGAAGTGGTTGTCGTGCTCCCAATCGCCATCACTAAATCATCCCAAGAATTGGGCAAAGAACGCAACAAAAGCATACAACGATCTTCATCATCAATTTTCACACTCACAGATATTAACTAAGCAATCAACATGTTAAAATATTCAGATGATCAGCCACAGATGCCCCTTCTTCCATCTTCAAAGAGTATAACTTCTTCCTTAAGAACAATTTATTCACCAAGGACTTTCCTTGATAAATGTCTCCAAGATTCTTCCACAAAGAAGATGCGGATTTCTCTTCGTGAAAATTCAAGAGAACATAGTCTACCAAATAGGGTCTTATCAACCCTTTTGCTTTCTTTTCTATGAGGTCCCAATCTTCTTGCTTCATGCCAAAAGGTTTCGTTCCAGACACAACAAGCCAAAGATCACGATCCACTAACAGGTCTTCCATTTTGAGTTTCCACAACTCAAAATTTCTACCATTGAATTTGTGAATTTCAATCTTTCCTGATGTGCTTGCCATCTTAATCTACAATCTAGATTACCAGACTTCTACAAAAAAACTCCCACTAAACAAGATTAGCACAAAAAACCCAACCTACCCACAAGGATAACACAACTGGCCAAGCTTTGATACCTCTTGTAAGGAAAGCTTAAGGTGCAGAACAAACTCTCCTACTATCAAACCTTAGAGAAGAATGTAGATATGTCTTTAAATTTTGCAATTACAGTTCATTAAGATGCACATGAAAGGAATAACAAAATAGTGAAATAAAAACATACACAATTGAACACTAGATTTACATGGGAAAACCCTTACGGGATAAAAACCCACCACACCAAAGAAAAATCTCTTATATTATAGTAATTGAATTACATACAAGTTACAAACTCTCCTTTCAAATAACTGACCTCACAGTAGCAACATTTCCCTGATCAACCTTGTACAAAAAAAATTATAATCACACTTCGTTGTGTCTCACTATTACAATGCATATACAACATACAATGAAGAACACCCACTGATCATTTGACCATCTAACCTATCATAGTTATAGTACATTGCAATGTATAGGAACAACCATGATTTGAAACGTTCTCTGTACAAACGGTTTAGTTTAGTTTCCTCTGTTGAGCAATTGTCGAGCTTCCTAGTCATTGAATGACCATCTCCAAGTCAGCAACATCCTCTACTGTTCGGCGTACACCTCAACAGTCAACCAAGTCCACACTCGTTCACCCATGATCCACTCACCGCACTACCGCTAGATAGATAGGAGGCTCCTGTAGGATGGCGGTATACCACACTACTACTCGACAGCTTGAAGGTTCCCGCGGTATAGCGGTATACACCGCACTACCACTCCTTAGCTAGAAGGCTCCTGTAGTATGGCAGTATACACTACACTACCACACCTCACTAACAATCACCTAGCGGTACAACGGTAGAAGCATGAAGGTAATAGTTATGCAAATCTGAGCTAATTGGTGACAGAACTAGGGTTATACTAGTGAGTTTGAGACACATTTTCTCAACAATGCACTCTCTTCTAGAGATGATGCATTAGCGAATGATGAATCCCTTCTCAGACTAGACCTTCAAGGATAGATGTTGAGCTTATTTCTTTGAATTATTCCTATAGGAGTTGTAAGGAATACATAAATGTAATCTATGTCTTTGCCACCCCTAAAATGCCTAAGAGACTCACTATTTATCTAACTCTAGCTAGTCCTTCTCCTAAAAGGATTTGTTCTATTAATGGTGTTCCATTTTATAGTGATTCTCCCGATCTTTTTAAAGCTCCCTCTTATAGAGCAATAGCCCATACTTATAATACTAGAAAGAATAAATTAAATGCTAATCAACCTATTTCTTTACCACCTTCTCAACCAAGTCTTCCTTCAACACCTAAATCCATGACTAAAGCACTTGGTGATTACGATCTTGTTGAGAAACTCTGTGTCACTCCATCTAAGATCTCACTATGGGACTTGCTTCAGTCTACTCTAGTTTATCAAGGTATGCTTTAGGAAGCCTTGAAAAAGATCCTATTGCCTACCTCTTCTAGGTCAATGGATGTTAATACGTTGATGGCTCATATTTGTGTGGATTCACTTAATATCATATTCTATCTGCAAGAACTTCTACCCTTGGATGTGGAAAAACAAGCGAACCCTTTAATGATCATAGTTAACATTAATACTATAGGGGTGATCCCACAATACTAGTTTACAATTTTTAGTCAAACTGGACATTGAAATGATTTTTCTAACTAAATCTTCACTTTTGGGCACCTATAGTGGCTAAAATATGAGGAATTTGAAGATGTTGCAAACTAGTGATTTGTGACATTTTGTCTATAGATTTTAATTTTATTTTTTCAAAAAATTTGGAATCAGATTGTATTTCTTTTTCCATCTCCTTCGAAAACTAGTTTTTTTTAGTAAACACCATTTTTAAGGAGTGACGCTCACCATATAACACAACTTTTTTTCCATGAAGGATAAAATTCTAATTTTTTCAAATTTAGATTTGTAACTACAATATCTAGTGCTTCAAATTGGTTTCATAGTGTTTTATCTAGTGTTTCAAATTGGTTTCATAGTGTTTCATTGTATTTTTTCCTTAATCAAGTTTTGAAGTCAAACCAATTACAATTCAGACATACGCGGACTGTATAGCACATAACTTTTTTTGTATGTATTGAAATTCAAATTTTTTTTTGTGTTGGATCAAGGACTTCAATATATGGTGCACTCATATTTTTAAATTTTATTTTTTATAATTTTCTATTTTTCCACATGTGCATAACAGAGAGCTTGATTTTCGATGAAAAACCTACATTCACAAGAAATAAAAAATAAATATAATAATAAAATTAAATTTATTTAAAATTATACTTTTTGGGAAGCTTATAATAAGGACTACATACTTACAAAAAATAAATTTTAAATGAATTCATTTGATCCCCCAAAAGGTAAATCAAAAGTGGTTTTTTATCAGCATTTTAATAGGTGTACAGGAGACTCTATTATAGGTATGGTTTAAAACTAACGGGGTTCTATCCAAGGGGGTTTGATCTAAGGTAGTTTGATCAAACCCTCTTCAATTGGAATGCTTTAAATGGAACATTTTAAGGCTTAAATCATATATTTACTAAAAATATGTGATTTTAGCAAAAATCATAATCTCCTAGAAATTGTAAACCAGCTTTGTGGGATCATCCATTATAGGTATTAGATGTATCCTCATTGACATATTTTCAACCCTCAACATTTGTGGTATAGATCTACTATATACCTAAGATTAAAATTGATTCTTCCTCTTTGGCTGCTTCTTCCTTATACATTCGTGGATTTGATAACACTAGTCGACAAGCCCTAGGCACGATAATCCTGCCCTTGTGATTGAGCCCCGTTACCTTTCCCACCTTGGTTTATGTGATGCCTGGCCCCCTTACCTTACAAAATTCTCTTGGGGAGACCTTGGATTCATGCTATGGGCACTATGACTTCTACTTTACATCGTTCTCTAAAGTTTGTGGCAAACAATCAAGTGGTCACAATTAAGGCTAACCTTGAAGCTGTTCACCTTTGTGAATTGGTAGCTATTGGTCAAGCTTTAGTTATTTCCACTCTTAAGAATTGTATTTCGTCACTTACCTCTGATGCGATAGCATGTTCCTTGGCAATACCATTTGTAAATATTGTCCCTGAAGTGAATATCCCTGAGGAACAAACTAAAGCAGAAAGTCCTAAGTCTTCCCCTTCTAGTTCTAATTCTGAATCAAATGCATGTCTTGGTGATGATTGGGAATCCTTGGACTTCTCTGAATTCTTCATTGGAGAATACAAAGTGAATCCCATTCATCTTAAACTTTTAGTAACCTCAAACACCTCTGTTAAGGAAATTGATCAGACTACCATTGAGAAGGAAAGTTGTAATCCTATTCAAGACACTGGCCATTCCCCTACTAAGGAGGATAATCCTACTCTTGCTAAGGAGGTTAATGTTTGTGAATCAAATATGGTTGTGGCCTTGTAGATGCATTTGATGCTCATTGGTGGAATGATGCTCTCTATGTCTAGAACCACCATCTTCTGAAGCTTTGTGAACACATTTTGGCCCTAACTTTAAACTTGTCTCTAAATATGGATATGAGCACAAAGATTGTGGGCATAATGAACAAGGCATTTAGGTCCCTATAGAATTTGTACCTTGTAAATGTAATCTGGAGCTTAGTTTCTCAAATAAAAAATTTAAACAGAAACCATGGTTGAATTTCAACATGATTTCCACTCAATCTCATTCTCTTGAGTTCATTCATCATCCAATGTTTGCTATCTTCATTTCTTCTTCTTGTGAGAAATCAAGCTTTTCTCCACAAGAGAAAGGGTTGTTTCCTACTCCTCATTCTTTATCTAGGCAATAGTGTATCTTGATGAGGCTTCTCAAAGCCCACTTGATTACTCTTCCTCCTCCTACACATAAGAAATCTCATAAGCATGATAAAGAAAAACATTCTTTCTATGCATACCATCGAGTTCCTAGTCATTTCACTAGTGAATGTAAGGCATTGAAGATAAAATATAATAACTTCTTGACTCTGGTGTCATCACTCATCAATTTTTTGATGCACCTACCTCTTCTTCAAATGATAAGTGATATCAAGGTTTTCCTCTATCCTAACCATCCTAAGAATCTTCTCATGAGGTTTTCACACCTCCCTTCTATAGTATATTGCATGATTCTCCTCCCCTATATGCTAGGGGGTAGTGATAACTTGTTCTGGGGATGTGCATTCTTTTTAAGGACCCCCTCTCCTCTCTCTATCTTTTAAATGGTTCCTAAGGGACCCCTTTGAAAGCTTCTCCTTCAAATGAATGAATTAGTTTCTAGCTTGGGGTGACCTAACTAGACTTGTTTCATATATTCACATCTAGTTTGGGGGCAACCTCACTAGACCTATCTCTTTTGTGACTATCCTACAATGCAGCTTGCAATAGCCATAGAATTTTCTTATCAGTCTTGCTCTGCAGAACAGAGAACCTATAGAGATTCTTTGCATCAAGCTTTCTTTATAGGACTGAGCACTTGTAAGGCCCCATAAAATTATGTGGAGCCTCTCACATTTGGCTTCCTTCAAGACCAAGCACCGGGGGCACCTCCTTTGCAATTTCGAGGATCTGTAAAGCGCTTTCATCCTGTGGGATCTGATGAGGCAAAAAAAAGTCTCATCTATTAGCCAAATAAAAAACATGTATTTTTCTAAATTATGAAGTTTATCAAGACTGAGCATGATGAGGAAAGTAAAAGATTTTTAATTGGAGCAGTCAAGATTTCATCATATCTTGAAAATTACAATCTGGGTTCTTGAGAATTTTGGATAGAAATTTGGAGACAAGAAGACCAAAAAACCCCATTAAATTTTGTGAAAACCCAGTTCATGGTTTGAGAGAAAAAATCACTAGTCCATGCATCAGAATTTGTTAATTTGTTTGCTTCTATGCTCCAGAAATTCTAGAACTAATTATGATAGCATTTATGAAGAGGTTGAGTAGTCAAGGACTGTAGTTGCAAGCATTAAAGGAAATTGGAGTGACTTGGACAAAAGTTGAGAGAATATAGGGGCAATTGCAAATATATAGGGGGTTGTTCAACCCAGTTTATGAGCAGTTGAGAGTGTATAGGAGCAGATTTAAGAGTTTTAATGATAGAAGAGATCAAAGGAAGGGTTTTTCAACACTCTAACACCTTTTTGGAGTAGTTTAAAGGGATAAAAAGTAGGGATTATTGTTTTGGACAACCAAAAGAGATTGACTCAGCAAAATGGAGTGAAAACTTATCCTTTCTTTCTCCACACATATTCTTATTTTCTAGCAAGTTGTTGCATAGCTATGAGGCTCATCTTTTAGAATTTTATAAATGCATTGTAATCAAGGAATCAAGGGGGGATTAGAAAGACTTATTTTGGCCTAAGGAAATAAGATAGTTTCTAGTTTCATTTCAAGCAATGTATTTCCAGAATTTTTTAAGTAAAATTGAATTCAAGCAAAGCTTTTTATTTCCAACAAAGTGTGAAGTAGTTTAACATTTTCAATTCATGCAAGTGTGTCTTATATTAGTTTCCTTTCATGCAACTTTCCTTTTATGTAAGTGTGCTCCATAATAGATTTTATTTCTGTAAGTTTGATTGCAGAATATACTTTTAAACAAATTTTTTCCATTCTCTTTTGCATACAACCATGGACACCATCTTAAATTGATAAGTTAAATGATGAGGATTGCAATGAACCCATCATTTTTGGCGTCGTTTCTGGGGACAAGTGTCGTTAGGGAAGGGAGAAAATTAGTTTGGCAACCTTTTAGATTTAGAAGTTTCTCAAAAAACGTTCATCTCTCAAAATCCCCTCAAAATACCAGATCTAAGGAGAAACCCCTATCTATTTCAAAATATCCTTAGTTGGAGGACCATCACTCCAAGTCCTAGAAAATGATTTTTTTTAAAGAAATAATTGATGGATTATTGCTTGCAGGACGTGCAGAATACAATGAAGATATCTTATCTTCGTTACAAAAGATTGCAAAAAAGGAGACTTATTTGAAGACCTTCAAAGTCTAAGAATGGTTACATCCAATCAGATTTTTGAAGTCAAAGGAGGGTTGCCCAATCAAATATTTGAAGAACAAGGAGCTATTTCCAGTCATGCATGCAATAGATTAGAAGGAAGGATGATGCAGGAGCATCCAGTGGTGTAGGGCAATCTTGCATCACCCAAAAAAAATATTTTCTTTATTTTCTTTAGTTGTATTGAGTCTCATGATGACACTTAAGGGGTATAAGACTGTCAAGCATCAAAAATAGCAAAAAAATAAGCACTTACTATTTTTAGTAAGTAGGCCAAAATGGGATCGTATGGATGTGAAAATTTACCCCAAGGAGCAGAGAAAAAAAAATTGTGGTCACGAAAAAATCACCTCAATACCTTGCACGGTTTGGGAGAGATTAAAGTTTTCATCCTGGGAAATTTCTCCAATGGGTATGTGTAGGATCATCATGGAAAAAATAGGCCCTTAAGTGGCAAAAAATTTAGAAAAATTAGAGTTAGGCAACTTGACATAAAAATTTCAATAATTTATCTATATTATTTCAAAAATATGTAAGAATAGAATTTGTAAAAAATTGCATGTAGTTTCCAAACTACTAGGTTTATTTAAAAACAATAAAAATCTATTTGGTAAAAATTGCATGTATTACTAGGTTTATTTAAAAACAATAAAAATCTATTTGGTGAAAATTTGAAATTTCAATGCAATAGTACTTAAATTTTAGGGAAAAAATAAGAAGTAGGTGTTTGTCTGACCACCCTAACCACAATAAAATGATAATATTTTTTTATAATATTTTAGATATAAGTAGAGGACTCATTTCCTAATGTGATGCCTATTTTTTTGTAATTTTTTTTCAAGTAAATAATTAATTATGAATTTTTTATTACAACTTTAAAAAATATAAAACTCATATGTCTAACCACCTTAACTTGGTCAAAACTTCATAAAATTCAATTTTTTTTTTTTAATTTATAGTATGTGAAGCATAGAATGTGACGATGTTTCAAATTCAAAAAATGTGATATCATTTGAAAGCTATAGATGTTTTTCAATCAGCCTATGAATCAAGACTTTAGTCATAATTCAAATAGAAAATGAATAATAATTATTTATTAAATTCAAAGTAAAGCATAATTTATATTGGTGGAAAGCTGAGAATCTCCTTTAAAAACCTTTTTGTTTCATCAATTTTGGGTAAGAAAAAAGTCACACTACATACCTCTACACATACCCATCATATTGCCACTTTTTGGCCCATCATGATCTTGCACATACCCCAATGCAACTTCAAATTTAGATATAAAACTTTAGAGGCCCTAAAACAACTCAAAAAGTGGTTGAACCGACCTATGGATCTATGTGTTGTAGAGTTCATCGAGAGCTTTCCAAGGATATGCAATAATAGTGAATCGAACACCGGATCAAAAGTTATGGCCCCACAAAGTTGGTCCTCTAAAAAGTGAATTTCATAAAAAAAAATCCAGGCTATAAATCAAATGGTAGGACTTTTGGTGCCAAAACGAAAAGGGGAAATTTGAGCTTTGTAGAACATTCTAGGGTGGTTATTGAGAAAAATAAAAAGGGTTAAGTGGGGGTTGTCGGAGGTGGCCCTAATAGTGCAAATTGTGGCTTTGAATAGTAGATTTTCTTTTCAGAGTTGATTTTGTTGTAATGAATCAAGCCCATGAAGCTGTAGCAAGTAAGCTTTGAATCTGTAATTTCATTTTTTGAAAATAATTGAAAGTGGGTATTTTTCTGTCTCAAATCTTTTGTGTTGTTATCTATTGTTATTTTTGTGGGTGTGGGCCTCATCAAGTGGTATTAGAGTAGGAGTTCTTGAGCCTGTAATAGAGCATCGAACATGAGGCAGTTGCAATAGGACCTATGAGTGTGGGTGGAGTTCAAAATGCCTCCAAGACTTACCCAGTATGGAAAAGGTAGAGGCCGAGGTGGTGGAGGAAGAGATCCACCTAGAGATGAAATTAAATCCCTTAAAAGGCAATTAGAAACCTTGCAACAAGAGGTTCGAAGAAGAGATATGCAATGAGACAGAGATGAAAGTGAAGATGAAATGGAAGAAGAAGAGAAGGATCTAATGTATTCTAGAGAAACAAGATTGTTGTGAGTGATTTCAAGCATTGGGAAGATACCTAAAATGGAGGTTTCAACTTTTAGTGGAAATCTAAATCCTGAAGAATTGATCGATTGGATCAATGACATGGAGGAATTTTTTGAGTTTGAGGAGATTGAAGATCCTCATAGAGTGAGGTTTGCGAAGGAAAAATTGAAAGTTCATGCCAGTATATGGTGGAAAGAGGTCCAGTTAGAAAGAGGAAGACAAGGGAAAGATAAAATTTCCATATGGGACAAAATGGTGTCAAAATTGAAGAAACAATTTATTCTAGCTGATTACGAATTGGAGTTGCTCAAGAAGATGCAGAGTTTGAGGCAAGGAACAAGGACAGTGAAAGAATACACAGAGGAATTTCACAAGGTCCTGATTCAGATAGGACATTCTAAGGCGAATAAAGAGAAAGTTGCTCGTTATATTAACGGGTTGAAGCTAAGCATACAGGAAGAATTAGTGTGACACCCCTCCGATTTGTTATGTTTTCTTGATAGCTCAGATACTTTGTTAGACTATATTTTATGTTATGGTTATTCTATCGCTGACAGTGGAGCGATGATAGACTATATTGATGTGATGACACATTATATGCATGGTGATTATGTTTAATATGCTTTATGTTTGCATAGATGCTTAGTTGTGATGACATTGCTATATTTGCTTATCATACTTTAATTGATATATTATCTCATCAGTTGATGTGACATTGTATTGGTGAAGAGAATGGTATTGCATCACTCTCTTGCGAGTGCCCTGTAATTTTCACGATTCTCTCTTCATAGTGTGAAAGAATTACTATCGGTATACATGTACGACATTTACTTGTTTACAGGATTGCAGGTATAGGACATTAGCTTCACCTGATTTCACAAGTCTTAGCATGTCCACTACTCAACAGTAATATTGGGAGATAGTAACGGGCTACCTAGTCATACCTTTACCCTAGTATAGTGTGTCATCAGTTTAAGTTTTGGTCTTAGCCTTATCATTGTTGTTCTGGGTATTTTATTATTGTGCAAATTTAATTTGGTAGATTAAATGTGTATTTGATTTAAATATTTAATTAATTGAATTATTGTTGTGAATGCTTTAGAATAAATAAATAAATAAATTTAAGTTGGTTATGTTGTTGAGTAAATTTTATTATTAAAAATAAATGGTAATTAAATAACTAAGAATATTTAAATTGGTTGCAATTAGTAAATTTTTTATTTTATTTAAATGCATGTGGATGGAAAATATCTGGGTTGTTGAGGGAAAAGATATTTTGTTTGGGATAACTGTGAGTTAGAAATTTTTTATCTAGTTGTTGAAAATTCATTCTCGGAAGAGATATTTGGGAAAAGTAAAGAAAGTTGTTTCACGGGAGTTTTTATGTGGGTTGTTGAAAATTGGTGAGGAAATTATGGATCTCTTTGAGGAATTGTTTTAGAATTTTGTTGTAGAATTTTTGGCTGTGTATTGTGTATTTTCTAGAAAGAGGAAAATTTACTAGAGGAAGTTTTGGCTACATTGGCAATTTGAAGTTACAGAGAAGCTCGGCAACAATTCTCGAGGCAACAGTTTCTTCTAGAATAGGTTCCTTTACTATTTTTGTGAATTTTGTATTGAAAAGTTATTTTATTACTGTAATGCAAATTTGAAATGTTTAGGAAAGGATTTTTCAATACTGTAGAAGTTCTTGTTTCTTTCTTTTAAAAGATTGACGTGAAAGTGAAACCTCTGTAGAAAACAATTAAAAAATTCTCTATGTAATTTGTTCATTCGAAATAGATTGATACAAAAAGAATTATAGATCTTTGTAGAAAATCATTATTTTGTTTGGTTTCCCTATTTCTTTAAATTATCTGGGAAAATGAATTCTCTGATTTTTCTCTGTAGAAAAAAACTTCTTCTGTGCAATTTGTTTGCTCAATTTGAATCAATGTTGAAATTATTTATATATAAATATATACATATATATTGAAATATATATGTATATGTACATATATATATGTACATATATATATATATATCTGTGTGTTTGTATGTATATGTATATATATATATATATATGAGTTTAATTTATTTTAACACTGTTATTTTAAATGCAAGAAATCATCGTGCGGCGAAATTTGATGGTACAGGAAATAATCGATGTAAAATTTATTTAGGTGTTTCTATTAAAACACGCAGTAAATGTGTGTTTATGTATAAGGTTGGGGAGTTGCCCCCACAACAGCTCATATGAGAGGCACGCTGTGGGAGGCAATGCTCAGCACTGCTCACCCACAGCACACCCCTCATATGGGTGTGGTTGTGACCAATGCCCCAACACAGCCTTCATAGGTTGTTGAAACCTGTGCGTGCTTCTGAGTTCTAAGTATATGATTTTCGATTTGGGGTTTTCTTTTATTATATTTGTTAGGTTATAAAATATTGATACATATATATATATATAATATAAGATATATGTTATTTATAATACATATTTTATATAATATATATATGTGTGTGTGTGTGTGTGTGTGTGTGTGTGTGTGTATGTTTTATATATATACATTTGTTTGGAAATTGTATTGTAGTTATTTGTAAATGAAAATGGGGAGAAAGTATAAATATCCTTATAATTAAATTTGTAATTAAATAATATATTAATAGGTATATATATAATTATATCTAATTATATATATACATATTATATATATATATTTATTTAATGTGTGAGTAATACAATAATTATTAGAATAAGTATGATTAATTAAATTAAATGATTTAATTGTTTTATTGTGCAATAAAGTTAATTTTATGAGTACTTGTGGAAACTATAAGATGTACAATTAGTTTTCTTCGTTGTTAAATTGTATGTTGGAACTATATTTCAATGGTGCATTTTAAATATGCGAAAGTGATTGTATGGATTTAGGAAATTCGAATGATAGCACTTCTTTAATTGCTTGAAGTTGTATTTATAAAAGCACGTGTTTTTGTAATTGTGTACTAGGGGGAGTATTTGATGTTGTGGAAAATCTAAGTCTTCCAGAGTTGTAATTTGTGAAAAGGGGTTGTTGTAACTTTAGTTCACCTTTTGAGTTTTCTTGGGTAGTGCACGTATTGGGATTTAGTGTTGGACATCCGTAGGGATGTGCTATCTCTTGTGTTATGTTATTATCAGTTTGTGCATTGTCTACCCTTGGCATGTAGTTTGAATTATGAGTTGTTGATAGGGGAGTGGCTTTCAGTGAGGGTCGGGACACAAAGTGGTCCCAAGACAACTCATGTGGGAGTCAGTATAATCAAGTGGGAATTAAATAATCTATTAGCTTAACACATATAACAAGATATTTAGCCTTGCTCATTAGCTTAAGGGCTTGTATGAGACTTGAGATGAGTCGGGAGGCCTGGAATGGCTAGATCGTTATCTTTTCTTCTCGAAAGATAACCGATTTCGCACTAGTATGCATGTGGGGCCGGAATCGTGAGAGGTTACCAGGATAACCCTATAGGGGGGCCGGGACCTAGGAAGATCTCCTTTGGACAACCAATGCAACCTTTGTGATGACACTCCTCCTATGACAACAGTCAATTTATTTTTATTGGGTTTATAATTGATTCAATGATTCTAGAAGCAATGTGATCATAGTTCTTGGTTATTTGTACTATGAGTATTATGTATGTTGCCTGTGTCTAGAGGTAGTAGGATTGCCTTGATTACCTATTACTATCTCCTAGCACAGGGGTTGGGCCTACGGGTACCAGATGGTTGGGTGGCGTGCATCTTACACTATTGAGTTTATTTTCCGTTCGTGATGGCGAGCTCTTCTTGTTTGAGGAGCTCATATGGTTCTCTGGAGTTGTTATTCTCTTTCTTCATTGTAACTGTGGTTCATTATGTATAATTGTAATACCTCATTTGTATCGAGGTGGACCTTTGTGATGTAATTGTAATAATATTTATGATCTATTCATTATTGGATTTAATGGTGTTGTATCTTTGGAAATATGTTCAATACATTTCTATGTGTTAGATTTATCTTGCAATGGTTTAATGTTGTGTTGTAAGGTGTATCTTGAGTTTAATATTTATATGCTATGGTTGGTTACATTTTATAAGTAATGGTGTTCACATGTAGACATGTTGCATAGCCTAGAGGATGTATGTGGTTAGAGTAGGATACTTTACTCGTCTTGTTTTAACTTTTAAGAAAAAAAAAATAGTTGTGCTTCCGCAGTATTGCATAGTCCTCTAGGTTGTGGGATGGGGTTTTACAATTAGCACTAGTAAGAATGACCACCATTGAGGACGCTTATCAATTTTCTCTAAAATTTGAACGAATTAACAAGAGGTTTGAGAAAAAACAATGAGGTGGAGGCCGTGGAGGAAAGACTGGTGGATGGTCATATGGAGGTCAAAATGAAGATCAAAATAAGGGTGAAGGCTCAATAGCGATCAGGACCAAAAAGGAGATAACACCTACCATCCTCGTGATCAGAATAATGGAGACCAAAGAGGAAGGGGAAGATCTGGATGAGGACCGGAAAGAGGAGGCTTCTATGGAACTTGTTTCCACTAGGGAGAAGAAAGACATAGAGCCTATGAGTGTCCTCAACATCAAGGAAGGAAAAATAAAAGACTTGAGGGTAATGCACGAGTTGCACATGTTGATGAAGATGTTGAGTCTTCACATTCCAATGATGCAGAAAGAGGAGAGGTTCTTGTTACTAGAAGAGCCTTGTTGAATGAGGAGAATGAGCCAACTCAAAGGAAGAATTTGTTTCGCACCAGATGTAAATGTGAAGGTAAATTTTTCAATGTTATTATTGATGGAGGTAGTATTGATAACCTTGTTTCAAAAGAAATGGTTAGTAAGTTGCAGTTGGAGAGAAGAAGGCATCTGAACCCATTCCAATTTTGCTTGGTTGTAGAAGGACCATAAAGCCTTGGTAAATGAACAATGTCTGGTAAAATTCAAGATTGGAAATTACCATGATGAGGTATTATGTGATATTATGCCTATGGATGTTTGTCATATGTTGTTAGGCAGACTGTGGTACTTTGATCGACGAGCAATACATGATGGACATGCCAACACCTATTCTTTGACAAAGGATGGAGTTTGTCATAAGTTGAAGCCCTTGAAAGAGGCAGAGGAAAAGGTATGCAGTAATGCAAGAATTTGTTTGGTTGATGGAAGAAAGTTCCTAGAAGGTATGAAGCATGAGCATATGTGTTTTGTAATGATCCCTAGAGTTGATAAAGAAGATACTACTGAGGTACTTGTAGGGGTTTCAGATTTGTTAAATGAGTTTCAAGCTATTATTTCTGATAATGTACCTGAAGGTTTTCCTCCAATAAGAAATATTAGTCATCAGATGTACCTGATTCCTAGAGCTAGTTTTCTGAATAAGGCAGCCCATCATATGACTCCAACAGAGAATGAAGAGTTGAACATAAAAGTGCAAAAATTGTTGCGAAAAGGATTGATTAGGGAGAGTTTGAGTCCATGTGCAGTACCTATAGTACTAGCACCAAAGAAATATGGGGAATGGCGGATGTGTACAGACTCTAGAGCCATCAACAATATCCCCATCAAGTATAGATTTCCCTTGCCAAGAATGGATGACATTATGGATTGTTTGAGTGGAGTTGAGGACTTCACGAAGATAGATCTATGAAGAGTGTAAATGACCAAATCCGAATTAGAGAAGGATATGAATGAAAGACAACCTTCAAAACCAAGGAGGGATTGTACGAGTGGTTAGTCATGCCTTTTGGGCTAACCAATGCACCAAGCACATTTATGTAGCTTATGAATGAGGTATTGAAAGAATTTTTAGGAAAATTTGTTATTGTTTACTTGGATGATATTTTGATTTTCAGTAAGACATTGGAGGAGCACTTGATGCATATTCGAAGAGTTTTTGAGAAGCTAAGGGAGGAGAAGTTGATTAATTTGAAGAAATGTAGTCTTGTGAAGAGAGAGTTGGTGTATCTAGGATTTTTTGTTTCAGCGGAGGGTCTTAAAATGGATCTAGAGAAGGTGAGACCTATCATTGAATGGCCTACCCAAAGGAATGTTATGGAGGTAAGATCATTTCATGGTCTAGCAAGTTTTTACAGAAAGTTTATCAAGAATTAAGTAGTATTTGTGCACCTTTAACTGAAGCAATGAGAGGGGATAGAAAAGAGTTTAATTGGACTATCGGAGCAGCCAAAAGTTTTGATATGTTGAAGAAAGTTATAGAGCAACCTATTTTGGTACTTCCAGATTTTAATAAGGTCTTTCAGGTAGATTGTGATGCTAGTGGCACTGCCATAGGAGCTATTTTGAGTCAAGAAGGTAAGCATGTTTCCTATTTTAGTGAGAAGTTAATGATGCTAAAAAGAAATATTTTGTCTATGATCAAGAGTTTTATGCTATAGTTCAGGCTTTGAAGAAATGGAGACACTATTTGTTTCCAAAAAAATTTGTTTTATAAACTGATCACCAAGCCTTATAGTATCTCAATAGTCAAGGAAAGGTGAATCAAAGGCACTTAAAATGGGTTGAGTTTTTGCAGAGTTATACTTTTTTTTAAGCACAGGAGTGGAAGGTCAAACAGAGTTGTAAATGCCTTAAGTAGAAGGAAAAATTTGTTGATAGAGATGAATATAGAGGTTGTTGGGTTCAATGAACTCAAGAGTTTGTATCCAGAAGATCTAGAATTTGCAGAAGCTTGGAAAGCTTGTTTGGAACCTGTTACATTGGATAGGACAAGATGGTTGGATTTCTTAATCCAATATGGGATGTTGTTTAGAGGAAGCCAATTGTGCATTCCAAAGAGTTCTATGAGGGAGAATCTAATTAAGGAGAAGCATAGCGGAGGATTGGCTAGACATTTTGGTCGAGATAAGACCATTGCTCTTGTCAGTGAGAATTATTATTGGCCACAATTACAAAAAGATGTGAAGAAGTTTGTACAAAGTTGCAGAGTATGTTAGATGGTGAAAGGAACAAGTCAGAATACTGGATTGTATCAGCCATTACATGTACCTGAGAGGCCATGGGAGGGTATTAGCATGGATTTTTTTCTTGGATTTCCAAGGACACAGAAAGGGCATGATTCCATATTTGTGGTGGTGGATAGATTTTCAAAGATGGCACATTTCATTCTGTGTCATAAGACTAATGATGTTGTTCATGTTGCAGAGTTTTTTTTCAGAGAGGTGGTGAGACTACATGGTCTACCAAAGAGTATAGTCTTAGACAGAGATACCAAATTTATTGGTTATTTTTGGAGGACATTATGGAAGAAGCTAAAGATAGATTTGAAGCTTAGTTTTGCACACCATCCACAAATTGATGGACAAATAGAGGTGGTGAATAGAATTTTGGGAAACCTACTAAGATGCTTAGTCGGAGATAAGCCCAAGGGATTGGATTTGATTATACCAAAGGTGGAATTTTCTTACAATAATTATGTCAACAAGAGCACTGGTAAATCAACATTCCATATTGTATATGGGAGTAGTCCAAGAACTACTTCTGAACTAAGAAAGATGGATAAGGGGGAGAAGAGTAGTGCTGAGGCTGAAGATTTTGCTGAGCACCTGAAGAATTTGTACAAAGAGGTGAAGAAACATATCAATAAGATGAACTCACAATATAAGTCTTAGGCATATCAGAAAAGGAGATATAAGGAGTTCTAGGTAGGAGATGAATTCATGGTTCATTTGCGAAAGGAAAGGTTTCTAGTTGGTACATACAACAAGTTAAAGAGGAAGAAGTTTGGATCGTGCAAGATCCTAAAGAAGCATGATTCAGGAAATGCTTATGAGGTAGAGTTTCCTAGTGGAATAAACATTTCTCCTATGTTCAACATTGCTGATTTGATAGAGTATCATGAAGGTGATATAGAGGAGGGGTTGATTAATGAATAGTTGAAAATTCTAGCACCTATTTCAGAGATGGAAGAGATAGAAGAAATCCTGGATAGTCGTGTGGGTAGAAGCACAAGAAACAAGCAATATGCAGAGTACTTGGTGAAATGGAGAGGAAGGCCCACTGAAGATTCATCATGGTTATCTGAGGTTGAGGTTAATCGTATTGGTTTCCCTCTAACTCCTAAGAAGTGATAGGGTCACTTTTCAAATTACCCTGGGTGTCTGATGCAGAAGCATCCAGCGGTGTAGGGAAATCTTGCATCACCAAAAAAAATGTTTTCTTTATTTTATTTAGTTGTTTTGAGTCTCATGATGGCACTTAAGGGGTATAAGACTATCAAGAATCAAAAATAGCAAAAAATAGACACTTACTATTTTTAGTAAGTCAGCCAAAATGGGCTTTGTATGGATGTGAAAATTTACCCCAAGGAGCAGAGTAGAAAAAAAAATTGGTCGCAAAAGAATCACCTCAATACCTTGCATTGTTTAGGAGAAATTAAAATTTTTGTCACAGGAAATTTCTCCAATGCAGCTTCAAATTCAGATATAAAACTTTAGAGGCCCCGAAACAGCTCAAAAAGTGGCCGAATCGACCTACGGTGGGTTCACATGTTGTAGAGCTCGTCGAGAGCTTTCCAAGAATATGCAATAATAACGAATCGAACACCTGGATCAAAAGCTATGGCCCCGCGAAGTTGGTCCTCTAAAAAGTGAATTTCATAAAAATTTCTTCCCAGGCCAAAAATCAAACAATGAGACTTTTGGCGCCAAAACAAAAAGGGGAAATTTGAACTTTCTAGAACATTCTAGGGCAGTTATTGGGGAAAATAAAAAGAGTTAAGTGGGGGTTGTCGAAGGTGGCCCTGATAGTGCAGATTGTGGCTCTGAATTGTAGATTTTCTTTTCAGAGTTGATTTTGTTGTAATGAATCAAGCCCATGAGGTTGTAGCATGTAAGCTTTGAATCTATAATTTCATTTTCTGAAAATAATTGAAAGTGGGTCATTTTTCTATCTCGAATCTTCTGTGTTGTTATCTATTGTTGTGATTTTTTTGGGTTTTGGGGATGTGGCCCTCATCAAAGGATTGCAAGATCTCTCCAATTAGCCCATGTATTTGCTAGAATTAGAAATCATGGAGAAATTTTCCACTTCAAAGGAAGGTGATGCATTGAGTTTCAAAATTTTTGTCATCTTCTTTTCATTCTCTTCTCTCAAAAAATTGAATGCATGAAAAAAATACTTTGAGAAAGGGAAGATATTTTTCAGAACTAGTTAATGGTTATGTGTAACCTCTCTACGTCATTAAGTAGAGTAGGTTAGGGTAGGTTTTATTTTTGCAAATAAGTGCTTTGCACATGCTATTTCCTCTTCTCTAAGGCTGTAAGCGAGTACTTTTCTATACAAGTTGTTGCTCTAAAAACTTGTAGTAGCAGATAGTTTGGCATTATGGATGACTAGTTAGTGTGCAACAAAAATAATGATGAAGCAATCTAAGTTGGTATTCAATGTAAAAGATCAAGTTGCAGCTTTCAAAAGTTGAAGAAATTATTTGCATGTAGCATGGAGAAAGTGAACTACAACTCATGTATGATGGTTGCATGGAAAACTGAGATAAAATTAGGAGCTGTCAGGAGCTACCTAGAGCAACTACTAAAAAAAAATGAATTTGAAGACTCATTATGAGTTGCAAAGGGACCTGCAACATTTTAGATGTAGGGGAGATGATGAGACAAAAAATATCTCATCTATTAGCCAAATAAAAAAAAATTATTTTGCTTAATTATGAAGTTTATCAAGACTGAGCATGATGAGGAAAGTAAGAGATTTTCAGTTGGAGCAGTCAAGATTTCATTATATCTTGAAAATTACGATCTAGGTTCTTGAGAATTTTGGATAGAAATTTGGAGACAAGAAGGAAAAAAAACCCATTAAATTTCATGAAAAATTCAGTTTGTGGTTTGAGAGAAAACTTCACCAGTCCATGTGTCATAATTTGTTTGCTTCCATGCTCCAAAATTTTTAGAATTTGTTCATTTGTTTGCTTCTATGCTCTGGAATTTCTGGACTAAGTACATGACAACATTTATGAAGAGTTTGAGCAGTCAAGGGATAGTAGTTGCAAGCATTAAAGGAAATTGAAGTGACTTGGACAAAGGTTGAGAGAATATAGGGGCAGTTGCAAATATTTAGGGGGTTGTTCAACCTAGTTTATGAGTAGTTAAGAGCGTATAGGAGTAGATTTAAGAGTTTTAATTATAGAAGAGATCAAAGAAAGGCTTCTTCAACACTCTAACACCTTTTTGGTGTAGTTTAAAGGGCTGAAAATAAGAGATTATTGTTTTGGGCGACCAAAAGAGATTGATTCAACAAAATGGAGTGAAGACTTATCCTTTCTTTCTCCACACATGTTCCTATTTTCTAGCAAGCTATTGCATAGCTATGAGCCTCATCTTTTAGAATTCTATAAATTCATTGTAATCAAGTAATCAAGGGGGGATTAGAAAGTCTTGTTTTGGCCTAAGGAAATATGATAGTTTCTAGTTTCATTTCAAGCAATGTATCTCCAAAAAATTTAGAGTAAAATTGAATTCAAGCAAGTTTTTCATTTCCAACAAAGTGTGAAGTAGTTCAACATTTTCAATTCATGCAAGTGTGTCTTATATTAGTTTCCTTTCATGCAACTTTCCTTTTATGCAAGTGTGCTCTAGAATAGGTTTGATTTTTGCAAGTTTAATTGTAGAATAAACTATCAAGCAAGTTTTCTCCATTCTCTTTTGCATATAGCCATGGACACCGCCTTGGATTGATAAGTTAAATGATGAGGATTTCAACGAACCTATCAGGATCTCATTGTTCAACTTTGTAGGATCGAGCACCTATAGAGCCTTTTGTTCACCTTCTGTAGGTCTAAGGGTGTACGATGCAAATTTTTTCAACATCTCTATAGGACCAAGCACCTATGGAGCCATCTCTCTTGGAATTTTCATTCCTTTCTAGCTCCTACCTCTCTCTATGAAATTGTATTCTCTTTTCTCTTCAATATCTTTCTACTTAGAATTATGTATAGCAGATTGAAGACTTGCATCTTCTTCATCCTGAGTATATATTTTTTTCTCTCTTTGACATTGGTTGCTTCCATGAAGTTTGGGTGCATTATTCTCTTGAAGTAATCAATCCTTACATTCTTCTCTCTATTTAACAATTCTTCTATATGTTATTTCTTAATTTGGGGGTGACACATAGTACTGAGATAACCTTTTACATCGAGGTATCTTTCACTTGTTGACTCAAATATTGTTAGTTTGTTGTGTGCTTGTGTGTATTTGTTTTTATATGTTCTAACCCCATGATGTAATGAATTTTTATGTTCTAACATTGTTGTCTTGTGCAGGTATCTCTTGTCTAATGTGTTTGTTTTGTAGGTCTTTAGCCTAGGGGCATGCTTCCTTGGTTCAAAGAGTTATCTACTTCATCTACAGTATCCTTTTGGCATCATGATGATTTTTATGTTTGGTAGATTTCCCTTAACGTGCATATTAGTGTAGATTCATATGTCCGTTAAAGTGGGGGAAAAATGTAATGTCGTAAAATTGCACCCCTTGCAATTTCACATACATTCTTGTATCCACTTTAATGTCCATTCTCTTAGCATCTATGTAGGCTCATTTTAGCCCTTGCATCAACCTTTTACCCTCTCATGATGCTCAAGACCCCTTTTTAGAAGCTACCCTTTGCGCGTCAGCTTTGTGTCAAACCTTGTGCTCTTTTTGTTCTTGTCATTTTGTAGCATAATGTGTCTGGACACCACCACGCATAGACATTTTTGCACCATGCTAGCATCCTGTGACATTTCGATATTCATATGATCATTTTTTGAGTTCCTTTCCACTTGTCAGCTAATTTTGTTAGTGGTAATGACTCGAGATGCCTTGTAACGGCTCGAGAATGTTCTTTACCCTCCTATTCTCTCTTTTAATTCTATCTTTTCAATCTATTTTGGTATTCGAGATTCTCTCTAGATTCTTGGCTTCTCTCTTGGACATTCTCTCTTGTCTCTCTTTTTCTCTCTTGAACTTACACAGCTCTCTATAGCTTGCTACAACAACACTCTCATGTTCTTGCAACACTCTTTGCAACTCTCTTGGCTCACACAGTTGTCTCTTTCTCTCTTTCGCTTGCTTAAGCCTTGCAGGTGATAGCTTATTTACCTTGTATCTTTGAGCATCTTGGGATTTGTCACATCCTCTTTCTAAGAATTTTATTATTTTTTCTATCTATCTATCTATCTCATGATACAGGTTCTCCTCCTTGAGCAGGGATTGTTTTTATCACTTTGTCTTTTCTTACTTTTTTCATTTTCTCTACTTATACAACTTTCCATTGAGGTGGGAACACCAAAATGGGGGTTTGATTGCACAAGACCCTAAACAGCCCCAACATTTTTCCCTTGGTCTTATGTGTGTAGGCATTGAAGATATTCACTTGTTGGAAGCTTCATCACTTGGTTTGTTGTGAGCACTTTCTTTATCCTCTTTAATATTATCATTTACTTTACTTTATTTTAGTTCTATCATATTCTATTACTATTCTCACATTTCAAGATTTCTTAGCAATCAGAGTAGTAGTCACTCTGTTGTTTTTGAGACATTCTTAGTTTTTAGTCTGTACGGGACACCAATGTGCCTATGGGACTCCAGCATGTCATGTTGTAGTCTAAACTTCGTGTCGTTGTCCTTTGGCCAAAAACTTGCTAGTTTGTTAAAAAATCCTCTATGATGTACTCTTTCTAATTCTAGAACTATTGCTTTGTTCCTTGAGGTAGTTTAAGGTAGTTCGCTCCCTAGGATTCTCTTGAGAATAAAGAGACTCATGATCAGTGAATCCTCCTCTACAAAATTTAAAATGACCTTTAAAAGTAGGGATGGTTTATATCAATGGTTGGTGATTCCATTTGGATTATCAAGTACACCCAACACATGGATGACAAATTGAGTGTTTGTTAAGTATGTTACCTACATTTTGAGTTAGCCCAATTTTAATTTTATTGTCAAAAGTATTGTCAAGTGCCAAATCTCGTCATGATAATCTAATTGTGCAAGCATATTCAACTACCATGAGGGTTAAACTATTTTCCCAATTGAAAATATTTCTTTACCTATGTTCTCACACAAGTTTAGTGTTGCCACACTTATTTAACCTTGTCAAATCAAAAATTAAAATATCACAAACTTTGTAAGATGGAATAAATGGTTTTATAGAGGCATTCCTAGCATTATTGAAGATATTAAGGAAAATTTAAAGTTGAAATGCTTCCTGGAATGGGAGATTTTAAAAGTTCAAATTTTAGGTGGGAGGTTTACAAAAATAGTCAAAATTTGAGTTACGAATATCTACAGTAGATATAAATGATGGTTTTATATCTCAGGATGTTATACATCATTTATTTAAAATTTCATACAAAAATGATTCTCTAGTTGAAAGTTTTCAATTTTCAAACTTCCTCGTGAAATCATGAATTTGAGTTTTAAAGTTACAAAATTCTCTTGAAAATCATTTTTTTATTTTAAAATAAATTATTTTCAAAAATTTGAAGAGGTTAGAAAACCTCTATGAGAACCCATAATAAATATAAAATCCAAAAGTTAATTTATCATTATTTTAATAAGTTTTAAGAGTTTTGTAGTGCCCAAAATGGTTGGTTGAACCTCTTTAAAGGTTGATTCACTATGAACTTCACATTAAATGGAGGTTTGAATAATCGTCAGCATTTTATATCAGTTTTAAAATGAACTATGGAAGCTTATGGGAGTTTCAAAACCTATCTATTCTACCGAAAGCTAGCCAAATTCAACTAGTGAAGCATGTTATTTCTTTCCTATATGCAGATTCACTAGAACCTCTGCCAACATCCTCTTCACTTATGCTACGATGGAAGTTGTGAATTGGGTGTGAAGAAACAAGTTATGTAGATCATTATAGCTTTGAGCTCCATAATGTTGGATTTTAATCCCAACCACTGCATTTATTCCTCCTATGTATGTTTTTCCAACAATCATTTCTCTTTCCATTCTCTCACATGCGTATATGATTACTTTAGATTTGTATTTAATGCAAAATCTTCACCTTTAGATTTTCTTTGTTGGCTATTAAATCAACATTTAATTGTAATTAAAGTTTTTGGTTTTCCCTCCATTTGTTGGGTTCTTTCATAGCTTATGCAAGAAGCTTTGTATTGTCTTTTTGTGTGGGTGAGAAAAATAAACTGAAAAAGAGAATGAATAGAATGTAAGTAGGGTAGAAAAGAATAGGAAGATGGTTGTACAAACAACATGAAAAATCTCAAAATAGGGGATTTTCATTTTGTTTTGTTTTGGGCATAGAAGAGGAGTAGCTTTGTTATTGCACAAGCAATATTTTGTATGAATTTCATTATTAATATAAAAAGTTATTTGGAATTCATCCCCTACTCTTCTTTGCATTTTTTTTTGTTTTGTTTCTACTCTACCTCTGTCCAACACATGGTATCAAAGCCAAAGGTTAATCAAAGAAATTTTTAAGTAGAGTTGGAGGTTTTTAGAGCAGGTCTTCAAGGAGCCAAGGTATTCTCACTGTCAACAATGGTAGCAAGCACAAGATTGACAAACCCACAAATATCATAATTTAATGGAAAGAACTATGACTACTGGGAAATCACCATGAGGGCATTATTTTTCTCACAATATTTATGGGAGCTAATAGAGAATGGTTTTCCAGAACCAGTTGATGTAGCAGCATATAATGCATTAACTCAAGAAGAGAAGGATTTATTGAAAGATACTAGGAAGAAAGATTCGAAATCCCTTTTCTTTATCCTCCAAGGAGTCCATGAGAGAATTTTCCCAAGGATTGCAATAGCAACAAGGTCCAAACAAGCATGGAATATACTTCAAACAACCTATCAAGGTATGGAAAAAGTTAAGACAACTAAACTACACGTACTAAGAAGGGATTTTGAAACAATGTACATGAAGGATAATGAATCAGTAGATTCATTCTTCACCCAAATCATTGGACTGGTAAATCAAATCAGATCACATGATGAGACACTTGAAGATATGAGAGTGGTTGAAAAGATTCTAAGAAGTTTTCCCACAAAATTTGAGTCAATTGATGTAGCCATAGTGGAAACAAAGAACCTCTCATAGTTTTCAGTTGATGAGCTCCATGCATCTCTTATTTCACATGAAGATAGGCTGAGTAGGTCAGCAAACACATCGTTGGAGTATGCATTCAAGTCACAAGTTACAATCATCCATGGTAGAGGCAGAGGAAGAATAAATTTCAAAGGTAGAGGAAGAAATTCTCATAGAGGTGGAAGAAGCATCCCATCAAGCTCATGAAGTGGAAGAGGTAGCAGCCATAACCCAACTCAAAATGCATCTCAAAATAAGCCTCAAGGCCAAAGGTATGATAAATCTCAAGTCCAATGTCACTATTGCAAAAAATATGGGCATTATTTGAATGAATTTAGAAAGAAACAATATGATTCTAGATAACAAAATGCAAATTTCACAAAAGAAAACCAAAACCAAAAGCCAGAACAAAGCACTATGTTTTTGGCATGCAATGTTGCACAAGCAAATGAAAAAGATGTATGGTTCTTAGACACAGGTTGCAACAATCATATGACATGGAATTTAGAAAAAATTTATGTGGACATTGAAAAAGTACACTTTTTCCTTGCTTGATTTGGGAATAATTAATGATAAATTGGACTTAATATCACCTTAATCTAGTGTTGTGAGGTGTTTTATGCATCCACACTAGGTCTTGGGCCCATTTTAAGCTAAATTAACTTAACTTTTCCTTAATTCAATGTTGTAAAATGTATTTAATTATATTCCCAAGGCTTGTAAAATAAACTTAATCTTAATCTAGTGTTGTAATGTGTTTTACACATTCACATTGGATGTTGTGCCTTTCTAGGCTAAGTGGACCTCATTTTAATATTGTAAAGTGTATTTAATCACACTTTCACATTTAAATTTGTGTCTCTAGCCCTAATTTCCATGTACATCATCATTAATAGGCCCCTATGAGCCCATATTGTGCATCCCGAGGCTTATTTTGATAAAAAAACTCGACTATATCAACATATAAACTTGATTTCTTCACTCCTCGACATCCCAGTTGGAAAAAGAGTCTTTGTGGGACCCGTTTTCCACTTTGGGAAAATGAGTCCCATCCAGGTGGGACTAAGTCGCCCGGAGTGGTGAATTAGTCCCATTTGGGCTATTTTTGAGGTTTAAGCGAGAAAAATTGGGTTTTAAGTTTAATTTTCCTCCATGTCGGCATTGGGGATCAAATTAATAGGAATTTTAGGTGGATTTCCTATATAAACAACCTTCTAAACCCTAAGTCATCATTCATTATCTCTCTCAAGTCAAGAAAGCTAGGGTTTTAGTATTTTAAGTCATCAAGATAGTTTTCTAAGACATGCAAGGGCATATTCTTCATCCATTGTTGTAGAAAATCAACCTCTATCATCATGGAAAGTCTCTACTTGCATTATTTCATGCTTCATTCTCTTATTTCATTATTTTGGTTTAATCACCTAAAAGGGGTTTGACCAAGGAAAACCCCCATGCTCTAACATTCAATACTCTCTCTCTCTCTCTCCTTGTGTGATTACAAATCTAGGTACCTTGAAGGCTTGTGATCATCGAAGAATAAGATGCAAATTTGTTGAAGACATCTCCTCATTGGATAGGTCAAAATATCCACAAAAGTCACTTACAGTGCCAAAAACTAGGGTTTAAGATCTAGATACCTGGAGGAACAGAAAGTGCAGACCGAGAGCTTCCGTTTCCACTTTTGAATTTCCCAAAATCTAGAAGTGGACTAAGTCACCATCAGTGGTGTATGAGTCCCACTGCTAGGCCTAAAAAAGGGTTTTTGCAGTTCTGAGTACCCTTTTGTCTGAAACCTATTCTGACAAAATTTCTCGGAAATAGGACTAAGTCGCCCAGCTTGGCGTAAGTGTCCCACTAGGATTCAACAGTGATTCTTGTAGGATTCTAGAGCTCCTCTCCATCACTTTCAAGTTTCCAAGTGCACCTCTTCAGTTTCATTAATTTATGTTATAGTTTGTTTTCAGTTTTAGTTCATTTTGCATATCGTATTATGTTTTCAAACATTTTGCATTTTCTTAGTTTTGCATCAATAGTTTATCTTCGTTATCACTTTATAGCCTTAAGAACAATCTCCTTTGAAAGATTTCAATATCTATTACATTGGAATCTAATGGAATTTTTCTTGAGCACGTGAACTTTGCGAAATCAAATTCCTCTTCTTCATTCCCCTTTTAGGTGTGGATAAGGGAAAGTTGTGCATTCTATTTCCATAGTCCACATTTTCTAGTTTGGATGAGAGTGTAAAATCTAATGTAACATTGGGAAATGACAATAAAGTAGAATTCAAAGGAAAAGGGAACATCAACATTATAACTAAGAAGGGGGAGAAAAAATATATAACTAATGTTTATTTTGTTCCCGGTTTAAAACACAATTTAATGAGCATTGGGTAGCTTGTTCAACAAGGGTATAGAGTATTTTTCAAAAATGGAGAGTGTACAATTCTAGACAAACTTCCAAGCAATTAGTTCATTTCCAAGGTTCAATTGACCAACAATAGGATGTTTCCCCTAAGGTTAAAACCATATTTGAGTGTAGATTGTGCTCAAGCACAACACTCAATGTCTCCACAAGTGGGTAAAGAAGAAAATGTAGCAATCCTACAAACAATCTTTCAAGAAAAAATAAAAGATGAAAATTGGCTTTGGCATCTAAGATTTGGGCATTTAAACTTTGGAGCTCTAAATTTGCTTCATAGGAAAAGCATGTTCAAGGGATTGCCTCTAATAGAGAAACCAGAAAGAGTATTTGAAGGGTGCATCTTAGGAAAGAAACATAGAAAATCATTTCTAGCAGGTATGTCAATGAGAGCTAAGGCACCTTTGGAGATCATTCATTCATATTTGTGTGGGTCAATGCAAACACCTTCAATAGGTGGTAGATTCTATTTTTTGACATTCATTGATGATTACTCAAGGAAAACATGGGTTTACTTTCTAAAGCATAAGAGTGAGGTGTTTGAATATTTTTGTTAATTCAAATCTATTGTTGAAAAACAAAGTGGTCATTACATCAAAGCATTGAGAATGGATAGAGGTGGTGAATACATCTCAAATGACCTTCTAATATTTGCAAGGAACATGGAATTCGCAAGCAATTCACAACTAGATACACACCTCAACAAAATGGGGTAGTTGAAAGGAAAAATAGAACTATCATGGAAATGGGTAGAAGCATGTTGAAAGCCAAACATTTGAAAAATGAATATTGGGATGAAGCTGTATCATGTGCAATCTATATAATGAATAGACTTCCAACAAAAAGTGTCAAGAATATGATTCTGGAAGAAGCTTGAAGTGGAAGAAAACACAATGTTTCTCACATGAGAGTTTTTGGATGTGTGGCATACACACTTGTACCAGATGAATTGAGAAGAAAATTAGACAACAAAGGAGAAAAATGCATATTTGTTGGATATAGTGATGAATCAAAGGCTTACACGTTGTATAATCCAATCAACAAAAATATTATAATCAACAAAGATGTGCAGTTTATAAAAGAGGAAGCATGGGATGGAAGTGTAGAAAAAATAGTCAATGTATTAGCAAGCATACCACAAGAGGAAAATGAAGTTTCTATACCAGCAGGTACTACTTCAAATATGACTTCTTCCATACCCATTCAACCTCAACAAAGTGGTCCACAAGTGACACCATCATCAAGTGTAAGGGAAACCTCTCGTATACAAGCAAACATTCCAACAAGTGCACAACTAACACCATCTACAATAGGGATTTTTAGTGTAGGACCAACAAGTCCACATTCCACGGGTTCTACATCAAGTGACATCTCAAATCCTACATTGGAAAGCTTAAGAAGACAAAAAATTAGAAGTATAATTAGAGAGATTTATGAGCATAATGAAGGTGAAAACAATGCAGGTCATACTTCTCTATTTGATTTATATTCACTTGTAGATGATCCAATTCATTTTGAAGAAGCAATTAAAGAAGAAATATGGGTAAATGCAATGGATGAAGAAACTGATGCAATTGAAAAGAATCAAACATGGGAGTTAGTGAGCCTTCCAAAAGGAAAAGATGTCATAGGAGTTAAGTGGGTTTACAAAACCAAATTGAGTGCAAATGGTGATGTGCAAAAACACAAGGCAAGACTAGTGGCAAAGGGATATTCACAACAACCTAGAATTGATTACAATGAGACATTTGTTCCTGTAGCTCATCAAGACACCATGAGAATGATACTTGCCATAGTAGCTCAAAACAAGTGGCTTGTTTATCAAATGGATGTAAAATAAACATTCTTAAATGGCCATCTTGAAGAAGAAGTTTGTGTAGAACAACCACATGGGTATAAGATATTATGCCAAGAAGACAAGGTTTATAAGCTCAAGAAAGCTCTACATGGTCTCAAGCAAACCCCAAGAGCTTGGTACAACATAATTGATTCATATCTTCTACAAAATGATTTCAATGGGTGTAACAATGAGCCTACTTTATACACAAGATGAATGAAAAAGGTGAAATTCTGATTGTATGCTTATGTTTTGATGATTTAATATTCATGGGAGACTTATCCATTGATTTTTTCAAAGGAGCTATGAAGAACGAATTTGAAATGACTTATTTGGGTCTCATGAAATACTTTTTAGGCATTGAGGTGAATCAGAATGAAAATGGTATATTCATCTCTCAAAAAAAGTATGTTAATGATATTTTGAAAAGGTTTAATATGTTAAAATGCAAATCAGCACCAACACCAATTGTCACAGGTTTGAAGCTAAGAAAAGATGATAAAGGATCCTATGTAGATCCAACTTTATATAAGAAACTTGTTGGTAGTCTCATGTACCTAATAGCCACAAGGCCAAACATAATGTATGGCATAAGTCTGATTTCAAGGTTCATGGAGTCTCCAAAAGACTCACATTGGAAAGATGGGAAAAGAATTCTAAGATATGTGAGTGGAACAAGAAATTATGGCATTCAATATTCATGCTCAGATGAGTTCAAAATCATTGGTTACATGGAAAATGATTTTCCTGGAAGCATAGATGACAAAAAAAGCACATCTGGTTATGTTTTTCATTTTGGAACAGGGGTTGTATCATGGGCCTCAAAAAAACAACCCATTGTCACTCTTTCTTCAGCAAAAGTAGAGTATGTAGCAGCACCAAGGGAAGCATGCCAAGAAATTTGGATGAGAAGAGTGTTGAAAGAGTTGAAGCATGAAAAAGAAGATGCAACATGATGCAATATGTTGACAACGATTTTACTCATAGTAAACAAATTGAATAAAATCTCCACAGACAAGACTGTGAAGAACCTATCCTTCTTGCAAGATATGGAACAAAGACAACCTAAGGGGAAATTTTGCATTCACAGAGCAAAGATTGACTTCCATTCGATCCCAAGTCTTCGATAACTAGGTCATGGTTTCACTAGGGTCACTCTCGGCTAATGATGTGACATTTGTTGTTAATCTCAAAGGGACCTTTTAATACATATATACGCATATCTCTATCATTTCTTTGAACATTTTAAATCAGCGTTTCTAATTGAAATGATAAACTTGGACATCATGAAACCAAAAGATTTAACATAAGATTTCATGGAATATCACTAGTTCTTTGCTATCACTTAAGTAGATTTAGCATTAAGCATTCAATAATTTCATGGAAAATAAAAGATTTTTCAACAAAACTATTTCCATTCACTTATATTTTTTGGAACATTTTCAAAAAATATTAAACATCTATTCTAAAAAAAAGTATAAAACTACTGAAAAATAAAAGTTTCTCCCAATTATTCTCCATGGATGCCCCAAAGAATTAATTAAAACAGAGCAAACCGCTTTATATTTCACCAGATTGCTTCATAGCCACGTTTAAAACAATGCAAGCTTTTAAAGAGAGGGTTTCATTTATGGACACCGAGTAGGTTTTGTATGCACCCTTCAACGACGCAACACACAGTCTTGTTCGTCTAAACTTAAAAAGCCATCTACAAAAGATACTAAGATAGGTAGCTATCATAAAGCTCTAATATCAATTAATTTCTATGTGCATACTAAGTTTTACGCTAGAATGGTTTAGAAAACAAGAAAAAAGAACAAAACTTGAAATAAGTTTTTGCTCCTCCGACATCCACAAATTCTGAACTTAAATGAAAATGAAGCATCCTCTGGCCTTTTATAGAACACAAGGCTCAGACGGGATAAGAAAATTACATGAGAGGAAATATAAGGGACCAATCTCATCAAGGCACGTGGAAAATTGTGACCAATAGGAGAATTGCAATTGAATTCAATGGAAGTCAACTCTAATTACTCATTGAAGATCTTCGAGTTCTACTTTTTCATTTTTGTTATTCTCGCCAGGAAAATAACTTGAATCAAGACAATGTGTAGGAGGTTCCCATACATTCAGAATGATGGGGTGAAATTTTTGCCCCCTACACCTCGCTTGGCTCCAGTTTTGTCACTCTCGAGAATGGGCTCTCCCAAGGATTAGCATTTGTTCCCATCGCATGTGAAATATCGAGATCCCCAATAGTTTGGTAGACTCAAAGCCATCTACATTATCACCTCCTAGAGTGATCGAACCTGACTAAATTTTATTCCATCCATGATTCAAGTTTGCCTAACCATCCATACCCGAGCTTTGCATCACAATCGATATCTCCTACAATCACAAATTCTAAATATTAAATCCATTTTTAACAACATCATAACATCTCATGTAAATAAAACCATTATTCAAATGTTAGTACAAAATCTAGTAAAAAAATTGTCTTTCAAAAAAACCATATCATAAATCCTTGAACATATACCAGATCACCATGATCATTAGATAAATTCAATATTTTAACATTTCCTTTCACTTTGCAACCCGGTACCCAGTATTCATCTTTACCCACTTACATTCTTGGACCTCGGTTATACCGGAACTCCCTCTTACCAGACTCCATCTTATCGGACTCGAGTCTTTCGCTTGAACTTCACATTACCTTTCGCCTTTTCTATGTTTTCGGTACCCAGTGTACAAAACACTTATCATACAAAGTACTTTCTTTTATCAAAGATTTCTCTTTCTTCTTCACTTCTGGTGATCTTCCAATCTGTTAGCTCTTTCCATAGGAGTTATATTGTTTCCACTTGGGTCCCCAAGTCATTTTAGTCTTGGGGCGTGTTGTGAGACCACACAACTTGCAACCAATAAAACCAAATTTAAAATTAAACTTGAAACTAAATCACCATTTGTAAATTAAAACTTATACATATTTTAAAACAATAACTTTCTACCTTTACTTAGATTCTGGCATAAAAAGTAAAACTCCATCGGAAACATCTATGTGTGCTCTTGATTAATTCCAGTTTTCGGAACTTAGCAAACAGAATCAATTCATTAACATTGAACTACATAATATAGTAATCCTCTAAAGCAAACCAGGGATAGAGCCTTGTTGCTAGTCAAGTGTCCATAGCCCCGACAAGGTTATCTCCATAATTCCCCCAAACATAGCTCTACTGCCAGTCAGGCATCCATAGCCCCAATAGAGTTATTTGGATAGCCTAAAGAGTTGATATCCCTTTTTTTTTTACATATAGAAATGATAACTCATGTTTCCCTTTTGATATTCCAATAATAGCTCATTTATCAACTTGCAAGCATTGAAGCACTGCTATTAGGTTGGGAATTACAGTGGTAGGGAAGGTTACTTTTTGATTTTTCATTCAATGTAAATCCCTTCATCAATTCACTACTTCCTAAAAACTTATTTAATGATTCCCTGTAAGTGTGTGTTTCTAGCTAAATTTCACTAGTTATGCCAAATCCTAACTAACTGTAGCCCACTATATGTTAAAAAATATGCATAAATTAAAATTTAGCAATAGACAACTTAATCACCAAATTTAGATCTAAATTTAGAAACATTAGTTACCACCCATTCAATTAAATTTTATGGCAACTTCTAAAAATTTTGCTAACTATCTCAACTTGATGGCGCTGCACTTCATTAATAAATCAAAATGCCATGATTACCTTGAAACACGTGGTGATCCCACAAAGCTAGTTTACAATTTTTGGGAGATTCTAATTTTTGCTGAAATCACATATTTTTAGAAAATATAATGATTTAAGCCTTAAAAAGTTCCATTTAAAGCATTTCAATTTAAGAGGGTTTGATCAAACTACCTTAGATAAAACCCCCTTCGATAGAACCCCGCTAGTGTTAAACCATACCTATAATGGAGTCTCATTTACACCTATCAAAATGTTGATAAAAAACCAATTTTGACTTACCTTTTGGGGGATCAAATGAATTCATTTAAAATTTATTTTTTGTAACTATGTAGTCCTTATTATAAGCTTCCCAAAAAGTATAATTTTAAATAAATTTAATTTTATTATTATATTTATTTTTTATTTTTGTGAATGTAGGTTTTTCATGAAAATCAAGCTCTTTGTTCTACACATGTAGAAAAATAGCAGATTATCAAAAAAAAAATTAAAAAATATGAGTGCACAGATATTGAAGTCCTTGATCCAACAAAAAAAATAAAATTGAATTTCGATACATACAAAAAAAGTTACGCATTATACGGTCACTCTATGTCTGAATTGTAATTGGTTTGACTTCAAAACTTGATTAAAGAAAAAATATTCAATAAAAAACTATCTAACCAAGTGGAAGCATTAGATATCAGAGTTAAAAATTTAAATTCGAAAGAATTAGAATTTTGTCCTTCATGGAAAAAAAAGTTATGCATTATACGGTGAACGTCACTTTTTAAAAATGTTGTTTTCTGAAAAAAACTAGTTTTCAAGGGAGATGGAAAAATAAGTGTAATATGATTCCAAAATTTTTGAAAAATATATATTTAGAATCTACAGACAAAATATCACGAAACTCTAGTTTTCATCATCTTCAAATACCTCACGGTTTAGCCACTATAGGTGCCTGAAAGTGAAGATTTAGTTTAAAAAAATTATTTCAGTGTCCAGTTTGGCCAAAAATTGTAAACCACTATTGTAGGATCACCTGGTGCGATCACATTATTTCTCATTAAATTCACACGCCTTGCTCAACACATATTTTCTCTTTAATTTCTTTAGGTGATGACGTGTAACATCTTGCCAACTTCATTCTCTTGTATAACCCGCACATGTAACACCTCCATAATTATTACAACTTTTTAAACAATTGGAAAAGACCACTATTAATTTTGAAATCTCCAACTTGCTTGATTTGCAATCTCCGTACTACTCAAATTCGAAGCAATTTCACCAAATATGTGTAAAGAATTTATTTGATTTAACCTTTTAGTTTTGAAGATTATTATTCAGCTGCCACCTCACATACGATTTCCAAAGAAAAAAATTACTCAAGGAAACTATGTACCACCACTCTATTTACGGCTTTCTATAAATTCGTGCATTTCTTCTTGAATTCACCACACTTCTCTTTTCTTTCTTTCTTTTTTTTTAACTTTTTGTAATTCCGCTCTGTTCTGTGTTCTTACATTTGCTTCTTAGCCATGGATACTTCTATTTTCTTAGGTTGTTCTCGTAGACAAAATATTTTCTTGGGAAGCATAACACCACAAAGGCTTGAAAAGGTCTTCATTGTTAGGACTTCCAATTTCACTATGCCAAATTTATGCTTAGTCCTTGGGGAAAGATATGTTGCGTCCAATCACTAATTTCATTCTTACTCTGATATAGCTTCTCACTTTGTAGCGTCACTTCTGGACATTGGGTTACCTATTGAAGACGTTCGTGTTGCTGCCAACTTAATAGTGAAGCCTGAATTCTTGGAGAATCTAGATACCATTTTAGTTGTTCCACATCCGACTATTGGGATTCCCTCCATAGATGATATTCCTCGGTTCCTGGAACACGGGGAAGTGGTTCCACTTTGGCCTTTTCTTACTAATCTCCATCTCCAAGATTTTGAAACTCACCGGGAACTCGCCTACATAGGGTATTTGGCCTTGATAGAAGAGGCATCCCAGATAGACTAAATGGCTACTATCGTCCGCAAATTTTCTCACCTTTCTTTTTGAATCTTTTTTTTAATTTTTTTGACTAGGATTTTGATATCTGATGTATATACGTCACACACACACACACATATATATATCTCTTTTGGTATCTTTCTTAAAAGTGTGTTTTACTATGTATGGCTTTATTGTCTCATTTTCGGTTCAATTTTGCAAAATTCTTAAATTTCACTCTCATGTTTAAGATAAATTTAAGCAGAATTTGCTAATGCAGAAGCCAAGAAAAAAGAAGAACAAAACAAAATGAAGCAAAAACAAAACAACAACAAAAAGGAAAACACAAAGGAAAACCCTAAAAAAACACTAAACTAAAACTAAACTAAGCTAGCCCTAACTACCCTAACTCCAATGTCACAAAAGATTAACTCTAACTAAGAAATTTATTTCAATTTCTATGGCTATTTCCTCTATAGTTTTAGTGAAAATTACAACAGATTTATCTTTAAATTATCTTATCAACATTTTCAATATTCTACTGTAATAATGGAATATTTTAAATTTTCTACATTTAAACGTCATAAATTTGAAGGTGTACTTACCCAAAATCTAGCTTAAATGTACGAAAATGATCTCATTAGAGACTGATTGCACACATTTTGTCTGGTATGGAAATATTGTACCTTCTCCCAACCATGGTCCATTTCCATGAACGGTTGCACTCATTTCTCTTTTTCCTTCTTATTATGCCTTGCATAACCACCTCATTTTAAGTTTGATTAAAATGGGACCCTATTTTGCTTTCACTCTTTGTGTTTTTCCCCCCCTTCGATTTTGAGGTTTTTGCTTTGCCTTGGCATGTGCTTAATATGTTTATCTTGCTTTCCCAAGTTGAATGTTGAGAATCTTATGTTTTTGGCAAAGTTTGGGTTTTTACCCTAGTTCGGGATTTTCTAGTTCGTCCGGATTTTCCTGGTTTTCTTCCAAACTTCGGTTGTATGCTGTTGTTCGGGTTTTTGAGCCAGTTCAGGATTTTTCCCCCTAGTCGAATTTTCCCAGATTGCGCTCGACGTCCGGCTCGGCCTATTTTACGCTACAGTTCAGAGATTTCTGGCCTCCGCGGAATTCCGCCTGGGTTGGATTTTTCCGAATTTTCGCTTGGTCGTCGGGTTTCCAAGTTTGGTTGATTTTTGGAGCTTTAGGCAATTTTTCTTTGTCATTTGCATACTCCTGAGTTGGTTGTCCAAACTTGTTGTGCTTTAAAACATCATGGTCTTACTTGGAGTTTGAATTCCTATGTATTTGGGCATTTCATGGCTTGCCCTATGCATTTGTGGTTAAAATCTAGGGTTTCATGCCTAGGGCGTCACCATCTTGTCTCGATCTATTTTTGATTGAGCCTAGGATTCAAAGAAAATCTGTAGGAGGACCGTGTTAAATAATTTTTGTGCCCAGGGTCCTCAAAATTATGACCTTTGGTCAATATGAGTGAAGTCATGGCCGGTGTTCGGGTCTTCTCTTGACCTCGGGATTTTCCTGCTAGACCGCATTTTCCTGGATCCCTTCAGTTTCCCGAAAATGTGCTAGCATCCAGAGTTTTCCGCTCTTCGCAGAATTCTGATCCAGATGGATTTCTCTAGATTTCCTTCAGTTTTTTGAGGTTAGGAGTTCTGAGTCGTCTGCAGAGCACGTTCACCTATGCCACTTGTGAATGGCTTGTAGAGGACGTTCTTGATGATGAGGGCCCGAATAGAGCAAGGTATGGGCGATGTGGGGGAAGCAGTTAATGCAAAGCTACATCGAAGGTTGTGCTTCCTCATCGTTTCACTTTGCCTCTTCTTCACGTGTTTTTCTCTGAGTTATGTGGCAGATCCTGGGTCGTCTGGTTGGTGCCCTTGCATTTAATGCATGTTTGACTTTGTTCCAAATTCCTCTAGGGCCAACATGTTCTGTAACCGACTTATCTATAAACCCTAAACTGCACAGACGCATCTGAGACGTTTTGTTAAATATGGTGTTTTTGCCTCTTTTAAGGGAATCTCTTTTTTTTTTGTGGGAGAGCTGGAGATCTTTTGTAAAGGTTAGACAAATTAGAAGGTTGTTAGAAAGGGTTAGAGATTGAATGTTAGAGCGAATTTAGCAGTAGAGAAGAAGTAGAGTAGGAGTTAGAAGTTATTTCTTTCTGAGCAATCGCTATAATACAAAAGACTCAAATTGTTGCTATCTTTAGGGATTCGATACAACTAAAGACATTGTGGTCTTGGTGAATTCGTTGTGTTGATCTATCTTACATGATTCTTGCTATTTATCTTTTGTTAAGAAGTTCAGCAGGAGGAAGAGGTGATGTATTTTCTAGATTTTCTTAGCATAGATGGAGATAATTTGAAGACATGGTTTTCTGTACACTGGTGATCTTTCCAGATTTGTAAATGTTGCTTATCTATTTCATTGATAGTAGAAGCAGCCAGATTTAAACCTACTTTATATTATGCTCTATAATGGTATTCATTTTGGATTAATCATTTGATTTGAAGAGCTTTCAAGGAATGAAATTTTATCTTATGTATTGTTTGAATGATAATTTGCAATCTACTATTAAAGTTTGCACTGTGAATGAATGAAACTCTGTATCAATTACAAATTAATTTTATTCTACAGTTCTAGTTCAGGAATTCCTTGGAAGGTAACTAGTCTGATTAGTTGAATGAATCAACATTCTTTTCAGTTTGAAAACCTTGATCTATCTTTTTCTATTTCTTTAAAACCCCTGGTTAAAGTAGGTTTAGATAGATGTTTGATCTTGCAACAATCCAGAAGCTCAAAACTAGTAGGCCCCTTGAACATTATAGCCATATTGACCACTTTGTGAAACAACAACATTGTGAACCAACATCAAAGACCTTGGGAGGTGATGAGTTTGATTACTAATTGTCTCTTTCAGGAGAGGTGAGATATTTTTACTTTTATCGTACTTGCATGTTGTGGGTCAATTTGGCACATCAATAGGAAATTGGCACTAGAAGGAGGGCCAGTAGAGAAAACTGGATAACATTGGGTCTTTCTCACTAGAGAGCTCCCATAGAGTTCTTCGATCAACTGAAAACCCACCACCTTTGATAGAACTCAAGACCCCAACGAGACACAAGATTCACAGGGCAACCAGTATACCACCCTTGTTAGCTCCACTCAGCCCACTGGGCTTTTCACCAATACCCCAGTGGATACCCGTGAATCCACCACCAAATCCACCTTAATTTCCATTATAGCCAGTTTAGCCCATCCAACAGCTGGCTCAACCTCCACCACCACCACCAATGGCACTTTTTGTGAATAATCCCTCTCCATTGGGGACTATTCCTGGAGGCTTTCATGATATGCCTAAGAATCCTGAGAGATTTTTTCCCAAATATATTCATGGTGAATCAAGGAGTGTTGAGGAGCACATACAAGCTTTTAAGGACACTTGTACCAGAGCCCAGATAGCTCACCATGATGTGGTTTGTAGGTTTTTCCCTTATTCCTTAGGGTATATGGCGTACAACTGGTACCTAAATCTTCCACAAGGTTCTATTCTAAGTTGGATAGATCTGGAGAATGCTTTCATCAATCAATTCAGAGTTTATGTGGATCCAACCATTTTGTTCCATCAATTTGCTACCATTAGGAAGGAGCCATGTGAATCACTGCCCTTGTTTAATACAAGGTTTCAATGAATGTATAGGAGATTGCAAGACCCCTATCTAGTTGTTGAGAATAGTGCCATTCAGGCATATTTTAGAGTTATAGACCCTTTGCTTGGCTTGTTCTTACAAAGGACTTATCGGCCGAAAGATATTGATTCTCTATCTAAATTTTATCATCTAGCCATCAAGCTGCAACAACAAACTAGCTCTTAACAAGGGAACTTGGGAGGAGGTTTTCCTTCTAAGGGGTATCAGATACCTAACCCAACCCCTTTATTCAATACTGTCCCAGGGATGTCTCCTTCCCATTATGGACCTATGTCTGAGTTGCAAACTCAATCTTCTATTCCATTCTTTTCCAATGGAGCTCTTGACTTCTCTCAACAATCACAGGCTCATCACAGTCCACCTGGTCATCATAATCAAGCTGGAATACCAAATCCTATCGATCAGCCACCTGTTACTAAGAATGTTGAGAGTGAAAGGATAGTTCAACTCACAAACGAGGTGGAGACCCTAAAGAAAACTCTATCTCAAGTCACAAATGACATGGCTCAGCTTAAACTGAACCCCTCTCAGAACCAAGGTAGTTACCCTAATCAGAATAATAATAATCAGGGTAATTATCAGAACAACAACAATCACAGCTAGAGGAATTATCAAGGCCAAAACTTCCCTAACCAAGGCTATCAAAATTAGAATAGAGGATATAACCAGAGGCCTAATAACAACATACAATGGAACATAGGGCCAAATAATGGTGGGGTTTCTCACAATTATCAAGCTAACGAGGATACGTCACATACTATAAATGTGGTTGACCTCAATTTTATGACTAACTGGTGCAAGTTTCATGATACTGCAACTCATTCTGAGGTGAACTATCGTGAAATGGAGAAGGTTGTGAAGATGGCACATGCAGATGCCCAAACGTTCCAAGGTAATTCAAATAAAGGAGGTGGCTCAGTAGATACAACAATGGCTTATGACCTCTTTGAAGAAGAACCTTCATTCCCAATGTAGAAAGAGAATGAACCAGAGGAAGATGTGTATGATTCCCAAGCCTTTCAGACAAAGGGAGGAAACTTCCTAAGAAACCAGAATAAGGGTCCGTTCACTACATCAGCACCACCTAACCACATGGTGCCTCCGAATCAAAATGCTGATAACAACCCTCCTCCACCTAAGGGTCCGCCTGACTTTCCTAGCAAAGGTAATTCATCTGGTGTTTTCAAACATAATGCAAGTTGTAACATATGATTTGATATTGTTTCTGAGATGCAGAAATATAAAACCTCTTTATCATACTTTGACATCCTAAAATGGTGCCCTTCCCAACAAGATATAGTTCTGAAAGCTTTGGAAAAAGTTGATAAATCAAAAGGGAAAACCAAGGTGGCACCCGTTGTAGACATGAACGCAACTTTTTCATAAACAAGGTAGGGACCCCACCATTTCTTTTAAGTTTGAGAATTTGTGGGAAGAATCTGCACAATTGTCCGCTAGATTCAGGGGCTTCTTGCAATGTTATGCCATTTACTGTATGCAATAAATTGGGATTGAATCATGTCCAAACAAACAAGAAGGTCATCCAACTTGATAAAACAGAGGTTAATGTAATTGGAGAATTGAGAAATATACATGTGCAAGTAGGGTATGACCCTAGGATCCAAACCAATATGGATATTCATGTAGCAGACATTCCTAATACTTACGGTATGCTTCTGAGCAGAGATCTAATGAAGAGTATAGGGGGATATCTCTCCCTCGGATTTTCACATATGTGGCTACCATGGAAGGGAATTCCTATGCAAATTAGGATTGACAGTGAACCTCGCCTCAAAAATATCATCACTGAGTATGACTGTCCCAACGAGGTAGCTTATTTTGAAACCGAGATAGGGGTTTATAAAAGAGAGGAAATTCTGACTCTTTCGGTTCTTGATTCTAATGATTTGTCAATACAAGAATTCCCTGATCCCATGATTAGTGTAAACCAGTAGGTATTGATCAGAAAGCTGCAACAGGATCAGCTGGTCTTAGGGGAAGATATCAATTTGTGGAGTCTTCTACTCCCAAATTGGTGCAGGGTGCACTACCAAAATCATTCGGAATTGACCTGCCAACCCTACATCAGTGTTCTAAATCATGTTTTCCAAACTAAAGAAACTAGCCCAAGTCACCTTGAGACCGTTTTAGGTCACTTCTCATTTGAAGCCAAAAATGCAATAATGTTAACCAAGGATAATATACCTTCGGAGGAAGTCCCTCCTCAAACTAAACTTACCCCGGTCATAATACTGGACCAACATAGTTATGTTGAACAACTCCAGGGTTTGTTTAATACCTCTGCACTCACAAGTATACCAAAAACCAAGGGGTTAGTCAAAGATACAGATAACTGTCAGAAAGATATCCTAAGATTACATGATATACCTGAGCGGGAATTGGATATTGCACCTGATGGACCTATTGAACACCCATTCCCAATAGTTGATGCAAAAGATCAAGTGGCCCCACCTATGGTTCATCTTATCCAAACACCCAAAACAAGATCAAAAGGATCAACCCCAGCTCATAATCAGCTATGGACCCTCACGTTTGATGGATCCAAATCTAAAATAGGGTGTGGTGCTGGAATTGAATTAACCAGCCTAGAAGGGAAAACATTTTTTGCATCTTATAGGTTATAGTTTGGATGCACTAACAATATAGTAGAATATGAAGCATTAGTTCGGGGACTGATGTTCGCACATCAGAAGAAATTTATTTCCTTGATGGTTAAAGGAGATTCAGAAGTGATTATCAAGCAAGCACACATCCAATACACATGTCACAATAAAAGGCTGGTAGCTTATAGAAATCGAGTGTGGAACCTGATTGAAGACTTCGATGATTTTGGGATTAGTTTAATCCCTAGAGAGGAGAATCAAACATTTGATTCATTAGCTATTTCTGCAAGTACCTTGGAGCCCATGCAAGGCTCCAAGCTCAAGAGATTCTCAGTAGAATTGATATCCACCCTGGCTATCCTTGATAATGTCGGGAACTTTCAAGTCTTCAATGATGATCGACATATCCTTGCTTTTCTAGAAAGCTCAGATGTTTTCGAAGGATAGATCATCGATGAGTCTGACAGGGATCAAGGAGACTGGAACCTTGAAGACTGCGATACAGAAGGTGTCCTCAACTTAAAAATTAATAACATTCCCAAGGGAATGGTGGCCTTAGAAAGAATTTTTTATTCAGATCCAAGGTCTCGGGAAAAGGTATCAACCGAAGATAAGGGAGGTGAATATGAAACTGTTAACTTAGCTAACTATGGCCCTGAAAGGAATGTTTACATAGGGAAAGCTTGCCCTGAAGCAATTAGAGAAGATATATTGAGGGCATTGAAGAAAGATATTGTTGCAATAGCTTGGGGGTATGAAGATCTAAAAACATTTGATGCTTCTGTCATAACTCATATTATTCCCAGGATATCATTGTACAACAATTAAAGGGAATCAACTCATGTAGTTCAAATCCTACGCACCATTGTTCAAAAGATGAGGAAAACTTTGTGAAAGGGTGGTGCACCATCAAGCACACACATAGATTCAGGGGTAGCCAGTGTTGATTTTCATTTGAGATTCTAGCTCAACCTTGTTTGCTGAGATTGACCTAACTGGAATTGTGATGTCCATAAACCAGGAGTTCTGGGTAACTGAATCCCTCAGTTTCCTGAAAATGGTTAAACCATTTTCCCAGCCAAGTTGCCAATTGTTATGCCTTGAATAACCACCCCATTTTAAGTTTGATTAAAATAGGACCCTCTTTTGCTTTCGCTCTTTGTGTTTTGCCCCCCTTTCGATTTTGAGGTTTTTGCTTTGCCTTGGCATGTGCTTAATATGTTTATCTTTTTTTCCCAAGTGTTTTTCCCAAGTTGAATGTTGAGAATCTTATGTTTTGGGCGAAGTTCGGGTTTTTACCCTAGTTTGGGATTTTCTGGTCCGTCTGGATTTTCTCGGTTTTCTTCCAAACTCCAGTTGTATGCTGTTGTTCGGGTTTTTGAGCCAGTTCGGGATTTTCTGCCTTGGTCGGATTTTCCCAGATTGCGCTTGAAGTCCGGCTCGGCCTGTTTTAAGCTGCAGTTCAGAGATTTCTAGCCTCCGCGGAATTCTGCTTAGGTCGGATTTTTCTGGATTTTCGCCTGGCCGTCGGGTTTCCAAGTTTGGTCAATTTTTGGAGCTTTAGGCCATTTTTCTTTGTCATTTGCGTCCTCCTAAGTTGGTTGTTCAATATTGTTGTGCTTTAAAACATCATGGTCTTGCTTGGAGTTTGAATTCCTGTGTATTTGGGCATTTCATGGCTTGCCCTGTGTGTTCGTGGTTAAAATCTAGGGTTTCATGCCTAGGGCGTCGCCATCTCGTCTCGATCTATTTTCGATTGAGCCTAGGATTCGAAGAAAATCTATAGGAGGACCATGTTAAATAATTTCCATGCCCAGGGTCCTCAAAATTATGACCTTTGGTCAATTTGAGCGAAGTCGTGGCCAGTGTTCGGGTTTTCTCTCGACCTCGAGATTTTCCTGCCTGACCACATTTTCCCGGATCCCTTCAATTTCCCAAAAATGTGCTGGCATTCAGAGTTTTGCACTCTTCGTGGAATTCCAATCCAGATAGATTTCTCTGGATTTCCTTCAGTTTTTCGAGGTTAGGAGTTCTGAGTCATCTGTGGAAATCCGGTCTGACCGAATTTTTCTGGATTTTCTGGGAGGCACTGTGGAACTAGGAATTGTATAAAATTGATGAATCTAATGATGAATGCTTAAACATATCTTGCTTTTTCTTGATGAATTTCACTGTTGTATGTTGCTTATGTTCATTTTGGTGATCCAGTGTTGATGCTTAATGGCTAATTTAATGGTTTTATCATGATTTTGAGCTAACACTTTCATGAAATGTTGTCAACAATCAGATTCTCACATTGGTGTTTGATGAATGCAAGCTGAGTCTAGCAAGGCAGTGGCTGGAATGGCTAAGAGAGAGACTGGGACAATGTGATGGGATAGATCTGAAGAATAATGTTAATACTATTGAATGGAAAACTAGGGTTTCGCCTATGCCACTTGCGAATGGCTTGCAGAGGACGCTCTTGATGACGAGGGCCTGAATAGAGCAAGGTATGGGCGACGTGGGGGAAGTAGTTAATGCAAAGCTACATCAAAGGTCGTGCTTCCTCATCGTTTCGCTTTGCCTCTTTTTCACGCATTCTGGTCCGAGTTATGTGGCTAATCCTAGGTCATCTGGTCGGTGCCCTTGCATTTAATGCATGTTTGACTTTGTTCCAAATTCCTCTAGGGCCGACGTGTTATGTAACTCACTTATTGTAAACCCTAAACTACGCCGACACATCTGACGTGTTTTTTTAAATATGGCATTTTCGCCTCTTTTAAGGGGATCTCTTTTTTTTTGTGGGAGAACTGGAGATCTTTTGTAAAGGTTAGATAGATTAGATGGTTGCTATAAAGGGTTAGAGATTGAATGTTAGAGTGAATTTAGCAGTAGAGTAGAAGTATAGTAGGAGTTAGAAGTTATTTCTTTCTGAGCAGTCGCTATAATACAAAAGACTTGAGTTGTTGCTATCTTTGGGGATTTGATACAACTGAAGACATTGTGGTCTTGGTGAATTCATTGTGTTGATCTATCTTGCATGATTCTTGCTTTTTATCTTTTGTTAAGAATTTCAGCAGGAGGAAGAGGTGATGTATTTTCCATATTTTCTTAGCATAGATGGAGATAATTTGAAGACATGGTTTTCTGTACACTGGTGATCTTTCCAAATTTGTAAATGTTGCTTATATGTTTCATTGACAGTAGGAGCAGCTAGATTTAAACCTACTTTATATTATGCTCTAGAATGGTATTCATTTTGGGTTAATCATTTGATTTGAAGAGTTTTAAAGGAATGAAATTTTATCTTATGTTTTGTTTGAATGATGATTTGCAATCTACTGTTAAAGTTTGCACTGTGAATGAATGAAGCTTTGTATCAATTACAAGTTAATTTTATTTTGCAGTTCTAGTTCAGGAATTCCTTGGAAGGTAACAAGTCTAATTAGTTGAATGAATCAACATTCTTTTCAGTTTGAAAACCTTGATCTATCTTTTTCCATTTCTTTAAAACCCTTGGTTAAAGTAGGTTTAGATAGATGTTTGATCTTGGAACAATCCAAAAGCTCAAAACCAGCAAGCCCCTTGAACATTACATCCATATTGACCACTTTGTGAAACAACAACGTTGTGAACCAACATCAAAGACCTTGGGAGGTGATGAGTTTGATTACTGATTGTCTCTTTTAGGAGAGGTGAGATATTTTTACTTTTATTTTACCTGCATGTTGTGGGTCAATTTGGCACATCAACACTTCTTTTCTGAAAATCTTCATATCCTTGGCCCTATCTTCACTTTGCATTTTGTTAGACCAAGATATATCACTATTTATATTATCATCAGAAAGAGAAAAAGTAAAAACTTGATATTTTGTATCTTGTATAAAATCAGGAAAATGTCTTTTTATAGCTAATGAATTCCCAGCTTGAAGCACAATACACACATTTCCCACTCAATTTTCCTGCTCCATCTCGTTATCTACGTTTTCCACGTATACAAGGAATGATGATTCACCCATATCTTTTTCTTGTTTATGATGAAATATCTCTGAATCTCGACATTCTCGCTTATTCCTCTGCAAGACATTAGGATTTTCTTTAAAATAATCGTAGTTTTCTAACTATTTCGGTTTATTGGTTAATTTTTTAATATTTCCAACTCCACTAGGGTAAAATGTTTCTCTCGTTAACAATATTTTTCTTTTAGCAATTAAAACTTCTTGCGTTAACGAAATTTCTCCACTTATGGCTAAACTTACCCTAGTGAAAAAAATTTCACACTCAAGTTCACCGTGATCAGTTGTATCATGAATTCTACACTCAGTGTCTCTACCGAAAGTAAACAAACTCAAATTATGAAAAACTAGCTTGCATTCAATTCCTCATTTACAAGCTTGCATTCAATTCCTCATTTACAAGCTTCTTGCCAAATTTAGGAATAACATTTCAAAGCACGATTCCACTTCCAAAGGATAAATCCTAAAAATATCAAAATAAATAAGAGAGAAAGATATATGTGCATTTGGTACTCGTGGCCCTTCTTCTAGTGCTAGTTCCTGTTGATGATGGTTTTACTCATAGTAAATAGATCAAATAAAATCTCCACAAACAAGACCACGAAGAGCCTATCCTTATTAAAAGATATGGAACAAAGACAACCTAAGGGGAAATTCTGCATTCACAGAGCAAAGATTGACTTTCGTTCAATCCCAAGTCTTTGATAACTAGGTCATGGTTGCACTAGGGTCGCTCTCAGGTAATGATGTGACATTTAATGTTAATCTCAAAGGGACCTTTTAATACATATATACGCATATTTCTATTATTTTTTTGAACATTTTAAATCAGCGTTTCTAATTGAAATGATAAACTTGGACATCATGAAACCAAAAGATTTAACATAAGATTTCATGGAATATCACCAGTTCTTTGCTATCACTTAAGTAGATTTAGCATTAAGCATTCAAAATTTTCATGGAAAATAAAAAAATTTCAACAAAACTATTTCCATTCACTTATATTTTTTGGAACATTTTCAAAAAATATTAAACATCTATTCTAAAACAAAGTATAAAAATACTAAAAAATAAAAGTTTCTCTCGGTTATTCTCCATGGATGCCCCAAAGAATTAATTAAAATAGAGCAAACCGCTTTATATTTCACCAAATTGCTTCACAACTACGTATAAAACGGTGCAAGCTTTTAAAGAGAGGGTTTCATTTATGGACACCGGGTAGGTTCTGTATGCACCCTTAAACGACACATCATACATTCTTGTTCGGCCAAACTTACAAAACTAGGTACAAAATATAGTAAGATAGGTAGCTATCATAAAGCTCCGATATCAATTAATGTCTACATGCATACAAAATTTTACGCCGAAATGGTTTAGAAAATAGGAAAAAATAAAAAAACTTAAAATAAGTTTTTTCTCCTCTGACATCCACAAATTCCGAACTTAAATGAAAATGAAGCATCCTCTGGCCTTTTATAGAACACAAGGCTCAAACAGGATAAGAAAATTACATGAGAGGAAATCTAAGGGACCAATCTCATCAGGGAATGTGGAAAATTGTGACCAATAGGAGAATTGCAATTGAAGTCAATGGAAGTCAACTCCAATTACTCGTTAAAGCTCTTCAGGTTCTACTTTTTCATCTTTGTTGTTCTCACGAGGAAAATAACTTGAATCAGGATAGTGTGTAGGAGCTTCCCATACATTTAGAATGATGGGGTGGAATTTTTCCCCCTACACCTCGCTTGGCTTCGGTTTTGTCACTCTCGGGAATGGGCTCTCCCAAAGAATAGCATTTGTTCCCACCACATGTGAAATAATGAGATCCCTAGCATTCAAGTGGACTCAAAGTCGTCTGCATTGTCACCTCCTAGAGTGATCAAACTAAACTAAATTTTATTCCATCCATGATTCAAGTTTTCTTGACCGTCCATACCCAAGCTTTGCATCACAATCGATATCTCCTGCAATCACAAATTCCAAATATTAAATCCCTTTTTAACAACATCCTAACATCTCATGTAAATAAAACCATTATTCAAATGTTAGTACAAAATCTAGTAAAAAAATTGGCTTTCAAATAAAACAAATCATAAGTCCTTGAACATATACCAGATCACCGAGATCATTAGATAAATTCAATATTTTAACATTTCATTTCACTTTGCAACCCGGTACCTAGTACCCGGTATTCAGCTTTACCCCCTTACTTTCCCAGACCTTGGTTATTCTGAAACTCCCTCTTATCAGACTCCATCTTACCAGACCAGAGTCTTTCCCTTGAACTTCACATTACCTTTCACCTTTTCTATGTTTCTGGTACCCGATACCCGGTGTAGGAAACACTTATCATACAAAGTACTTTCTTTTATCAAAGATTTCTCTTTCTTCTTCACTTCCGGTGATCTTCCAATCTGATAGCTCTTGCCATAGGAGTTATATTTTTTTCACTTGGGTCTCCAAGTCTTTTTAGTCTTGGGGCTTTTTGTGAGACCACACAACACAATACATAGGAAGAAAACAACTTATCCCAATTTCATTTGTCTACACTCAAATCATCCTTGTTTGACAATTCATTACTACTTCACTTTTCTTTCCCCAAACTCAATTCAAACACTCAAATTTGCATTCAAAGTTTCAAACTCCTTCAATAACCTTCAAAACACTTTAGTAGTCTCAACTTAACCAAAAACAAACCATTACAAGGTCTTCCCATTTGCATTTTCATCATTTCATTATGACTGTCCTTAATGTGCAACAATAGCATTTGCAAGCCACAAAACTCCAAACATTGCTTCCCAAGACAAAAACAATGAATCAAACCCTTGATATTCCCTAATTTGTTTTTTGACAACTTTTCTTGACAACAATTACAACTTTTCATGTAACTTTTTACATTTAGACCCAATGACTCTAAACCATTCAATTACATCATAAATGGTCTTTTAGACCTTATTTAGCTTAAATTGACTCAAAACACCCCTACTGACCTAATTGACCACCTATCAAACCTTTTAAAAGATCAAATTTTGTCCATAAGGTGTAGGTGCTCTTGCACCACAACAAAGATACATTGTGACACCAAATCAGCCATATCACTGTCCAAAAATCTAGTCTTTCACAAGAGAAGCAAACATATTGACACTAGATATCATTTCATTAGAGAGTTGATTAACAATGGAGAGATATTTTTGGAATTTTGCAGGTCTCAAGATCATTTTGCTGATATTTTTACTAAGCCATTGGGAAAAGATGCATTTGAATATTTGAGAAGTTGTTTGGGTGTTTATGTTGAAGACAGATGCACCAGAAATTTCAGAATTGTAAGTGAAGACAGATGCACCAAAAAAATTAGAACTGGAAGTGAAGACAGATGTGCCAGAAATTTCAAAACTATAAGTGAAGACAGATGCTCTGGAAATTTTAGAGCCAGAAATAAAGATGGATGCTCTAAAAATTTTGAGAAGAATGTCAGCTAGTTGTGATTAAGGGGGAGTGTTGGAGTTTAATCTCAATTTTTGCATTTATTCCTCCTCCATATGTTTTTCTAGTAATCATCTCTCTTTCCATTCTCTCACATGCGTATAAGATTGCTTTAGATTTTTATTTAATGCAAATCTTCACCTTTAGATTTTCTTTGTTGGCTATTAAATCAAAATTTAATTGTAATTATTTTTTTTGGTTTTCCCTCCATTTGTTGGGCTCTTTCGTAGCTTATGCACGAAGCTTTGTATTGTCTTTTTGTGTTGGTGAGAAAAATAACTAAAAAAGAGAATGAATAAAATGTAAGTAGGGTAGAAAAGAACAAGAAGAAGATGGTTGTACAAACATCATGAACAATCTTAGAACAGGGGACTTTCATTTTGTTTTTTTCAGGCATAGAAGAGCAATAGCCCTACCATTGCACAAGCAATCTTTTGTAATAATTTCGTTATTAATATAAAAAGTTATTTGTAGTTCATCCCCTACTCTTCTCTATGTTTTTTTTTTACTCTGCATATTTCCAGCACATAAGTATCCTCTTGTTTCAAAAAGTGGATATTTGAAATGAAATCTATCCAATGCATGAAAGATCACTCTAAAAATATAACTTAAAATATTTGATCTTTTTGCAACCTTTTGTTATGGGTGGACTATACTTATGGACCCCTTCAATGTTGTTTCCTTGAGATGTGCAATAGAGTTTTTAAAGAAATGACTGAAGAGTATGATAGAAGAAACCTCTGTGAGAGAAGTGATGTGTGTCTTACTCAAGTTCTCCTTCAAATTTGAGAAGATATCTTGGTTTTTCTCATTGTGAAGATTTGTTTATCTTAGCTGAGGAAATTCATATTGTGAGTAGATGCATAAAATAAAAGTTCTTGATCCTCAACAGAGAAATGTAAAATCAACACAAAGATAATTTTTGAGAAATGTCAATGCAAGTTCAAGACAAATGATAAATAATGAATTGTGGGTAAAGGATCTTCAAACCATGTCAATGGAGCTATTTGAGAGGATCATTGTGTCAATGCAGGAGTAGGAAATTGACAAGATGACAAACAATCGAGTGATTATTCAATATGGTACCAAATGGATACTTGGAGAGAAGAGACAACAGGTTTCATGTGGTATAGCTGAAAAAAAAAGAGAATTGGAAACTTGAATGGCTTATTAGATTGTGCCACTAGACTTCTTCCTATTGAAGAGCTTTATGTACCTCTTGATTTCCTATTTTATTTTCTTCATGTATAAATAAGTTGCTTATTGTGGGACAAGATAAGGCCCTTACCAAACTCAAGGAGTTGGTGCAAAATGACTCTTGGATAGGAGGACCAGGGAAGGCTCTTATCCTAATAATATTCTTGAACAACCATTAGATGATGTTTGGGAAATTGCATATACATATGTAAATCTATTAGTTGACTATTGTCTAGTTAAACTAGTTTGGATAGATTTGAATAGGCATGTGATTTGTTTCAAGGAACTTGATGTGCTTCTTTCAGGAAAATAGAGGTCTACAATAGTTTCTAGCCAAGAATTGTTCTAGATACATTAGAATTTCATTAATGGACAATAGCTTAACAAGTGTAGATCTGATACATTTAGAGGCTCCTGTATCTACTAATTCTTACTTGGGGAAAATCTTAAAAGAAATTCTAAAGTAAGTGTTGGTGAATATGTCCTCCCTTTGGGTCCTGTATTTGTCATAGACAAAGACAAGTTCATTTACAGTACCAACTTAGAAATGAGGTGATAAGAGTCTACATTTCACCAAATTCTTTATGAAATTCATGGATCTCTCGTGTCTTAATGAACAAAAACCACACATCTAATTATGGATTGATGATAATTGAGGATAGAGGTTGATTTTTTTATTTAATGAGAAGAATAAGGAAGCTAAGTTGGAGTCCTATATTGCTTTGATGGGCATATATGTTTTCCAAACATACTTTCTTCTCAAACTTCTTAGAATCATAAATATATTCTCTACCTTCCAAAGAGCTAGTAGTGGTGTCTATATGTATTCTACCTTGCTAGTTTGATTCTAGTCACTTGAATCAGATTAATTGGAATTCCAAAGGTGAATTAAATTTGTAAGTAATAATAATATAATATTTTCAAGAAGCAGTTATGAGGATGGGAATAGATTATAAAAGTAAGTTTTATTTGTAAAAAGGGGATTTTTTTTTTTGAGGTGGGGCTTGTGGGCTCGTGAGGGGCTGGTAGTTTGAGAAGGAGAGAGTTGTGTAAAAGGGAAAGAATATAGTTTTATGGCATGGTACTTTACAATTCTATGAACTTGTCAATTTATGAACTTTCTCAAAATAAAGAATTTATTTTAGGAGTCCATGTAATGTCAGAAAATATTGAGATGTTAGTTTTGTGTGTGATAACTACTTTCAGTGTTCATTTTTTCATGTTAGTTTATATTTTGAATTTATACCAGAAGTTAGTAAATTTATTTCAACTTAGTATATTAATCTGTGAGTTGATTACTATTTTGAAACAAAAACGTTATATATTCATATTTGTAATTTTGGAAGTGGTAAGCCTTTGAGTTTTTTTTTTTTTAAATTATATGTTATTTTGTTTCCAAGGATTCTTCCCCATTTATTTTATTGTTTATCTTTCCTATTTTCTAGTTAATAACATACCTTTAAAACCCAAATTCATCATATGAGGGAGTTGTACTCTAAAATTCAGAGGAAGACGGCTAATCCAATAGCAGTCTCTCCAAGTGTTGGTTCTTTTATTGCTACTCAATAAGGAAACTTAGGGTCATTTTTCAAGGAAAATATCTAACAAAAATATGTTTTTGATTAAGCTAAAATAGGTTTCAAAGGGACCCAAAACCCTTTTACAAAATGATGTAAAAAAAGGTAAACAAATAAAATTAACAACCCACCAATAATAGGTTTTGAGGGACCCAAAACCCTTTTACAAAATGTTGTCTACAGAGTAAACAAAGATAACCGATAGTCTACCATAATAAAAAAAACAAGAGAAACATATCAAAAAAGAGAAGACCTAATGCAAATCTTTAAGAGTGTTTGTAGTTTCTAGCTCCTGTTGGTAGAAGCTTTGATGAAGATCCACCAAATTTAACATTTCTTTCTTCTCTTAGTTAAAGGTTTTCTTTTTACCTTAGGTTCTATGCTTGGCCCCTATTGAGTCACTTTGATCTATTTTCCCTTGGCCCTGATCTCCACCTTATTCTTATCCCTGATATTAGTAGCTTCGACAATTTGATCTTCTTTGAGATCTTTTAGTTTTTCTATCATAATCCAAATATCTTTGGAACTATTTTGAATAGTGCATTGACTAATTTTGATGACACATTCTAAATTTTAGTTTAGTAGCTATATTTTATCTTCCAATACCTTTATGTAGCCCTCAAAATCTCCCTTCATGAGGCTAATCTCAATCATGATAGCTTCTAGAGCCAAATAAATATCTTCTTCCTAATTCTTCACTTTGACAAGATGCTCTATGTCCCTATTAGCATCAATTTTATTTTGTATAGACTACAACTTAATATTTATTTGATTTAGTTAAAGAAAAAAAAATTTAATAAGTCTAAGCTATCCCACCACCCCATCTCTAGTTGTTGCAAGTATGAGCAAGCTTGGTGGTGTTTTCATTAATGTTGTCATTGATGTCAACCCAGTACATGATATTGTAGATTGTGCATGTATAGTTGAGATGTTGTTGAGATGTTGTGAGTACGTGGAGCTATCTTTGTGATGTTGCAGATATGTTGATCTGATGGGTTACCAAGTGCTTTTGAGAAAATTAATAAATAGAAAAGTTAGAGTTGTGTATGTTTAGAATGTGCTCCGATTTGTGCTCCACATTTCTTCTATGTTGATCCTATGCTTGTGCAGATTTGAGGTGTTTTTTATGGGCATTTGATGGTGATATCTCCTGGTTTGTAGTTGTTGGTTTGTTGAAGAGTGAAATTTGTGTTCACCAATGTGTGAACCGGTTGGTAGAGTTGTTTGTCTATGGGCTGGGAGAAATGTTTCTGCTCTGCAATCCTCTTCTAGTTTGTTTCAGGTCTTGCGGGTTTGGAAGAAGGCTTGTTAAGGTGGTGTCTATGTTCTAGAAAAAGTGTTTGTGGTTTGGTGCTCCAAAAGGCGAGTTCTAGAGTTCATGTGTGTATCTGTGTAGTCTGGATAGATTGGTGAAGAGTGTTCTGATTATGAAGTTTGTTGTAGCTGATGCGAATGAATTTGAAGGTTTTCAAGATGTGTTTCTATGTGTGGTGAAGCATGTTGCATCATCTACATGTTATCTTCTTGTTGGGAAGCATGTACTTCAAAGTTCATTTGTGTTTTCATTAGGTTTGGTTGACCTGGTGTTTACACTTCATATGAAGGATTAAGAATTAATTGAGGTAGTGTTTGATTGATTCAAGACATTATTTTGGGTCTTGGTTAAGTGTTGGTTTGGTCCACTCCCATTCCTTTCCACCGCGGGAATGTTGAGTTGCTGACCTAGTTTGAATTTATGAAATGAAGCATGTGTAGCCGACCTTGGAGAAAGTTTCTAAGGTTGAAGAGGGTATAAATACAATTCAAGATGTTGTGAATGAATGAATCAAATATGCCACAAGTGTGAGAAGCAGAGTGTGCGAAAGTGAATTGAGGCAGTGGTACTTTAATGTGTTAGATTCCTGAAAGCAGTGAGCTGACGGTGTCTACAATTCTTCTGAACAAGGCTGTAGATGTGTGTAATATATTATGGTGGATCTTTTTATTGTCTTTTGTATCTGTAGGTAGTGAGCCTCTTTGTTGGAAAGTGAGTCCTTTCTATATGCAGTGAGCCTTTGTTTTTGGGTAGTGAGCCTCTTGATTTCAATTTTGTCTATTACTTTATATTGTGAGTTAATCCTCACCATGGTTTTTCCCTCATTAGGTTTTCCATGTAAATATAGTGTTTCCTGCATTAATATTTCTTTCTATTATTTGGATTTCAATATCATACTTAACAACAAAATTAAGTGGATAAGAAATTGATAAGTGTTTGAAGATTTGAGTTTGTGTTTAGTGACAACTAATTTGGCCCCCCCTCTCAGTTGTCTTGCGCCTTTCAACAATTGGTATCAGAGCTTTGGTTCCTTGGTGAAGAGCTTAACCGCTTGAGGTAGATCCAATGGCACATAAATTGGAAATTCCTATGTTTGATGGATCTGACTACAGTGACTGGAAAGTGCAGATGAGAAGTTACATAATCTCTCTTGGTTACAAGACCTGGAAGGCTATTGAGACGAAGTATGTTGCACCGGAAAGTGGTCCTACTACTGCAGATGAGGTTTCTACTTATGAGGAGAATGAAAAAGTGAGGTATGTGATCTATAGTGCTTTTTTTAAGATTGAGCAAAAAAAGGTTATTTCTTTGGGCACTGCTTATGAAGTCTGGAAAAAGTTGGAAGATCTCTATGAAGGAAATGATAGAGTAAAATTGAAAAAGAAGCAGAAAATAAAGCACAAATATGAGAATCTAAAAATGGATGAAGGTGAAGATATTGCAAGCTATTTCTAGAGGGTTGATCTTACAACAAATGAAGTTAGGAATCAAGGGGGTACTCTGGTAGATGAAGATATAATAGAGAATATTCTAATGACCTTACCGAAGAGTTATAGTGATAAGGTCTCAGTCATTGAAGAAGTATATGATCCTAAGAAGTTTACTAAGGAACAACTATTTGGCACCTTTATTGAATTTGAGATGAGGAAGTTTGGAAAGAAAGAGGAGAAGGAAGAATCAACATTTAGAGCTACAAATATAGAAGATGATCCAAATAGTGATGATTCAGATGAGTTAGAAGCAAACATTACCAGGAAGTTGAATAAAGGTACTGGTAAGTACAAAGGTATGTTACCTTTTAAATGTTTCAGTTGTGGAAATATTGGTCATTATGCTTCGACATGTCCAAATAGAGCTACACATAAGAAGAACATAGATCATAAAGACAGGAAGGATAAGAAGTACAAGAAGTTGCATTATGTTAAAGAAGATGTTGGAATCTCTGATGATGAATCTGATTTTGAGGGTGATGATAGTGAATGCGTGTTTCTAGCTTTAGAGAATAAATATGTGTCTGCTAACTCTGGAAGATGTGTAAGGGAAAGTGGTCTGAAGAAAAAGAAGGATGAGATGGAAGGTACTCTAGTTACTACTTTTCATGCTAGAAAAGATGAAGAATGTTGGGTGATTGACAGTGGCTATTCGAATCAAATGACTGGAGATAAACGTAAGCTCACTAAACTTGAAAAGTGTGATGGTGGTTTAGTCATGTTTAGAGATGGTTCTGGAGCTAAGATCGTTGGGAAAGGAACAATTAGCTTTGATGGAATACATAGCACTGATGATGTCTATTATGTTAAGGGCCCAAGGCATATTTTTTTGAGTGTTGGACAAATGTGTATCAAGGGTTTTAATCTTGTGTTTTAGGATAATACCTGTGAGATCATAAAAGGGTCTGGAACTATGGTTGTTGCAAGAAGGAGAACATATGGAAATATCTATCAGCTTAAGGGTGTTGATGGTCAGTGCCTTGTATCTCAAGTTAATGAAAGTTGGCTATGGAACCGAAGTATGGGACATGTAAACTTTGATAATCTGGTCAAGATTAGTTCAAGAGAGGTTGTCTGAGATCTTCCTAGAATCATAAAGCATGCTAATACTGTTTGCAAAAGTTTTCAATTGGGGAAATAGACAAAATGTAGTTTTAAAGGAAAAGAGAAATCAACTACCAGAATGCTGGAATTAATTCATACAGACCATTGTGGTCCTACATGAATAGGAAGTCTAAATGGTGACAAGTATTTCATGCTCCTTATTGATGATTATTGTAGAATGACATGGGTTGCTTTTCTTAGGGAGAAGAATCAGGTTCTAGATAGGTTTAAAGTATTCAAGGCAAGGGTAGAGAATGAAGTGAACCTGAGAATCAAGTGTTTAAGATCTGATAGAGGTGGAGAATTCACTTCTAGTGAGTTTAATGCATTTTGTGAAGAGCATGGTATAAAGAGACATTTTTCTACTCCTAGAAATTTGTAGAAGAATGGAGTTGTTGAGAGAAAGAACTGACCTGTTCAGGAAGCTACAAGAACCATGATGAAAGAAGCAAATGTACCTGATGTATACTAGAGAGAGGCAATACACACTGTTGTTTATGTTCTTAATAGAGTTTAGATCAAAGGTAACTACATAAAGACTACTTATGAGCTATGGACTGGAAAGATTCCTATTGTGAAGTAATTTAAGGTGTTTGGAAGCATATGTTACATTAAAAGAGATGATGAGAATCTTGGGAATTTTGATGCAAGATGTGTTGAAGAGATTTTCCTTGGATACTCAACTAGTAGCAAAGCATATAGATGCTTTAATAAGAGATTGAGGAAGATTGTTGAGAGTGCTAATATGAAGGTTGATGAGGATATGCACAGACTTGTTGAGATAAGTGAAGTTGAACTAGATGATCATATATGTGGACAAGTACCTGAAGAGAATAAGGAGGAAGAATAAGAAGAATAGATTGAAGAAGAAGAAGAAACTTTGGAACCTGCTAAGACTCCTAAGTATATATAGAGAAATCATCCTAAAGAATAGGTAATTGGAGATAAGAGTGAAGGTGTGAAGATAAGAAGCAAGGTAGCAACTAAGGTAAATCTGTGTTTACTTTCTAAAATAGAACCTAAGTTTGTAAATGAGGCATGCAAAGATGAGAAATGGGTAAGAGCAATGAAAGAGGAATTGCAACAAATATAGAAGAAACAGACATGGGAAACGGTTCATAGACCTGTGAACAAAAATGTAATTGGTTCAAAGTGGGTGTTCAAGAATAAGTTCAATGAGAGTGGTGAAGTTGTGAGAAACAAAGCAAGACTTGTTTGCAAGGGTTATTCACAAGTTGAAGGAATTGACTTTGAGGAGGCATTTACCTCGGTAGCAAGAATGGAGGTAATTAGGATGTTCTTGGATTTTTTTTCCCACAAGGATTTCAAGGTATATTAGATGGATGTCAAGTCTACATTCTTGAATGGAGAATTGGAAGAAGAGGTGTATACAGAACAATTGAAAGGATTTCAGTTATCAAATAAACCAGATATGGTTTGCAAGTTGAAAAAGGTATTGTATGGATTGAAACAAGCTCCCAGAGCATGGTATGCAAGATTGGATAGATATCTGACACAACAAAATTTTAATAAGAGCTCTGCATACAACAATCTTTATTTCAAGGTGGAAGGAAACAAAATGTTGATAGTGGTAGTGTATGTTGATGATATCATCTTTGGAGGAAATGAAGGTATGTGTAAGAGGTTTGCAGAGAAGATGCAAAAGGAATTTGAAATGTCTATGATTGGTGAGTTGAATTTCTTTCTTGGGCTTCAGGTAAATCAAACTGATAAGGGGATATTCATTTCATAATTGAAATATGTCAAAGAGTTGTTGAAGAATTTTGGAATGGATGACTCCAAACTGGTTAGTACTTCTATGGTGACTCGATGTAAGTTGAGTAAAGATGATGAATCTGCTAAAGTTGATTAGAGCAAGTATAGATCTATGATTGGTGGACTGTTGTATCTTACTACTAATAGACTGGATATCATGCATGTAGTATGTTTAGTTGCCAAATTTCAAGCAGAACCAAAAGAAGAACATGTTACTGTAAGCGGTAGAAGGGGAAAAATGAACTTAACTATGCATCTACGCTTCTAAATAAGATAATTGCATCTAAGATTAAGAAATTTAAATGAATTTAAACTACAAAATCTACATAAATCTATCCTATTGCTCTCTAACTCTAAAGACTTCTCTAATTTACTTAGCTCTTAGATTTTTAAGCTAATTAAACTATTAAAATGACACTTAGAGAATGAGAAATGAATTATTCTACTCTAATATGATCTAAATGTGCAAATTCTATTCTAATGGCAGCCATGACTGCAAATGCTGGATGCTTGATTGCTGCTTGATGGATGCTGGATGAATGCTTGAATGCTGGATGGTTTGGATGCTTGAATGCTTTGGAAACCTGCAGAGTAAGATTGCATAAATTGGGATCCTTTTCTTGTAGCCCAAGAGCTGTATTTATAGCTTTCATGGCAGCACAATTGCACAGGAAACGGGATGAGGGGCTGTGATTTCCTCTGGAGAATCCAAAGGCATGGGATGAGAAGAAGGAGCTGATCATGGAGAATGGTTTCTCCCCATGAAAACACCAGGCAAGATAAGAGGGAAGGTGGGTGGAAGGTTGTTGAGAGAACTTCCTGCAAATTTTTCCTGAAGCTTTCCCGTGAATGGCAGTGCCATTAATTTGATTGGTGAGAAATAAATATTTATTGGTGAGTGAATAGTGCAAATTTTATGCATAAATTTAAATATTTTTAATTTATTTAAATTTAGCAAAAAGGGGGAATAAATAATTTAACAAATCAAACTATAGGGTTTGTTTTATTAAATAAAAAGGAGAATGATAATTAAATAAAAGATTTTTAGCAATCTTTATTTAATTAAGAAGAAATGTGATTTTAAATAACACAATTTATTTAAATTGTGTATTTAATTTTAAGATAGAAGAAATAATGATAACAATTAAATAAAACAAAGTTTTTAATTTTGTTTATTTATTTAAGAGAGAAATAATATGATGAAAATGATAATAATTAAATAAAACAAAGTTTTTGATTTTGTTTATTTAATTTAGGAGAGAAAAATAGAAGAATTAATAAATGAACTTAATATAAATAAATATTTCTATTTATTTACTAAGTAGAAGAATTTAAGATTAATTAATCAAATAAGTCGTATTCAATTAATTAGATTCTCCAGACCATTTTTAGGTGTCTACATTTTGCCCCTCTTTGAAGTGATGTGTTTACGCAGTGCTTCAAAGAATGATTTTACTTCAGCTACCATTATTGATGAAAGATTTTAAAGCATGCCCCAGACTTGCCCCAGATGATGAATTCTGAAATGATAGTGATATATGCCCCCCTCGGGAGATAAAATGATGAATTTTGGATTTTTTTAAGAATTTTGAATTTTTATGATGGTTTGATGATGAATTGATGAAGAAACAATTTATCTCCCGACAAGATTGTAAAAAATGGCCTTGTGATTGATAAGAATGAATTCCTCAGAAGGAAAATAAATAAATCCCATAAAATCCCCCAAAAATAGCCTATAAATGCTCCAAAGGTCATTTTCAAAAGTCATTTGTGCATTGACTTTTACAATCTTTGTGATAGAGACCCTTTAGAGTATTCAGAGCTAGGATGCCGATCCCATACCACACCCACCGACTCGAGCGTGTGCACCGTCATCAGTGTCCGGCCGACTATGGACCTCCGGTATGTACCTCAACTCGTCCTCGTAATTCGTGCCTATATTTTTGATGTGTATTTGAATATTTTTAGAGTTTTAGCGCGTAGTGAACGCGGTGTAGCGCGCCCGTGATTTTTTGTAGCACGTCATAGTTTTAGCGCATCCGGTCAATAGCGTAGCGCATCTAGTAAGTTTTGTAGCGCGTCAGAAGTTTTAGCGCGCAGGGTCAGTTTTGCAGCGCGCTAGTGAAATTTTGTAGCACGCCAGAAATTTGAGCGCGCAGGATCAGATCTGTAGCGCGCCCGGAGAATTTTGTAGCGCGCTAGAAATTTTAGCGCATTAGGTTGATTTTGTAGCGCTTTTGGTATAGATTGATGTAATCATTGTGCGTTTTGATTTTCGTCGATTTGTTTTTGATTCCATCTATTTTAGTTTGATCTTGACTAAAATATATGGGAAATGATCTCATGATGAGCGAGATCTATTGAGTGATAATAATTACCCTCATGATAGGCGAGGAATAATTATGCATTCTGAACAATTGAACCCAATTGATAGATGAGGGATCCTTGATGTTTTGATAGGTTGATAGGAAAAAGCACAATTTTTGAAAATTTGATGATCTTTTGATATTCTGATTAAAATGTTTTGTTTTGCATGAGTACAGGAGCAGTTAGATGTTATCCAAGTGCGAGAGTAGTTCCCCTGGCCCTTTGATATGATACCGAGACTGTCACCTGATGAGAGACAGCATATTGCTGCTTGTGGTTTGGCGACTTTACTTGACATGCCCCATATTAGACTCAATAGGGGTCTATTGACAGCTTTGGCAGAGCGGTGGCATAGTGACCACAACACCTTTCACTTACCTACTAGCGAGATGACCGTGACGCTAGAGGATGTATGGCGTATTCTTCATATTCCCTTTGTTGGAGAGATTGCGGTTCATGATTCAGAGGAGGTTGGTGGTGTAGAGGCCATGCAGAGAGTCTTTCAGGATCTCCACATTGCAGGAGAGTGGCTCCCATGGATAGATATATATGAGGCTTATGCTCCACTCCCTTCAGTATTGGCTGGCTTTATTGGTGGATTCCTTTGTCCTGATAAGAGGTCAAAGGGTCTATCACTTGGATGGGGTCGGGTGTTAGAGGGTCTCGTGGTCCATAGGATGAGATATGCATGGGGCATGTGCATGCTTGCCCAGTTATATCATGACTTGCATTGGATTGTTTATCTCGGCGGCAGCAGTCTATCGGCGGGAGCTACCCTTCTCTAGGTATGGGCATGGGAGCATATTGTTGTTACGCGTCCCGTTCTAGTGTTGGCCAGACCAGCGACGAGGCCATATGTATTTCGATATAGAGGCAGGCCTACCCAGCATATGATGGGTAAGCTTGAGTATTGGAGGCGTATTGTTGATGATATTGAGGCAGTGACCTGGCGTCCGTACTTAGATTGTGATGCCTGGGATGATGATGATATTGAGTTGGGGTTCTTGTCCAATTTGATGTATTTGATCGGGAAGAGCCCCAGGGTCTTGGAGCGATTCCTGTTTCGTCGTGTGTACAGGCAGTATGGCATTGTGCTGTGCATGCCATTGGGTGTAGCACATTATGGCCGACGTCGGATAGATGTTCCTGATTGGGGTCCCAGCTTGCCTTACGGGGCACTTGTTGAGGGTTACCGTGCTTTACAGCCATCAGCATGGGATGTTCGGCGGGATATTGTCGAGGCGCCCATTACTCCTAAGTATGGAGAGTATTTGGCTCTACACCCTCCTCCACAGATCACTATTCCAGATGAGCCAGCACCTATACCAGCGGCAGCACCAGCAGTAGCACCAACAACACCACCAGGGGGTGTTCAGGTTGGTCAGCGACGAGGGAGAGAGGAGGATGTTGATGTGGATGTGGAGAGCAGCTCGGAGACCGATAGTGATGAGAGCTCCGATAGCAGTGATGATAGCAGTGCTGATGATGGTGGAGATGGGGGGAGACCGAGTGTAGCAGGTACATCAGAGCCATCCTCCAGTGCGCCTCGTAAGAGGCAGGTTGTTACTTCTTCATCGGCAGATCCCTCAGAGATGGCAGGTTTACAGGTGCAGGTGCAGACATTGTAGGGTCAACTAGCACAGGTGCAGGGGTTATTAGCACAGACGCAGGCTCAGATGCAGGCACAGCTGGCTACCGCACAGACTCAGATTACATCTCTGATTAGTGAGAGAGATGGTGCATTACAGGCAGCAGCGACTGCATAGGCTCAGGTGACAGGATTACGAGCACAGTTGTCCACTGCCCAGGCACAGATCATAGCCTTGACTGCAGAGCGAGATACCATTAGACGGACAGCAGAGACAGCACAGGCGACCGCAGAGAGGTTACAGAGAGTGGCAGATGGGACTTCTGTAGCGGATTATATGCGAGAGGCCATGCGGGCAGGTGCTGAGATTGAGTTCTACCGGAGCCGGTACCATGAGTTTTGCCCCCCAGAGCAGAGAGTCAGCTATGCTCAGTCGCGCTCAGAGAGGACTCGATCAAGGACAGTGAGCAGAGGTGTGACACAGCCTCTTCTGAGAGATCCGAGAGATCCTGGGACGTCTGGTGGTGGTACCGATACTGGTGCTAGACCTGCTCCTTCTGGTGGGAGTACTACTTGAGATTATATGTGTACCCATTGAGAGATTGATACAGCCATTTTTGACTTGATGTTATTTTCATTCTTTTTCATACTTCATTGTATACTTGACACTTGATGAGATATATATGTGCAGCGGTTCGATTGATCTATGACATGATTTTACATGTTTTATGTGATGGATGCATTGATTTTATGATGTATTCATTGATTTTATGGTTTATTGACGTGATGGATGTATGGATTTTATGATGTATTGATGTGATGGATGTAGTAATGATGGTGTGAAATGATATTGATGATGTATTTCTTTTTTTTAATGAGATGTAATATATGATAGATAAAATGTGATGTTAATGAATGATGTATGGAAATGCAAATGAATGTTGAATAAATGAAATGTAATGATGAATGTAAATGTAAATGAAATGTAATGGTAAATGCAAATTTTATATGGAAATGTAATGATATATGGATAAACGAAATGTAATGGTAAATGTAAATGGATGATGGATGGAAATGTAAGATGTATGGAAATGTAAGTGATAGAGATGGATGATAAATGTAAATGAAATGTAATGGTAAATGCAAATTTTATATGGAAATGTAATGATATATGGATAAACAAAATGTAATGGTAAATGTGAATGTAAGATGTATGGAAATGTAAGTGATAGATATGAATGATAAATGTAATGATGTATGTAAATGCAATGATGTATAATGATGGAAACGTGATGATGTAAATGGAATGATAAATGAATGAATTGCAAATGTAATGATAGATGAGTAGATGAAGTTTAATGAATGGTGAAATGTAAATATAAATAGATGATATAAGAATGATATGTAAATGAAATGATGTATGGATGTATCAATGTATCTAATGAAATGAAAATGAATGATGAGATGAAGAGATGATCCTATATGCATGCCGTGTATGAAAATTGTATGTGTCGAGTATACTCAGTCTTTAAAAGAAAAGATGACATCATTTGTGAATGAATCATTGTAACTTGTGCCACTAGTACTCTGCAGATGTATTATTATGAATGCAATCTATGTTAACCATGCAAATGCCTATTTTATTAATGCAAATCTAAGTGTCATTTCAATAATCATTTTATTCTGCTTTGTATCATCACTGAGCTTTATTTTAAAATGTTGAAAGCGAATACAAGCATCATGGTATAAGATAGACCAATGATGACCTGAGTATTTCTTTCATGATTTTTGATATTGCAAGCGAACACAAGCATCATGGTATAAGATAGACCAATGATGACCTGAGCATTTCTTGCGCAAACAAACAAGAATTAATCATTTTCTTAAGTGAAGTTGAATGTCATCCATGATACTTGGTAGAGCACTTCCCGCGACCATTCACAAAATAATAATGATTAACTCACAAAACAGTAAACAAAGAAAAGGTATCATTCTTCTTCCTTACTTCTCTAGTTCAATACATCATTGAGTAGCTCCAAAGAAATGATAATCAAATGATAAAATGAAGAGCACAACAATTCAAATTCTACTTAATGTATTTTCAAATCATTATTCAGATTAGATCATCAGTGTTGAGATGTGTGTGCTGATGTGTGCATGATATTCCCAAACGTTTTTCTAAAAGACCTATCCTAGGGGTCTCGGGGACTGATCAAAGATTAGTCTTTCCTACGTTATACACACAGAGACCACATAGTTCGACTGACACAGACTCCACTTTTGACTGATGTAGACTCTATTTTTGTGTTTTTGATTTTCTGATGTTTTTGGATTTTGGATTTTCTGATGTTTTTGGATTTTGGATTTTGTGATGTTTTTGGATTTTGGATTTTCTGATGTTTTTGGATTTTGAATTTTGTGATGTTTTTGGATTTTGGATTTTCTGATATTTTTGGATTTTGATGTATTGCCACTTGATGTTGTCATGTTTGACTGCCCTTCCATGCAAGCTGAAAGTCTACTTGTACTAGATAACACTAGGATGTTGCCCCCAAGCTAGGGTAAAACATGGTATCTCTGCTATGATATGGATAGCGAGAATCTCAACTGATAGATGGAGATGATATGAAAGGAAACAATCGTAACAACACTGTACCCAGTAGATAGAGGAGTTTGGTGAAAATCACAAGTAACGCCTGTTTGCCAGGTTTTCATCACTTGTTATTATTGTGTCCTCTTCCATTTTCTTTTGTATTTTTAATATTTTTTTATTTTTTTTTATTTTTTTAATTATTTTTTTTTATTTTTTTGTCTTTTTCTCTTTTCTGTCATCATGACGCCTGTTTGCCAGGTTTTCATCAAGACAACTTTATTGACCGTGCACTAGATATCCTCAAGTGTAGAATCGCCTGAGATGAATGCTATTCATGGGCTCCTCCAACATGTCTCCTTCTGGTGTAGATAGTCGGTATGCTCCTGATCCATAAACTGATATGATGACATAAGGTCCTATCCAGTTAGGTTCAAACTTTCCCTTCTTTTCTCTGTCTGCTTGATTTCTAGGGTTTTCTCGTAGGACCAAGTCTCCGATCTGGAAGACTCTAGGCTTAACCCTATGATTATAGTTCCTAGACATCCTTTGTTGATAGGCTATCAAATGATTGACAGCTTGTTGTCGACGTTCATCAAGTAGCTCTAATTCCTGAAGTCTAGAGACCCTATAATCTTCATCTAAAATGAGTCCCTTTAGTGAAACACGAAGAGATGGAATTTCTACCTCAATAGGTAGTATTGCTTCTGATCCATAGACAAGAGCATATGGTGTAGCTCCTGTTGGTGTTCTGATGCTAGTCCTGTAAGCCCAAAGAGCAGGGTTAAGCTGAACATGCCAATCACATCCCACTTCATTTACAGTCTTCTTGAGAATCTTTAGGATTGTTTTGTTTGAAGCTTCTGCCTGCCCATTACCTTGAGGGTAATACGGGGTTGAAAAGCGATGTTGGATGTGGAACTTTTCACACAGCTCTTGGACGTCTTGGTTTTTGAAAGGCCTGTCATTATCTGTGATGATTGACTGGGGTATCCCATATCTACAAATGAGATAATTAAGAATGAAAGATGATATTTGCTTTCCAGTGATTGTGGTTAAAGGAACTGCCTCCACCCATTTTGTAAAATATTCGGTTGCTGTGATAACGAACTTGTGTCCATTAGATGAAGATGGGTGAATTTTCCCTACCAGGTCTAATCACCACTGACAGAAAGGCCATGTAGTTGCAAATGGATGCAGCTCCTGTGCTAGTGCATGTATAAGATTGCCATGGATCTGGCATTTTGAACATCTTTTGACAAACTGATAAGATTCTTGCTCCGTGTGTGGCCAGTAATACCCCAAACGAAGGAGTTTCTTGGCTAAAGATAATCCACTTGAATGTGTTCCACAAATTCCTTCATGGACCTCGTGTAAAGCGGAAGCGGATTCATCATGTTCTAAACAACGTAAAAGAGTACCATCTAGGCCTCGACGGTAAAGGGTGTCGGCAATAATGGTATGTTTGGCGGATTGGCGTATGAAGTTGCGCTTTTGGTTGCGAGAAAGATCTGGTGGTAAGATATTATCTTTCAGATAAGCATAAATTTCTCCATAAATGGAGGATTGGGCACTATCCAAAAGGCTTATGGTTTGAGATTTGGGATTTGCGTATGCAGGATTTGACACTTGTTCTACAATAAATCGATAATGATCTTGCGTTTCAGGCATTTGTAGAAGAGATGCTATTGTGGCCATGGCATCTGCTGCTTTGTTCTCTGATCTTGGTATCTGCTCAAATTTGATTTCTATGAAGTATTTTCTTAGGTCATCCACTAGCCTCTTGTACAAAATCAGTGTGTCATCCTTAGTTTGGTAATCATTGTTGACTTGGTAGATGATTAATTGGGAGTCTCCATACACCTGTAGTTCTGTGATTTTCCATTCAATAGCCACTTTAATTCCAAGGATCAAAGCTTCATATTCTGCCACATTGTTAGTGCAATGGAAGGTAAGCCTGTATGATCGCGAGACTGTGTGCCCAAGAGGTGTGACAAATAGAATTCCTGCCCCTGATCCATGTTGTGTGTAGGATCCATCGAAGTAGAGTTGCCATGGTTGTGTTGTAACGTTGAGGATATCTGCATCGGGAAATTCCATGGTCATAGGATGACTGTCTGATAATGGAGCTTCTGCTAATTGATCGACGATGACTTGTCCTTTGATAGCTCGCCTTTCAACATATTGAATATCAAACTCACTGAGGAGCATGACCCACTTTGCCAACCTTCCTGTTAAAGCTGCTTTGCTTAGTAAATACTTGAGAGGATCAATTTTTGCAACGAGCTTGATAGTGTGAGTGAGCATATAATGTCATAATTTTTGTGTTGCAAATATTACTGCTAAGCATGATTTTTCAATGAAGGTGTAGTTTACTTCATGTCCATTGAGTGTCCTGCTGATATAGTATATTGCTTGTTCTTTTCCTTCTTTATCCTCTTGTGCTAGCAAGGCTCCTAAAGAAATATCTGTTGTTGCGATATATAGCAACAATGGCTTGTCTTCACTGGGTGGTACCAAGATTGGTGGTGTCATCAGATAATGCTTGATTTGATTGAGTAATTCTCATTAATCGCTCATCCCATTTAAAAAGGCACATTTTATAAAAAGATGGTTGAATGGATGACACTGATCTGCTAGTTGAGAGATGAATCTTCTGATGGACTGTAGTCGGCCTTGTAGAGATCTTAATGTACTGATATTCTTAGGAGGTGGTATTTCCATAATGGCTTTAACTTTTGCTGGATCTACTTCAATTCCTTTTGTAGAAACTATGTATCCAAGGAGTTTTGTTGATGTTACTCCGAAGGCACATTTCTTAGGATTCAATCTGACTTTGAATTTTTCCAACCTGTCAAATATTTTGGCCAATATGTCTAGATGTCCTTCCCTGGTGTAAGACTTGGCTAAGATATCATCCACATAGTCCTCCATGAAGGTGTGCATCATATCATGGAAGATTGTTGTCATAGCTCGCTGGTATGTAGCTCCTGCATTCTTTAACCCAAAAGGCATGACGTTCCAGCAAAAGGTGCCCCATGGACATGTAAATGCTGTCTTCTCTTGGTCTTCAGGAGCTATCTTGATTTGATTGTACCCTGAAAATCCATCCATGAGTGAGAGCATTTGATGACCGGCTGTGAGTTCTACAATCATGTCTATGTTTGGCAAAGGAAAATCATCCTTTGGACATGCCTTATTTAAATCCCGAAAATCAGTACATATTCTAATGGTGTTATCTGGCTTTGAAACAGGTACAATGTTGGATATCCATTCTGCATAATCAATAGATCTGATGAATCCAGCATCCAGTAGTTTCTTCAAATCATTTTTAACTAATAATGCAACATGTGGATGCATTTTTCTCAGCTTCTATTTTACTGGTTTAGTGCCAGCTGGTAAGGATAAGTGATGCATAATGAGATCTGTGTCCAAGCCTGGCATGTCAGAGTATGACCAAGCAAAATTGACGCATCGTTCTTCAAAGAATTTGATAAAATCTGGTTTTTCTGTATCTGTCATGGATGCGGCCAGGTGTAGTATTCTTGCTTTCTCTGCTGTGCCAATATTAATAGACTGTGTGGGTTCTATTAACACTGATGATCTTTCAAGGTAATGTTGTGGGAGGATGTCAAACCTTCCATCCTTTGGTGCCTCAATGAGGTTTTCGCCATCGGATGCGTTCTTTATTTTTACTATTTTAGGATCAAATACTACCATAGAATGGTTTTCACCATTAGATCCATTTTTTTCTTTCATATTTTTGCAACTGGAAGGCTTGGCATCCTCCTGCCTAAAAGCATCATTAAAAGAAGTATTAGTAGAACAAGTATCGGATTCTTCACAGCAGAGGTAGTTAATAATGGAGGAATCATTGTCAAATATAGGGAGATTAATAGGATGTTGGGGTTCCCATTCGATAAGCTCGGGATGTAGTAAAGGCAACGAATCATTAGATGGGTTGAGGTCAGCGATTGTGAAAGCTCAGACGGAAATGTCGTCTAGGTTGTTTGTGGTTATGTCGAGGCCTACAAAGGTATTTTCTTCCACATCATTTATCTCAATCGATGTCCATTCATCTTCACTTGAGTCATCGAAATTTTGTGTTTCAAAGACAATAGGATTAAAGCTTGAGCTTTGACCCTCCTCGTGTTCGGGAGTATACTTTTTGATAATGTCAATCTGAATATCCTCATAGGAAACCTCTGATAAGTTGTCCCACTCATACTCATTTGAATTTGTTTCAGAGTTATCTCTTATTTGAAGAATATGCTCCACAGTTTTATTGGTGATTTCTGCTCTTGCTTTTTCTGTGTATCCTAGTCCAGTTTTATCCTTATGTTGGAGCGTAAGAGGCTGGATTGGTTCCGTTATGCCTTGTTTCCTTAACCCAAGAGGTCCCTGTCCTGAATATCCCATCTTCTCCAGAATAGTTTTTCCTTTTCCATATTGATTTGTCTCTATGATGTTACTTGTAGAAGTAGAGGTCTCCTCATCCTTATAAAGCCAATTTAGTATGGCCTTATCTTCTGATTCTTCATCTAAGCTCCCAGCTTTTATAAATCTGCCATCTAATGCTGTTGTAGATTGTTCTGAAGTGTGGGTGTTTGTAGATGGTTGTCCATATGTTTGTAAGGAGGGTAACATTTGTGATAGATGAAATGAGTGTCCAACACCATATTCACTTATTCCTTTGTCACTTATCTGTACTTCCTTGGTGAATTGATGTGAGAGTGGAGCCAATTGTTCTTCAACATTTGAAGGGTTAGATTGTGCCACCCTTATCTCTTGTGATTTTTGTTGTTTTGGAAGCCACTTTGAAATGAAGCTCTGTTGTTGCTCACTATCTGTTGTGCCAACTTCTCTATTGTTAGGTATGAATGTATCCTGAGATGTCTTCAATGTATGACAAGCTTGGGTGTCATTGTAGTCTGCTGTGATTGTTACCTCCTGTCCATTGATGGGAAATTTCAGGCATTGATGATAGGTAGAAGGTACTACTTGCATATCATGTATCCAAGGGCGTCCCAACAGTATGTTGTATGTCAATTCCCTATCTAAGACTTGGCAAACCACTTTTTGGACAATAGGTCCCACTTGAATGGGTAATATGATTAATCCTTTAGAGGATCTTTCTTCTTCATCATATGCTTTGATTGTGATTTTTCTTCTTGTATCAATGGCTTCATCTGAGTATCCTAGTGCACGAATCAGCTTTAAGGTACAAATATTTAAACCAGCCCCTCCATCTATCAGGACACGTTTTACACGATGTTTATGGATAAGGACTTCAATGTGAAGGGCGGAATTATGCGGATGGGTGAGTGATACATCATCATGTTCAGAAAATGAAAGGCAATGAGGTGCAGATAGATGTCCCACCATAGCTTGGAATTGACACACATCCAGATTGTTAGGTACCGTAGTTGATACAAGAGCTTGTTCAAGAACCTCTTTGTGTGATGGGGAAATCTTCAAAAGTTCCAAGATTGATATTTGTGCCGGTATTTTCTACAATTGATCGATGAGGTTATATTGATTGGAGGGAGGATCCACTGATGGGGATGATATTGATTCTCCTTTCAATATAACTTTGGATTGTGCCCTTGTTGTGGCATTAACCGGTTGGTACTCTTGTTTCCCTTTGAGTGTGACTACATTGATTTGGTTTTTAGATTTGTCCATATGTTGTACCAAATTGGTAGATGTAATGTCGTTGTTCTGATTGATTTGGTTGCATAACTCTTCATCCTCTTTGACAGCGGACAAACAAAGGATTGTTGTGTCATAAACATAGCCAACGTTTTTACCTTTGGTGTTTGCGGAAGAAGATTCTCCCTTATGATAATTGGGTAGAGGATTTTTGAATGTTGTATGATCTTTGTTTGTTTGAGGGCCCTCTACAAATACTTTCTTTTGATCTATGAGGTCTTGTACCGCATGTTTTAATTGCCAACAATTTTCAGTCATGTGACCTTTATTTTGATGATAGTGACAGTAATGTAAGTCATTCCACCATGATGGTTTGACTTGAGGGTCCCAATTTCTAGCCTCTTGCACTTGAATGATTTTTTCGTTTAAAAGTTCCTTGAGGACTGATTCCAATGATTGTCCTAACAGTATGAATTTTATTTTATTAGAGGGTCGTTGGAATGATTGGGCTTTTGTTTCTCCATTGTTTTGATTATTTCCTTGATCACTACTTTGTTTGACATTAAAACCATTGTTTTGTTTGTTTGTAGTAGTTGGTGTCAAGGTGAATACTGGTTTAGGTGCATGTGTATTGATCATGGTATCAGTATTCTTGTTCTTTTGCCAAAATCTTGGCTTTTCGTTGTTGTTGTTAGAGGGATGGTTATTGTTTGAACCTTCAGTGAAATGTTTGATTGTTCCTCTTTTGATTAGAGCCTCTTCAATTTTGAGCCCCTTTTCGATAACTTGTTCAAAGGTAGATGGGCATTGTAAGTCCAATCTGTAATTCATGTCATCTACTAAATTATCAATGAACATCTCTATCTTCTCCTCTTCAGAAATAGATCTAGGGTATTTAGCAAATAGCCTTCTCCATCGTTGGAGAAAGGAGAGAAACTTTTCACCCTTTGCTTGTTTGGTGTTGTAGAGTTCTTTTAAGGTTACCCCATGTTGGATGTTGAATGAGAAGTGTGTTATGAACCTATTGATTAGTTCCTCAAAGGATTGAATTCCAGGTTCTAATTTAGAAAACCACTCCATGCAAGTGTTTCCTAAGCTTCTTGGAAATAATCGTAGTAAGTAAGAGTCCTCGTGTACGAACTCTATGTTCATAGCTCAAAATTCCCGTACGTGGTCAAACGGATCAGTTCTCCCATTGTATTTGTTATATGTTGGGTACTCACAATACCTTGGAAATGGTATCATGTAATGCTTGAGTCAAATGGATAAGGGAAAATGTCTTGTAATAGATATCTCTTTGTTGGCCCTTGTTGGATATTTTGGAACTGTAATTGTAACTGTTGGATTTGTCTTGTCAAAGCATCTATTTGATTTGGATTTTCTATATTAGTTGAATTAGGTGTGGTTGTTTCCTTGAGTTGATTGACATCAAAGTCTTTAGGAAGCTTAGCACCTTTGTCAGCTAATAATAGAAGATAATTTTCCATATCTTGCTCTAGCATCTTTTCCATAAATTTATGGAAATGAGGGTCTTGTTGAACTTTCTCGATTTCCTCTGCAGTTATTTCTTTCTCATGCGAGTTACTAAGAGGATCAGTGTTGCTATATCGTCCCCAAGGGTTTTCTTCAGTCATGGCTGCTATTCTTTCATTTTCTTGTTCTTGTTGTTTTTGATACGCTGCTTGTGTGAAAATAGGCATACAAACGTTTAAAGTTTTACTCTAGACTTTGATCTTGGATTTGATTGGATAAGTGTCAAAGTTGTTGATTTAAAATCTGATTTCATCTTATCTAGTTTCGTGATGAAAGGATGATAGAATCCTTGATAGGGAAACTTTGACAGAAAATCTCAGATTTTGGTGATAATAACACTTATGCAAGATGCTGCAAGATCTAGGTGTAGGGGTAAAGCTTTTTCTTTTGTGTGACTTAAGTGTTCTGGACTGTGAAAAAAAATGTTGTGGACTGATGGAAACCTTGTATTCGATATGGGAAAACTAACAAAATTTCCTATTAACTCTCTATTTTTTTTGGTTTTATAATATGCCGCTAAAACAGAGATCCCAAGGCCGCTTAAAATCAGATAACGGGCGGGCCATTGAAACAGATAACGGGCGCTGAAATAGAGAGACCTGCGTACCCGGGGTAATAGAGACTAGGCACGCTTAAAACGCAGATAATCGGGCGGTTGAAACGCAGATACCGGAGCGCTTAAATAGAGACCGAGAGCTAAACAGAGCACTGGCGACTAAAACGATACCAAGAGTGCTAAAATAGATACCTGGCTTAAAACGGTGATATCAAGTAACGCTTAAAACTATGACCCTTTATGGGTGTTAAAAAGACAGAAAAAAAAAACTATCTTATTCTGTGAAACTCACTTGGTCTTGTATCATATTGGATGGCTAGTTGTGGAATGTATCCTGACGAATTCTCTGACTATGATTGTGGTGTTGCCTAAGAGCTCTTCTTTGGAAATATGCTTGTGAATCTAAGGGAGCTTCAGCGTAGTCGTCTGTATAACCTCTAGAGAAATCGTGATACCTATGAATAAAAGTTCTATGTTGGAGTAGAACTTTCCTGCTTTGATACATAAACCTTTGTTTTCTTAGGAGTTGTTTGTATGCAAGTGTTCTCTTTGGTTTTTGGATTCGTTTGGCAAGAGATTTCTTGACAAACTTGGTGGATACCCAGTCTTGAATCATGAGAAATCCACAAGTGCTTTGATTTTAAGGATTTTTGTGATGATCTTATCTGAGTTTAATGATAGAAAACACAGCAATCAAGAATAGAATGGTTGTATTTAAAAATCCTAGAATCTAAACAAATGGTGTATGTTCTCAAGAATCAGTGATTCTTCTTGGTTTTTACTGGTTTGATAACAAGATAAAACACATCAAATAGACTCACTCCTATAGACAAAAGGTCATCGTTATATACTCGAACGGCCCACAGCTTGGAATTGTGTCAACTCACACAGCCATGTCACCCCCTAGAGGGCGCCCGTGTTTTTGTCTTTTCCAGGGGCGTAATCAGAGTGACGGAAGTGGATACCGGATCCCCTGAGCAAACAGTCCTTGGCAATTATATGGTGAGTGCTTGAGGGTAGATTCTTCCCCGCCCCTGCACCGCCGAGTATTACAATGTTTGGAAACTGACAGGCGTGCTTCTATTTCTAGGTTCTTAGATAGGGTTTCCATTCGGAGCGGCAAATGGATAAACTCCCTCGAGAGACCTCCCAATCTTTAAAACAAACATTTTAGGGATGGTTATCCTGCACACTTCCGTTGAAAGAGGGTTTCCCCAAATTCACATAAATTTTTAAGTGGGTTGGAATACCATGGCTTTTGGCTGTCCCCACTCAGGTCGTTCCCGTAGGGTGAGTACTTTTTCCCACTACGGCAGGCCTGTCTAAAGGTTTTAAGAAAACTTAAAATTGAATAAAGTAAATGGTGAGTCTGGTATTTTGATGCACCCAGTTAAGGGGAGAGCATAAACCTATCACCCAAACATAGCAAAATGTTGTTCTTTTTTAAAAACCCAAAAAGACAAGTGATTTACTCTAATGGAGATATTGCTCCATGATAAGCATGATGTTTAATTTTTAAACCTCCAAAAGAAATGTGACGTTTCTATCCTAGGATTGGTAAATTTTAATCCATTTCTATCCTATGATTGGTAAGTTTTAACCATTTCTATCCTAGGATTGGTAAATTTTAACCAAACAAAAAGAAAGAAATGAAATCTGGCCACAGACGCATCAGATCCAGATGAAAGAAATGCTTTTAAAGATGAAAAGATGGCGCGCTGGAACAGGAACTGGGTGCGCTGGAACAGGAATCGGGAGCGCTGAAACAGACCCCCAGCGCGCTGCAAAAATTCATGATCCTGCAAAAACTTTCACGCCGATTCCTGTACAACACAATTTTCAAAATTTTAGTAAAATATGGGGTATTGCCCCGTGGTGGGCACCAAATTGTAAGCGGTAGAAGGGGAAAAACAATCTAAACTATGCATATATGCTTCTAAATAAGATAATTGCATCTAAGATTAAGGAATTTAAATGAATTTAAACTACAAAATCTACAAAAATCTATCCTATTGCTCTCTAACTCTAAAGACTTCTCTAATTTACTTAGCTCTCAGATTTGTAAGCTAATTAAACTATTAAAATGACACTTAGAGAATGAGAAAGGAATTATTCTACTCTAATATGATCTAAATGTGCAAATTCTATTCTAATGGCAGCCATGACTGCAAATGCTGGATGCTTGATTGCTGCTTGATGGATGCTGGATGAATGCTTGAATATTGGATGGTTTGATGCTTGAATGCTTTGGAAACCTACAGAGTAAGATTGCATAAATTGGGATCCTTTTCTTGTAGCCCAAGAGCTATATTTATAGCTTTCACGACAGCACAATTGTACAGGAAACCAGGATGAGGGGCTGTGATTTTCTCTGGAGAATCCAAAGGCATGGGATGAGAAGAAGGAGCTGATCATGGAGAATGGTTTCTCCCCATGAAAACACCAGGCAAGATAAGAGGGAAGGTGGGTGGAAGGTTGTTGAGAGAACTTCCTGCAAATTTTCCTAAAGCTTTTCCCGTGAATGGCAGTGCCATTAATTTGATTGGTGAGAAATAAATATTTATTGGTGAGTGAATAGTGCAAATTTTATGCATAAATTTAAATATTTTTAATTTATTTAAATTTAGCAAAAGGAGGAATAAATAATTTAATAAATCAAACTATAGGGTTTGTTTTATTAAATTAAAAGGAGAATGATAATTAAATAAAAGATTTTTAGCAATCTTTATTTAATTAAGAAGAAATGTGATTTTAAATAACACAAATTTATTTAAATTGTGTATTTAATTTTAAGATAGAAGAAATAATGATGACAATTAAATAAAACAAAGTTTTTAATTTTGTTTATTTAATTAAGAAGAAATAATATGATGAAAATGATAATAATTAAATAAAACAAAGTTTTTAATTTTGTTTATTTAATTAGAGAGAGAGAAAAATAGAAAAGAATTTAATAAATGAACTTAATATAAAATAAATATTTCTATTTATTTACTAAGTAGAAGAATTTAAGATTAATTAATCAAATAAATCGTATTCAATTAATTAGATTCTCGGACCATTTTTAGGTGTCTACAAATTCATAAATAACCAAAATTATACCTCCATTACAATGTGTGGATATGCTCCAAGTGATTCTATGTGGATTCTCTTTTCTAATGTCACTATTTTGATAGTATAAGGGTGCAAATGGACAATTGATTAAAAACATTATAGCATATGGGTAGCATGAGATGAGATGGTTAAGTTGAGGGTGATAGGTCCTCCTTTAATATATATTTCACAAGAGAGAAATGGAGGGATAGGATTAGAATATGAAATGAAGGGTTAAGATTGAAGTTGTATGGAGGGGGTTCAGAGCCTTTTAAAAAGTGTCAAAAGAAGGAAGAAGATCCTTGAATAATGGAGGATATTTTATCAAAATTGGAGATTGAATGAGATGAGAGCGAGTGGCATGTGAAGTGGAAGAACAAGAATTCTCACACATGTGAAGAGCATGAAGGTGGCATATGTAAAAATCATGATCACACATTTTAGAATTTGAGGGATGAAGTGAAGGTTAAAGATGCTTCCAAGTTGGTTTTATCACATGTTTCAGACCATGAAGTGGATAAGCTAGCATGCTCACACATGTGTGAGCATCAAGTGGACAGTGATACATATCAAGAGATGAATGGTTGACATTATTATCTATGTAGATGGATTAGATGATTGGTATGAAACAATTAATTATTTGATCCATATATGGTTATGTGGGAATTTAATATTAGAGAAAATCGTAATGGGGGATTAATTAGCTTATTTAATTAATTAAGCACGGTATTAATTAATTTATTAGTTGGAGGAATTGAGGCCTACTTTTAATTGATTAAGCTAAATAATTAATATAATTTGGGGAATGAAGAGGAATTAATGAAGAATACTTGTGGGGATAGTAAATTAATAAATGGATTTGTTAATTAATTTTTAAGAAATTATGAAGAAAATATAAGTGAATTTGGGTTGTCTATAACCATGTTAGGGTTTAGAAGAGCACTCCTTAATAGAAAAAATAGGATCACAAGTAGGTAATGGCATAAACAATAGATAGAAATCTAAAGTGCAATGATACATTTTTAGATTTAAAAATAAAAATACCAATATTATATATTAGATATAAAATTGAAACTGTAATGGGTTAGCCTAGGAAAATAAATATCACACAAAAGCTCAAAACAATAAAATAAAAGATGCAATTTGATAAATAAAAAAATGAAAGGATTTTTTGATCTAGAGCTAAGATGTAAAGATAGAAAATTATAAATCTAAAAAATCCTTATGGTAGGAGAAAGTCCTAAGGAAAAATTAGGTCATGCAAGAAAAGAGGGATTCAATACAATGTAAAGGGAAAGAAAAATTGACTAATATGAATCAAGGCCAATTAAGTAAGATGCAAAAGCTAAGCACAAATTAGCCTAGATTAAGTATTTGAGAGCGACATAAGTTATAATTGACAAATATGTTAGAAACCCATGATCTGATTGCAAACCAGAAAATACCTTCCGTAGAAGAGGAAAACGAAAAAGTAGAGATTTGCATAAAAACATGCAATTTGATATATTCGAAAAGACAAATAATTACAAGAGATAATTTTCTTTATAAAAGAAAAGATGCCTAAACCTAATCTTATCTTGAGCAACAAGATAGCTCGATAAGATAAAGATGAGATCCTATAAATTAGGAATTAAATAAACCTAAGTAAACTTATGCAAAGTGTAATTAATAATTAATTACACCAACACGCCCCCATAAGTGCAACTTAGGGAGAAGTAGATTATTATGTAAATATGAGTCCTGACAACAAGGTCAGTACTCATGTACAAAATGCAAAGAGAGAGAAACCCCCTCGTGAGATGAACTGCTACGAAGAATCACTGGAAGAACTCTGATGAAGCAACACTGGAACCCCAAATCCGGCAAGCAAGGAAAGATAGTTCTATTTGCAAGATACCAATCGGAATCACAAATGCAACAACAGACCGATGCCAAGGAACACTGGAAACTCACATACTGGATCAACTCTAGAATCTGTGAACAACAGTAGATGAAAGGATGAATGGACCCATAATGGTGACAAATCTGGAAGCTGTGTCTCGAAGCCAATGCTAAACTGAAACTAAAACTGCCCATAGGATGAGTACCATCAAGATTCTGGAACATTCACCATAAAAAATGGCCTTCAAATGGAAAAGATCTGAACCAATGAGGATCAAGAACCATAAAATCCCACTGAGAAGTGTGAACCAAAGCAAACCAAAGATGTATCCAGCTAAGCAAGAAAGAAGCTAAAAGGAGACAATAGGAAACCAGACAAACTCATGCGAGTTGTCACCAATACGAAAGATGGATGCAAGAACCCCCCTTAATGAAAATTTATATCAGTTCTTTATTACAATAACCCAATGATTGTAAAAGGAGATAATGCAAAACATGCATAAACCGAGAGAAAATGCAAACCTAGTGCATGAAAACAAAAATGAGTGCATGCAAAACCAATGTTCACATCTGCCTCCATGATGAAAAATCTTCAAATTTGATTTAAAAATCTGTTTTATGAGTAGACAAAATAGAAACCAGATTTTTTTGAAGAAAAATAAAACCATAAATCATTTTTTGATCCAACAAGCGAAGATGAAAAACATTTTTTTAAAACTTTAGCTAGGAGAATAAATACATGATGGTTTTGTGTAGCTATTTTCTTTAGATCCGTGAAAGAAATAAAAAAACTGAAAGATACCCAAACCGTATTTCGACCCTGGCTACAAAACCCATAAATCATTTTTCCTACAACTGAGTGGAAGCTAGATTTATGAAGAAAAACTAAAAATGGCTCCAATAAAAAATGACTTTCATCAAACCTTAATCTTTTCCAATGCTCTGAATTGAATGGAAAAACTTGATTTGATCCAAAACGCTGCATAAATATACTCAAGGAGAAAAACCCTTGAGGGACTTCGAACGAACTCTACAATGAATCTCTCCAGAAATTTGAGAAGGGGTTGCAAATCAAAGCTCTGATATCATTTTAGAAACCCATGATCTGATTGCAAACTAGAAAATTCCTTCCACAAAAGAGGAAAATGAAAAAGCAGAGATTTGCATAAAAACATGCAATTTGATATATTCGAAAAGATAAATAATTACAAGAGATAATTTGCTTTATAAAAGCAAAGATGCCTAAACCTAATATTATCTTGAGCAACAAGATAGCTCGATAAGATAAAGATGAGATCCTATAACTTAGGAATTAAATAAACCTAAGTAAACTTATGCAAAGTGTAATTAATAATTAATTACACCAACAAAATAATGGTATTAAATAGGAATGTAAATTTGAAGAATGAAAGATATGAAGATGGATGACTTTGATGTACCTTTATAATTTAGATTATCTTGGTATTATACAATATGTCTAAGTCTGCTACTTAAAATCATCATGGATGATGATTCACAAGGGGGGGAATATATTACACCCCATTGTGTTACTACTTATTTACTTTTACCTAGTTGGGTAAAAATTCTATAAATGCATGTATTTATGCTTTATGTATCTTGGAAATATGATGAATGAACGTCTTGATTCCATTTGATGTTTTTATAATGATTATGACTATGAAATATATATATGATGCAAATGAATGTATTATTTTTGGCTAACTATTGTTGCAATGTACTAAGTTGGATGCAGGAATAGATTCAAGCCTATAGAAGAGAGGGGAAATATCACTTAGTAGAAGAACTTGGTTTGGTAACCCTTAATAATCCTAAACTGAGCTTTCACATACCCACTTCTTTTTTGGACAAGTCTGGTCAATAGCTTGGGAAATGGTAAGTTACCTTAGATCTTGCTTGTGCATGGCTTAGAGATGTTATGGTCTTCTTTGTAAATGTTTTTTTTGGGATAGCTAATTGAGTCTCTTAATCATGTGCGAGTTCTTCTTTATCTATTTTTATTTAATTGATGAGATATGTACAATTTATATATATGTTTATATATATATATATATGTATATATATGTATATAT
>VDFB02358134.1:132582827-132722827 GCA_007258455.2 Sequoia sempervirens | reverse complement strand
TATGATAAAATACAAAGCACAACCAATAAAGGATAACACATATATATTAATGACATTGTATAATAGATTAAAGAGTTGTGTAAAGAATACAAAAGAAACACTTAGATAAAGTGCATGAAGTTAAAGCAAATCAAAATTTATGAATTGCAAAGATAGTCAAAACTAAGAATGTTGTGAGGAATATAAACATGTAAACCATTTTTTAACTTGGCCTTTAAATTGCAAACACCAAAATATGGGCACATGATAATATGTGGTGCCAAAATATGAACTTAGCATGCATTTAGAAGTTTGTTATGAGTTTATTCTCTAGTGTATAAGGAAAAGATGGAACGAAAGAATAAGTCAAGAGTAATGCTGGAAAAAGTAAGTCAATTTGTGGAGCTTTTTAACCTTGCGTATCTTAGTCAACAACCTATTGTCTAGTAAGGGAGGTGGTTGGATATGTATTTGTTTTAAGTCATTGTTTAAGAACCCACCATATTTCTTTTTTCATGCTAAGTCAACTCTTTTTCTTGAGAAGTGGTATATTTGTGAGCTTGTTTTCAACCATAAGTTGCTCAAGCTTTTGTATAAATAGCTCAAAGCATTCTTCATCATAGGGGATGCATTACACATTCTTGTTGCTAATTTTTGAGTTATTATTCTACTGCTTATTTGAGTTCTTAGTGTTTGAGAGAGTTTTCAGATAGTAAGTGAGAAAGTTGAGAAGTGGCAAGCTCATTTTGTGAATTCTAAGATAGGAATTTAGTTTGTTCATTTGGAGCATTGCATATAGAGGCATGATAGTTTCTACTCTACTGTGCATTTTATGTTGTGAAAAGAATGTATAACTTGTTTGTCTTATTTAGAAAAATATGTTCAGCTATTTTATTATGATTTGGTTATCTTCTTTAGACAAGGATGAAAGATTCTTGATGGGTCTAGACTAGAAAATGCTATTGTTTGAATGTATGTATATACTCTATATTATCATGGTATGGGTGATTGTATTAGCAATATGTACTATATTAAGTTAATGCTTTACTTGTGAAGTTGAGTATAGAGTTACTTTGAATTACTTAAGTAGAAGTGTCATAGTAAGCATAGAGGTTAATAGGTTGTTCCTAAGGTTAGAATAATGCAGGACAAAAGGGGATAACCTACACATAGAATATGAATGGTCAATACAAATTGAGCTAGGATGGTGGGTGAGCATGTGATGTCCATCCTAAATTAGGGCTAATGAATACTTTGGCCAAAGTAGTGTAAATTTCCATTGTTTACATTGTTAATTCATTGTGATTAAGGTTTTACATACTAGGCAGGGAATGCCATATGTGTAGTTTGTAGCCACTATGTGATAGATCTAGATATGTAGGACACAACACCAAGCTTAGGGAAGTTCATTATTATTATGGGGTTACAAAACCAATCTCTTCATCAAAGGGAGGGCCATCTTACTAAATAGGTAGATGTGTGGGGGATCATAATAAGTTTGTGGTTGGTGGAAAAGTGCTTGAGTGATGCTTCTCCTCATTATTAGGTGACCAAGATTTGATGGAGGGAACCTAGACCATACGTATTTATAATGCTAGTAAGCTCATAGGAGCCATGTATGTATTTTTGTATCCATTTCTATAGAAAATTGTAAAAGAGAAATGATATCATGAAATTATGTTATATGAAATCAATACATTGGAAAGTTGATTTACTTTCATATAATGCAATGGGAATGTTTGGAATGATGTTTATTTTAAATATGCATATTATTCTTTTTTTGAAGGAAAATTTTATTGCTAAGTGTTAGAATCATAGTTAATTTACTTGAGGTTAAAAATGTTGGAAAATTTTGGGTAGAACATTGGGCATGTTACACGTGGTATCAAAGCTACTAGGTTCAACTATAGAACCTATGAGATCGCTATGTTTTCACCTCCAACATTATATTAATCTAATGTTTGGAAATTCTTGTGCCAAGATGGTGCATCTCAGGTTAACTACAAGAAAGTCAGTGATTGCTAATGAGTGCTACCAAAGGGCCAAGAAGGAAAGGGAAGCCCTTCTTCAACCCATAAAGGGAGCCAATCATGACATTGACATTTGGTTGAGTGACACTGAGAGCATTAGTCACACTCTCACATTAATTAGTCAAAATAAGACAAGGATGAAAGAGGTTGTTAACTTCAACCTCCTACCTTTTGTCTCACAGACCAAGTCAAACTCCATATCATTTTCCAAGGATATGCCCTCATAATGTAGTGCCAGTCCTACTTTAATCTTTAGGGACCCTCAAGTTCTTCCAATTTCAAAAGTTATTGATATAGCCTCAAGTGGAAAATCAAAGGGATATGTCCTCCAAAACTATGTATTAGAGGATAAATTTGAGGGTTACTACCCTTTTGAGGATAGATTTGAATAAAAACTAGAGGGGTACATCACACTAAGTTATGTATATGAGAGTGAATATGGTGGATACTCTCCTCTTGACTATTTGAATAGTCATTCAATGTAAAAAGAAGGATATTGAAATCCTAGTGAATAAATAAAAGTTATGTTTCTTATAAAAACTTGTGTACAAGATCTAAAATGAAATTTCTTATGTGTGAATATTTTCTCTTTTGGAAACTTTTTCTATACATTAAATAAACCATGATAGTATCTAATTATAAATGAACCTCTAGGTATAAAATTTAAATGAAACAATGGTAAGGAAAATGATTAATCAGAGAGGAAGACAAGAAGTTGGATAGGGTCCAAATAATGCCAAAGCTAAGTTGGACCATATTCTGGCTATCATGGATGAAACTAGAGGAAGGATAGGAAACCTTGAACAAGAAGTAAGGGTAATTGAAAGAGAGGAGTAAGAAGTTCCAAATAGTGAAGAAGAAGTTCCAAAAAATGAGGAAGAAGGGGATGTTTCTCGCAATCATACTAAATATAGTGATCGAGAGTGTGATAGGTCACAATCATATTCTAAGGGAAAAAAAATGAAATGTTTGGAAACTGAGTTATCTAGGGACATGAGAAACATTACCCCTCTAAAATTTGAAGGAAGCACTAAAGGAGATGAGGCTGAGGCTTGGTTAATTCAAATGGAGAAGCACTTTGAAATCAAGAACTGTTCGGAAGTAACTAAAGTTGTTTGTGGAGCCTTCTAGTTAGCAGGTGAAGTCTCTAATTAGCAGATGAATAAGAGGATGGAACTTTGAATTAGTTCTCTAAAGCTAACCTAGGATGATTTTGTTGAGATTTTCTAGAAGAGGTGGCTACCCCAACTCTTCTTTGATCAAAAGATCACTGATTTCCAAAATATTAAAGAAGGAGATTCTACAGTGAATGAATATAGCGAGAAGTTCACCTGCCTCTTGAGGTATGTAGCAATGTACCAAAAATATGAATGATTTCATATCAGTAAGTTCATTATGGGTATGAATGGCCAAATAGGTGGTGAGTTGGAGGCACATGGTATGTCCACTATGGACCTAGTATATGAAAAGGAAATCAACCAAGAGCAAATATCAAAGCCAACTCGAACTACCGAGAGAGGAATTGAAAGAAGTTTGGTGGGCCTCAATTTAATCTAGCTCTAAAGAAGTTTAATGAGGGGTGAGAGTTTCAAAGACAAAGGGATAAGGGATCCTACAATAATTAAAATGAGCCAAGGAGGGATCACCATGGAAACAAGTTCAACAATAGCGACAATGGTAACTATAACAAAGATGGAGGGAATGGTGGCAATTTTGAAAGGAAAACAAAAAAGAGGGGACCATTGAGGGGATGCTTTACATGTGATGGGGATCATTTTCCTAATCAATGTCCCAACAAACCATCAACAGTACAACCACATTGAACCTCACTTCCTCATCAATGGGTTGTATTTCAATAGAGAATCCATGTAGCATTAGATAATCGACAAGCAAATTACCAAAACACTCCCGTGGAAACTTTAGGTATTTTTTTTGGTATACGTATTCCCATTCTTATTGATACTTGAGCCAAAAAAAATTATTTCACCCAGAATGGCTAATCAAATTTCTAGAAAGGTTGGTTTTATGGAAAATTCTTGGATTGTATAGTATGCAAACCAAACAAGACCAATGGTGGATCAATGTTTATTTGAAGCAAGGGTTGAATTTTTGAGTTTCTCAACGGAAGTAAACTTATATGTAGCTCCATTAGGTTCTTATGATGTCATTATAGGAATGAATTGGAAATCGAAGCATAGAGCCAAAGTATATTGTCATGTTAAAATATTAGAGTGTCTAGATGATCTAGGTAACTAGGTGACATTGCAAGGAACACGAGGAGAAATCAAAATTTGGTAGATCTCCATCGTGCAAATTGCACCATAGAAAATTGGACCCTCTTGAGAAAAGAGACAATTTCATGTGTAATATGAACCACTTTTGAGTCCCTTTGCATAATTTATCCTTTGAAACAACATTTATAGGTCCCTAAGACCCATTATTTTTGACCTAGAGCCCCGTTTTACCTAAGAAATCACCTAAAACCCGACAAACAACACTTAATTATTTCATACCCCAAAAACCAACCTTCAAAAATCAGTAGTGGGACCCATTCACCACCTTGGGCAAATGAGTCCCCTCTGGTGGGACCCATTCACCAATGGTGGCGAATGAGTCCCTTTTGAGGGAAAATTCAATTTTGAGTGGGAATTTGATTAATTTAACTTGAATTTCTAGCGGATGTTGGCCTCTTAGGTCCAAATAATGAGAAAATAAGGTGTTGTTTCTTATAAATACTCATTTAAATTCATTTCACGCATCTTTTTGTCAAATCACAAAAGCAATTTCTAAAGTCAAGTCTTCTACAACAAGTCTCATTAGAAAAAGTTAAAGTTTTAGGGTAGCAAACTAGGGTTTTTGCAGGTCTTGAAGCTCACTCTTTTGGTCAAGATTCAACATTGCAAAGGGTTGATGATAGATTCCTATTGTGAATCATGGAGAAATATAGGTTTAGGAGATGCAACTAGCCATCAAATCACACCTAAAGACTTGGTTTCAAAGTGATTCCATCTTCCATTCTCACTATATCTTTAGATTAAGGTCTGCATTTTGTTTACTTGTCATTTTCATGTCATTTAATTTCCCTTTTTGAGGTGTTGTAAGGTTTCTAGGGTTGAGATCTTGCATCACAAAAATCACCTTTGCATTTCTTATTCTATAACAATAGAATAGGGCTTTGTCATATTTTAGACTTTCCTAGTCTTTAACACACCTAAGGCTAGGGTTTTATGCAAAATTTTCTTCATTCAAGGTTTAATTACCCAACTAGGGGTTTGACCAAGGAAAACTCCCCATTAGAAAAATAATTTTAATCTATTTTGTCATAATTTTTTGAGATCCCAAGTTGGGTTTCGATTAGAAATTGTTGTGCAAGTATCAAGGTGCTGAACAAAACTTTGAAGTTACAAAAATTTAAAAGTGGACTGATTTTCCATGCATGGAAAATGAGTCCCTCTTGAGATGCAGTTTTGAGGTAGATGTAGATCTTGGTTCCCAGTTGATAGAAAATGGCTTATGTGCAGAAAAACCCAGAACATGGATTGATTCACCTAGGATGGTGAATGAGTCCCAATTAGCTCAAATTCAGACTTCATTAACTTTTGAGATTTTTTTCTAGTCTTCTTTAGTTTCCTAGGTGCACACATTGTGAGAAATATCATTCTATTTGGTTTAATTTGCGTTCTTGTTCATTCTTTTAAGCTTTTTGCAAACAACACTGTGTTTTCCAACATAGCATAATTCTTAAGTTTTGCATTCATAATCAATCATTTAGATCACTTAATTGCACTTAGTTCATTTCATTTATCTTATTCTACATCATACACATCCTAATTTGAGTGAATCTAGCTAGCATTTTTGGCCTACCTCTCTCCTTTTAGGTGAAAAACCCTAGAAGAGCCTAGAGAGTTTTGTGGTGCCAAAAATATATAGTTCACAAATGCATAGGGTGAAGAAGAAAGGTTGTAAACTCTTTGTAGTTAAAATATAGAAACTTGAGGAGTATAAAGAGATAATTTCTCAAGATGATGTTGTCTATTATGGACCACAAGACAACCAAGATGTTGAAGAATGTGAAGCAATGGAATATGTAGAAACATATATGAAGAAATATCGAGTCTTACAAAATATTTTGAATGTATTTCCACAACTTCTTGGAATCCTCACAAGAGAGTGTTTGGTCTCTCCATCAACATAGTACCAGGGTTAAAAATGATATCAAAAGTGCTTATAAGATGAATACAATGGAATTAATGGAACTCAAAACATAATTGGAAGAGTTGTTGTCCAAGGGACAAATTAGACCTGGTGTTTTACCTTGGCCAGTGTTGATGATCTTCATGAAGAAGGATGGTATAGTGCACTTGTGTATTGATTATCATATGCTTAAAAAAGCTACGATAAATAATAGGTACTCATTGTCATGTATCGATGATCTTTTTGATCATATGTGAGGAGCAATAGTGTTTTTGAAGATTGACCTATGATCAGGTTATCATCAACTAATGATCAAAGACAAAGATATTTTCAAAATTGCTTTTAGAACTAGATATGATCAGTATCAACTATTCATAGTCCTATTCTTTGGACTTACAAATGGACATGCATCATTCATGAACCTAATGAACAATATATTTAGGGATTGTATACATAGGTTTGTGTTGGTTTTCTTGGATGATATCCTAATTTATTCCAAGAATGAAGAGGATCATTCTAAAAATTTATAGATAGTTCTCTAGTAGTTAAGAGAGAACAAGCTATATGGAAAACTCTCTAATTGTACCTTCTTCTAGAAGAAAGTGTAGTACCTAGGTCATGTAATTTTAGCTGAAGGGATTGTAGTTGATCCAACTAAAATAAAGGCAGTGCTTGAGTGGCCAATACCTAAGAATGTAGGTAAGGTTAGAATTTTTATGGGTTTGGCTAGTTACCATTAGAAGTTTGTTGAAAATTTTTCTAGGATAGCTTTACCTATTACTTCATTGTAGAGGAAAGGGAAGAAGTTGGAGTGGTCATAAAAATGTCAAGAAATATTTTACCTACTCAAGGAAAAGTTGACTAACTCTCCAATATTGAAGGTTCCTTTTATAAAGGGCGATGTCATTGTCATCATGGATGTGTTGGGTGAAGGTTTAGGTGGATTTTTGATGCAGGAGGGGAAACTCATAGCTTATGAACCTAGGAAGCTAAATCCCTATGAAAAAAATTATGCATCACATGATTTAGAATTGGTAGCATTCATCCTTGCATTGAAAATATGGAGACACTATCTATTGGGAAAACCTTTTGAACTAAAGATCGATCATCACAGTCTGAAGTATCTATTTACCCGACTCAATCTGAATGGACATAAAAGGAGATGGTTGGAATTGATATCTAATTATGAATTCAACATCAGCTACATCAATGGGAAAGGGAATCAAGTTGTCGATGCCTTAAGCCAAAGAAGGTATATCATAGGTCTCAATGGTGTAAATTCAAATCAACTTCAAGGGCTAGGTGTTACAAAAATCTAAGGGTGATGAATATTATGAGCAAGTCAAGAAAGAACTTAGATAACCCACAAGATGCAAGGTACAAAGGATTTCACTTTGAACCTAATGGATAACTAAGGTTTAAGGGAAGAGTTTATGTACCTAATTTGTAGGAGCTAAGGAACTTGGTGTGGAAAAAAGTTCACAATGCATCATATTCTAGACATCTTGGTGTGACTAAGAGGTTGGGTGATGTGAAGTCATTTTATTTCTAGAAGGAAAAGAAGGGGGATGCTACAATATTTTTTGTGAGATACTTATAGCGTCAAAGGATAAAAGTATAACATCATCACCATGTAGGTATTTTGTATCCTCACAATTTTCATGAAAGTAAGTGGCAAGTCATTAGCATGGACTTTGTGTAAGGTCTTCCTATGTCAAGGAATAAGCATAATGCCATTCTAGTGGTAATGGATAAGATTACCAAGGTAGCACATTTTATTCAAAAAAAATTAACTAATGGAGCTCCTGTCATAGATTGGATATTTATGCAAGAGGTGTTTAGATTACATGGGATTCCTAAGAAGATTATCTTAGATAGGGATGCTCATGTGACTTCTAGGTTTTTTTAAAAAATGTTCTCCTCACTTGGGACTTAGTTGAACATAAGTTCAATGTATCATTTAGAAACATACAAAAAAATTGAAAGGGTGAACCAAGTGCTAGATGATCTACTAAGTATGTGTTGCATGGATCAATAGTACAAGTGGGAAGATTACCTACCATTGGTTAAATTTGCATATAACAATTCTTATCATTCTACAATCAAGATGGCTCCATTCAAAGCATTATTTGGGAGAAAATGTTGAACTCCTATAAGTTGGGATAAGCTAGAGGATAGGATAATCCTTGGGTCAGAGATGTTATCAGAGATGGAGGAGAAAGTTGGTATTATTAAGTAGAGGCTAGTAGAGGCCAATGATAGGAAAAAAAGCTTTGCAGATTCCAAGTGGGTACCTAGAAATTTTGTAGTTGGAGAAAAGGTGTTGTTGAGTGGAACCTCATAAGAGTTCCATCAAAATTGGAAACTCACACAAGTTAGCTCCACTCTACATAGGTCCTTTTTAAGTTCTCAATGAAGTAAATCTTGTTGCATATCAAAGTTCATTGCAACTAGCTCTTGCTTGAATGCATACTGTCTTTCATGTCTCTTACCTTAAGAAGTATATACTAGGGGATAACCATGTCATTGATTGGAATTTTTTATAGGTACAAGACTTGAGAGTGGTAACAATTGAGCCTATCAAAGTGCTCAAAACAAGTAAGCTTCACTTAAGAAACACAAAATTTCTACAATGAAAGGTCCAATGGGATCAATATGTAGAAAATTCTACCACTTGGGAAGACTATGCTGAGATGAATTAGAAGTTACCTCATGTTTTATTTCCTTTTTAGAATCCTTGAAAAACAATTATGTTGTGTCTATGTTTGCTACTTAAAATCATTGAGGACGATTTTTCACAAGTGGGGGATATGTTACACCCCATTTTGTTACTACTTATTTACTTTTATCTAGTTGAGTAAAAATGTTTTAGATGAATGTATTTATGATTTATGTATCTCAAAAATATGATGAATAATTTTTTTGATTCTTTTTGATGTTTTTATAATGATTCTGATTACAATATATATATATATATATATGATTCAAATGAATGCATTATTTTTGGCTAACTGTTGTTGCAATGTACTGAGTTGGATGTAAGAACAAATTCAAGCCTTTGGAAGAGAGGGGAAGTATCACTTAGGAGAATAACTTGGTCTTGTAACCCTTAATAATCCTAAACTAAGCTTTCACACACTCAATTCTAGTTTAGAAAAGTTAGGCCAATAGCTTGGGAAATGGTAAGTTACCTTAGGTATTGTTTGTGTATGACTTAGAGAAGTTATGGTCTTATCCATGAATGGTTTTGCTTTGGGATAGGTGATTGAATCTCTTAATCATGTGTGATTTCTTCTTTATGTTTTTTTATTTAATCAATAAGATATATACATAGAACATATATATGTATATATGTATGTTTCTACGATAAACTCATACACATGAGTAAATACGTGTATGAGTATACGTAGATAGATGTATCTATGCATAATCATGGATAGATTACCCATATGCATGGGAATATTGATTGGATGAAAGTGACACACACACACATAGATATGTGTACGTACACTTCATGTATATATGTCAATTGATGGGATTACAAATATATGTTTTTTAATGTTGAGAAAAAGATCTATATATGCATATGTATAATATATGCATATATATTAATGTATGTGTATGTATTTATGTTAATGGGCATGTACGTACGAATATATTAACATAGACATTCATATGTATATGTATATGTATGCATGTGTTATGAATATGTGGAATATGCAAATATGGATACATATGTATTCAAATATCGAATAAGCATTATATAATCATATAATCTGATATATATATATATATATATAATTCATTTTGTATAGTGTTGGAAAAGTTCATTTAGCATGCAATACATAGCGCAATGCATACAATAATTTATACAAAGCACAACCACTAAAGGATAGTGCAATAGTGCATATATATTAATGACATTGTATAATAGATTAAAGTGTTGAGTAAAGCATGGAAAAGCAACACTTAGATAAAGTGCATGAAGTTAAAGTAAATAAAATTTATGATTTCCAAAGACTTAGTCAAAACTAAGAATTTTGTGAGGAATATAAACATATAAACCATATTTTGACTTGGTCTTTAAACTAAAAACACTAAAATAGGGGCGTGTGACAATATGTGGCACCGAAATATGAACTTAGCTTGCATTTAGAAGTTTGTTTTGAGTTTATTCTCTATTGTATAAGGTAGAGATGGAACAAAAGAATAATTCAAGAGTAATGCTAGTAGAAGTAAGTTGATTTATGGAGCTTTTTAACCTTGCATATTTGAGTGAAAAACTTGTTGTCCAATGAAGGAGATAGTTGGTTGTGCATTTTTTTCTATGTCATTGTTTAAGAACCCAACATCTTTCTTTTATCATGTTGAGTCAACTCTTTTTCTTGAGAAGTGGTACGTTTGTGAGCTTGTTTTTAGCTAGAAGTTGCTCAAGTTTTTGTATAAGTAGAGGACCATTCTCCATCATAGGGGGCACATTATGCATTCTTGTTGCTATTTTTTTGAGTTATTATTCTACTGCTTATTTTTGTTCTTAGTGTTTGAGAGAGTTTTGAGAGAGTTTTTGAGAGATTAAGTGACAAAGTTGAGAAGTAACAAGCTAATTTGGTGAACACTAGGAATTTAGTTTGTTCATTTGGGGTGTTACATATACATGCATGCCAATTTATACTCCATTGTGCATTTTATGTTTTGAAAAGATTGTATGACTTGTTTTTATTATTTGGAAAAATATGTTCAACTATTTTATTATGAAATTATTATCTTCTTTAGACAAGGATGAAATATTTTTGATGAGTCTAGACTAGGAAATGCTATTGTTGGAATGTATGTAAATACTCTATATTATGGAATGGGTGACTGTATTAGTAATATGTACTATATTAAGTTAATTCTTTACTTTTGAAGTTGAGTATAGAGTTACTTTGAATTACTTAAGTAGAAGTGTCATAGTAAACATAAAGATTAATAGGTTATTCCTTTCCTAGGGTTAGAATAATCCATGGAGAAAGTGGATAGCCTATGCATAGAATATTAATGGTCAATACAAATTGAGTTAGGAAGGTGGGTGAGCATGTGACATCCATCCTAAATTAGGGGTGATGAATACTTTGGCCAAAGCAGTGTAAGTTGTCATTATTTACACAATCAATTCACTATGATCTATATTTACATACTAGGCAGGGAATGTCATATGTGTAGGTTGTAGTCACTATGTGATAGATCTATATATGTAGGGCACAACACCAAGCTCAAGGAAGAGAATTCATATTATGGGGTTACCAAATCAATCTCTTCATCGAAGATAGGTCTATCTTATTAGATATGTAGATGTATGGTGGACCGTAATAAGTTCGTGGTTGGCTAAAAAGTGCTTGAGTGATGGTTCTCCTCATTAGTAGGTGACCAATATTTGATGGAGGGAACTTGGACCATACACATCTCTAATGCTAGTAAGTTCATAGGATTCATGCATGTATTTTTGTATCTATTTTCTATGGAAAATTGTAAAAGAGAAACATTATAATGAAATTATGTAATATGAAATCAATACATTGGAAAGTTGTGTTACTTTGTTATAATTCAATGAATTTTTTTAGAATGATGTTTATTTTAAATATGTATATTATCCTTATTTTTGAAAGTAATTTTTTTATTACTAAGTGTTGGAATCATAGCTAATTAACTTGAGGTTGAAAACATAGAAAAAATTTGGGTAGAACATTGGGAATGTTACAATTTGCACAATATTCATCCATTTGTTAACATTTATATTTATCAAGGAAATCTCCTCAAAATAAATACAAAACCAAATGAGAAAATTTGAAAATATACAAATTTCATTATTTTATTTTGTCTTGAGTTTGATATACATGTGAATCTTGTATTGATCATACATCTAGAGGATGTAGCATTCACACATAATTCATGTAAATAAAATTTGATATATAAAAGGATATTATTATTCTATGCATATAAATTTAATGGACCCCAAAGGTGTCATCATATAAATATGGCATATAGCATACATACTCTCCATAGGGAATTTAGAACAGACATGAAAAGTGTTTCATGAATTAATTTTATGATACCAAACAAAAATAAGACCAACTTCTATATGAATGTAACTATTAACAATCATGAAAAGGAGAGAGAAAGAGAGATAGAGAGAGAGTAGGATAAATCACGCTTGTATCAAAACTTGAAATGAATCTTCCTCACTTGGTGGTTGATGGGTGACATTGTGCATGAAGTGTAAGCCATACTATGTACTAGAGATGAGCTTTTGTAAGCACCTATAACTATTTATAAAACTCACTATATATAAAAGTTTTAGTTGTAGGATATGCTCCTATAGATAATTTCATCCATCTAGGATGCAAGGTATTTGAGGAGAGATAAAATTAGTACATGAAAACTAAATTTAAGCATAGAGCATGTAAACATGCAAAAATGTAAAATGATAATTGTAAATAAATATATAATGTAATAAGCATGTCAATACCTCAAATGAAAATCATGGTAAGCCCATGTGATAGAGATGATATCAAGGAATAATAAGATGTTCCCCCCAACATAGGAAAAAATGAAATAGAATTATAAAACTCAGTTGCCAATAAGTCCCATGTAAATACAAGGACATAAAGTGGCATATGCCCCACTATGGAATCCAAGAGCATGAGCACACATTTGTGTCTAGGTAATATGGAAACTCCCTAGTAGTGATGAATATTGATGAAATGTAGTGAATATAAGAAGCCTCTTCAAACATGAATGGATCACATTGAGGAAACTATAAAAAGGGAATGGATAACTCCTAATCTCCCAAATGTGTTAGGTTAGCTACTTATGATGTTATTGGATCATGCAAGTGCAATAATGTAATATGTAAGCATGAAAGTTCATATCAATGCAATAGATCATGCATGGGTGGGATAATGCAATAAGTCATTAATGTATAATAGGGAAAGAAAGATGCTTCTGCACATGTAAATATGTAGAATCAAGGGTAAGGGAGAAGGTAAGATTCCCATACTATAATTAGTAAGATATTTCAATGTGTAATATTATTCTAGCCTCAATTGACCTTATAAGTGTCATGTGAGGAGAAAATGTATAACACTGTTAATAGAAAGAATTGTGAAGGAACATTGAGAATTAATAATTCTTCACAATGTGTTTCAAGTATCATAAAAAATATAACAATGAATGCCTATGGTATGTTTTTTATTAGATAAACGAACATCACCATAAGGTGTAAAGTCTAATGAATCTTAATCATTATCATGTATAGTGCTATGTTCATTTATGAAAGGTTATTATTTTAAATACAATTGTTGAGTGTATCCAAGTTTGAGCATATTGAATAGTAGATAAATAGAAGCTAGCAATATAAAATAAAATCCTATAATGGTGAGGTTTATTTTATTTTATAGAAGTAGAAGTATATCTAATTATAATCATTTGAAAAAAAAAGTGTATAAATATGTGAAATTTGTAGGATACATGAACAAGTTCAAATATACATCCTATTTTATCCAAAACACATGGCATACTCAATACAAATCATAAGTGTTACTAAAGATTAATTAAAAAAATAAAGTTCTCACCAACACAAACCATTATTGCACCAAGCTATGTTGGCTGTGCCCAAGCATCATGGATGTGGTGGTATGTGAGTTCCTTTACCAACATAATGTTGTGTTTCATGAAGTGGTTGTTAAAATGACTTAGGACAACATCCTATTTATATTTTTAACAATAAGATTGGATGGATAGGATTAAAAGGAGAGATCAAGGGATCATATTGGTTGAAACACTTGGGAGGATGAGAGGAGGACAAGTTTCTTCACATGAATGGTGGATGGAGAGTGTAGATCGATTAGGGGAGATTCAATGGTAAATATTCCACTTGAAAAAATAGAGGGTCATGATAGAAAATTGTACTTACAAGTACCCTTGGAGGATTAATGTCTTTTGACCCATGTGTAACAAGCCCATGCCATAAGTAAAAAGGATCCATGCCTTGTGTACAAAGGCCATACCTTTATAAAAATTTGGGGATTGCATATAATTTAAGGAGGTTTGATTGGGATTAATAATGTGCTAGTGGGGTGTTATTGAGTTAATTAATTTTATCTCACTAATGAAAAGTGGACAAAAAGGGGAGATTAAATAAATAGATATAATTATTTAATGGTTTGAAAAAGGAATAAGAGACTTAGGTAAATAACATATTAATATTTTTTTATCTAAGCTGGACATTAGAAGAAATATGATTAAATTATTTAAGGATAGAAATGAGATAAGGTGAATAGTGATGTTCATAGTAACTTTATTAATTAAATAATATAATATTATTTAATTAACAAGGGGATAAAAATTGGACAATTAATTTGATAAAAAGGGCTTACCAAATTAATTATAGAGGAAATACTTAGATAACTAGCTAAAATGATAATGTGTCAATTTCAGATTTTAATATTCAGTCCCTCTTTGAGATGGTTTTATGAAGTATCTTCATTTTAAATAAAAAATATATTGGTTGGATGAGAAGAAAAGATTCCCTAGTTAGTCAATGATGTTACTAGGAGGAAAAAGGATGAGGGTGATGATGCCCCCTTGAGAGGACAAGAGGGTTCAAAACATATATTTTCTCTCGAAATGAATGAGGATATGTAAGATAGAAAAAAATATGTTAAGAGTTAGGTGGTGAAGGGGATGGAGGGATAATGGAGGTAGGTTGAAATGTGTAGTTATGTTGCCTTAATTTAAGAACTCTTTATTTGATATTGCAAGTAAACATTATGCACCAAGGTAGAAGGAACCAAGGTGATGATGTATCCCATGAATAAGAAAATAAGTCACAAGAAACCCTATATCATATAACACTATTATGTATAAGACCATGACACTTTTTTAGTGGGTAGGCTACAAGGATTGATACAAAATGCACCTAAATAAGAAAGAAAGAATACAAAAAATGATAAAAATATAAACATAATATTGACCTAATAAAGTTGAGAAGCTAGGATTGATTTCAATGGATGATGGATAATTTTTGTTAATATGGGACTAATATATTCCAAAATAACACAAGGATTGGAAATGATATATATCTATGATGATGATTTATTTTGATTAGGGTTTATAGTGAGACTAAGAATAAGACTAAGGTTGTGATTGGATAGTTTTCTTAGATTACATGATTGAATTACACAAATTACTATTATCTTATGATAATGGATTCCTAGGAGCAATCAATTCCTAAGAGGGTTGGAATAATGTTGGGATTACATTTGATTATGTTGATTGTAGCCTATAGCTTGATACCAATGAAAAAGGAAAAGGGATTATAAGATAGTGGGAGATAAATGTAAATGTCAATAGTAGATGGAAGTAGATAAGGGATTCATGATGGATGAGTGGGAGTATAGATGAGATATCCAAGGAATAGACCACGTATGAATAACATGCCCACTCTAGATACATTATTTTGGACACGGCATTGGGATACATTAGGATAATCTGGTATGTAGTAGGATTAGGGAGGAGGGAGGTGTTTGGATGGGTGATGTGGAGGAATCATGATTATAAGAAATATAAAAGGTATGGGGGGACAATATTGAAAGATTGGTAGGGATGGAGCAATAAAATTAAGGATTTTAAGTGATAGGAAGGAAATGGCACCTGCTAGGTGTAGTGAAGGGGAATGGTTGGAATGACTATGGGAAATTATACCAAATTCATGGAACATGGTAGAGTGATATGATGGGTTTGGGGGGATATATTAATGGTTGAAGGTTGCAAAATATTTATGGATTGATGATATAAAATGGCAGTGGATTATAGAGAAATAAGATTTGTATGGTACAAAGAATGCTTCTATGCTTTACCCATTTCTTTGTTAATATTGAAAGAAGAGTGGGGGAATAAAAAAGGATGGGAAATGATGAATATATGGGGGATAGGATGAGGTAGATAGGAGGAAACTTTACCCTCAAGTTTAGGAGTGTAAGGAGATGGGGGACTACACATGACACCTATTTACTATAAGGAAGCTAAGCTAGTAAAACAATTTCCTACACTCATCTTGAGAGGAGGATAATACACAAATTTATAGATCTTTTTAATAGTTACAAAAACTTAGCAAAAATAAACATAAATATCATGCATAACAGAACATAGTGATTTATGTGGGGAAAACCCTTTTGGGAGAAAAACCCCACACTCCAAAACCTGCAAATATATTATTTAGAAATCATGAATATTGTAATATACTTGTAGAGAAAGCTTCTCAGAGGAGTATCACCAACTAGAGATCCAAAGGCAACATGATTGCTATCAAATTCTCATAATACATCAAAACATATAACAATAATATAATTCCCTCATAAAATAGGGTTTCCTTCTAGGGAAAATCAAGGAAAAAAATATCTACCATTAGATTTGAGACCTAATGATGATCAGTCTAGATTTATAATAATATAATATACATAAAATTTGGCTTTGGGGGGAACTGCCCTCGAACCCTAGCTGAGATATGTGGTGCCAGACCCCTTCTAGGGGGTACCCCCCTTGCACCCCCCATATTGTGTTTACTTATCAACAATAAACCTTATCTTGAGAATGTTCCATCCCCAATATCAATAGATCCCATCCCAATTACATTCACATAAGTATTTTTCCCATCAAAGTAGGTGCCATGACAAGTCTCAAAAGAAGAGAACATATATTACAAAGATGCCATATGCAAAGAAGATCTTTAATATAGAAGCCATCCCCGTGATCCATGACCTACAAAAGCACATAGAGCTTGTCCTTTGTTCTTGGTGGAACCCTTAAAATTTTCATGGTTCAATTGACTTCATGGTCATGTTACTAGTCACTTATATCTTTTGACATTATGGTCTAGGGTTTAAGAGTTTTATGTATCTTGCTACCCTTGATTATCCTTTAGTTTATGTTCTCAGGTTGACTGACTAAACTAGTTTACTTGTCATTTAAGTGCATGTTCATTTTTTATTAATCAAAGAACCAATGCCTTGGTTACCTTTTAGAACATGATCCCTTTTATGAACAACTTTTGCATATGTGTCTTTAGCATTGTTTAATCTTGTCACTTGTTGTGTGAAATTTTTCTCCTAATCCATGATGAGTGATGTAATGTCTATATTTCGACCCTTATTTCATCGCATGTTGCATGTTTTTTCTATTATTTTGAGAAGGTAATCTGAATTAATTTCAAGAATTATTTAGGGTTTTTGTTTTCTCTTGAGTTAGTACAATTTCCTAATTGGGTAGAATCACATCTAAATTTTAGTTTGAGCTATTAAGAATAGGGTAATAATCCCAAACCTAGTTTACTTCCACACAAAGTAAGAAACCTTGAAGAAGCTAAAATGAGCCAACCTGGTTAGTCATCATCATTGAAACTTGTAGCCAAGAAGAAAAAGCAGAAGGTATCCCATGACCCCCCTCAAAAATCCAAAGTCCCTAAGAAGAAAAAGGACCAACCTAAGGATTATACCCACTTCATGGATAAATTCCAACTGCTAGACGTCAAGGAAAGTGGTAGGAAGGCTACAAGGGAAGGGATCCTAACCACCAATTTCAAGGACCTTGTAGAGGGAATTGGTGACATTGTTGTGCCAAAGACTAGATGGGAATTGTTACTATATGGTTTTACAAGAAGAGATGCTTGGCATCCTGGTAAAAATGTCTGGTGTTATGATTTAGGAAAATTGGTTGTCCCCAATGTTTTTTCTGAGGTGGAATCAATGCTACATTTTGCAAACATATATGGTGGAATAAACATTGTGATGGAAGGATAACATCACCCCTACTATTTATAATGCAGGATATTCAACATAGAAACAAGCACACATTGTTTGACTATGCCCACAAAGTTGTAGAGCAGTTACACTATGATCTGGTAAGGTTAAGGAGAGGAGAACACCATTAATACGTAGACATTATTCATTACTGATGCACATGATACTATATTAGGGATAGGAAATCTTTTGAAATGCCATGAAACTAAGACAAGTGGATGAAAGGAATAATAAGTTTCCTGTTCAAATGTGGACACATATTTGGGATTTACATTACTCAAACTCAAACTATGCTACATTTTATAACATCATAAAACACACCACTTTGGTACAAATGGGTGTTGCACCCACTGAAAGGATTTCTAGACTAATTCAAGCATTGTTAAGGCCAAAGGAACTTGGTGATGACCCAAAATATTAATGTAATTGGGGAGACTAGTATTTATATAATGATTGCATTATCATTAGATGCCATGGGACTCCTATTGCACCCCATTCGTTACCCAAGTTCATTTCTAATACATTGCCCTTCATGGAGATAATGTGGTAAATGGACCGCTCTAATGTAGAGAACTTTAGGTTGTTCCAAAAGGCCTCCATCATTGCATCAAATTTCTCCTTTGATTATTTTGTTGTATTGGAAAAGGAAGCATATGAGGTATTTGGTATGATTTTTGGTAACTTGAGAATGAAAGAAGCCTCTACAAGAAGGTTTGATCTAGAAGGACATATCAATAGAGAAAAGATAAAGAGGGAAAACTCAGGATATGGACCTCACGCCTTTTACTTCAAGGAAGATGTGATAAGGAAACTACCAACACCTATTGCTATCTAGGATAGGGAAGAGATATGGAGGAAGATTTTTGAGGTTGAGCATAGGGATTTTACTCAAAATTATTACTATCAAAGCCCTTACAAACAAATCACTAACAAATATAAAAGGATGGAATTGGTCCTTAATGATTTCATGGATGACACTTTCTTGGAGAAGGTGGAACAAGCTAAGCAACTAGCTCAAAAGGCTCTACAAGAGAATTTAATAAAAGTTGGTGGTCAACCAAATGTGCCCACTAATGAGTCTAGTTTATGACTCAATTTTGATAGTATTTTATTGTCTATTTTTCATAGTTTTCATATACTTTGATGCTTGGATGATGATATTTCTATGATATTTCCTCAAAAACCATAGACATTGGGCATAAGCTAATTTTTACAATCTTTAATGACATTGGCATGCTATGTGAAATATCTGTGTTGATTTTACATGTGCATTAATGAATGCTACTTTAAGATAGTTAAAAATATGCAATTATTGTGCATACTAATATTGTCTTACAGATAGAATTAGCCACCTACATAATTAAAGAAGATTCTGCCATCTAGTCATTCACTATAATGGTCAACAAGGTGGTCATGCAAAGGTCAATGAAGGGAAGACTATCGATAGTGGGAGATTCCTCATTCAAATCTAAGTTGTAACTACCTTGTAAATGGTCTTAATTTTCTATTGAATGAATATAGGAATTACCGTTGTGCTAAATCTATGTTGAGGCAAGCATGTTTGACCAGATTTCGCACATGCATAACCGCCTCTCCACTTTTCATACTTTCCCTAAAGTGGCATCCTCCTAATCTGTTGGAGTTGACCACCTTGCTAGGTGATTAGTTAGTAGCTCTTCTCCCTATAAATAAGACTCAGACACTTCTTCAAAAGAGGTTGCTTAATCTGATGATGTACTCACATTCTTTGTTTTTTCAGTAATACAGCCATGATGCTTTATTGTACTTATGTCTTCCAATGAATAAAATGAGATTATAAGTTCGTTCATCTAATTTTACATTTTTATTAAGGGATACTCATCTAAGGGGAGGCACTTGGTGAGAATTCCATCATTTAGCTTAGTTGTTACTTTCTATTCAGTAGTTAGTTAAAAATCTAGCACTAATTGTTCTTGCAGCCACTAGAATTCCATTCTGTGATTGTTCCTACAACCAAAGAAGACATAGTAGTTTCTTGTTTGTTTTCTCAGATCTTCATTTCTATAATGCATTTTAGCTTAGTTTAGTTGTTGATTGATGCTCAACACTTATGCTATTTATTTCCAATCAATTTACCTTCAACATTATGTTTTTCTTAGTTGTAGAATGAACATGGCTACTTTGGATCCTTAGTGCACATACTATGTTGATCCATTTCAAGTTCACGTCGCTAGGTTGACAAGTTAAATACACCTTCATGATGATTGAAATAGCTATTCAGATTAGATTTCTAATCTTTGAATCACAACTGTAAGGGCTTAGTTATTAGATCATTGTAGGAGGCCAACATTTTTTACGTTGTTGCCAGGGATGGTGTCACACTAGGGAGTTCTTTGGATTCATCCATAGTTTTCTTGCTATAATATTTTTTAAAGTTTTTTCTTAGTATATCCCCTCATGTAGGAAAGTAATGATCTACTATTCTTTTTCCATTTTTTTGTGTGATCTAGTTGATAGTGAGTTGATACCATATGCATAGAGGAAGGAAGAGAGATGCTCATGGGAGATTCCTTCCTAATAAACTTGATCCATTCTAGCTAGGTGAGCATTTGAATCTACCAAGAGAAGAAGAAGAAGAGCCAAACCCCTTTGTTGATGCATTTCCTGATCTGACTAGTTCTGAAATTTTCTTTGAAGAGCAAAATCAGCTTGAGAATCCCTTTGCTTTGGAACTACACCAAGTAGGCATGGGTGATGCAAATAGAAATAAATCCAACCAACCATATTTTCCTTTCCCCATTGCCCATTAGAATGAAGTTTACAACCTCAAAAATATTCCTGCTTCAGTCCTTCCTAATTTTTATGGACTTTTCACAGAAGATCCTAATACTTTCTTGTTCAAGTTTGACATGCTCTACAGGAGTTATGACTATACCACTGATGTCCATTAGCTTAAGATATTTCCTACCACTTTGAAAGAGGCTACATTAAGATGGTTCATGAGCCTAGGAAGAAATAATGTGGAGAATTGGGAGGACATGAAGAAAAATTTCCTTGAAAAATACAAGGAATATTGTAGGGGCAGTGACATGAGAGGAGATGACATTTTCAAGATGCAACAAAAAGAAGATGAGATCTTGGGGGATTACATTGCAAGGTTTTTTTTTTCTTTGTAGAAATCTCCACACCATATGTACTTAATGAAGAATCACAAACGCTATTTTTCTTGAGAGGAATTAATAATAGTTGCACTAATTCCTTAGACTTGATGGGAGGAGGAGATATCTCCAAAGTTCCTTGGGAGGATATCAAGAAGATATTCCAAAACTAATCTAGGGCAGCTTCAAAGAAAGGGAGATCTTACCAATCATCCATGGGTAAGTCATCTACTAATGGAGTTTCAAGAATGGAGATTACTCACTTGCTACCAGAATTCAAGCAATACATTATAAACAATCTAGCTACTTAGCTGGATACAATTCAGGCCAAAAAGAAACAAGAGGAGGTAGAGGCAACTTTGGTAGAGTATTGCTCCCATTTTAGAAAAAAGTACTGCAAATTCTAGTTGATAGCTAATATTCAAAGCAAGAAGATTCCACTTGAGTTTAAGCCAATCCAGGGTGAAGATGACAAAGTCTACTACATTGCACAAAGGAGGCCATGGGCTCCAAGACAAAGTATTCCACCAAATCCACTCTCTTTTGTTGGGCCATATTTCAATTCTTATTCATCTAGTAACCAATGACATCCCCCATATCCATCCAATTATGGAGGATATTCACCACAACCTTGGAAGAAACCCTCCAAATTCCTATCCTAATCACCAAAATTATCCACCCTATTGGTGGCAACCTTAGGGGAATTGATAGTAGTTTCAAGGAAATTGGTAGCCACCCCAAAGAAATTTGCAACAAACAAATCAATGGAGGGGAGGGAAGCAATGGTCAAACCAGCCAAATAGTTACTTGTATCCACCTTCTCAACCCAAAAAACCTACTATAATACCTCCTCCTACTAGCTCAAGTTCAAATACACCTAAACCTACTCAACTACTAGCTCAACTTGCACCCAATTCAAATAATAAACCACAACAATAGCCAATATATTCTGCTGATCCAAATCAATTCCCTGCATATGTTGTGAGTATAAGTGGCATCCACTTACATTTAGGAACTAGTTTTTGAACTCCTTCCACACCCATTATCACTGAGCTTCCTATGGAAGAATAGGAGCCTCTAAATACCCCCATTCAACCTAGTGCACCTAAGAATCATAAACCAGTTCTAGTCAAGCAGATTGCACAAATGCCCCCATTTCCTCAAAGGTTGGAAATTGTGACAGAAAAGGAAGAAAAGGAGGACAATTTTTTTGAAATTTTAGATTAGTTGAAGCATATAAGTGTCCAGGTACCCCTATTTCAGGCCATAAAATATGTTCCAATCTATGGAAAGGAAATTAAGGAAGCATGCCTTAAGAAGTCCGACATGAAGAAGAAAGACCCCACTACAGTTCATGTGGTGGGACAACTAGCTGACATCATGCTTGGGACATTGAATATTCCCAAGTATAATGTTCTAGGGAGTCTTGTGGTAGGAGTTGTCATAAATGGGATCCAAATAAATAATGATCTAATTGACTTGGGATCAGAAATAAATGTAATGACCAAGGATATCCTACAACAACTAAATGTTGCAAGTATGAGACCTACTCCCATTGTCCTGTAGCTTGTTGATAGTTCAACTGTTAAACCTGATGGTGTAGTAGAGGACCTTGTGGTAACTTAGACTCATGGGAGTACCCAACAAATTTCATGATTCTTTCTCCTAATGCCACACTAGGAGGGTACCCTATCATTCTAGGAAGGCCATGGTTAGCAACAACATATGAATATATTGGATGCAAGATAGGAGACATAGCCATTTATGATGTAAAGAGAACAAAAAATCTTGTTCTCTAAACTCTTGCTTAGCCATCCTATGATTTGGATAATTCTATATGGCCACATGTTGGTGAAGAGGCCAAGGAAGTTAATTCAGTGGGACAACTTATGTTGTTATGGAGAAGCAAGAGTTCCTACAACAAGAGTAGAAGCAAGAGTTATTGTAGCAAGAGAAAGAGCTAGAGAAAGAGATGGGAGAATAGTTAGTAGCCCTATAGCCAGAATTGGATAAACATTCAAAATTCCTACGACCACTACTATAGGAAGAGCAAGTATCTGTGCCAAGAAAAATTCTAGTATGAATACATAGGCCCTCTGATTTTTCAATGCACATGGTAGCTATGAATTTATGGAAAGAGATGCAAAGAAGGGAAGAAGAATGGAAGGAGGAGAAATGGAGGCTGAAGAAAGAAATTCAAAAGAGAGATGAGGAGATTGAAGACAAGGATGCAAAAATAACTGCTTTAAAGAGGAAGGTGGATGATATGACAACCTTAGTACCTTAGATATTAGAATGCAGAACTCATCCAAGGGCCTATGCCCTGTATTTGAAGGAGAAGTATCTTTATTTTAAGCTAGCAAGGGTTGTTTCAGTTTTGAATCCTTCTATTGAGTCTCCTCTTGAATTTTTCAATGCTTATAGGATTGCTCCTCCTGAAATGAAGAATTTGTTGTGTGAGTTTTACTTAAATAATTATGTCATGACCCAAGACGATGATTGGAATCCATTGTTGTATGTTGGGGATGTTCAATTAAGGGAATTCATGTCTTGGATATAGAATGAGATTAGTTGGGGAAAACAATTTAGGACTTATTAGCAAATTGAATCCAACATTCTGCTATCCATCAGGGCTGGATCTAGAAATCCAGGGAGCATTTTAATGGATTGGCACAAAATTATTTATAGACCAAGCTATGGTGAAAGGATCCTATCTAAGAGAGAGGAACTTTATAAAGAATATGAAGAGGTAGCACAACCCAAAGGAGAATTTGTGATGGGATACCTATCGCAAAGGTGGAACAACCTAATTGATGAGTTAAAACAAGCTGAGCCTCACTTTATGTAGAATTATGTTGCAGCACTTAAGAGAGTTGAAAGATATATAGATTGGAAGGAAAAAGAAACAATTTTGGCTCCCACTAAATTTTCAACCACCTATCCTATTGTGGCCTATGCCAAATTTTAAAATTTATTGGTATGATATAGCTATAGATAGATAGAGATGGAGTAGATTGGACAAACATCAAGGGTTCTAATGGGAACATAATTCAAAAACTATAGAAACTAATGTAGGACAGTTGGCAGTTGCAAACTTGAGGGCATTAACAAAGCAAAGGAACAACTCCCCTTCTTCTGCTGCAAAGTCTTAGGTTGGGGAGAGTGATGAGTCCAATTTATGACTCAATTTTGATAGGAGTTTATTGTCTATTTTCCATAGTTTTCATAGAATTTGATGCTTGGATGATGATCTTTCTATGATATTTCCTCAAGAACCATAGACATTGGGCATAAGCTAATTTTTACAATCTTTAATGGCATTGGCATGCTATGTGAACTATCTATGTTGATCTTACATGTGGATTAATGAATGTTACTTTATGACAGTTACAGATATGCATTTTTTGTGCATACTAATATTGTCTTGTAGATATAATTAGCCATGTACACAATTAAATAAAAATTTTCCAGCTGGTCATTCACCATAACTGTCAACAAGATGGTCATGCAAAGGATAATGAAGGGAAGACTATTGATGGTGGGAGATTCCTCATTCAAATCAAAGTTGTAACTACCTTGTAAATGGTCTTAATTGTCTGTTGAGCGAATATAGGCATTACTATTGTGCTAAATCTGTGTTGAGGCAAGCATGTCTGATTAGATTCCACACATGCATAACTGCCTCTCCACTTTTCATGCTTTCCATAAAGTGGCATCTTCCTAATCTATTGGAGTTGATCACCTTTCTAGGTGATTAGTTAGTAGCTCTTCTCCCTATAAAAAGGACTCTGATGCTCCTTCAAAAGAGGTTGCTTAATCTGATGATGTGCTCTCATTCTTTTCTTTTTCAATAATACAATCATGATGCTTTATTGTACTTATGTCTTTCAATGAATAAAATGATCTTATAAGTTTGTGCATTTGAGTTTACATTTATCTTAAGGGATACTCATCCAAGGGGTCCCACTTGGTGAGAATTCAATTCTTTAGCTTAGTTGTTACTTTCTATTTAGTATTTAGTTAAAAATCTGGTACTAATTGTTCCTGCAGCTACTGGAATTCCATTCTATGACTATTCCTGCAGCCAAAGTAGACAAAGTAGTTTCCTGTTTGTTTGCTTAGATCTTCATTTTTGTCATGCATTTATCTTATTTTAGTTGTTGGTTGATTCTTGACACTTATGTTATTTATTTATAAGCAATTTACCTTCAACACTATTTTTTTATTAGTTGTTGAATGAACATGGCTAATTTGGATCCTTAGTGCACATACTGTGCTGACCCATTTCAAGTTCATGTCCCTGAGTTGACAAGTTAAATGCACCTTTATGATGATTGAAATAGCTATTTAGATTATATGTCCAATCTCTAATCACAACTATACGGGCTTAGTTGTTAGATCATTGTAGGAGGCCAACACCCACATTACCAAAAGAACAAAAGCCAATGGATATAGGAGATACTCCTATTATGGATTTGCTTACTGTGAACACTGATGAAGCATAGGGTGTTGAGGAGAATGCAAAACAACCATCCACTGAATCAAAACCTATTGAACAAGGAGAAGAGTTTGAATTTTCATACCTTGATATTAGAGATGTAATGGAACCTTTTGTCCCAAATGATAGGCTAGTACCTTGGAAATATGATGAAAGTCAAGATAATGATGCAAGGGCACTAGCTTGTGCTAAGTTTCTAGAAGATGACTCTTTTGTGAATGGATAATTCAAGGAATACATGGTTGAGCTTAAGGCTTAGGAAATAAATGACAAGATATAGAAGGATCAAGAGGGAGTGGACCCTTCCAAACTGGAGGAAGTTAGAAAGAAGACTAAAGAAAAAATTATTCAGGAAATTACACAAATGAATCTTGTGGAAGCTAGGAGATTGGTCAAAGAAAGTGGAATGTTGGTGATTCTTGGCTAGAGTTTATCATCAATAATTAACCTAGATTCCATAAGAAATGACTTGAGTGCTATGGTGTTAGAGGAAAATTTTGATGAGAGAACTTTAGCTTTAGGGTTTAGTCCTATTCTACATGTGTCTGCTAATTGGCAACTGACGCCAGAATCAAGAAGATGTAGACTTAGTAGAGCAATGACTGGCCTCCCAAGAGATTTGATAATATGTAGGGCTTCAAAAATGTAGCCCCACAAGCTGCAAGATTAATAATGCACACAACCATGTTGAGTGTGGACACTACATAAATCTCTCAGGCTAGTTATATGAAATTGTTGGAAAAGCATAACAAATTGGTTGAGGAATACAATAAGTTAAAGGCTACTACAGTTAGTGTAGGTCAGATGACCTTTCCTACTTCTCTATCTAGTACCTCATTGTAGGAAAAGGAAACCTTCAAGTCAAGAATTATTGCCACGAAGAATGAACTCCAAACAGTCAAGTCTGAAAATATTAAGCTCTAGGAGGATATGAATAAGATCACAAAGGGTATGGTTGATGAGATCTTAGGCCATAGATTGGAAAAGGTAGCTTTTAAAGTAGAAGATGCATGGTTAACATATAAGGGTATACATGAGGCCTTTGAAAGGTTCCAACATGTTCAAGAGATTTTCCAAAACACTTGGAATAAGTGGAGTAGTAGATTGAACAGTTTAAGGGAAATACAAGAAAACACAAAGGATGACCTTGAAGCTCCAACAAATCTCCCATATATCATAAGGGGAATTGAGATGATTCGTGAGATCACAGGTTCTCATGAATGAATTGGAGGGTAGTTACAAGGTAAAATCAAGGCCTTTAGGAGTATGGAGGAATGTGGTATGCCCAAGATCCTCAACGAAGATAGAACAGTCATGGAGTATGCACCATGGAGGGAATTCTACAAGCATCAAATAGATATAGGTCCATGAATAGGATATGTTGATGAAAAAATAGACCTAACTATCTTGAATGACATTATTGATACTCTCATTGGAATCCAAATAGACATGGACACCTTTGTGAAGGAAGCCAGAGTGGTAATTGATGCAAGATACAATAAATACAATACAAAGGTGCAGAAATTGCTTGATATTAATTGTTCCACTGAAGATGAATATAAAGATTGGATGGAAAAATATGTTGAGTAAGCCATGTAGGTGGCAAGAGGAATATAGAGTATGGTCGAGTATAGTACAGGTCTAACCTTTGATATAATTATGTAAGGGAAATCTATATCCTCTCAAAATGAAGATGCATGTGGTAACCCAACCAATCCTTTCCTTTTATTTTATTTTCCTCTTCTCTCATGCTTCACATCTTTTTCTAAATGGATGGTGATGTGTAATTCTTGAACAATGAGGATACGAGCTCCACAAGCTTTTAGAAGTTTTTTCCTTTTTTTATTTTCCTCCCATTTCTTCAAAGTGTAAATATAACCATCTGGGGGTTGAAATGAAGTGAAATATGCTTGAAATGCTTAAGGAAATGAAATGTAATTATCCAATAGCCCAATGCTTGTTCACTCCTTTGATCATATAAAAAGGATTTCAAGGCTATTGTGTAGGGGTCTTTGAACTTTTGGTTGATCTCAGATAGTCAATATAGTGAAGTTTCATGAGTACAAGTGTATAATGGATATAGAATTACTTGCTAAGTCTTAGGATATGAGTCTATATTCACAGTTAGCTTAATTTTTTTGCAACAATTATATCATTTGAGAATGAGTAATGGAAAATTTCATACAAATTATCCCTATGTATATGTTCATAAATCAGCAATGAAATAATCAAAGATCATCTCATGGGTCTCCAATTTGTGTGGTTAGATGTGTGTTTGCATTGTTGCTTCAATTCAAGTATTTTATTAAAATTCTTTAATGAAATCACGGGTTTATGAGTTAATTCATAGTTTCTTTAAGTATGTTTTGTATGGAAAGTATGAGTTATGAATTTGCAATGCAAATCCTTAATGTTCTATATATATATTGAATTCTTTAGTTATTACATTAAAGTGTGTTTTGAATTCAACCCTATCACCCTAGGATAATGCATTGATTCTATACATTGAGCAAATTCAAATATATCGGGTTAGCTAGATCATATCAAAGAACCATTCATTTAGTTAAATTCATCTTCAGTATGGTGAAGGTTATTATGGTTTTTCATTTCAATTGTCCATTCTCTGCTCCAAGTTATAATGGTGTAAATGATATGCCAATTCCTTGCAACTTGTCACTTGTAGATTCATTGATATGAGAATGTATCTACTTAATGTGCAATGTATCTAGAGATCTTTTAAAGGAATATTGTAAGTGCATTTTAGGATCACCCTCTTTGGTTTTGTAGAACTTGAAGTGTAGGAGGAAAGCTAAATTATTTTCTCTCATTCGTTGGGAAACCCTCTTTGAGGTTGTTGAATATTGGAACTAGAAAATCCATAGGATCCTTCTAAGATCTGGTTGGTATTTAAAAGAGCCAACAATTCTTACTTATCCCAATAGTGTGACTCTTTTCCTTATCAATTTTTGTGTGTTTGAAGAAGAAAATAAAGTTGGCATCCTAGAAGGTAAACCAATTTTATTCTTCATAAAAAGATGTTTCAATTTATCAAGGTCCTTATTATAACAATAATTTTCTTCATATCCATCCTTCTCTTAATATGCACAAGTTAAATTCTCCTTCTTAGATGATTCCCCTTTAGAAGAAGATATTTTATGTTCTTATATGGAATTAGATGTGGATTTTATGTTATTATTTTTCATTTCTTTTCCACTTGAAGGATTCTCATCCTTTGAAATCAAGGCATGGGATTTTGAAGACTTCAAAGCACCCATTCGAATAAGCTTAATTTCTCCCTAGTGAGTTGCATATAAAAATCCTCAAAAGAAGGCATTTTAAACTCACTTCCAAAGACATTATTTTTATCTTATAATGTAAAAAAAAAACACTAAATATTAAAGTCCTAGCTTTGAAAGAACAATGAACACCAATTGTGTATCTAATTTTTCAATTTTACAATACTTAAATTGTGTTCTTAGTTAATTGAATTTGTTAATGAAGTCCTACATGCCAAATTTATATGGGTTGATTCTTATTAATTAATAATCCAAAAACTATCCTTGAATTTTATTTGTTTTCCCAAATAATTTTGACAATGCAACCCACATAGCCATGGGTGTATCCAAGTGCTCAATGTGAAATAACAACTTTGAAGAAGCACAAATAGCCACTGAATTCTTCACAACTATTCAACCACTTAGTATTTTTAGCTTCATCATCTTTTGGTTCACCATCAAGCCCATGTAATATCTTATACAACCTCTTAACTCTTAGCAACTCATTCATTTCATATTTCTATTTAGAAGAGTTGAAAGGTGTTAGAAGTGGAATTGAAATTTGCTCCATGATGAAGCAAGAAGGATAAAATGAAAATCAAGAGGAATGCAACCACAACCACAAGAATAATCCTCCTGATCTCACTCAATTAAAGAACCCCCAAGAATATATGAGCTTGCCACTTTTTGTTTAATGTGATTACAGATACAACTTACCAAAAAAAATGAAGTATTCTTTATCTTGGTACATGCAAATGCCAAATTTGGCCATACAATAAAAGTAGATTTTGTTTGAAAAAATCAGATCAATCTGATTACACCACTACAAAGTACACAAAAAATGATTTAATTTCAAAAATAATGCAACAAGAAATGTTACCATAGGAGCAAGAATGAAACCCCTAAAGGTCCCAAAATGAGAATGACTCAACAACGCCTTTGAGAATCTACAATTTCTAGAAAATATAGACACCAAAATAAAAAACCATCTACATAGCTACAAAGCGCACAAAATTATTCCCTAAATAAAAAAAAATATCAAGAAATGGAGGTCTAAGCCAGATTTATGAGCATTTGAAATTCAATGGAGAAGGGGGAGAAGAAATTAAAAGGGTCATGCTAATGTCATTCTAGTGTCAACAAGGAATATAATTAATTAAATTGACATCTATATGGCCATCAGAGGTCTTTCTAGCCTGGTGGAACACCTAATTTTTTTGTTTTGCATCGATAATTATTGAAATTTTTTATCTATCTCTCTGATTTGGATGAGTCTTGTGACTTAAGGTTTCAGTTTTACCTCTATTCTAGGGATTCTAGTTATGCCTTAAACCCTTTGAAAAATCCTAAGTGTTTAGCCCTTGCATATGTTCTATTTTGTTGTTGACTAGTATTAGTCAATTCACAGTTCATTAAATTGCCACTTGAGCCATTAAATCCATTTACTTATCGATCCCTATTGCCTAGTATTCTCGGTTATCACCTGTTGAATCATTATAAATCATGTTTTATGTTAAGTGGGTCTTAAATCTTCTAATATTTTCCTTTATCCTAATTGTAGGTTTAATATATGTCTAAGGTCTTTTAGATTGTAGACCTTAGTAGATGACCCCATCTTAAGTCATAAATTGATGCACATGCCTTTTAAAAATTTAAACAATGCTTAGCGAGTCCCACTAAATGTTTCTCTTTGGTTGTCCGCTAGCCCGCAAAAATAAAATAATGAAATTAAAAAGCCAGAGGGATAGCAAGTGGGTGATAATTGTCTACCCTTATGGTGGGCCCTACCACTTTTCAAAGGAATCCATGGTAAAAGGCATTATTTATAATGATGGCTTAGATGAAGTTTGATAGGTGAATCTCAATTGTTCCCCACTAGCCCGCAAGGGATCCATTGTCAGATCTTGGCTTATAGAGGGATAGTAGGAAAACTCCATGTGGCATCATCACCACTATCTACAAAACTATTGATGGAAAGGAAATATTTTTAAAAGTATTTCTCAAAAAATATGGAAGGTTAAAGGGTGTGCTACTTAAAGGATATATGTGCAAGTGCAAAATTGCTCATCCAAATGTTTTAATGTTGAAGATCGCTAGGTTGATTTGAGCCATTACCTGCTAGCCCATGACTGTAGAACTAAACCTTGTAGATCTTAGAGGGCTAGTGGGCTATTGACACATGAATCTTTTGGCAACTTGTAAAGCATAGTGGGGCCACAAATTTGATGGAAACAAGTGCATACTTGGAAAAAATAAAGCACAATTGATGTCGAGTCAGTAAAAAAGAAAACATTCAATTTTTATTGACTCCATCTGAGCCACACACAGGTCCACATCAAGATCGAATCAATGAAAAAAATTTAAATTTTCTAATAGTACATCATTGAGTTGTTCTGGTTCACATGAGCAAACAGTAATGGTAAAGTTGATGGCTTTCTATCGAATTGAAGGCTTTGTTCACCATAAAATCTTGTTTTAATTTTTTTTGTTGATTACCCAAGAAATTTCAAAGTATTTCTAAGATTTTATGGATAATTTTGAGCATTTGGCATCAAATTAGGGGTTTCTACAATTCACACCACTCTTTGAGGTAAAATCTACCCTAATTTCTTTTTTTATTGTAATTTTTGTTGCTTGAAACCAAAAGAAGGGCATCTTTTAAGGTTTGATGTTCATTAAATTGATATAAACTATGATTTTAGTAATTTATTTGCATCAAGTCTTTGTGTCAAGGATGCTACCCTACCATACACAAGATGGACTCTTTTTTAAGGTTGATCTAGAAACTAAAATTCTAGTGTTCCACTTTGCAACCCATGGAGGTTAGACATGGATAAGTTGGTGGTTCTTAACATGTATGTGGATGTTGATCTCCTTAAGGCCATCATTGCAAATTATGACCCTCTTGTTAGGGTAGTTAGAACTTATGATGGGAAAAATATGGTTTGGGTCACCAAGGAGGAAGTTGCAGAAGTGTTCAAGCTAAACAAATGGAGTAAGGACATGGTTGAGATAAATGAGAATAAGTTGAGGGAGGAGTATGTGAAGGTGAAACATACTTCATAGTTTTAGTGTTGACCCATTTTCTAATGTCAACAGGAAAGGGAAAGGGGAAGATTATTTTGGGACCTTCTGATGTAGAGCCCCTATTTATAAAGTATTTTATTACTTATTTTTCATAATACTTTCTACTCCCTCTGCTATATTTTGAGGAATGATCTTTCTTCCAACATGCCAATTACTAAAATCTATATGGCCGCAAACACTCAGTACCTCAACATTAATACCCTATATGACTTTGCTACATGCATATCATAAGAGATACACAAGGGGTTAGTGGCATTGAAGAATGGACAACAAGCTGTCAGATTTTGGCAGTATTCTCTATTCATGCATATGTTCCTATATAGAGGTGTAGATTATTTTGGTCAGGATATAGATCTCAAAAGAAATGTGGATGGTATTGAAATGCTAGTACAATCATGGACTCCACTATTGGATAGAAATGAGAAAAAAACAATTTTGTAGTTGCTACAAGCCTTTTTTCTACCAAGTTGAGAATGGTTTTAATGGTGGATGTACCCAAGGTTCCTACAAAATTGCATGACTTTATGAGACCAGCTAAAAGAAAGCCTCATTTGAATATTGTTCACAATTGGGGAGATGTAATCCTGTATAAGGATTATACTATTTTTAGGGTGTATGGCACAAGAGTAACACCTCACATACTCCCAAGGGAAGTTCCATTGAGAATTGGTTTTTTGGAGGTCATGTGGAAGCTCAAAAATGTTGATGATATATTCCTAAATGAGAAGAGGATGGGAAAATTCTTCCCAAATTATATTATTTTTACTGATTTTGTCATGACAACAAATGGATGGAGGAATATTGTTGACCACTACCTCAAGCCTTATGATATGAAACCTTGAGCATATGGGAGTTATGATCTTGAGGGATTCTTGTTGTGGTTGTTGAATAAGATCAAGGGAGGGAAACACATTCATACCCATTCTTTCCCTGATGATCTTATTAGGAATGTTTTTGATATTTATGCCTAAGTTGCTAGGATGAGAAAGTGGACTGTCTTTGTGAAATTGGAACAAGAAAGAAAGGTTAAATACCTTGATTTTGAGGCTTTGTTAGACATTGGAAATATAATTTTGAAGATTGAAACTGTTATTTAGAATTTTGACAAAGTTGGTGCAAGTCTGAAGGAGGAAATAGTAGTGCAAGATAAGGGGAAGACACCCATGATAGAATGGGAATCAGCTCAACATCCTTCTAAGAACGTACACATATATGCTAGAAAGAAGAGCACTTTGATGAAGCAGGTAACAATTGCAACTCCTACACAATCTGAGGAGTCTAGAGCACCTTCAAAGGGGTGCATAGCCATAAATTTTAAGTCTTTAATTGAGCAAATTAGATTAATGTGGAATAGACAATTTGAAGGTTGTAAGGTTTCAAGCTTGTGAAAGTTTCATAAATAATGACGAGTTTGTCAAAACATAAGCATTTAAGTAATTTGTGTAGAAAGCTATGAAGGATGAGTATGCCTTGAATGTATAGAAAATGGAAAGTGAAAGCCCTAAAAATCCACAAAATATTATTTAAGTTGAGGTCCTTGAGGAAATAAGGGAAAAGTATTTGAATATCACTACGACAAAAGGTAGGGATCTTGTTAGGAAGAGTGGAGTTTTATTGTTCCTAGAATGAGACTTGGCATTGGCTATAGTGTTTCATATTGTTAGGAGATATTATTCCCCCATCTTTAATAGTGAGGAAGAGATCATAATGGCCTTTCATAGATTGACTTTCAACTCCTAGTGGGATACACTTGCTATTTGGGATTTGGCCCCAAGCACTAGAAAGCTTGAGGTTACAAAACCTACTCCAAGTGTTAGTAGAGGGTTGATTATAAAAAGAGTATTAGACACATCCACAATGGAAACAACAAAAAATAATGTTAATGTGGCTCAATTTACTAAAGCTATAGTTGAGTTCTTGATAGAAGAAAGAGATAAATTTAGGACTTAGTATAATGAGATGGTGGTAGGGTACAATGTGAGCCAACAAAAAAAATGCAGACACAAATGGATCTATGGAAGCAACAATTTTAATAATTGCAACCTGGCACCTCATAGGCTTCGATTTTTCCTCTTCCCTCTCTAATTCATTCATCACCTCCATTCCAAATGGAGGATGTGCCAATTGCACAATTAGCACCTGATACATGAGATGTGATTCAAGCGAAGGAGATTACCAAGGAGGAGCTAATGGAAAAGATTAAGAATTATGAAGATATATTTGATGAGCTTGTCCAATTGAGCAACATTAAAATTGTGACTATGGTGCTTGAGCACTTGAATAAAGGAATTGATTAAAGATTAATTAACATTCATTCTAATATTCTTTAATGTTTGGTGCTATAAGAAATTTTGATAGAGATAAGGAGATTTCTATTCCTCTAATGGAGAGATGGATCCCTAGAGCACAAATTTTGAGGGATATGGCCATTGCATCATCACATGATGCAAATAAGCCTTCAAATATTGTTCCAACCTTGAGGTTTGTGAGTGATATAATGGGCTCCCAAGGGCTAATTGAGCCACTAGAAGTGAAGATATGAGAATTGGGGTTTTAATCTACTTCCTGATATTCTAAATGAGAGTGTGATGCAAAAGCATCCTTGGTTCTTTACAATCCTCCATCAACAAACAAATATTTTTCATTTAAGTTTTGTTCTATTTAGTTCAAGTTGGCAGATTCAATATTTCTTCATATTTTTCTCACCAGACCCTACAGATCTATGTTTTCATCATGGAAATTTTCATTTTCCTTATTCCAAGATTTCAAAGTGATTGAATCTTTTTTTGGCAAGTTCTCTTCTAGAATAAGTGGAATTTTCTAAGAACAAAGCACTGAGTAGTTTCAAGCCTAACAGCTAGTTTGATCTCTTGTGGATCCTTCTCGTAACTTGTGGATCCTTACAGTTTGTTTTGATTTGTTCCATGGAGTGTCCCTGACTCTAATTTAGGTCCACACTTCATCCTATGTACCTATTGAGGAGAAATTCAAATTTGAGGCTAACCTATTTCATGCACACATTACATTTCATTCATTAGAGATTATAATGATCTTTGGTTGATGTAGATGATCCTAGATCTCCAGATGTGATATAAATCATTGTAATTGATCATTGAGAGAGTATTAAGTAGAAGGAAAGTTAGATTAGAGGAATGGTATGTAAGATTTCAGCTTGTATTAAGGAGCTTATAGGAATATTATATTTCAAACATGTTGTATTAGGTCTGTGAGCCCAATCTATCAAACCAGATGTTGCTGGCCAATTGTAATTAAAATTTCTAATAATACAAATGTTTGAATCTGCATTTTCCTCCATATTCTATGTTGCTTTTTTTGTGTAACTCTTGCTACATGGTTTGGACTATTCTCTTTGAGGAATCTCCTACTGTGGCTACATGAGATTGGTATCAGATCAAGATTCATTCTATGAGAGATATTTAGAGTTTGTGGAGTCCAATTGAAGATTTTTTGTTGGGTGGTGGACTGAGGATCTGACCTATAGTTGCAGAGGACTTGTGTAAAGATGGCAGGAAGAAGAAATGGTAGAGGAAATGGATTGTGCAAAAATCAAGACCTAGATATAATGGAGATGTTTAGAGGAATTGTTGCTAGATTAGAAGCAGTCAAAACGAACCAAAGGAGAGGTCAACCAGTTGATGATGTGAGTGATGAAGAGGTAGAAGAGTAGGAATAAAGGGAAAGAGAAGATGAACCTAGCCTTGATTAGGGAGAAGAGAGGTTCATAAGAGCCCTAACCAAAGTAAATACTAAACCACATTTCAATCCACTAGATTATAGTGTTAAGTTGGATTTAGATGAATTTCTTGATTGGAAAACAAAGATGAAGAAGTATTTTGATTTTGAAGTTACCACCAAAGACAAGAACGCAAAATTTTCTTGTACAAAGTTGAAAGGACATGCATCCCTTTGGTCGAAACATTTGTAGATAGATAGGCAAAGAAGTGGAAAGGAAAATATAAAATCATGGGATCAGATGGTGAATAAGTTAAAGACAAAGTTTATTCCTACAAACTATCAGATTAGTTTGTTTCAGAAATTGCAGAATTTAAAGTAGTTGTCAAGTGTGAGAGTATACTGAGGAGTTCTACAAGTTGAATATCAGATCCAGACATTTAAAGGATGAGTTCAAGCAAGTATCCAAATATGTGAATGGCTTGAAGCTATCTATACAAGATGAGATCAATTTGATGAAGTTGTTGAGTGTGGAAGATGCATATCAATGTGCCCTAAAAGTAGAAGAGAAAAGGAATAAAAGACATTAGTAGAGACAAAGAGGAAGAGGAAGAATATTTTAGAGAAGAAGAAATTTTATTGGAGGAGGAAGAGGATCTTTTATAGATCAAAATAAAGATAAGGAAGTCAGTAAGAATGTAATTTGTATCATAGAGATAATGGAAACTCTTATCAGAGAGGAGGATATGGTGGTTATCAGAATGAGGGTTATAGAATAGATGATAGGGGACAAGAGAAAAGAGCATCTAGGGGAACTTTTTGTAAGTGTGGTGGAGAAGGACATAGAGATAGTGAATGTAATCAAGGAGAGACAAGCGGAAAGACATAGAATAGTAGAAGAACAACCTTTATTGAGGAGGATCATGTTGGATCATCTAATAAGCCAGAAGAGGGAGGAGTGTTGGTGAAAAAAAGAGTATTGTGTCAAAGTGATATGGAGCAGGAACTGTTATAGAGAAATAATTTGTTTTGGACCAGATGCAAGGTAGCTGGTAAATGTTGCAAAGTGATTGTTGACAGCGGAAGCTCTGAGAACCTGGTTCTAAAGAAATGGTGACCAAATTGAAGCTAGAAAGATTGAAACACCCGAAGCCCTATAAGATAGCATGGATTCAGGATGAGCATAAGATACTGGTAAGTGAGCAATCTTTGGTGAAATTAAAGATAGGAAATTATCATGATGAAGTTTTGTGTGATATCATGCCTATGGATGTATGCGATGTTTTGTTGGGAAGGTTTTCGTAGTATGATAGACAGGTTATTCAAGATGGAAAGAAGAACACATATACCATTGTTGCTAATGGGATGAAGTATACTTTGTTGCCATTGAAGGATGTTCCTAAAGTTGAGGTTTGTATGAATGCTATAATTTGTTTGGTTGATGGAAGGAGATTCCTGGATGGACTAAGACATGATAACATGTCCTATGTATTGGTTCCTAAGAAGGCTGAAGACTTGAAGCATGTTGAAGAAAAATTGGAGGAGATAAAAGAGATGCTAGAAGACTATGAATATATCATTTAAGATAATGTACCTGATGGATTTCCACCTATGATGAGTATTAGTCATTTCATGCATCTGATTCCTAGAGCTAGTTTTCCTAATAAAGCAACACACCAAATGACACTGGCAGAGAATGAAGAGTTGAATAGACAAGTGAAAGAGTTGTTGAAGAAGGGTTTTATTAGAGAAAGCTTAAGTCCTTGTGTAATACCTGTTGTGCTAGCACCTAATAAGGATGGAGAATGGAGGATGTGTATAGATTCTAGAGCCATAAACAAAATTGTAGTGATGTATAAATTTCCTTTTCCTAGATGGATGACATTATGGATTGTTTGAGTGGAGCTAAATACTTTACAAAGATAGATTTGAAGAGTGGATATCACTAGAATAGAATCAGAGAAGGGGATGAGTGGAAGACATCATTCAAGACAAATGAAGGGTTGTATGAGTGGTTGGTGATGCCTTTTGGACTAACAAATGCACCAAGTACTTTCATGAGGTTGATGAATGAGGTATTGAAGAAATTCCTGGGAAAGTTTGTGATTGTCTATTTGGATGACATCTTGACTTTTAGTAAGACTAGAGAAGAAAATTTGTTGCATATAAGGCAAGTTTTTCAGAAGTTGAGACAAGAGTAGTTGTTGATAAACATTAAGAAGTGTAGTTTCATGAAGGAAGAATTGGTATATCTAGGATTTGTGATATCTACAGATGGATTGAAGATGGATCCTAAGAAGGTAAGAGAAATTGTTGAATGGCCTACACTGGAAAGTATTGGAGAGGTAATATCATTTCATGGATTGGCTAGTTTCTACCAAAAGTTCATTAGGAATTTCAGTTCAATTTGCAGTTCTATGACAGAAACAATGAGAGGGGATAAGAAAGATTTTAGGTGGACATCTGGAGTAGACTAGAGTTTTGAGTTGTTGAATTAGAAGGTGACTGAGCAACCTATGTTGGCCTTACTAGACTTTAATACATTATTTCAAGTAGATTGTGATGCAAGTGGAAATGCAATTGGAGCAGTATTAAGTCAAGAAGGAAGACCAGTAACCTATTTCAGTGAGAATTGAATGATGCTAGGAAAAGGTATTTAGTGTATGACCAAGAGTTTTATGCCATAGTTCAAGCCTTGAAGAAGTGGAGACATTACTTGTTGCCTAAGGAGTTTGTGTTGTATACAGTTCATTAGGCATTGCAGTATTTGAATAGTCAAGGTAAGTTGAATCAGAGACACATGAGATGGGTGGAATTCTTGCGGAGTTGTACTTTTATTTGGAAACATACGAGTGGAAAGTCAAATAGGGTTGCTGATGCTTTGATTAGAAGAAGGAATTTACTGGCAGAGATGAGAGTGAAGGCATTAGCATTTGATAAATTGAAGAACTTGTATGAGCAAGACCTATATTTTGTAGAACCTTGGAGAGATTGTAAAGAACTAGTCTTGGAGAATAGAAGTCAATGGTTGGATTATTTCATTCAGGAGGATATCTTGTTTAGAGGGAATTAGTTGTGTATACCCTAGAGTTCAATGAGGGATAACTTAGTGAAAGAAAGACATAGTGGAGGATTGGTAGTACACTTTGGAATTGATAAGACAATAGCATTGGTAAGTGAGAATTACTTTTGGCCATAGATTCATAAGGATGTTAGGGAATTTGTGCAGATTTATAGAGTTTGTCAAGCTGCAAAAGGGAGTAGTCAGAATGTCAGATTGTATAAGCCTTTGACAGTTCCAGAGAGACCTTGGGAAGATATCAACATGGATTTCATACTTGGTTTGCTGAAGACACAAAGAGGTAATGATTCTATATTTGTGGTGGTGGATAGATTTTATAAAATGGTACATTTCATACCTTGTAAGAAGACAACAGATGTAGTACATGTAGCAAGCTTGTTTTACAAGGAAGTGATTAGATTGCATGGATTACCTTAGAGTATTATTTTAGATAGAGATACAAAGTTTTTTGGTTACTTTTGGAGGATACTTTGGAAGAAGTTAAAGAAAGATTTAAATTTCAGTTCTACTTTGCACCCATAGAGTGATGGAAAAACATAAGTAGTAAATAGGAGTTTTGGGAATTTTTTGAGATGTTTGGTTCAGGTGAAGATCAAAAGTTGGGATTTAGTCCTTGCACAAGCAGATTTTTCTTACAATAATTTAGTGAATAAGAGTACCCAAAAGACATCTTTTGAGATCATTACTAGAGTTCATCCTAGAGGTATATCAAAGTTGTGATACATTAGTAAGGAAGATAAAATGAGTGCAGAAGTAGAGGAATTTGTAGAACATATGAAGAAAATTCATACTCAAGTAAAGAAAAAATTAGAAGATATGAACCAAAAGTATAAGGAGCAAGTAGATGAAAAGAGGAGACATAAGGATTTGAAAGTTGGAGATGAAGTGATGGTGTACCTAATGAAGGAAAGATTTCCTTTTGGCACATACAATAAGCTCAAGATGGGGAAGTTTGGAACCTATAATATTTTGAAGAGATTTGATTCAGGAAATGCATATGAAGTAGAGTTACCAGATGGCATGAGTATATCACCTATATTCAACATTGTAGATCTACATTAGTACCATGAAGTAGAATTCAGTGATGACATTAAAGAAGAACTAGAGAAATAGTTTCCTAAACAACAATCAGATGAGATATAAGAGATTTTGAATATTAGAGTTGGGAGGAAAATGCGTGGAAGACTGTACAAAGAATATCTTGTGAAGTGGAAAGGTAGAATGGTGGGAGATTATTCTTGGATTTATTAGGATGGGGTAGACCACATTGGTTTTCCTTTAGCCCCAACAAAGTGAGGGAATCACTTTTCAAATAACCTAGGATGTCTGATGTAGGAGTATCCTTGGTTCTCTACAATCTTGAATCAACCAAAAATATTTTTCATTCCAGTTTTGTTCTATTTAGTTCAAGTTGGTAGATTCAAAATTTCTTCATATTTTTCTCACCAAACCATGTGGGTCTATGTTTTCATTGTGGAAATTTTAATTTTCCTTATTCCAAGATTTTAGAGTGATTGGATATTTTTCTGGCAAGTTATCGCTTCCAGAATAAGTGACATTTTCTAAGAACAAATCACCAAGCAGTTTTGAGCCTAAAAGATATTTTGATCTCTTGTGGATCCTTCTCATAACTTGTAGATCCTTATGATGTGTTTTGATTTGTTTCGTGGAGTTTCCCTGACCTTAATTTAAGTCCACACTTCATCTTATGCACTTGCCAAGGAGAAATTCAAATTTGAGGATGACCTATTTCATGCACACATTACGTTTCCTTCATCAAAGATTGTAATGATCTTTGGCCAACGTGGATGATCCTAGATCCCTAGATGTGATATAAATAATTGTAATTGATCATTAAGAGAGTATTAATTAGAAGTCAAGTTAGTGTAGAGGAATGGTATGCAAGATTTCAGCTTGTATTAAGGAGCTAATAGGAATATTGTATTTTGAAAATGTTGTATTAGGCTTGTGAGCCCAATCTATGAAACTCAATGTTGTTGGATGATTGTAATTATTTTTTTGATAATATGAATGTTTGAATTTTCATTTTCATCTGTATTTTGTGTTGCTTCTGTTGTGTAAATCTTGTTGCATGGTCCAGACTATTCTCTTTGAGGACCCTCCTACTGTGGCTACACTAGAATGGTAAAGTCAAGTCTTGATAGGAATGGAAGGACCATGCTAATAAGGTCATATCAACTTAAGCCAAACTAATATGTGATGGGGTGGATTTAGACATGTTGAGAAATAGAATGGATAGGTTCATATATATAGGGATTTTCCTCAAAGACTTTGACAAAGAGGCAAATTAGGTGGCAACCAAATATAGCCCATATAGGAAAAAGCTAGATAATATTATAGGATTTGATTGGCCAATAGAGGAGTTTGCACTATGGAAGTCCAACTATGTTGATATCTTGGACATATGATTTGTTGCATTGGGAATTGGTGACTAAAATTTTGGTTTTGCGTCTACAACAATAGAGGTTTTAGCAAGAGAAGTACAATACATGGCTTGAAACTAGTATAGATTAGGCCTTAGATGTATCAATGTTCAAATATTGTATCTCTCAAATTCAAATATGGTGACATGGAATGCAGACATGGAGGTGCTTTAGTATTTTATGTTCTCTACTTTATGCTTTTTTCATTTGGAAGTTTTGGAGCATGTGGAATAGGTGCATAACTCATGGAAGGACTAATTTGCATAGATTGAAGAGCGTTTTGGAGGATGGGAGAATATTCATCAATACATGAAAATGGTTTTTATATTATGTGAAATTCTCCCTTGTATTTGGGAAAATATAACTACCTTTTGTTATAATGTGATTGTTAAATGAAAACATGATGTGTACAATTTGGCTTGAAGCTTGTTTTGCTCTCTTGTTCTTATAAAAGGTAATTCAATGCCAATTGTATGGGGTTGCTAGTAGATTGATTTTAGAGAAGTTTGATAACCAGGTCTAAGAAATAGAAATTGAGTCTATTTTAGGTTCTAAGAGTCTTTTGAATTTTGTGATGGTGAATGTATAGCAGTATTGTCATACTTGGGATAAAAATGGAAAAATAGTCATGGCCAGTGTCCCCCATTGTGTACATTGCATAAATCTTGAATACAAAGAAATCAATGATTTCTCCTATTCATATTCTCATATTTCCTTGAATGTTTGTTTATTTTTATTACACTTATTCAATGAATGAGTTAAATTTTATTAACATGGATCACTAAGTATTGTTGGTTAAGTCTCTAGTATTAATGGTGTAAGGCATCATTGATAAGAATTGTAATGAAAAGAATACTACTATTATATGTTTTCAATTGCATGGTTTAGAATTATCCACCCTAGGATAAAGCATTGATCATTTGACGTTACAACCTCTTGAATTATTCCTAGTAGCTACATTCAAATCAAATTTAATCTCAAATTATTGTATGAATGTATGTTGAAATGAATCATAATATTTTCTTATGTTTAAGCTAGATATTACCATGAAGGTTAGCTAGATCTTTAGGGTATTGTGTCTATTAAAAAATTGAAGGGGAAACATCTGTTTGAATTACAATGTATGTGATAAATGGCACAAAGTATCATAAGATACATTGTATGGATCACCCTCTTAGGTTTTTCAGAGCCCAAAGTACAAATGGAAAGCCTATCAATCTTTTAGCTATTCATTGGCCAATCCTCACAATTATTAACCATTGAATTTGGAAAATTCATAGATAGATGATGAGATTAAGTTTTTCTCATTAAAAACAACCAACATAGCCCCTAAAATATTCTTTCTACCATCGATATTTTCTTGACAGTTGACAACAAAAAACTCTAATGAAAAATGTTTTTTATTGTTTAGAATATTCCCTTATTTCAACTTGGGGTAGGGCCTCCTACCCATGCCACATGGCATAAAGGGAGTGCTTGTGTACCCTTTCTTTGGATTCAATTCTTTAAATCATAAAAGTATTGAGACTTTATTAATTCTTTTTATTGTTTTTAATTTAAATATTTTTTTTCTAAAAAAAAAATTCAATATATGTTTTTAAATTTTTTTCAAAAAAGTTTTAAAAAATTGATTATTTTTTCAACTGTAGCTTGCACAATGATGGTAACCAATGGTCATTCAAATAGTTGAATTGGGGAAAAATTTTCTTTGATGGTGCCAAGCAAAGTTGTCAGATTTTGATAAATTAGCACTCAAACTTGGGTTTTTTGAGCATTCTGGACATGATGATGGGGATGAATTTGAGCCAAAATTATCCAAAATTAGAGCTATCTCCTCAATATGGAAACCACATTTTAGCTTCAAACCCTCATATATTTGGCTTCACATGTTTGATTTGGATGAAACAAAAGGATAAAACAAATTTCTTGGACACCCTCAAATTAATGGTGAGCTCAAATTTACGCCAATAAGATCCAAAATGGATGGTGAGCAAGAAAACAAGTGGTGGAAGAAATTTTGAAACCATTGGGGAGGATGGTGGTGGTGAATATGGATAGGATGTAAACATTTTCTCATGGGAAATGCTCTATTTTGGTAGTCATTGTATTGTGCTTCCTTGTTTGACTATGTATGGTATGGTCAAGGAGGCTTTGTTGGCCTCTATCTACATTATTTTGTGGAAGCATTTTTCTTCCTCAAACTCCCTTTGTTTGGAGATGGTGATGTCTGGCTCCAATTCTCTCAAGAAGGTTTTTGGTGATGCTAATGGTATCATTCTTTCTTTTGTGGTCAAACGAGCTTTTGGTTAGATGTGTGAGCCTACCATTATTATTGGTAGTGATTTGGATGCTAAGGATGACTCCCCCATTTTTGGCGTCTCCTTTGTCCCCTTGGCCCTTAGTGGTGTTGGTGAGGATGATAGTATTTTCTATGTTGGGAGGTCCATTGAACCTATTGGTATGGGTGATATTATTGTTATTGGAGTTAGCTCTAAAGGTGTGGATCATTTTGTCTATGCTATTTTGTGGCTTTACAAGACTCTCTTCTCCCTCCTTTGTGATCCCTATCTTCTTTTCCCAAATTTGGATGTGTGGGTGGCCCTCATGCCTTCTCTTGTTTTGTATGTTTTGACTTCCTCAATATTGGGAAGACTCAGTTCTTCTATGGATATACTTGATTGGGTCACTAGTCCATTCCTTCATTCCTTCAAGAATGGTTTCTTGAGGTATGTAGTTTTTCTATGAAATTCCTATGCCTTTATGTATCCTTACCTTTGTGTGGAGGGAGGCGAGCTTTGGTGTGGAGATGGTGGTTTGTATTCTACTATTTTTGTGATTGAAGGTGTGGTCTTTTCCCCTTTTGATGGATCTAGTTTTTGGGTGTCTTGTATTGTGGCTTTAGTATTTCTTCCCATCTCTTTAGTGGCTCTAGGGTTTCTCCCATGTCTATGGGGATTGAAATTTTGGTGCAGTTTGTCCATTTTTTGTAGGCTATTATGCTTCTACAAGGAGGATTTTTGCGCTCATTTTCTCCATCTCTTATTTTTTCAAGTTTTCTAGCTAGTTTCAGGGTGAGTTCTTTACTTTAAGGAGGTGGGGTTTTGCTTCTTGTTTGAATTAGACTGGTTTGTGCTTGTGGTCTCTTTCTCTTGGTTCTTTGCTATAGAAGTATTTGGTGGGGGTTATCTTGATACTTCCTTTGAAAATATTTTTTTAGATTGCCTAGGTTGTTTTGAGGTTAAAGGGTACTAATGTTTCCCATTATACTATTCTTACTTTCTTCTTGGTCACCTTTATTGTGACTTCTTTTGAGGTGGAGTTGGTGGATTTGGTTGAAAGTAGTGATCTTCTTTAGTTGGCCCCCTTTATGGCTTCTCTTGTTGAGGTGGATCTCTCTCTTATTGAGGTGGAGAGTAGATTGGTTGGAAGGGTTCAATGGTATTGCAATGGGGTTTTTATTATTTTTCTCTTCTTTGTCATTATTTTTTCCTTTGACAAATGTTGGAATGCTTGTTCTCGGTTTATTGCCCCTTGCTCATAGTTCTTATTTTCTCCTATTGTGGTTGAGATTAGATGGTGTTGTGTTCTTGTTCCTTCTCCCTTTTTTAGTGACTAAAAGTTTTTTTAAGCCTTTGGCTTTTGCTAATTTTGGAACTTGTTAGCTTATGCTAGTTCTTTCCAATCTGAGAAGGCCTATTTTTGTGTTGGTTTCTTGTTGTTGTATTTTTATTGCAATATGTTTATATTAATACTGGTTTCATACTTTGGTCAAAAGCATTATTACTATTTTGTTTATTCTAGGCTCACTGTTGGTAAGTATAACTCTTTTTTCTATTGACTCATTTTTTTCAGTCACCTCTCTCTACCTCTATGACTTCTTTGTAATGGGTACTATACCTTCCAAACTTTAACCTAATCAAAACAAGCTCCAAAATGAACCTACAAAAAAAATCCATATAGAAACAACACCCCCCCCCCCAAAAAAAATAAAATGATATTTCTATCAATTTTTTTTTATTCTTTATATTATCACTTGATACAAAGGAAGAATATACTCAAAATTTCAAGATCTACCAAGATCTCTCAAAAAAGAACTAACCAAAGGGACCCAATTTTCTCTAGCACCATGTAAGAGTTGGATATGGAGATAGCCACCAAATATTTAGAGACCAAATAGAAAACAAAAAGAAAGAATATCAATATTACAAGAATAAAATGTATTCCTATCAAGCAATGCAAATAGAATATGGATATACAATGTATGAGAGATCCTTGGATATATAGCTAAGGTGAGACATATGATTAGAAAAGACCATGACAAATGTCTTAATCCTATGTTATTAGACAACTAATATTAAATGGATTTGGACACAAGTATTAAATAACAAAAGATAAGATAAGATTTAATGCCCACTAAGACTTCTAGAAAGATTCCTAAGAACTAAGTAAACTTAACATGTGAATAGTATTAGAAATATTGTCATTGATGTCAAAGGAGTGAGAGAGCAGGTTAGCAAGATTGAAAGAAGAGTGGTTTGCAAGAGGATAAAAGTGCAATGACAAAGAGAAGACAAGAATGGGCTTCAATATCCATTCCCTAAACACATACGTGCATGAGAAAGCTCTGGATTATTCTATTTTTTCATTAGAGGGATATTCTACCTTGAGAGTTTATTACATCAACTAGGTAGTGATTTGATAGAGTTAAACTATAGATGATTGCACCATTACAAATTGCAAATTAGCTTGTTAATGATAACAAGATTAGCTAGTTAATTATAACAAAAAAGAAGGTGATAATATTAGAGGAGTATTAAAAAGAATACAAATGAAGATTCAAGTAAAGGGTGAGTAATAGTAATGAAGTGGTAATTTTTGAACACCCATAATATTGAGAAGGGGGTGAATCAATATTCTATTAAACCATTTAGTCATGATCCAAACAATAATCAAAACATATCTAAGTGCAGCTATGAATGTAAACATGAAAAATATCACAACACTACATAACACATGTAAAAGCACAAACCTGTGTCACACTTTATAAAGGAATCAACCAACAACAAAAAAATTCTGAACTTCGACCACATAAAAGTGGTCTTTATGTTTTGAATTTCAAAATGGTGTAAACTAATGAAATGTAGAACTTTTGATGTAGTTTATTATTGTAATTTTTAAATTTTTAAAAAATTGTTTTCATTATGTTTTTATCAATTTAAGCACAATTTTTAGAATACTGAAAATTTCAGAAAAGAGTGACTTCATGGACCGTCAAGAAACAAATTTAAAAAAACTTCATTTCTCCCTATTTTTTTTTTCCAAATAGGTAACTTCAATATCTTGTGCATGGAAAAAAAAACAACTTTGGATGTATATTTTTCTCATAATAACATTTTAAAGTCAAACATGTTAGAATTTGACAGTTTTCATAGACTATCAACTATTTTCAATTTTTTTAATTATTTAAAAAAAACAAAATATACCCTTTTGAAGAAGACTCTCTCCTCTTGTGCCCCATATAAGATTTAAATTTTTTTAATAAGTTTTACTATCCTTTTTTTTATTTGTAATCAACCTCTTTTTTTAATTTTTAAAACCTACTTGCATTATTTTAAAAATAAAATATATTAGAACTAATCAAAATATTAAAAAAATTATATATTTAGATTCTTCACTCTGAGCTCTACAAAAGTGTATTTTTATTTTTTGCAGAAAGATCATTCTGACTAGAGAAATACTCTGCCAAAGTTGAATGTTTTAGAAAATTCTAAAAAATGATGAGTTGGCTGCCATGTAGGATGCCAACTAGACATTCTTGGCCGAGAGGGTTTCGACTGAGCAAGTTTCGGCCAAAAGTATCTCAGCCAAAAATTTCTTGATATTTCCAACAATAAATACTTGATACACTCACTTTTTCCATCTTTTTGGCTAGACATTTTCAGCTGAGAGGGTTTCAGCCGAAACCCTCTCAGTTGAGAATGTGCCTGCCACGTCGGCGCCACAAGGTTTCGGCCGAAAGTGACTCGGCCTAATGTCTTCCAGCTGAAAATTGTTCACTCGGAACCATTTATTTGTCCAAAAGTGTGACACACTATTGTGCTTTTACCCATATATATATCTAAGGGTATGTGCAGGATCATCATGGAAAAAATAGGCCCTTAAGTGGCAAAAAATTTAGAAAAATCAGAGTTAGGCAACTTGATGTAAAAAATTGAATAAGTTATCTATATTATTTCGAAAATATGTAAGAATAGAATTTGTAGCAAATTGAATGTAGTTTCTAAACTACTATGTTTATTTATTTATTTTAAATCTATTTGGTGAAAATTTGAAATTTCAATGCAATAGTACTTAAATTTTAGGGAAAAAATAAGTAGGTGTCTATCTGACTACCCTAACCAAAATAAAATGATAATATTTTTTATAATATTTTAGATATAAGTAGAGGACTCATGTCCCGATGTGATGCATTTTTTTTATATTTTTTCCAAGAAAATAATTAATTATGAATTTTTTATTACAAAATTTAAAAAATAGAAAAACTCACATGTCTAACCACCTTAACTTGGTCAAAACTTCATGAAATTCATTTTAAAAAAAAATCCTATAGTATGTGAAGCATAGAATGTGACACATATTTCGAAATAAAAAATTATGATACTATTTGAAAGCTATTGATTTTTTTCAATCAACCTATCAATCAAGACTTTAGTTGTAATTCAAATAGAAAATGAATAATAATAATTTATTAAATTCAAAGTAAAGAATAATTAATATTGGTGGAAAGCTTAGAATATCCTTTAAAAACCCTTTTTGTTTCATCAATTTTGGGTTAAAAAAAAGTCGTTAGCCACATACCCTACACATACCCATCATAATGCCACTTTTTGGCCCATCATGATCCTGCACATACCCATAAATACAATATATTAATATATATAATATGTTAATATATATATATATTAATATATATAATATGTTTATATATATATATATTGAAATGAGAAAAAATAGGTTGGATTAAAATGGATTGATGAACAATGGGGGTATGATGTACCTATTTCTCTTATTTCATTCAAGGAAATGAGATCCAAATAATGAAATGACTATCAACCAAAAGGTGAGTTAAGTCAAGGTATGAATCTACAAATTTCCCTTTTATGCAAGGATGGCGGTCCCTATTAAACAACACTTTGGGCAGAAAGATAAAAACTATCAAATAAACTCTAAAATGCAAGCTATAAAGGAAAAATGAAAGACTATACTCATTTTTTTTTCATTAGAATAAGAAAAAAAAGGTTACAAATACATAAAGCTACACAACAACAACAAGAAAATAGTAGACATCACAGCAAACATTGACTACATAATAGAAGTGTTGGAAATAGAAGGGAAAATAACTGAGAGGGGTGGGGGTGAATCAATTGTCCCAAAAATTCAAACTTATTTAACTTATCAACTTAATTCTTAGATCTAATTATTAAGCATGAAAACTGAGATCATCAACACATCAAAAACACACATAACACCAATATTTTTTTACATGGAAACCCTATTGGGGGAAAAACCACTGTGGAGGTCAATCCACAATATTATACCTTGTTAAAAGTATAAAGAGAATGAAATATGGGGAATGCACTTGCATTCAAGTGCACTGCCTAGAGCTCATTGCTCAATTGCAAAGGAAGACACACTGTTTTAAAAAAACATTTGGATTATAGCCATCGATAGGGATTGAATTGATAAAATAACATATTCTAATGCCTAATCATAGTTCTGGTTAAGCACATGAACAACTCTTCACTCTTCTTCACACTCTACTTTTCCTTCGAATGATTATGACATTATTCACACATACAAACACATTTGCACACTCTGACATATTCAATTCAAACAAGCAATCACTCTTATATATTTGCAACAAAAAATTTCATCGCTACAAGTCGGCCACACAAAAATAATAAAATGGATATAACTGTCAACCTAAATCAATACATAATATTTAATGTGAATCAACCAAAGTCAGCCAGAGCTTAGTGAGGACCCAAATCAACATCTACAACATGAAAAAACTTAAATTAATTTCTCCTGGAAGATCCACAACATGCTTCAACACCATGTCGGCCAGGAACATGAAAAATATGAACACACAAGAGAAAATCACCAACCACTAGAACAACAATCAATGCAGATAGGAAAAAAAGATAGAGCATGATCTAGAAGCATCCACAACAATTGAACTAACCAAAATAGCCTTATCTTCAATCAAGAACAGTAATTGAAGAAACAAAAAAACTATATGAATGAAAATCATCATAACTTGATCAAATCTTCACGTGGATCTCTAAAACTTGACATGGATAAACTAGATCAACTCAGCAAAAACCCCTTTAGTCCACAACCTTTGATCTTCAATGTACAAAACATACCACCATATTGAAATTCACTTCACAACTGACAACTTGCAACTTATTTTTTTACATTTTTCTCAATATCCTCAACATATATAGCTTCAAATGCATAAATGTTAATAGTGTTGACATCAATGAAAATCACATATCAAAAACGCAACCACAAAATCCAACAATATCCCCCTTTGGCATTGATGGCAACACATGATGTGAAAAACACCATCAACGTAACTAACTCTTGACACTTACTCCCCCTTATATTCTGACTCATTTTCTCCTCAACTCTTCCACATGACTCTTCTCCCATAAGAATCTTCTCCCCAAATAGACACCAATTTTTCACGTGACTCTTCTCCCCCTTTGACATCAATGACAAAGAATATGTAAGCTCTAAACCACATATTTGAATTTCTAAACTATCTAACTACTCCCTCTGAGTAGAAACCACCACAACATCAATTTGAAACAAGATTTGACTATGAAATGGACAGAATGATGCAAAGCAATTGCATCCTTAGTTCTGGTCAAGAGGGGTAATCACTGCTAACTTCCCTTTAAGATACTCAAAAGTATCCTTAGGCAACGAATTTGTAAAGATATCTATAATTTTCTCCTTAGTAGGCACATATTCCAATCTAACTTCTTTTTCACTTACCTTCTCCCTCAAAAAGTGAAATTTGATAGATATATGATTTGTCTTTGAATGTAACATCAAATTCTTGGAATGTTAATAGCACTTGAATTATCACAGTATATAACAATAGGCTCATCATATGCAACTCTAATATCCTTCAACATCTACTTCATCCACAGGACTTGAGTACAATTGTTAGCAACAACAATGTATTTGGATTTTGCAGTAGACAAGGAAATGGAATTCTGCTTCTTGCTTAACCATGAAATTAGCTTCTTACCCAAGAAAAATGCTCTGCCACTAGTACTTTTCCTATCATTTAAATCTCCATCCCAATTAGAATCAATAAAGGAACTCAAAGTAAGATCATAATCTTTAGGATAGCATAGGTCAAGATCAATAGTTCCCTTCAAATATCTAAAAATTCTCTTCACAATAGTCACATGAGATTCCTTTGGATCAGCTTGAAATCTTGCATCAATACATACATCATTCATGATATTAGGCCTAGTTTGAGTTAAATACAACAATCCACCAACCATTGATTTGTATCTTGTCTGATTTGCTTTCAGAGAATCATCTTATGTATTCAACTTGCATCTAGTCACCATGGGTGTACAAATTGGCTTTGAATCCTCCATATCGAACTTCTTTAGCAATTCCTTCACATACTTGGACTGAGATATAAAAATCCATTTATCTAACTAAGTAATTTTAAATGCCAAAAAGAATTCCATCTCACCAATCATAAACATCTCAAATTCATTCTGTATTTCACTAGCAAACATCATGCACAAAGCATCATCTCCTCCAAAAATAATGTCATCAACAAAGACTTCAACAATCATATCTTTATCATCATTCTTGAAATACAAATTACTATCAGCAGTACCTTTGTTAAATCCAAGCTTCAACAAATACTTATCCAATCTTGCATACCATGCTCTAGGGGCTTGCTTAAGTCCATACAATTCTTTCTTCAACTGACACACCATATATTCCTTATCATTCAACTAAAATGCATCAGGTTGCTCAACACACACTTCTTCCGATTCACCATTTAGAAAAGATGATTTGACATCCATCTGATAAATTTTTGTAGTTCTTGTGAGCAACATAAGCAAGAAATAATCTTTTAGCTTCAATTCTAGCACAGGGGCAAAGGTCTCTTCAAAATCAATTCCTTCCATTTATGAATATCCTTTACATACCAGTCTTGCTTTATTTCTAATCACTTAACCTTTCTCATTGAGTTTGTTTCTGAAAACCCATTTAGTTCCAATAACATTCTTATCCTTAGGTCTAGGAACAAGAATCCATGTATCATTCATTTCAATTTGTTTCAACTCTTATTTCATTGCTTCAACCCAATGGTCATCTTTGCATGCTTCATTCACATTAGTAGGCTTAGCTTTTGAAATCAGGCAATATTCTTCTACAATATTTCTCCTAGTATGAACACCTTTGTGCTTATCACCTATAATATGATCTAAATGATTCAATCTTACATACCTCAGAGTCTTTTTAGGATGTTTTTCACCTTTTTTCTCTTGTGTTCTCTCTTTTGTGTTTCCATTGGTTTCTCCTTCTTCATTCTCCTAATTTACTGAATTGATTTTCACTTGATTTGAATTTTGATCTTTCTTTCCTTGATTTGTATTGTCATTCTTATCATCAAAGTTATATCCATAGGTTCTAGACGATGTACCTAAGTCTTCATCAACTTTCACATTTGAACTTTCAACCATTTTCTTCAATATTTTGTTGTAACACTGGTACACTTTGTTCTTAGTAGAATAACCTTGAAAGATACCTTCATCACTTTTTGCATCAAACTTCCCTATGTCTTCATGTCTCTTAATATAATATCTACTTCCAAATATCTTGAAGTATTTAACAATAGGATTTTGACTAGTCCATAGCTCAAAAGGGGTCTTACCAGTATCTCCTTTGATTTGTACCCGATTGAGTGTGTACACAACAATGCTCACAACTTCTCTCCAATAGATATGAGGGAAATTTCCTTCCAACATCATTGTTCTAGTAGAATCTTTAACTATTTTATTCTTCCTTTCCACAACTCCATTTTGTTGAGTGGTCTGTGGTGCAGATAATTGTCTCTTTATTCCATGTTTTTCACAAAAAGAATTAAATTCATCAGATGTGAATTCACCACATTTATTTGATCTTAGACACTTAATATTCAAACCTATCTCATTCTCAACCATAGCTTTAAAGATCTTGAACTTTTCCAGTGCTTCAGATTTCTCTCTTAAGAAGGTAACCCTAACCATTCTATAATAATCATCAATGAGTAACATGAAATACCTGTAACCTTGTAAACTTATAACCTTAGAGGGACCACACAAATTAGTATGCACCAACTCCAACAATTCATTTGAACAAATCTTTTTACTCCAAAATGAAATCCTGGTTTGCTTTCCCAACTGACAATCATTGCATATTGCATTAGTAGGTTTCACCAACTTAAGTAGATCTCTCACAAACTTTTTTGAACTTATCTTGACAATATTATTAAATTTAACTTGACACAATATCCTATGCCATAGCCAACTTTCATCAACTTGAGCAATCAAACAAATTTTACTAGCAACACTCAAGTGAAAGATATTACCTTTTGTTTTTGTACTTGAGGCAATTTTATTTTTGAAACTCAGTATTTTGCACTTTTCATCCTTGAATTGAAGATTGTAATCCTTATCAACCATTTGACCAACACTCTAAAGATTATGCTTCAACCCTTTCACATACAGAACATCATCAATATTATGCTTAGCATAAAGAAAAATGCATCCTCTTCCACAGATCACAACAATTGTATTATCACCAAATCTCACAACACCACCATCATATTTTTCAAAGCTTACAAACTTACTCTTGTCTCTTTTCATATGATGTGAACATCCACTATCAATTATCCATTCATCTTTTTCTTCAACTCGAGCAACTAGGGCTTTCTCCACACTTGTACAACTAGTAGATTTGGTAGATACAATACTATTTTCTTTGACAACAATAAATACCCATTCATCTTCACCTTTATCAAATTCATCATCTGTTACACCTTCACCAACAACATAGTAACATTTCTTCTGAAATCTAGGCTTGTTATGTCTTGGTTTAGGGGCTCTTTCTGGACACCTTGATGCAAAATGACCTATCTTATTGTAGGAAAAATATTTAAGAGGAAATTTTCCTTCACACTTACCTTTTCCTCTCAATACCTTTTTGACAATAAGTACTTTTAGCTCTTCCATCTCTCTTTCTTCATCCTCAATCTATCTAATTTCATCTTGATACTTGAATGTCTTTCTAGATGAACTCTCACCCAAATCATATCTCTATCTATCTCTTCTAGAAGTAGTAGCCTTAAATGCAAATTTGACCTTAGGAAGGGCATCATAAAATTCACTCAACTCAAAAGTAGTCAACTTACCAACCAATGTTCTCTGTTTATGTTTGTTACAGTATGGAGTTCTTCAATAGCACTAGCCTTGACTTTGTAGGAAATATATAGGGATCTAAGCACCTTAGCAACAATCTTAGATTCTTCTATCTGTCTGCCAACACATCTAATACCACACACAAGTTCATTCACTCTTTGCATGAAAGTATTAATATTCTCATCTTCACCCATTCTCAGTCTTTTATATTTCCCTTTGAAACTCTACAACTTAGCAATCTTCACATTAGCATCACCTTCATATAAGGTTCCCAATTTTTTTGAAATCTCATGAGCAACCTTTAGTTCCATAACATTTTTCATCTCTGAATTAGTCAAAGCACTCAATAAAGCTTCCATAGCCTAGATATTATACTCAACATATTTGATCTCAATAGAAGTAGTAGGACCATTATGTGGAATAACACACATTATTTGTAATGCTCTAGTAGGGTTCACCAATGCATCTCAAATGGAACTCCATTCAAGTCTTCCACAAAGAGTGATTTGTTCCATCAAATCTTAGACTATCCTTCTTGTAACTTGCCATCCTAGATCACCTTAAGCTGTTAAACTTCTTCCAAGGAACTAAGCTCTAATACCAATTGTTGGTAATACAAGGGAAAACAACTAAGAGGGTGGGTGAATCAATTGTCCCAAAAATTCAAACATATTTAACTTATCAACTTTATTCTTAGATCTAATTATTAAGCATGAAAACAAAGATCATCAACACATCAAAAACACACATAACACCAAGAATTTTTATGTGGAAACCTTGTTAGGGGAAAAACCATGGTGGAGGTCAATCCACAATATTATACCCTGTTAAAATTATAAAGAGAATGGAATATGGGGAATGCACTTGCATTCAGGCACACTGCCTAGAGCTCACTACTCAATTACAAAGGAAGAAACACTATCCTACAAAAAGATTCAGATTATAGCCATCTGCAGGGACTGAACTAATTAAATAGCATCTGCTAATTCATGATCATAGTTATGGTTAAGCGCATGAAGAACTCTTCACTCTTCTTCACACTCTATTCTTCCTTCAAATGATTAGGAAATTATTCAAACATAAACAAACATTCACACACTTTGGCATATTCAAATCAAACAAACAATCACTCTTATATATCCTCAACAAGAAATTTCATCGCTACATGTCGATCACAAAGAAATAATAAAATGGATATAACTGTCAGCCCAAAACACTTAGTGAGGACCAAAATCAACATCTTCAAAATAAAAACACTTCAATTAATTTCTGATCAAAGATCCACAATGTGCTTCAACACCATGTTGTTTAGGAACATGAAAAATATGAACACACAAGAGAAAATCACCAACCACGAGCACAACGATCAATGTGGATTAGCAACAATGATAGGCCATGATCTAGAAGCATCCAAAAACATTAAGAACCAACAACGAATCATCCACAAAAATTGAACTAACTAAAATAGCCTTATCTTCCATCAAGAGCACTAACTGAAGAAACAAAAAAATTGTCTGAATGAAAATCATGATAACTCGATCAAATCTTCATGCAGATCTTTGAAACTCAACATGGATAAACTAGATAAACTCAAAAAAAAACCATTTAGCTCATAACCTTTGATCTTCAACTTGCAAAATATGCTACCATACTGAACTTCACTTCACAACTGACAACCTGGAACTTATTTCTTTACAATTTTTTCAATATCCTTGACATATATAGCTTTAAATGAATAAATGCTAATAGTGTTGACATCAATGACAACCACATATTAGCAACACAACAACAACATCCAACAAGAAGCACCATCAAAGTGACAACTACAAATGTCTATAGCTTCCCAACAACAAAAGAAGTAGTTATAAATGTGTATAGTTTCCCAACAACCACAAAAAATATAGAATATACAACAAAAATTGTTGGCTGCACAGTAGCACTACTAACAAAAAAATGAGCAGCAACACCTATGGTAATGTTGTGATTGTTGAACCTAGCTTCCAGCAGCATTAATTGTTGAAAATCTTCATCAGCAACAAGTTGAAAATCCCCATCACTGAGAACTCTCATTGAAATTTTGTAAACTATTTTCAAATCTCTTGATTTGATCCTAGATACTAAGCAATGTTTTAGTAAGATCAATGTTAACCTAAGGGATAGTCTAAAGAATGCTAAAGTGGATGGATAATTTAGAGAAAATAATATAAGATTTAATTTGCACAGGAAGAAAAGTGTGAGAGAACACAACCAAGCATCGAAATTTCCAAATGAAATTAATAATAACTTGCCTCAATGTCTGGATAATGATATTGCAATGGGAGGAAAGCCTGAGAAGTGCTACTCTCCAAGACCAAGATTGAGGAAAGAGAGATGGAAGAATGGAAAAGAGGGAGTACCACAGTTGGCGCATGAAAGAAAAGCAAGAAAGCATGTTTAATAGATTCCTTTTTGGCACAAAATAGACAAACTGGGGGAGGGAAGATCGATGAAATACGATCACCCATAGGCAACATGGAATGAAAAAAATTCGAGGCTATTAATTGAGACTGAACATCAACTTTTGACTTCTAGATCTGAAAGCTTAACTTGTTTCACTAAGCTTTACTGATGTTACACCTCCATTTAGAATTGAGATGAGGAGCCAAGGAGCAAGTTGGGAGGAGTTGTTTGTAAATGATCTTAAGAGGAAACCTTTGGATGATCCACATATTAGGCCATTTCTAGTCCTTAAGGAAATTATAATGGCAAGGTGTGGACATCAAACATGAGAGTTGAGAGGTCACTAGCTGTTGAATTCTCAAGAATGGATACTTATTAGTAGAGGACAAGTTAAAATGTGATTTGATTTGTTGCCAAGACAAGCAAGTGAAACTAGTGGGATCCCATAGGTCTTGGAAGGTCTGAATTCCTTTCTTAAAAGGGTGTTTTCCTTTGAAATCTTTGACAGTACCAAGAGGTTTTCCTTCCTATTGGATTAAAGGGTTCCACCAAATAGAGGATGTGGCAAAGCTTAAACCATGACTCAAGGATTGATCAAACCAAGATAGCCTACAAGAGGTTATTTTCCATGCCAACCAAATGGAATTAAAGGGGGTAGATCCATGAGTTTTATAAATGGGTGCAAGGAAAATTTTATCTTTCCAATTAACCAAAGTCAAAGATTGTTTAGCTGTAGCTAACTGGATGCAATGTCAAACCAAAAATTTCCATGGATTATCTCCAATCAAAGCTCTAATAATCCATTTTGAAGTAAGGAATATACCTTGAGTATAAGGGTCAATGATTCTCAAAACTGCTTTATTTTTTGGTTGGATGCAATGTGTCTATGAGGTCATAGGAAGGTCTTACTTATTTCCCCATTTAGCCCAAAGAAAACTCCTTATCAACTACATCCACTAGCTATAACAACTTTTAGAGGGAAGCCAACAAGGAGAGATGTAGATATGGTTGGATAGGAGGATCTTGTTTGCCACTTGGATACGTCCAACCATAGAGAGAAATTGGTTGGTCCAATTCATGAGCTTCTTCTTGAATTTACATAGAAACCACTTCCACATGTCTTTGAGAGTGACACCAATTCCAAAAGGAATCCAAAGGTATCTAGTAATAGACCCATGCTTAACTTCATGCTACTCACTTGGAATCCATGGAGGCCAAGGGTTAGGGTGGGTCATAATTAAATTAGTTTTATGCATTGCCAATTTGGAACCAAAGATAGTACAATAGAGTTCCAAAATATCTGATGTGTGGGCCATTTCCTCAGCAAAATTTTGTATAAAGAGCATGCTCTCATCAAAAAAGTGGGAATTGAGGGCTTTCACGTTACCTGGAAGCAACATACAACATATAAGCTTTGTGGAAATAACATGTTGAAAGAGATAGCTGAGAGCATCAACTGTAAGAAAAAACATATACAAAGCAAGAGGGAAGCCTTGATGAATGGATTTTTGCTAGGAAAATTGGGGGGAGAGGGTTCCATTCATTGAAACTTTGGCATTAGCATCCAAAAATAGCATATTAATTTTCTTGCATAACTTGGGGCCAAAGCCAAGCCATTTTAGCATATTAAGGATGAATGGCCAACAAATGCAGTTATAGGATTATCAAAGTAAAGTTTTATAATTAGAGCATCTTGGGTAGTTTGATGTGCCCATTCAATAGTTTCCCAAGAAATAACCAAATTGTCTAGAATGAATCTCCCTCCTAGGGAAACTAGTTTGTTTTGGTCGGACAATGTCCTGAGTGATTTGTTTAATTCTATGTGGAAGCACTTTAGTAATGATTTTATAAGAAGTGTTGAAGAGGGTAATAGGTCACCAACCATTAATGGTGTCCTCATATTTTCCTTTGGGAATGAGTTTGATCAAGCCCTGATTAATAATAAGTCATAAAGATCTTGTTTCAATTCTTTCAAGGTAAACATTATAAAAATCCTCACGAATATAAGGCCAAAGAGCCCTATAAAACTCCACCAGCAACCCATCAATGCTAGGACTTTTTTCTACTACCATACATTGAGGAGCATCATCAATCTCTTCTATGGAAAATAAGTTGTCAATAAATTTACTATATTTTGGATTATTTTTTTGTGGATACAACCTGCAACATAGTTCTCAAGGATGGGAAGGAGGTCATCATTAACAGAGTCATCTATAAAAATATTTTTGAAGTGCTCATAGAAAGTTTGTAAAATGGCATCATGGCTAGTTTGCAGGGATCCATCAGAAGATTTGATGGAAGAAATGTGTTCCTTTGTGTGCTTGTGTTGTAAATATTGAAAGAAAAACTTGGTCCCTCGATCCATGATCTATTTTTAGTAGTAGTAACTAATTGCTGCACATAGATGTTTTATGGGTTTATAGCTAGGATAGCACATCCACGTTCAAGTTTCCTTTTGAGGGATTTTTCAAACCTACGACACCAAGCAACAGCTTGCCTCCCATAGTTAGGAAGAAAGGAAGTGCATCTTGCAATGGTTCTCTCCCACCAGTTGATCCATCTATCATGCTGAGGTTTTTGCTTAGAGTTCCAAGTAGCAATTAAGCCATCAATGCAATCCTGATTTTTGAGATGAGAGATTCAATTTGAATGGAAAATATTTGGAGAGGAGGTTATGGTTGGAGAGCTCAAGGGTGGTAAAAATTGGAAGGTGATCAAAAAGTGTAGCTAAGAGGCCTAGGAATACAAAGCGACCATCATGAGGTAAGATAGTGCAATTAGGGGAGATATAAAAATGATCCAACCTACTCATTTTTTGCAAAATCCATTCTTGAAAATTATTCCAAGTGTACCAATGTCGCATATGAATGCTAAGGGAATTTTGTGCCAAGGTCCAATCTTCAAATTCAGATCGGGATAGGCATGAAGAATTATTCCATCTACGATCAGATGGGTGTTCAACCATGTTAAAGTCACCCCTTATGATCCATTGAGCATTAGGTAGGTGTAAAAGAATCCAATCCCACAAAAGGATTCTATTAAAAGGAGCATTTGGAGCATAAATGGAGCAAAATCTAATAAGAACATCATTAATGATAACAGTGGCCCAAACATAATGATTATTGGTATCAACACTAGAAACCATTATCTTATTTTCTAGCCAAGGGGTGAGACCCAAAATAGTGCCTCCTCCACCATCATCATGGTTGGTATGGAGGAAAATAGCCCCCTACCAAATGGCAGTAAGGGTAGCATCTAAACATACACCTCTAGCTTTTACTTCTTGCAGCATGAGGACATTTGTTTGGTTTGACTAGATAAAATGTTTGACTTGGTATTTATGAGTAGGGATAGTCAAGTCTCACACATTCAAGGATTGACTATGTAACTTCATTGGGATGAGTCAGGGATGGTTTCCTCATCCACAAGTAACACATTGAATTGATTTCCCATAGGCAAGATTCTAAGATCATAGAGTGATCATGGTTAAGGAATTCTTTGGATAGCACTTGATTATGAGAAGTAATTGGACTAGGGTTGGGAGGTTGGTAAGGGCATGTGGGGCAAGTTTTTACTAAGGATGGAAGCCCCTTTATTCCTTTTAGATGCTCTAAAATTATAATCAGTTACGACATCCTTGAAAGATTTGGGTCCAATGGGGGAGGGTGGTTGTAGAGGAGAAGAAGGAATGGAGGGAGGATGGGTTATTATTAAGAGTGGGGGGGCCTTGGGTGCATGAACATTAGAGGTTTCACTATTAAGAACAATAGAGGTGGGGTGTGAGATGGCTGGAGGAGACTGTGTTAATCTAGGTTTACAGAAGGGACAATCACAAATGAGGTGTCCTTCCCTATGATAGTAAAAATAGACATTGGGTTTGTTAATATAAATGATTCGTTGTTCAAACTCGAGGCCAAGACCAACAATATTGATGGAATTAGGGAGAGTCTGAGTCAATTCCATCTCAATGAAAACTCTAGGGTGTGTACGAAGGCTGACCCATTTCTCAAAATTTTTCTTACACTAGAGTACCTTTCTCAATTAAGAGGCAATGTCTTATAAGAGAGGGCAGTAGGAAATATTGAGAAAGGGAAATTCAACCCACATGGAGTATTTTGATTTTTTTATTCCTTATGGATGAAAATCAATATCCCAGGCTTGAACATAGCATGTTTAGCTGCAAATGATCCAAGAGCCATATTGTAGAGCAACATGAGCATGGTTTGGGTCAACAAAGGTTCAAGAAACATAACCCCTACCAGGGCCCCTAATTGATTCTATAGTCCACCCCTTTAACTCCCAACTATTGCGGGTCCATTTAAAGAGGTCTTGTTTAGGTTGGATTCCCTTGAGGAAGAACATAATTTTTTTTGCTCTACAATCTAAGATGATCTTAATAATATCATTACATAGTTTGAAAGAGATCATCTTACCTTTTGAGTTGTCGTTGTGTTGTTATGCATTCAGTTGGCATTGAGGACAAGATCCTTCTTTATCAACACCATTCTAGGCCTAGTTTGGATTGTCAGTGTGTAAGCTTGTAGCTTGGGAGACAACAGAGGTGGTGTTCTCCACATCATCGCTCATGGGGCCCATGGGGTCGTCATTTTTCATTTTTTCTAGTTATGAGGTGCTACAGTATCTAGCTTTTTTCTTCATGTTTTTGTGTCTCATTTTCAATGTAGGGTGGGCTCTAGGATCCATAGATATTGTCGGCTCCATGCTGGAAGAGTCTTCCAGCACAACAAGATTTTCTATGCACAATATAGGGGATGTTAGGGTTCTAGAATTGCTCCCATATTTTCCCCTAACCTTTATCATGTCTTCACTTTCATGAAAATTTTCCCTAGTCTTCACTGTGAATTTTCCCTCATTTCACTTCTTTGTTTCCTATGTTCACTTTCACATCATTTTGACTATATGCTCAAGACTATTGGAACCAACAATTAAAAGGTAGATATGAGAAAGGGAAAATTTTGTGTACCAATGACCAAAAATTCCTTTTTGAACCTCACTAAGGACTCATTTAGCCTATGGTGAATGGGTCCTAGCTAGGGCTTTGTAAATATGCTTTCTAGGTTCTCTACTCCTATATTTGCACTACCAAATTCTCGAGTTTCACAATTGGATAGTTGAAAATAAATCCTATAGAAGTGTTTTTCATGAGATGACAACTTTGCAACTTTCTTCAATTATTCTCTTCAAAGAATCTTCCACCTAAAACCTACAAACACAAACACAAGAGGAGACAAATGTATTTTTTGATGATGGGGGGTTTTCCTTGGTCAAACCCTATTTGAGTATTTAAAATTTGAAATTAAATCAAATAGCATGAAGGAAATGATGAATGAAGAATGTAATGTAACCACTCACCACACCCTTGATTAAACCTTGGAATGAAAATATGCAACAAGCATGAAGTGGCCTCAATGGATGTGAATGTTGATCTTGAAACTTGACTTGAAATAATGCCTTTGAATGCTTGAAAGGGTCATGAACTCTACATCACCATATTAGCTCAAACAACATGTATGATGCAAGAAATATTTGACATGATGATAAGATCTGGATTGCTGCAATAATATTCAATAATTCTACCCTTGAATGCCTTGAAAATGCTCTTGAATTTCTCTAGATAATTCTCTAGCTTGATCTCATGAAGTCACATAAAATTCTTAGGTGAAAACATAGTGAAATGACCTCTTATTTATACATATGTTAAGATTAATTCTCGAAATTCAAATATCACAAGCTAAAATCTAAATATATATTTTAAATCATTAAAATACCACCAAAAACATACTTTAAATTTAGGTCCTAAGCCTAAGTGAGGACTCATTCACCCTATGGTGAATGGGTTCTAGGTCACTTACCTAAGACACACATTCTTCAAGGATTCAGTGTTATGTTATGGCATGAATGAATGTCAAGTTTTACCCTTCATAAATTGTAATTAATTAGGCTTGGATTTGAATTAAAGGGGCCAATTAAGGAATAATTAACCTCAATTAATTAATATAGCCCTAGATGAGTGTGAAAGTGTAGATGTAAATTTTACAACACCACATTAAGGAACAATTAAGTCCATTTTTTTTAATAAGGCCCTAAAATTAATGTGAATATGTAAAATACATATTACAACACTAAATTAAGGCATAATTAAGTCCATTTTAATTAATATTATTTCCCAAATTAAGTGTGAAAAAGGTATACTTTTTCCTACACTCCATTTAGCCCCCACTTTAGTGAGAGTATGACCCCATGTCAAACGCACACTAAAGTAGAAATTCAAGAGATATGTATGCATCAATGAAAAAGATACTCAATCATACACTATCAAAGCCTAGGAGAAGAAAAGAAGGTGGATCAAGCTATGACTGCCCCAATGTGATGTCCAACATGGCTATTTATCCAGGAAAAGGGTAGGATCAAGCTATAACTATCCCAACGTGATGTGGAACATGACCATTTGTACTTCACGTTCACAAGTAGAACTTGATGTCTACGATGCAAAAGACACACGTGCTCACTTTGGACTAATGGAACCTTAGGCCATCCGCTAGGTGATCCCCTAGGAAAGTGGCTTAGTGAGAAAGTCATGCTTCTATGCTGGCTCTCACTGTACTTACCATACCAAGCTATCCCTCTAAAAACTCTAATAGGGAACCACACATTTCAGTTTCGAGCTTCACAAGGTTAACAAGTTGTATCATGCTAAACACTTATGAACAAAATGAAAGAGAGGACATCTACCTCTTCTCAGGGATCATCATGTCTAATATCTCCAAGAGAGGACAAGTCAAGATTAAAAGATTTATAACTTAGGAAATGTAGTGTGTTGCATCACCACTAAGAGGAAAGTCACACGCTAAGAAATATCACACTCTTGGAGGACATCAAACCCAATGACACCACCAAGAAAAGGATGCATCACAGGAATTGTAGGCATGTAAAAAATGAGCTAACACTTATCACACACCCTAAATGACATTTTTTCATCATCAACATCATTACCACTTAATATCACTACATATCACTCAAATACATCAAAAACCTTAACTTCCTCTATTAATTGAATAATATTACATTATTTAATTAATTCACTCTTCACCATTTTTGACCAATTAAAAAAATTACATTTATTTAATATAGCCCTAATCTAACTTTATTCCTCCTGATTAATTAAATAACCTCAATTATTTAATTATTTCGCTAATTTACCCTATTCCCCTAAGTCAATTAAATTATTAAAACTTAATAGTTTAATTAAGTCAATCTCCCCTAAACATGAATAATTTAATAAATTATTCAAAACATTGTAAAAAAGGTCAATCAAATAAATACAACTTTTTTTGCAAAAGTCAAACATGATTTTCATGCTCAACTCAAAATAATTAATTAATTAGTTATCCTCACCCACTTTTATGATTGAGAAAATTACGATCCCTCGATTGCTTGATCTAATTGGCTAACCGATCCATCTATTCTTCAATTCCACAAATTATTCAATCTATTTTCTCAATCCCACTGAAAACTCAAATTGATTTCTTCAATCACATTGATTACATAATCAAAATGCGTTGATTATTCCCATCTAAATCCGTTCAATGGTTTTCAACTGTTGATCAAGATATTCTACTATATGATCTTGAGCATTTATTTCAAAACACAAAATCTATATAACAACCATCTTCTTCCTCAAAAATGATCAGAGAATCAATATCATTTGCATGACAAAGTAATGTAGGAATCTTAATCAATCTTTTGATGAAGCTTTTCCCATATATTTGATCAACACACACACATTATTCAAGCTTTTGCACGTACAATGGAGGCTTCACATTGATACTAACAACCCAACATCTTCATGAACATGCTCTGACATGGGATGGTAATGCTACATTTATTGAATTCATTTTGTGCTTATTTTTTTTGATTCCATCAATCAAATTTGTTCTTCGTAGTGTCATTTCATGAATAATGGGCATGAATCTTGATTTTTTTTTAAGTTAGATTAGGTTCAATTCATTCATTTATCTTACCACATTTTCCCAATTTCCCCCATACACATTCTAGCATGCCTGGTGGGACCCTGTCCTTAGCACTAATCATTTTATGAGAAAAATTTGAAGTTGCAGGTTCTAGAAATGCACTAGAAAAATTTTCATGCACAAGCTACAAAAAGTTTTCGTGGTAAATTTCACATTTTTTCTGCACTTGACTCTTTTTAGGACTTTTTTGACATTTTTTGTGCATTTGAAAACATAACAAAGGCGCACTTGAGTTTTTTGGTCACTTTTTCTTAAAACATAAAGGTTGCACTTGACTTTTTCACTCGCACTTGCTTCTGATAGGACCACTTTTTCTTAAAATTTTTTCTTTTGGACTGCCAATTTTCATTTAAAAATTTGCAAGTCAATTTTTTATTTTAACATTAAAATTTGCTTGGTTTGGAGTTTTTAATGGTGATAGCATCATTTGTGTAGATATTGTAGGATATGGAACATGTTACATGAAGCAAACAACTAACATGTTTATTGCAGAGAAGGAAAATTTTCAAAGTTTTCAAAAAAAAATCCCAAAGCTTTTAGTTTAGGAAAAATATTGAATTTGGTGTTGTAAAAAGAACCCCACAAGTGAGCACTTTCAATTAGTGCTATAAAAAGAAATTTTCGAAGTCTTCTAGCTTAGCAAATGTTTTCAATTGGTGTTATAAAAAGAATCCCATAAATAAATGCTTTCAATTAGTGCTCTAAAAAGAACTTTTCAAAGTTTTCTAGCTTAGCAAATGTTTTCAATTGGTGCTATAAAAATAACCCCAAAACCAAACATTTCATTTTGGTGCTCTAAAAAGGATTTTCCAAAGATTTCTAGTCTAAAACAAACTATGTAATTTGGTGCTCTAAAAAATGTTTGATTTTTGTTTGACCAACGCTATTATTTTTTGTTGACGAACACATGATTTTATTTTGTTGACCATTAAGACAAGGCTTTAGAAAAAAACTTTGGTTGGTGCTTAAAAATGAAAAAAAGAAAATTATTTTCTTGCACATTGATATCTCATTGTCTAAAATCTAGAATATTTCACATTGGTGCACATAAAAAGAACAAACTGCTATCTTGTACACACTTTTACTTTTGCATTTTACTTTGTTTCATTTTTTTATTTATTTTATTTTATTTTTTATTTTCTTTTTTTGGACTTAAAAAGAACATTGCGATGAAGATACTATGTATTTTGTGTTTGGAAAACTACATGTCTATCCTCTCCCCTCATGCCTTTTGGTGATCTTGGGTGATGAAAAGTATCTTGAGTTTTCACACTTTAATTTACATTTCAAAGCATACCTTTAGAGGGCCTACCTCCCAACTTGTGAGAGGGAATGACCCAAGCGGTACTTTTGTTTTGTTTCACTATATAAATAGTTGTGGGTGTGAGAAAATTTCATCACCTACTTGGTTTAGATGTTCTATATTGAAAAAATTCTCCCCTAGCATCCATGTGATACGTAAGAACCCATAGGGGCTAGGAGACCTCTTAATTGAGTGAATCACTGCAAGTATAGACAACAGTTATTAGGGAGAACTTTAGTGGTGAATCTTCGCCAATTGGTGAATAATTGAAATTGAGACCTCCACAAATGGCAAATAGTACAAGATAAAAAGGATGTTGAATCACCAAGTTTTTACAAAAAACTAATTTTGTCTCAATTAATTCAGCTATGCATTATTTTTTAAATGATGTGTCATTGGAACCGATTCACTAGTAGTTTATACTATAATTACAAATATTAATTATATTCTGCAATAATATTATATTACTACCATTAATTTTGGGGCAATATCACCACAATAATAAATTACCATTTAATTTTAGGGATATTTTATCCTTGAATAAGGCCTTTATTTATTGCCATTGAATCATTGATTATCATTTTAATTAGATGAATGCAGGTTGATTCCATGACCTAATATGCACGTGCCTTTTAAAAGGCTTGTTGAGGCCCAAAATTTGTTTTGGACCACATAATTAAATCTAATCATGTGGACCAAAACAAATTATGGGCCTCAACAAGCCTTTTAAAAGGAACGTGTATATTAGGTCATAGAATCAACCTACAACCATCTAATTAAAAAGATAATCAATGGTAACAATTTAAATTTTCATTTAGTCTTACTTTTAAAGTGATATTTTAAACAATTAATTAATCAGTGTGTGCTCCAATGCATTTTTGATAGTGAATTTATGCTTGGTGGCAAGGGGCTCTGCCCCTCGATCCCACCTATATCATGAAAAGAGTGCACTAAGGCCGTTGTCCTCGGCCCCCACAAGGGGGTGTTTCCACCTCACAAGGGGGCTATGCCCCTTGACCTCGACAATGGTTGTCACCCCTAGGCCCCTACTTCAATATTACAAAAAAAAACATATGGGGGAACTGTGTTGACCAACTATGCAAATTTTTAAAGAAGATATTTTCCATTGTAATTAATCTTTTTAGTGATTATTCACTAGGATTTGCCACTATGATTATTAATTTTATAAATTATTCATTAATATTCGCCAAGATTTTACAATTTTTTTTAATAATGTGCATAGATTCACTAGGAAAATTAATAATTTTCTCAAATAAAAGGAAAGATTCTCCAGGATTTTAAACCTTTGCTGAGGGGGGTTTCTTACAATTATCCCTGCTAGTTATCTTGAAATATGACTAAAAACCAATGTTTGTAGAAGCTACCCCTTTTTACCAAAACATTCTCTAAAGTGGTTTATCAAAAAATTTATTTTGAGAAGTTACTTACCAAGTCCAACTTATGGTTGGGTGTAAAAACTCTCCATTCATTGTATGTAAAATCATCCCTTTAGGGCATGAAGTAATCCCACATAAAAGGAAGTGTCTATCCTTAGGGTGTAAATTGTCTTCACGATATTGCCAAATCTATTTGGTTACTTTGAAACATCAATCTTTTGCTTGAATTAAAATGAACACATCAAAACAAGCACTTAACATGGTTCTCAAACATCAAACACTTTGAAATGAGCGCTATGTTTGCACTCCCTAAAAGATATATTAAACAAATATCTTTGAAGGTTTATGAATGTTTAGGATCACATTTCAAGTCACATTAAGGACAAAGTAAACATTGGGAACTATAAATTTAGCATTTTGACTTCCATGAACATTGAACTTTTGTGGAAAGAAACGTGCTTAAAGTTGTAGACATTTTTAAGGTAAAATAGTTTTGATTGCTGTGTTGTGATATCACTTGGAAAATCTCAAATCAAATCAAACAAAACCTTCAAATCGAAAAATTTATCCAACATTGCTATCAAACTCAAAAATTGGAAAACAAATTTGCATAGAATACCACTTTTGTTGTTGTTTCTGTCGTACTTGACCAAAAACTATCCATACTTTCCAAAAGTCTAATGCTTTTGGTCTCTGCTTATGACAATTACTAATAAAAATCTACCTCTTTTGACAATTTAAGCTCACTTGACTAAAAATTAGTCGCATCTAATCTTTTTGTGCCATAATTAGCAAAATTTACTAGTCATGGTTAACTACAAACTTGCCGCTTTTGACCAAAAATCTCTCTTTTGACTATGCAATTCATCAATTTGAAAAACTACACACAGAGGTTGTACTTGAAAAATATGATTTCATTTTCTTTTCTGATCTAAGCAAACTTGACCATAATTTGGTCATAGTTGACATTTTCAGCCGCTTTTGCTTCAAGCATGTCACTTTTGCTCTATTTCCTAGTGAAAATAAGAAAACCAATCAAAAATTGGTTACAAGTCCTTTAAGAATAAAACAATTGGAATCCCAAGATGCATCATAATCACTCCATTATCCATTGGAAAAATTTAAACACCTCATCCTACTTTTAGAAATAAAAATCAAAACAAACAAACTTGGATCATTCCTTCACTCAGACTTCTAAGATATCAACATTTTCTTGAACCTCAAGGCTAGTTCAAGTAAATTTCCTACAACATAACCTCTAGAAAAGAAGTGAAATATCGATCCAAGCCTTTTAGCATTTTGAGTTCTAAAAATAACATCATCCCAAAATATTGCTTAAACCTTAGGGTCTTGAGAATCACAACAATCATATCAAAACACCAACATTTTCACATTATGACCATTTGGCATCTGATTGCTCCAATTCAACAACCAAACCTTACACCATCTATCATACCATCAAAATTTGAGCTGATCAAAATAGAACAAATAGACATAATCAACAATTTGAGGAGCTTCATATTCGAGAAAAAATGAAATACCAACTGAGTGGATAAACACAACCAACATCCTAGATAAAGAGGAATAGAAAGAAAATCTCATGGCTAGAAGGACCATATTACCACCTCCTGCATTGAAATAGACACCATCCTTCAAAAATAAAAAGTCCCAAAAATATCACAATTTCATTTCATTAAAAAACAAAAACTTAAAAAAACCGAACACACAAATTGAACCCCACACATGTGCGTGTCTTCATGATCTCTTGCAAAAGCAAAGTCCTTAAATGAAGATCCATATTTTTCCTTTTCAAAAATAGGCATCATAGTTCAAGGTCTATCAAAAAGTGCATCTTGAAGACTTACCACAACTAGGACATCTTGATAAGAAATTTGTGTGCTCACCTTCTAAGGAATGAACTAGACTTACATATCCAATATGAGAATATCAATTAAATCATTGAGTCATTAGGGTTGTATTGCTTTAGAGCCCATATTACCACTTCCCACATGGAAATAGACACCATCCTTCAAAAAGTAAAAATTCCCAAAAATAAATGCACTTTTATTCCCTTAAAATAGAAAACCCAAAAATTAAAAAACACTTTTTATTCCATAGTTAGGAGTCACCAAATTTCCACAAAAATCTAGAAACTTTTTTATGACAACCACACATTCACAACATAGAAAAAAATGGAAGTAAACAAAAGAAATGATAGTATGCCACCAAAAAACACCACAAATGATGAAGGTGGCCCATGGGGCTATAGGAAAAGTGACCTTGAAACACCTCAAAAGGGACCTGCATTCAAGGAAACAACAAACCAACTATTTGGTGAGGAGGAGGTAAACCACAAACAACATGGGCTAATGGATAGGTCAAACCAAAACCCACAAGATGTGGTTATAGAAGAGGTGGATAGTGAGGAAGAGATAAATGATGAAGAACATTTTCAACATTCCAACAACCCTAAGGTGTTTAAATTGATGGAAAAACTATTGAAAAGGGACCAAAAATCTTACTTCTTCAAATTAGCACAAAGTGGTGCTAAATTGCCAAAAAAATTTAATGTGGAAGCAATTAAATATCCTAGCCTTATTCCCATAAGAGATAACTCAGTTGTGAGACATATACCCAGGCCATTGGAGATCCCAAACATGCCACATATTTTCTCAAAGAGCAATGATCAATCGATGGAAAATCCTTTGTATCAAAAACCTTCCCAAATTGAACAAGCAACCATAGCCCAATAATACCAAGGAGGTCCATCTCAATATGTACCACAAGGTAACAATCCACAATCAAGACAATAAATTCCTCAAAACACTTTATACATTCACCCTTCCCAAAACATACAAAAAAACAAGGTGGGTCACATGGTCCCCTTCCTAATCAACAATACAAACATCAAGGTGTATTGTAGGGTAACATTTCCAACCAACAAGGTGGATCACATGGTCCCCTTCCTAATAAACATTACCAACAACAAGGTGTGCCATAGGGTAACCTTTCCAACCAATAAGGTGGATCACATGGTCCCCTTCCCAATCAACAATACCAATCACATGGTGTGCCACAAGGTAACCTTTCCAACCAACAAGGTGGATCACATGGTCCCCTTACCAATCAATATTACCAACAACAAGGTGTACCATAGGGTAACCTTTCCAACCAAAAAGGTGGGTCAGATGGTCCCCTTCCTCTAGAATAGTACCAACAACAAAGTGTGCTAAAGAGTAACCTTTCCAACCAAAAAGTTGGGTCACATGGTCCCCTTCCCAATCAACAGTTCCAACAACAAGGTGTTCCATTAATGCACTATCAGGAAAACCTTCAAAAAATGTCATCCCACCAATACACCATCAAGGAAACCTTCAATACAACTTGTCCCAACAACAAGGTGTGCCACATGGTACCCTTCCAAATTCATCCCAACAACAAGGTATCCTACCAATGCACCACTAGGGAAACATTCAATACAGTTCATCCTAACAACAAGGTATCCTACCAACACACCACCAGGGAAACCTTCAAACATGTCACCCCTACAACAAGGTACCCCTCCAATGAACCACCAATGAAACATTCAATACAGTTCACCCCAACTCTAAGGTGTACTACCAACACACTATCAAGGTACCCCTCCTCAACAAATTCAACAAGGAGACAACCATCCTTACATTCAATAAGGAAATAATCCTCCTTACATTCAATGAGGATATAACCATCCTTACATCTAACAAGGAGTAACCCTCCTTACATCCAACAAGGAGATAACCCTCCTTGCATTCAACAAGGACCTAACCCTCCTTACATTCAACAAAGATCTAACCATCCTTACATCCAACAAGGAGTAACCCTTGTTACATCAAACAAGGAGCTAACCCTAATTACATTCAACAAAGAGATAACCCTCCTTCCATCCATCATGGTTATGAAGGTCTCATACCTCTAGATCAAACAACCATGGTAGGATGACAAGGATACTACATGTAGGATCCCCAAACAAAGATACCCAAAAAAAGAAGTGGAAATGAAACTACAAGAAATGAATCAAAAGATATCAAACATGTAGGTAGGAAGACCATAGAAGACCTATACGCTTTAGGATATATGTCCATTTCTTTTTGATCATTCCACTACTATGTTCCCCTTTCCAAAAAACTTCAAGATACCAAAGTTTGAAAAATACAATGGAAAGGGAGATCTAGTAGAATACATAAACAATTTTTTTGTGTCATGTATGGAAGTGAATAACAATGAATCCTACATCATGAGACTCTTTCCACATAGCCTTACGGACCATGCTATGGAATGGTTCTCCCATCTACCACTGGGAATGAAAATATTTGATGAACTGACTACCAAATTAGTATGCAACTTTTCATTCAATATAGAACATGACGTCACCATCACAGATCTATACAAGACTAAACAAAGTCAGGGAGAATCCTTTACCTGCTACCTACAAAGATGGAGACACAAATCTAGTAGATGTAAGTTTCCCATTCATGACAAGGAACTGGTAAACATTTTTTTTTCTAATGTACAATTAGAGGTTAACTATAAACTTACCATGTTGTTTCCCACAAACTTTGAAGAAACCATTGAAAAGGGGCTACACATAGAATGAGCTCTTATAGCAAGGGGATTCATTAAACTAAACAATTTGAGCAACAGTCCCTCTAGTTCAAATGATAGACCTAAGATTTGGGAAAAAAACAAAAACATCACCAACGATGGGGTGGTGGATGCTAGAATGATATGGAACAGGAAAAACTCTAATGTACCATGACGAAAATTGCAAGTTGCATAAACAAGCTATGCTCCTAATAATACACAAAACAATCAACTTACGTATCCCAAAAATAATCAAGCTGTTAACCGATAGACATATCAGGGAAGGAAATAGAGGCAATACACTCAACCAAGAAGGAAGTTCACTATGTTAGGAGAGTCACTTGAGATGGTCATGTGCAAACTAGTGCAACAAAACCTCATCAAGGTCAACAATCACCCAAAATATGATGGTAGAATGAGAATGATTTATGTGAGTTCCACAAAATCAAAGGAAATACAACAAACAATTGCATGAGACTCAAGAACATAATACAAGACTTGATCGACAAGTGAGAAGTGGATGTTGAACATTGGCCTAGAAACAAAGAAATCCAAATATACACAAATATAATTCTAAACCATGCTAAGAAGAATGAAAAAGGAAAGGACCAAGACTATCACAATGTTAACTAAACTTATGGTGAAATAGTTCTAGATACCCTCTATCAAGTAAATGATTACTAGGGTAAGTGTAGTGACTATATGAGATAGGGACACCAAATGTAACATAACTACCTATTGAGGGAGAGTTACAATACAAGGAGCCCCACCTAATCCTGTAGCTAAGTCATCAAATGACTATAGTATTGTGGAACAACTGAAGAAGAATCATTCCTTGATCTCAATCCTACAACTACTATAACTATCACTCACACATAGGGAGATACTAGAAAAGGAGTTAGAAGCATCGGTCCCTAATGACCTCAATCTAGATCAATTTCAAGCCATGGTTGTAAAAATCGTGACCAATCACCTTTTATTCCTTTCCAAGAAATACCTTCCATAAACAATCTCTCTACATAGAGGTTGGTGTCCACAAAAACATGGTCAAGAGAGTGTTGATATATAACAATGCAGTTCTAAACATTGGTACTTTAAAATTTGTGAAACAATTGGGGTATTCTGACAATGTGATAGAGAAAGGAAAGAGAATTACTATAAGGTACTATGATTATTTTGAAAGGAATTTAGAAGGGATAGTCAAGATACCACTGCATATAGGACCAACCATCACAAAAAAATCATGTTAGGTACTTGACCTTGATTTACCATATAACCTCCTTCTAAGGTAGCCTTAGATTCATGCAGTACAAGTGGTTGCTTCAACCTTTGACCAATGTCTAATGTTTCCTCATGAAGGAAAGAAGGTGACAATATATGCTGATCTTGAACCCTTTCACTTTTATGCAAAATTGGAGAAGTATAACAAAATTCAATGTATACCCAATAATGACATATCCTTTTTTTCATTCTCATATGTTGACCCTTCCACACTACCATCAACCTCAATTAAACCAACATCAAGTGAGAAACCAAAACTTGAAACCAAGGTTCAAGTACTTGACAAGGGTAATGGAAATTATCACTTCAATCAAGTATTTTGCATTGGAATGCTTCCACCAACACCCAAGGTTTATGGAGGTGTAAGAGAGGGGGACTAACCACATCAAGGCTCTAGGTCATGGAGAGTTGAGAGTTGAGGGATGACCTAATCTACCTCACTCTAAAAGGTGGCTTGAGACAAGGATCAATAATGATGAGGATTATAATGTACTTCAATCACCCTACAAATCTCAAACTTAGGTTTGGGCTAGGCGAGCTAGTTTTTGGAGTCGGTATTGTGCCTCAGATAGCTCTTTGTCTGAGGATGAAAACATAGTTCTAGGACAATAGTGCACCATACTAGCATCTGTACAGTCAGAAAATAGTGAAGAAAATACAAACTACTAAAAAAAAAATTGAAAACCTAGCTAATTAATCTAGATGATAAAAACATAATGGGAAAGCATAGGAAATAGAGACTAAAGTGGTGATAAAGTAAATAAACAAGAACTAGGGTAACAAAAATAATCTCACAAAAGTGCCTATTCACTAGCTAGATCCACACATAATTTCACCTACACACAAGTAAGAAGGGGAAAAATATTGGGGATGTATAGGGGCCTACCTTAGTCAAACCCGTATTTTGGTGTTTCCACCTCCATGGACAACTAGATAGAAACAAAGTAGAAATATGCGATAAAGGAAAGAAGAGAGAACAAGAAACACTACAAAGAGTATTATGCTACTCAACCAAATCACAAAGGAGAGGAGCAAAACATTACCACCTCCACCCAAAATATCACTAAGCAATAGAGGAGAATGTAGACTTGGAAAGGTCACGACAACCTCAACTATGATGAAAGGATGTCTCACAAGACTCCAAGCCCACATTGCTATGGCTTGCTTCACACTTGCTATGTGGAGTTGATGGAGTGTTGTTGCTACAATAGAGTGTTGAAGTGCTTGAAATTCCAAGAGAATGTGTGTAGAGCTCAAATGAGTTGCTTAGAGATGTGTCAAAAAATGGGTTGAATGAAAAATGGATGAATTTGAAGGAGAGATGAGGAAGAATAAGGTATTTTTCGGGTTGATTGGTTGAAGAGGGACGTTACAATTTGACCCCAATTGAATGTGTAACACCTCTACCAACGTCAAACCTAGGAATCCATCAGGGATGACAGTTTTTTTGTTGGATATTTGTGCACTACGCATGCATACCCAACATAATTATCTCATTGACATAATATAAAGATGCCTAATGGAAGGAAGGCAGTTGGGTGATATGGAATTTCGCCTTCAAATTTGATTTTCTAAGGTGAGGTTGTGTAAAAGGGTAATTTGCATAAGAGTTGAAAATTTGCTCCTATACATTTTTCCACCACTTTAGCAAGCACGAATACTGATGAGTGCTTTGGTAAAGTAGATCAAAATGTTAGTAGGGTTAGAAATGTATACTTAAACCATTAAGGAAGCAGACCACGATCTGGAAAACTCAAAAGTGTATGGCAAGAAAAGGACTCAATAGGTATGTTTCCTAAGGAGTTTTGTACAAAAGACTCCATAGCCTCATAGAACTATGAAGCTACACAAGGTACACTGAAGGCCCTTAGAGAAATGATTGAAAAATTCCATAGGATAAAAGCATCTCATAGGCCCGCAGACCTACAAGGAGGCAACTCCCAAGATCTCACACATGTAGGAAGCCTTGAGAAGTATGCACCTTATAGGCCCACAGACCTGCAAGAAGGTACCCCCAAGATCTCTCACATGAAGGAAACCCAGATGAAAGTGTGTTATAGACCTGTAGACCTACAAGGAGGCATCCCCCAAGATCTCTTACGTGGAGGAAACCGAAAGGATGGGACTCCACAAAGTCAAATTAGAAAGAGGCTTTACAGGCACACCTCCAAAGTGATATGTTTACCTGCATATAAAGCATGTCCAAAAACAAAGTAGCCATATAGGAAATCAAGAGGATAGTCACATAGAATGTTGCCAAGTTGGAGTTCTTTCAAAGGGGTCCCTTGTGAACTTGGTGTGAAGAGGGGTCCACTCAAGGGACATGCTTTTTGAAAGTGCAAGAAAAATGTTTCTTTTCAAATTGATTCATCATCAAGGAATCCTTTTGAAATATGTTCACTTCATCAAGGAATTCAAAAGGAATAAATTTACACCTCATGAGGGGAAGGTTAAAGTTGCTCCCACCTTAGAGGAAAGTTCTCAAGATCTTTCTTTGTGAATCCATGATGAAGAAAACACATTCTGTTAGGGGTCCAAGTTGAGAATGCGATTCTTGAAAAAGTTTGTAGAGATTCTTGAGAAGATATTTGTTGGCAACGAATGTGTTTTTTAAAAATTGAAGCATCATAGAAATGGAATTGTCACACATGAGAGGGAAAACTCAAGAAAAGAAGAGAAAAAGATAAGAAAAGAGCAACAGAGAAATAATCACAAATAGAAGACATAGGGATGATCTGATATTTCAGGGTCAGAGTTCCTCATAAATATATATGAGTATAACAATAGTATATAAATAAACTATCATCAACCCCCTAATATATTATACCATGTGAAGAATGCATGAGAAAAAAAAGTGAAAAATAAAAAGTTGGGTCAACATGGAAGGGAGGCCTAAATGCCCCCAACACTTTGCATCAGCCCCAATTTTCAAAAAATAAAACAAAAACATGGAAGAATGATGATACAAATAGAAGAAGGTTTATGACACAAAAATCACTCCTATATCCAAGCACCAATGAAGGTGACAATTCTCATCTAGGTACACATAACATAGTTATAGGAAACACATCACAACACACACACACACATCTAATCTAAAGATAAAGAAGAGGCTTCCCCTTAACACTCATCAACTAAGAGGTCGTCCGCTTCCCAATCTAGATCGTTATAAGGGGAAGGAGGAAATTCTTCCAATGGTGGAATATTAAGGGAAAGAGCTTCTAACCCTCTTGTAACAAGGGCTAAGGAAGAAGGCCCCATAAGATCTTCTCCACTAGGCTCTTATGGAGCTATGGTAGGAGATTTTGCAAAGATCTCCAATAAGGTCAAATGTTCATCCAGAGAGTTAAACATGCACTTTACTAGAGTGCCATGTCATACCTCTATGGATGGAGAGGGTTACACTTGATATTTGCCACTTGCCTCACTAAATGACTCAAGAGTAGTGACAAACTCAGGGGAAGTTGGGACTAGTTCTGTCACTAGGATAGAACAGGTCAGTGCAAGACTACCCTTTGGAGAAGGTAGGATCCTCTTACGCCCTCCATTGCTAGAAGGGACATCCTCTATGTTTGGATTTTTTAGGGGATGTGAACTCTCCACAAGTGGGGTGACAGGTGTAGTGGAAGATGAGGAGAAAACCATGAACAACTGAAGTATTCGACATATCCATAGGTTTTAGGAAAGGTGGGATGTTTGGAAGGGACATTAGTAAGGGTGACTCAATTGAAGGAGAGATGGACACCTACACCTTTTTGGGGTCAAGCACACTCACAATAGGAGCTGAAAGTGATACAAATTTTTGTTGAATGGAAGAAGAGGGGAGGAGAGAGGATTATGCATCAGAAGGCCTTGAAGGAGGGGTTGTTGACTCCTCTTCCATCTTCTACAAAGCGATCTACTCACGCTCATGCACAAGGTATTTTCTATGACTCTTCAAGATAGATACCAAAGGTTGTGAAGGGACATAAGGATCCTTCATAGCAATGGGAGTGTCGCCTATAGCTATTTCCAGTGGAAGGATAGGCTCTTGAATAGGAGTAGGAGGAAGATATTGAGAAATAGTAGGGGGAGTTGGCTCTAATGCTTCAGCAGTGGGCCTCTTCCTGTTTGCTGATTTGGGAGTAGAAATGGTGGTAGGCCATGAAGGTTGAGACATAGAGGATTCCCCATGGGGACCATTTCTTCTACCATATCTAATGGGCCTAGGCTCTATGGGTAAAACAAGAAACTCAAATGTGAGACACTTGGGCTTTCACTAGGTGGGCACCATAGAATTCTCCCACAAGCATGGAATCGAATCTGATGGTGCCATACCAGGGAAAGAGGGAGCATTAGGATAAATAGCAAAAGAGGAAGAAGAAGTACCTTGGGAGGGATTTTCTTCTTCTATACTATAGACCTTGGTGACATCACTATCAACTTTTGAATATGCCCTATGTGAAATGGCATAAGGTGATGTAGGGTATCTCACTCTAGGCGTTAAGCTCCCTTTCTTGTAATTTTGATATGTCTACTACAAGAAGTTCTTTCTAGGTGGGAGAGGATCAATGGGTGCATGCCAAAAGTGATCTAAAGAATAAATGCCATGCACAACTAGTGGTCTATAACCGATGTCATGGATCACATGCATGGAACCTTCATGAATGAATTTCAAACATTTGTGCACAATTGAGGGAACTACATTCATAGCTATGAGCCAAGGGATACCTAGCTTCACTTTGAAGATTTTGGACCCCAGGTTATGTTGAAAAAAAAGTTCACGGATTTAGGTTCGACAAGGATTGACAAAATGATACTACTAAGAGGAGGTACAAAAAGTCCATTGTATGTACAGATGGTGCTCACGAGTGCATCGTACCCATCTTTATGCAAGAAATTAATTAGCATAAAATCCTTGGCTATAATGTTCACCTAAGACATTGGGTCAACAAGAATACCTACTATATTGTTCCTATTGATTCACATATGGATATAATGATGTAGAGGCTAGGAACTTTGAAAGAAACACAAAGTTTTAAGGCTAATAATGATTCACTCTCAACCTTCCAACTAGGCACCAATATGGAGATAAGGCCTCAATAATGCACCAAATGACTTATTTGATTTCCCTATGGACCCAAACCCTAGGAACACTCTTTAGAGACCCAAACAAACTTTTTTTGAATGATTTCAAAGCCCAACCCTTTGAATTAGACACAAAACCAATTTTCACCTTAACTAGGCTACTAGCCCAACTAGGCCTCTAGCGAAGGATTTTTGAATTTTCACTCAAAATTTCCAAAGGAACCTCCAATCTAATGGTTGTTTCAAGTGTGGTTTGTGATGACAAACAATATATCCAAACCTTGATATCACTTGCTTTAGACAAACCCTTCCAAAATCTGTTGTCTCCTCAAAAACTAGGCCTAATTAGCCCACTTTTCCAAAGCAACCCCCCTCTAAACTTATCCCCTGACCATGAAACTTTCAAAAGTCCCTTAACATAATAAATCAATCCAAACTCAAAAAATTTCCCCTTATTAAGGCAGATCTCCCGCTGCTATACCTTAGCCCCCATCCTCATGCACTTTGCATTGTCCAATCTTGGTGTACACCTTAATATTCCTCTTTCCTACACATTAGTTTGTCAAATATATATGATACATGTTAGGAATGATCCATTTCACAGGTCACAACAGCATTTTACCTTGAAATGGATCAATCATCCATGGAAAACCTCAAAATTAGTGAAAAATCTGCACTTTCTTGAGGATAGTCAGAAATAATATACAAAGAATTGATTGTTGTTGCTTTTAGGACATTCAAATGACTTCAAAAAAAATTGATACAAGTCCCTAAACCATCCTACTAATCAAATCTTCAATAGAAATCAATAAAACATCAAAAGAGCACAAGAAAAATGCAAGAAATTGCTGTTTTTTTTGCTTTTTCCTGTAGCAGTCCATACAAAATCCGTACCAGCAACCCAACCTTCATAAAAATGACTTCTATGGCCTTGAATAACCTTTCCCAAACTTCTCAAACCGTTTTGGATTGATTAGTTTACATTAAAGTGATTAGAACATCAAAAAACTACTTTCCCACCCAATGTTGTAATTCAAAAATTTGAATTTCCAATTTACAATTTATTAAACTCTACTATCCAAAAACTATTGGATCCTTACTATCCAATCTTATTTGACAAAATTAAATCATAATAAACCTACCTAACCTCCTAGAACATTATTTTTCCATTTACAAAGCATTTTGGTCCTAGGGTCCTTATCAGGACCCTTAGGACTTTTGATCTTCCAATTACTCTCATCCATGCCAAGACATCATAATTGATGCTTTGGAATGATGGAAAAACCTTCATGTCTCTTGCACTCTCCTGACTCTTCAACTAACTCCTAATGAGCTTGGGTGCTCCTACACCATTCTCCCCAAGAAAGAAAAGTTTCTTTCCCTAAGAAGCATCCAACTTGCTGCCACCAAAAGACCCCTTGCTTTGATATGTTTTCATCTTCACATGACAAGGCATGTAATCTCCCAAAGTCACTGTCTTCCTCTTCTTCCAATCTGCACTCATGTCATTCATCATGTTAGTGTCAAAAATCTATTTTGTTTGTCCTTCTTGCTGCTTGAACTCAGTCTAATTTTGTGCCCTATTTTTGCCTCTATGCCACTGATTCATTTGTGAAAGAACACCTCCTCTATCACCCTCAACTATAGGGAATTCAATTCCTCCAAACTTAATACTGTCCAAGTCCCACAAATTCTGATTTATAGGACTGTGTGCTTCAAATCTCTTTTGCAACTTACTATTCTTCAACCAACCACTATCTTCCTTAGTCCTACCCTGCTCATTTACCTGTAAATGCTTCTCAAAATAGATTAGAAAGTTCTCATTAGACTACTCCAAAGGCAAAGGAACCAACTTATATCTACTAGCATCTTTATGCACCAAATATGTGTTATGAAATCCATCATGCACTGTCCTCCTAGCATACTGCCATGGTCTTCCCAAGATGATATGACCACAAGTCATTGGAATGACATCACAAAGCACCCTATCATGATATGATCCAATTGAGAAATCTACATAAGCCCTCTTACAAATCTCTACATGATGTCCTTGAGTTACCCAAGTGGCCTTGTAGGGAGTAGGATGATCAAATGTTTCAATTCCCAACTTGGTTATCATATCAAGTGAAACTAAATTGCTATGTGACCCTGAATCTATGAGCAATCTATAGATCTTACCATGATTGAGACAATTAGTCTTAAAGATAGTTATCTTTGGCTCTTGATGAAGTCTTTCTCCTTGCTTGACCATAAGAAACTCACCATCAGTCACAGGGTCTGCCATGAATGTTTTTGATTCCTCCTTTTTGTCCTCTTCTTCTTGTATCAAGTTAGCTCTCCTATCTCTGCCTTTATCAGCTTGTTCCCATTTAGGACACTTGAAGGAAGGATGCCTTGGTTCATTGCAATTGAAACATCTACCTGTGAATGGTCCTCTATCTTGTCCAAATCTGCCTCCTCCTCTAGGAGTGTATCCACCTCTTTGATCAGAAAATACCTCTTTGCCTTTGTCATTGTTGCTCTTGTCATTGCTTCCTTGTCCTTGTTCTTTATTACCTCTGCCCCTATTTGAACTACCTCCTCTTCCACCATTTCTTGATCTTTCTTGCTTCCTCTTCACCTTTTCTTCTGCTCTAATGGCCAACTGAAAACATTCTCCTAATGTCCTTGGCAATTGCAAACCAATCTCATCTTGTAGATTATACCTTAAGCCATTGATATACCTGGCTATTTTCTCATCCTCTTCCTCATAACCTCCTCTAATAGTAAGATTGTGAAATTGCTCAGTATAGGACATCACATCCATGTCCTTTTGCCTTAAATTCTGCCTCATCCTCTTCACATGAATTGTGTAATCAGATGGTAGGAATTGCTCCTTGACCAAACTCTTCATCCTAGCCCATGTAGAAAATTTTTCCAATCCTCTAGCCATCCTATCATTCTGAAAACTAGTCCACCATGTCAATGTTGTACCTCTCAACTTGGTTTTGGCAAACTTAACCTTCCTCTCTTCATCCATCTCCTCAAACTCAAAATAGTTCTCTAAGGCATCAAGCCATCCTAACACCTCTTCACTATCCATCTTCCCTTGATAGATAGGAAAATCTATGTGACTCCTTCCTCCATGACCTTGTACTACCTTCAAAATCTCAGTAACCTCCTTTCCTCAGGGTCCTCTATCTCATCTGCTTGTTGTTCCTGATTTACCCTCACATGCTCTTCATCTTCATCATTGTCTTCTTGGTCTTCTTGGTCTTCTCTCCTCCTACTCCTCTCAAGGTTATTTATCCTTGCTTGCATGGTCTCTCTCTCCCTTCTCCATTGCCTTTCTTCTCTTGCTCTGGCCTGCTCTCTTGATGCTTCTTGTTCCCTTCTTTCTCTTCTCTCCCTTTTCAAGATTTCCTTCAACTCTTCCAACTCTCTTGCCAATTGATTTTTTTGGTGCCATTGTTGTTTCTCCAATCCCTAAAGGACCTACTCACTGATTTGATACCACTCTAATGTAGAGGCTAGGGACTTTGAAAGAAACACAAAGTTTTAAGGCTAATAATGATTCACTCTCAACCTTCCAAATAGGCACTAGTATGGAGATAAGGCCTCAATAATGCACCAAATGACTTATTTTATTTCCCTATGGACCCAAACCCTAGGAACACTCTTTAGAGACCCAAAAAAACTTGTTTTGAATGATTTCAAAGCCTAACCCTTTGAATTAGACACAAAACCAATTTTCACCTTAACTAGGCTACTAGCCCAACTAGGCCTCTAGCGAAGGATTTTGACTTTGCACTCAAACTTTCCAAAGGAACCTCCAATATAATGGCTATTTTAAGTGTGGTTTATGATGAAAAACAACATATCCAAACCTTGATATCACTTGCTTTAGACAAACCCTTCCAAAATATGTTGTCTCCTCAAAAACTAGGCCTAATTAGCCCACTTTTCCAAAGCAACCCAACTCTAAACTTATCCCCTGACCATGAAACTCTCAAAAGTCCCTTAAAATGACTCAAAACCAAGGATTCCAAGTTTTTATTCTTCTATGACACATCTAACATGCTCAAACACAAAACCCTCCTTAACTTGCCTCAAAAACTAGGGATTCTTGGATCTTGGCCTTCCAAACACTTCCAAATCCATCTCTTTGAATTTTAACCATTAGATCAACATAATAAATCAATCCAAACTCAAAAACTTTCCCCTTATTAAGGCAGATCTCTCGCTGCTATACCTTAGCGCCCATCCTCATGCACTTTGCATTGTCCAATCTTGGTTTACACCTTAATATTCTTCTTTCCTACACATTATTTTGTCAAATATATATGATAAATGTTAGGAATGATCCATTTCATAGGTCACAACAGCATTTTACCTTGAAATGGATCAATCATCCATGAAAAACCTCAAAATTAGTGAAAAATCTGCACTTTCTTGAGGATAGTCAGAAATAATATACAAAGAATTAATTGATGTTGCTTTTAGGACATTAAAATGAATTCAAAAAAATTTGATACAAGTCTCTAAACCATCCTACTAATCAAATATTCAATATAAATCAATAAAACATCAAAAGAGCACAAGAAAATGCAAGAAATTGCTATTTTTTTGCTTTTTCCTATAGCAATCCATACAAAATCCATACCAGCAACCCAAAATTCATAAAAATGACTTCTATGGCCTTGAATAACCTTTCCCAAACTTATAAAACCGTTTTGGATTGATTAGTTTACATTAAAGTGATTAAAACATCAAAAAACTACTTTCCCACCCAATGTTGGAATTCAAAAATTTGAATTTCCAATTTACAATTTATTAAACTCTACTATCCAAAAACTATTGGATCCTTACTATCCAATCTTATTTGAGAAAATTAAATCATAATAAACCTACCTAACCTCCTAGAACATTATTTTTCCATTTACAAAGCATTTTGGTCCTAGGGTCCTTATCAGGACTCTTAGGACTTTTGATCTTCCAATTACTCTCACCCATGCCAAATGCCATTATAGGCTTCAAGACATCATAATTTATGCTTTGGAATGATGGAAAAACCTTCATGTCTCTTGCACTCTCCTAAATCTTCAACTGACTCCTAATGAGCTTGGGTCCTCCTACACCATATAAAGAGGAGATAGTTCTTTATTAAAGCCCATCATCAAGTCCTGTGAGGTGGCTATATTTGTACTAATCCTCACAAGTTGCACAGAGGGGATAGGTAGATGCAAAAAGGAGGCCATCACGCACACTTAATGACACTCTCATGAAAACCTCCCAAAGGTTTGAAATAAGATAGCGACCCAGTTAATCCTTCATTTTGTAACACCTACGAAACCTTCCAACTATGCCTACTAGGGTTCATAGGTAGGGTTGTAAGGAAACAATAATCACAAAACTCACACCTACAATGCTCTTATAATCTGAGGAAAGGGCCCTTTATTACTACCAACTGGAACCAAAATGGTTCACCAGAAATGTAAGAGAGTGGGACAAACCATGTCAAGGCTCTAGGTCACAGAGAGCTAAGAGCAGAGGGCTGCCCTAACTTACCTCGCTCTAAAAGGTGTCCTGAGACAAGGATCAAGAATGATAAGGACTATAATGTACTTCAATCACCCTATAGATACCAAACTTAGGTTTGGGCTAAGAAATCTAGTTTTTGGAGTTGGTACTATGCCTTAGACACCTCTATGTCCAAGGATAGCAACGCAATTATGGGATGAAAGCATGGCATGTTGGTGTGTCTCAGGCACACTGGCATTTGTATAGTCAAAAAATAGTGAACACAAACAAACCACCAAAAAATAAAATGAGAACTTAGCTAGTTAATCTAGATGGTAAAAATAGAATGAGAAAGTACATGAAATAGAGACTAAAGTGATAATGCAAATAAACAAGAACTAGGGTGATGAAGATAATCTCACAAAAGTGCTCGTTCACCAACTAGCTTCATGTGTAATTTCACCTACACACAAGTAAGAAGGGGAAAATTGTTGGGGTTGTATAGGGGCTTTCCTTAGTCAGACCCCCATTTTGGTGTTTCCACCTCCACGAATAGCTAGGTAGCAACAAATTAGAATTATGTGATAAAGGAAAGAAGATAGAACAAGAAATAGTAGAAACAATATTATGCTATTCAACCAAATCACAAAGGAGAGGAGTGAAACATTACCACCTCTACCCAAAAGCTCACTAGAAAATGGAGGAGAATGCAGACTTGGAAAGGTCACCATAGCCTCGACTGTGATGAAGGGAGGTCTTTCAAGACTCCAATCCCATGCTGCTATGGCTTGATTCATACGAGCTCTATGGATTTGATGGAGTGTTGTTGCTGCAATGGAGTTTTGAAGTGATAGAAATGCTAAGAGAATGTGTGTAGAGCTCAAATGAATTTCTTAGAGATGAGTCAAAAGATGGGTTGAATGAAGAATTGATCAATTTGAAGGAGAGATGAGGAAGAATAAGGCATTTTTTAGGTTATTTGGTCGAAGATGGATGTTACAATTCAACCCCAATCGAATGTGTACACCTATGCCAACTTCAAACATGAGAATATGTTAGGGAAAATAGTGTGCCATGTGAATGTCTACACGCCATGCCAAATGGAAGGATGGCAGTTGGGTCATGTGGAATTTCACCTTCAAATTTGATTTTTGAGGGTGAGGTTGTGTAAAAGGGGAATTTGCATAAGGGGTGCAATTCGCTCCTATATAGGAGAATCAAAGGAGATCAAATATGCTAAAATAATGAAAATGATAGCCAAACCCACAATTTTCATCAAATAGGGAGATATGAAGTATGAAGATATGTTCAAAGAAGACTTGTCATCTATGATCTACAAAGAGGACCAAAAGGAACTATAACATCCACAAACCCTTCTAATCGATCCTAGTAGTAAAGGCTACTAGTTAGGTAAACCAATGGGATATACTGGAATAATTGGCCTTGGGATACACAAAAAAAGTAGATGGGATCCCATCATAGTGGATTAGAGAAATAAAAACATAGGACTAGGTTATGATTCAAAAGACGTGGTTACTCCAAATACTAGATGAACCTCTTTTAAGAAACAAGTTCCTTCTAATAACATTCATACATTGGATATCTACCACCTTATAGAAAACCAATTACTCATCGAGGAATTATTTGAAAACTTTAGCATTGGTATAGTCCCTATCCAACTTATCAAAACCATTCACAATGACTATTATTATTTTAGAACGGACTCTAACAAGTATGAATGGGATTATCCTTCCATTGTCACCTCTAGTGATGATAACCTAGACACCCAATGGGAGAATGATACTAGAGCCATACTAAATATTTCAACAACCTCTATAAGCTTTGTACATAATGATGATAGATTACCACTCTACTACCCACAGTTGATCGATTGGGACCAACAATAGCATATAATTGTCTTGGATCAATTCCAAAATGATGAAGAAATTGTAGATTTTATGGGACTTTGAACAAGCATACTAGTAGGAGATCATAAAGCAGGGTTTGCATAGAACTCGCATAGGAAGCTACATACTTTGGTATGGAGATTGTATCCTCCCGTCGCAAAAATGAAAAGGATAATATAAAAATAAAAAATGAGAATCCATAGAGAAAACCATAATGTGGATCTATGGGATCCTAAAAAGAAGAAAATAAAGGATGAATCTAAAGGTGAAAACATCTCTAAGGTACCCAAAGATGGAGGATTCAATCTCCCCATTTTGGAATATCAAGAAAAGTCAACACTCCTAGCAGAAGAACAATGCATTAATGTTGGCACAAGAGAGAACCTAAAGATCACATACCATGTGGTGTCACTTGATCTTAAAGAGAAAATGAACTTCACAACATTCATCAATTGAAGGAAGAGAAATTTTGCATGGACTTATGCATACATGCCAAGACTGTGTTGGAAAAATGAGGATAGACAACTGAGAGGGGGCGTGAATCAATTGTCATAGAAACTCAAACTTTTCTAACTTATCTTAAGTTTAATCTCAAATCTGATGAATAAGAAATTAACCACAGGAAATTAAAACATCAAAGAGACAAATAACACCAATATTTTTTAGGTTGAAACCTTGTTATAGGAAAAACCATGGTGGATGTTAGTCCACATGATTATACTCTATTAAAAGTATAAAGAGATATAATAAGGGGAACACACATGCATTTAGGAACACTGCCTAAATCTCATTTCCCAAATACAAAATGGAATCACTATCCAACAATACATAATAGGATTAAAATCCAAAGAATACAAACTAAGAAAATAGCTTCTGCACAAGCTTGATTACAATTCCAATTAAGCTCAGAAAACCTTCTTCACAATCTACTCAATTTTCTTCACTCTCTGCTTAGTAATCAAATGATAGAAATGTTGGCAAAACAAGGACATACAACTAAGAGGGGGGTAAATCAGTTGTGAAAGAAACTGAAACTTTTCTTCTTACACTTAACTTAATCTCACATCTGATGAATAAACAATTAACCATAAACAATCAACACATCAAAGAGACAAAGAACACAAAGATTTTTCGCATGGAAACCCTTTTGGGTAAAAACCATCGTGGATGTTAGTCTGCAAGATTATACTCTGCTAGAAGTATAAGAGAAATAATAAAGGTAATTCACATGCATTCAGGCACACTTCCTAGATCTCACTACTCAATTACAAAAGAGGACTCATTGTCCAACAATAGGGTTTGGATTAAAACCATCCAAGATTTGTGAACTAAGAAAATAGCTTCTTTTATAAGCCTGATTACAGTTCCAATTAAGCTCAACACTTCTTCACACTTCACACAATATTCTTCACTCTCTTCTCTACAATCGAATGATATTCATACATATACACATAGGAGCATAAAAAAGCACACTCTTCAACAATGAACTAATTGCACTTATATATCTGCTACACGAGATTTCAATTCAACTTAGTCAGCTAGGAAAATAAAATATATTTTCAATGTCGGACCAACTAAACAAATAAAATTTTAATGCAAATCCACCAAGTTTGGTCACAACATAGTGGAGACCCAAAATAACATCTCCAATGCAAAGAGACTCACATTAATTACACCTTGAAGATCCACAACATGCTATCACCAACATGTCAGCCAGGAACAAGAAAAATTGAACATGCGCAAAAAGATCTTCAACCACAAACTCTCTGAGTAATGTGGACACACCACAAAGATAGAGAATGATCTATAGACACCATAGAACAACAAGAAACAACAAAGAAGCATCCAAAACAACTGAAATAACAAGAATTACACAAACTTCATTTAGGAGCACTGATAAAGACCAGAAACACACTGTTAGACCACAACATACTCAAAACTTCATGTGGACCTTTGAAAATTTTGGTAGATGGTCTAGAAACATTCAACAATAAACCCTTTGAACCACATCAACTAATCTTCAACATACAGCACATGCCTTCTTGACTTGCATAGTTCCATTGGGAACACAAAATACTTTCTTTTATAGTTTTCTCAATATCCTTGACATATGCAATCTTCAATACACCAAATTATAATAGTGTTGAAATAAATGACAACCACTTATTAGCAACCATATCCACAACATCCAACAATCTCCCCCTTTGGAATTGATGGCAACACATGATGTCAAAAATACACCATCAACCCAACACACTCATTTCTTCTCTTGCACTTCTCCACAAGACTTCTCTTCTTAAAATATTTTTCACACTACACTTCTTCCCCTTTGACATCAATGGCAAAGGTAACCATGACCTTTCCATAAATAAGCTCTGGACCACATATCCACACATCTGACTACTCCCCCTGAGTAGCAGCCATGAAAACATCAACCTGAATTAGAATATGGCAATGAAGCTCTCAGATTGATGCAAATATATGCATCTTTAGTTCTTATTACAAGGGGTGATTACCCAAAGTATTCCTTTAAGATAATCAAAATTATCTTGACAGGCTCCAGTGACACTCTTAGGTTCAATCTTGGATAACAAACAATATTCTTCTGCAACTATTCTTCTAGTTTGCACTCCTTCACTCTTATCTCCTATGATTTGAATTTTAGAATGATTCATTTTTACACACCTTGGAGTTTTGGGACTTACTTGGACTTCTGATTCTTTAGATCTTTCTTCTACACTTTCACTTGTTTGTGCTTTTTCACTTTTCTGAGCTTCCTAACTGACTTGATTTATTGGAACAGATTGAGGTTGCTTCATTGGAACATATAGAATAATCTGAAGTAGATTCGATGTCTGATTTCTTTTTACTTGACTTGTGTTGTCTTCACTTAAATCATAACTGAAATGTCTGGATGATTTGATTCGAGAGTCCTCATCAACTCTAATATTTTCACTCTCAACCATTCTTCTCAGTCTTTTATTATAACACAAGTATGACTTGCTCTTAGTAGAGTAACCTAGGAAGATCCCTTCATTGCTTCTAGCATCAAATTTTCCTATATCATCATTTCTCTTGATGTAACACATACTTCCAAAGATCTTAACATACTTAATAGTAGGCTTTTGATCAAACCATAACTCATAAGGGGTCTTACCAGAATTTCCATTCACATTCACCTGGTTCAAGGTATACATAGTAGTGATTACCGCTTCACTCTAGTACATCTGAGACACATTTCCTTCCATCATCATGGTTCTGAAAGCATCTAGAATTGTTCTATTCTTTCCCTCAACAACTCAATTTTGTGGGGGGTTCAGGGAGTAGATAACTGTCTTTTAACTCCATGCTCTTCACAATAAGAGTTGAATTCCTTAGAAATGAACTCACCACCTCTGTCAGATCTTAGACACTTAATTTTTGGACCTTTCTCATTTCTGCAATAGCCTTGAAGCATTTGAATTTCTCTAGAGTTTCACATTTTTCTCTAAAAAAGGAAACCCAAATCATTCTAGAATAATCATCAATAACCAACAAAAAATACCTTTCACCATAATACTTCTAACTCTTGAGGGACCACAAAGGTTAGTATGTAACAACTGTAGCAAATTACTTGAATGAAAATGTTTGCTCCAAAAGCAGCCTCTAGTTTGTTTCCCCATCTGACATTCCTTGTAGATTATATTAGCAGGCTTCACTAATCTAGGAAAATATCTTATTGCTTAGGTAGAACTAATCTTGATCATTTTGTTAAAATTTGCATGAAAAAATCTTCTATGCCATAGCTAGCTTTCATCTACTTGAGTAATCAAACAACTTCCATTAGAAGTATTCAAATGAAAAATGTTAATTTGTGTTTTTTTTCCTGTTGCAATCAAGTTTCTAGAACTTCCACGTATCTTGCATCTTTTTTCTTTGAACTATAGATCATATCCCTTGTGAACCATCTGTCCAACACTCAACAAGTTGTGCTTCAGAACTTCAACATAGAGGAAATCATTAGTGTTGCCCTTACCACCAAGGAAAATGGATCCTCTGCCACGAATCACACCAACATTATTATCTCCAAATCTTACAACTCCACCATCATATTGTTTGAGAATCACAAATTTGCTTCTTTCACCAACCATATGATGTGAGCATCCACTATCAATGACCCACTCATCCTTTTCTTCAACTTGAGTTGCAAGAGCTTTCTCATCTTTAGTATATTCAGTAGCCACATGATTATTTTCAATGGTAGCAAGAAAGCCCAATCATCTCCATTTCCATTATCTTTATTAGATTCTTCATTATTCATTGCTTCTTCAAAAAAGTAGCATCTCTTTGAGAATCTAGACTTCCTAGGTTTAGATCTAGGAACTCTTTTAGGACATCTTGATGCAAATTGACCTATTTTACTACATGAAAAAAATTTAATAGTTAATACATCTTCGTACTTACCTTTTCCTCTCCCTTCTTCCTTTTCAATCATCGCTTCTAGTTCTTCTACTTCTCTTTATTTATCTTTGAGTTGTTTCAGTTCTTCATCATACTTGGATACCTTTCTGGAACTCTCTCCCAGACTATATCTTTGTTTGTTGCTTTCGGACACAGTAGCCTTAAATGCAAATTCAGTTTTTGGTGTGGATTCACCAAACTCACTTATCTCTAAGGCAACAAGTTTCCCAATTAGCGTATCTCTTGTCAATTTTTTTACTAATCTAAACTATTCAATAGAATGAACTTTAATTTTTTAGGAGGGAGGCAAGGATCTCAGTACTTTAGCCAAAATTTCATCTTCACTCACAGAACCATTGACACATGTAATACCCATCACTATCTCATTTACTCTCTACATAAAAGAAGTGATATTTTCATCTTCGCCCATCTTTAGATTCTTATACTTGACTTTCAAGCTTTGTAGCTTAGCCATCTTCACTTGTGCATCTCCTTCATAGAAAGTTTCTAGTTTCATCCATATTTCATGAGCTGTATTCAAACCTACAACATTAGCCATCTTTGAATCTATCAAGGCACTCACCAAAGCTTCAATAGCCCTAATATTGCTTTCAGCATCTTTGATCTCATTAGTAGTAGAGGGACCATTCTAAGGAATGATATAATAATTTTTAGTAATCTTCCAAATAGCATCACCAGTACACATTAACTGGCATTACATCCTAAATTTCCATAGTGAATAGTTAGAGCCATCAAATCTAGGACTACCCTTCTTGAATATTGTTTCCATCTCAGATCACCTCAAGCTATTAGACTTTCTTTAGATGAACTTTCTTTGATGCCAATTGTTGGAAAAACAAGGACACACAACTGAGAGTTGGGGCGAATCAATTGTGACAAAAACTAAAACTTTTCTTCTTAAACTTAACTTAATCTTAGATATGATGAATAAGAAATTAACCATAAACAATCAACACATCAGAGAGACAAAGAAAAAAAAGATTTTTTGTGTGGAAAACCTGTTGGGGAAAAACCATGGTGGATGTTATTCCACAAGATTATACTCTACTAGAAGTATAAGAGAAATAATAAAGGGAATGCACATGCATTCAGTCATGCACTGCCTAGAGTTCATTGCTCAATTACAAAAGAGGACTCACTATCCAACAATAGGGTTTGGATTAAAACCATCCAATATTTGTGAACTAAGAAAATAGCTTCTTCTATAAGCCTAATTATAGTTCCAATTAAGCTCAATACTTCTTCACACTTCGTACAATCTTCTTCACTCTTTGCCATGAAATTGAATGATATTTGCACATATACACATAGGAGCATACAAAGCACACTCTTCAACAATGAACTAATCGCCCTTTTATATTCGCTACATGGGATTTCAATTCAACTTAGTCGCCCAAGAAAATAAAATATATTTTCAATGTCAACCCAACTAAACAAATAAAATTTCAATGTGAATCCACCAAGGTCAGCGACAACATAGTGGAGACCCAAAATAACATCTCCAATGTGAAGAGACTCACATTAATTACACCTCGAAGATCCACAACATGCTATCACCAACATGTTGGCTAGGAACAAGAAAAAATGAACATGCACACAAAGATCTTCAACCATGAACTCTCTGAATAATGTGGACACACCACAAATATAGAGAATAATCTAGAGACACCATAGAACACCAAGAAACAATAGAGAAGCATCTGAAACAATTGAAATAACAAGAATTACACAAACTTTATTCAAGAACACAGACAAATACTAGCAACACATTGTCAAACCAAAATATACTCAAAACTTCACACAGACCTCTAAAAATTTTGCTAGATGATCTAGAAACATTCAACAATAAACCATTTGAACGATATCAACTAATCTTTGATGTACAAAACACAACACCTTCTTAACCTGCACAGTTCCACTGGGAACACAAAATACTTTCTTTAATAATTTTCTCAATATCCTCAACATATACAGTCTTCAATACACCAAATGCTAATAGTGTTGACATTAATGACAACCACATATCAACAACCATATCCACAAAATCCAACAAGAAACACTATTCAAACATTTACACTTTCTTTGGCATACATTCACACTTATACACCCACTAACTTCACTTAACCAATCACTCATATATATCCACTACATGGGATTTCATGAAGACTTAGTTGGCCAAAAAAATAAAATATATTTTCAATGTCAGCCAAAATTTTCAAATAAATTTCCTATGCAAATCCACCAAGGTTAGCCACAACATAGTGGAGACCCAAATTAATATCTCCAACACAAAAATAGTTTAATTAATTTTTCCATGAAGATCCACAACACACTACCATGAACATGTCGGCCAAGAACATGAAAAACTGAACATGCACAAGAAAAATATTTATCCACGAGCTCTCCGAGTAATGTGAACGTACCACAAAGATAGAGAATGGTCTAGGGACATTTAAGAACACCAAGAAACAATAGAGAAGCATCCATAACAACTAAGATTAATGTGATCACACAATATTCATTCAAAAACAATGACAAAGACCACAAAAACACTGTTAGACCACAACATACTCAAAACTTCATGCAGACCTTTGAAACTTCTAGTAGATGATCTAGAAACATTCAACAGTAAACCCTTTAATCCACACTAACAAATATTCAGTGTATAGAACAAGACACCTTCAAGACCTGCACAGTTCCACTGGGAACCTAAAACACTTCCTTTTATAATTTTCTCAATATCCTTGACATATACAACCTCTAGTAGACCAAATGCTAATAGTGTTGGCATCAATGACAACCACATATCAGTAACCATATAGACAACATCCAATAATCTCCCCCTTTGGCATTGATGGCAACACATGATGTGAAAAATACCATCAACCCAACACACTTCTCCTGCACTTCTCCTCTTGAAAATATTTTTCACATTACACTTCTCCCCCTTTGAAATCAATGGAAAAGGTACAATGAACTTTCCATATACATGCTCTGAACCAAATATCTACACATCTAACTACTCTCCCTAAGTAGCAACCATAGAAACATCAATCCAAATCAGAATATAGCAATGAAGTTCATGGATTGATGCAAGCAATGCATCTTTTAGTTTGTATCAAGAGGGGTGATTACCCCTAGCATTCCTTTGAGATAATCAAAAGTATCCTTCGGAAAATGCTTAGTAAATATATCTACAATTTGTTCTTTGGTAGGCACATACTCTAATTTGACTTCTTTCTCATTTACTTTCTCCCTCAAGAAATGAAATTTGATTGATATATATTTAGTCTTAGAGTGTAGCACCGGATTCCTTGAGATATTTATTGCACTTGATTTGTCATAGTAAATGGAAATAGGCTCTTCATATATCACCTTGATATCTCTCAACATTTGTTTCATCCATATCACTTGAGTACAGTTATTGGCAGCAACAATGTACTCCACTTCAACAGTAGATAGAGAAATTGAGTTTTTCTTTTTACTTAACCAGGATACCAGCTTTTTCCCTAGGGAGAAAGCACCACCACTAGTATTTTTACTATTATCCACATCACCAGCCCATCCGCATTAGTATCTTCACACAAAGTGATATCATCATCCTTTGGATACCAAAGTCCAAATTCAACTATTCCTTTCAGATACCTGAAAATTCTCTTCACAATAGTTACATATGATTCTTTTGAATCATCTTGAAATATAGCAACCATACATACAACATTCATAATTTCTGGTCTAGTTTGAGTAAAGTAGAGAAATCTACCGATCATTGACCTATATATCTGGTTCGATTTCCTTAGGAGAGATATCATTCTATGTCAACTTGCATCCGATCACCATGGGGGTACCAATAGGTTTTGAGTCATCCATTCCAAACTTCTTTAGTAGTTCTTTCACATATTTGGACTAAGATATGAAGATCCCCTTGTCCAACTGTGTAACTTGCAATCCCAGAAAGAACTTCATTTCTCCAATCATACTCATTTCAAATTCATTATTCATCCCATCAACAAAATTCATACATAGATTATCATCTCCTCAAAAAATGATATCATCAACAAAAACTTCTATAATTAACTCCTTATCATTATCTAATTTGAAGTATAAGTTTTTGTCAGTAGTACCTTTAGTGAATCCGAGCTTCAATAGGTATTTGTCTAATCTAGCGTACTAGGCTCTGGGGGCTTGTTTAAGTCCATACATAGCTTTCTTTAATATGCAAATAATATCTTCTTTGTCTATTAGCTAAAATCCATCTAGTTGTTCAATGTACACTTCTTCTAGTTCTCCATTCAAAAATGGAGAGTTTACATCCATTTGATAGACTTTATAGTTCTTGTGTGCAGCATAAGCAAGAAATAGTCTAATAGCTTCAATCCTAGCAACAGGGGAAATGGTTTCTTCAAAATATACACCTTCCATTTGAGAATACCCTTTACATACCAGTCTTGCTTTATTCCAGACCACTTCACCTTCTTTATTCAACCTTTTTCTAAATACCCATTTAGTGCCAATCATATTTTTATCTTTAGGCCTTGGAACCAATATCCATGTGTCATTATTTTCAATCTGTGTCAGTTCTTCCTTCATAGATTCCAACTAGTGTTCATCTTGACAGGATTTAGTGACATCTTTATGCTCAATATTAGATATCAGATAATATTCTTCTACGATTTTTTTCTATTTTGCACTACTTTACTCTTATCTCCCATGATTTGATTTTTAGAAAGATTCAGCTTTACATACCTTGGAGTTTTGGGACATTCTTGAACTTTTGACTCTTCTGATCTTTCTTCCACACTTGCACTTGTTTGTGTCTCCTGACTGACTCGATTTACCATACCAAATTGAGGTTGCTTCATCGGAGCATATGGAATAATTTGAAGTAGATTATGTGTATGGGTATTCTTCCCTTGGCTTGTAATGTCTTCATCTGAATCATAACTACAATGTCTAGATGATTTGACAGAATTCTCGTCAACTCTAATATTTGCAATCTCAACCATCTTTCTCAATATTTTGTTATAACACTGGTAGGCCTTGCTTTTAGTGGCGTAACCTAAGAATATTACTTCATCACTTCTTGCATAAAATTTTCCTATATCATCTCTCCTAATATAACACTTGCTTACAAAGATCTTGAAGTACTTAACAGTAGGTTTGTGGCCAAACCATAACTCATAAGGAGTCTTACCAAAATTACCATTAACATTTACCTGGTTCAAGGTATACACAATAGTGCTTACCTCTTCACTCTAGTACATCAGTGACACATTTCCTTCCATCATCATTGTTCTAGCAACATCCATAATTGTTCTATTCTTTCTCTCTACAAATCCATTCTGTTGAGGGGTTTGGGGAGTAGATAATTGTATCTTAATACCATGCTCTTCACAATAAGAGTTGAACTCCTTGGAAATAAACTCGCCACCTCTGTTAGATCTCAGACACTTGATTTTTAGGCCTTTCTCATTTTTTTCCATGGCCTTGAAACTTTTGAACTTCTCCAATGCTTCACCTTTTTCTCTTAGAAAGGAAACCCAAATCATTCTAGAGTAATCATCAATAACTAACATAAAATACCTTTCTCCATGAATACTTTTGACTCTGGAGGGACCATAAAGGTCAGTATGTAGCAGCTCCAACAAATTGTTTGAATGAAACTATTTGCTCCTGAAAGAGACTCTAGTTAGTTTACCCATGTGACATTCCTTATAGATTATATTAGCAGGCTTCACTAACTTAGGAAAATATCTTATTGCTTAACTAGACCTTATTTTGATAATGTTGTCAAAGTTTACATGACACAACCTCCTATGCCACAACCAACTTTCATCTATATGAACAATTAAACAACTTCCATTAGCAATATTTAGATGAAAAATAATACCTTTCTTTTTCCTGTTGCAATCATATTCCCAAAACTTCCATGAATCATTTATCTTCCATCTTTGAACTAAATATCATATCCCTTGTGAACCCTTTGTCCAACACTCAACAAGTTGTGCTTTAAGCCTTCAACATATAAAACATCATCAGTGTTATCCTTACCACCAAGGCAAATAGATCCTCTGCCATGAATCACACCAACATTGTTATCTCCAAATCTTACAACCCCACTGTCATACTTCTCTAGACTCACAAATTTTATTTTATCACCAGTCATATGGTGTGAACATCCACTATTAATAACCCACTAATATTTTTCTTCAACTTGGGCTGCAAGAGATTTCTAATCTTTAGTAGATTTGGTAGCCACAAGATTATCTTCAATGGTAGCAATGAAATCCCATTCATCTTCTTTTCCATTATCTTTATCAGACTCATCATTAGTCATTGCTTCTTTAGAAAAGTAGCATCTCTTTTGGAATCTATACTTTTTAGGCTTAGATCTAGGAACTCTTTCTAGACAACTTGATGCAAAATGACCTATTTTATTGCATAAAAAACATTTAATAGGCAATACATCTTCATACTTACCTTTTCCTCTTCCTTCTTGTCTTGTAATCAGTGCTTCCAGTTCTACTTCTCTTTCTTTATCTTCAAGTTGTTTCAATTTTTCATCATACTTGGATATCTTTCTAGAACTCTCTCTCATATTATATCTTTGTATATGACTCTTGGATATGGTGGCCTTGAATGCAGATTCAGTCTTTGGTGTAGATTCACCAAATTCACTTATTTCAAAAGAAGCAAGCTTCTTGATCAATGTGTCTCTTGTTATCTTGTTTACTGATTTGAACTCTTCAATAGCATGAACCTCCATTTTTTAGGAGGGAGGCAAGGATTAGTAAACAAGATAACAAGAGACACGTTGATCAAGAAGCTATTGAAGAGTTCAAATTAGTAAACAATAAACACCACAAATATGGACGTACCACAAATATAGAGATTGATCTAGTGACATCCAAGAACACCAATTAACAATAAAGAAGCATCTACAAGAACTGATATTAATAGAATCACACAATCTTCATTCAAAAACAGTGACAGAGACCACAAAAACATTGTCAGACCACAACATACTCAAAACTTCACACAAACCTTTGAAACTTTGGGTAGATGATCTAGAAAAATTCAGGAGTAAACCCTTTAATCCACACCAACAAATATTTAGCGTATAGAATAGGACACTTTCGAGACCTGCATAGTTCCACTGGGAACCTACAACACTTCCTTTTATAATTTTCTTGATATCCTCAACATATACAACCTCTAGTACACCAAATGCTAATAGTGTTGACATTAATGACAACCACATATTAGCAACCATATCCACAATATCCAATAGATTAGATCCAACATTAGTTGTACACCACTTGGCCATATTTCTTGGTCCTAAACCTATCAAGCAAAAATTAAGGAAAATGCATCCTCAAAGAACATTCTTGGTAAAGGTAGAACTAAAGAAATTACTAGATGTGGGTTTCATCAGAACCATCGATTATCCAGAATGGATATCAATTCTAGTACCAATGTCAAATCCCACTAGGGGCATAAGGATCTACACAAACTTCTGAGACCTGAACAAAGGTTACACAAGAGATGACTTCCCTCTTCCAACTATTGACATGATCATGAATCTAATAGTAGGACATGAGATGCTATTATTAATGGATGGTTTCTCTGGGTGTATAATAAAATAAAAATATCCCCTAATGATAAATATAAAACCACATTCGCTTGTGCCTGAGGGACCTTTTGCTAGAATGACATGCCATTCAGCTTAAAAAATGCAAGGGAAACCTATCAGTGAGTGATGACAACAATATCCCATGATATGTTTCATACTACTATGGAAGACTATTTGGATGACATACTATGAAAGTACATCAAGAGGGAAGACCATTTGATCAACCTTGCAAAAGTGTTTGATAGGCTAGAACAATACAACTTGAGACTCAACCCAAAAAAGTGTGTATTTGGAGTAACATCTAGAAAATTGCTAGGATACATAGTGTCAAGAAGGGGAATTGTAGATCATATGAAAGTGAAATCCATACAAGAGATGCCTCCACCAAAGACATTAAAGCAGCTGAGATGTTTACAAGGGAAATTACAATCCATCAGGTGATTCATCATGTAATTGGCGGACAAATCTCATTCACTCATCTATTGCACAAAGGAATTATATTCAAGTGGGATGGGAGATGTGACCAAGCATTCTAGCAAGTCAAAGATTACCTACTTACTCCTTCGATCTTGATTCCATCTATTCCAAACAAAGAAATGATACTCTATGTGTCTACAACACAAGCAACGTTGGGACCTCTCCTAACACAACTAGATGATAATAACAAAGAAAGATCAGTCTACTACATTAGTTGAACATTGGTGGGCTATGAGTTGAACTACTCACCCATAGAATGAAGTAATCTCATACAATTTTTTGAAAACTCAATTTACACACCCAAAATGGAAAGAAGGTCAAATGTAATGAAGTAATCTAAAATGTAAAATGTAGTGCAAATGAAATTTTTAGGTTTCAAACAAGATAATATTATGATTATTCTTTATAAAACCTAAAAATAATGTCTTGTAAATGCAAATTTTGAATTCACTCAATGCAGTAATTGGATCAAATTAAGCTAAATATGACCACATTGAAGAAACATAAATTCTATAAATAGAAATAGAGATCTGAGAACAACAAACAAAAATGCAAAAATGAATGTTTTAATGCCGAAAAAATTAGGAAATGGCCTTGATCAGGGACTCATTCGCCCTAGGGAAAACGGGTCCTAGGTTATTTGAAAAGTGTTTTTATAGATTTCTAAGTTGATTTTTTTGTTTCTAGATTTTGATCTGAAATAGTGAGTTAAAGTTTTAATTTTCTGCAAAATGAAGGTTGAATGCAAAATAAAAATGTGATAAAATGACAACCTAGAAAAACTAATTTGATATGATTTTTTTTTTTAATTTTAAAATTCAAATGAACATGATGCAATGCTATGTAAATGATATGGAAAATGACTAATTTTTTTGTATTTTTCAGATTTTAAAAGATGCAAAGATGCAATCCTAGATTTTTTTAATGAAATGCAAAGTTAAATGCAAACTAGACACCCTAAATGAGACTCAATTCAATGCAATGAAATATAATTGAATGCCAAATATAAATCTAGGGTGAAAAATGATTCCAAAATATAAAAAATCAATGATCAAACTCAGGTTCACCACAATGAAATGAAGGAAAAATAGGTTGGATCAAAATGGATTGATGGAAAATGGGGGAATGATGGACCTATTTCTCTTATTTCTTTCAAGGAAATGAGATCCAAATAATGAAGTGACTATGAATGAAAAGGTGAATCAAGTCAAGGTATGAATCTAAAAATTTCCCTTTTATGCAAGGACAGGGGTACCTATTACACAAAAATTTGGGGAGAAGGATCAAAACTATAAAATCAACTCCAAAATGCAAGCTATAAAGGGAAAATGAAAGACTATACTCAAAACTATTGGAACCAACAATTAAAAGGAAGATCTGAGAAATGGAAAATGTTGTATAGTCACCAAAAGTGCATTTTTGAAGATCACTAAGGACTCATTTTTCCTATGGTGAATGGATCCTACATATGGCTTTGTAAAAATAATTTTTTGGTTCTCTACTTCTATATCTACACTCCCGGATTGTAGAGTTTCACAATTGGACAATCAGAAATAAATCAGGACTGTTGAAGAGTTTCTTTGAGATGACAACTTTCCTTGCAATATTGAAAATTTTGCAACTTTCTTCAATTTTTCTCTTTAAATGATCTTCCACCTAAAACTGGCAAACACAAACACAAGAGGAGAAAATGGTTGTTTTTGATGATGCCCTATTTGAGTATTTAAACTTGGAAATGAAATCAAATAGCATAAAGGTAATGATGAATGAACAATGCAATGTCACCACTCACCAAACCCTTGATTAGACCTTGGAATTCAAATCTACAACTAGCTTGAAGTGGCCTCAATGGATGTGAATCTTGATCTTGAAACTTGAATTGAAATAATGTATTTGAATGCTTGAAAGGATCATGAACTCTAAATCACCATATTAGCTCAAACAACAAGCATGATGATAAGATATTGATTGCTGCAATAGTCTTCAATAATTCTACCCTTGAATTCCTTGAAAATGCTCTTTTATTTCTATTGATAATGCTCTAGCTTGATCTCATGAAATCACATAAATTTCTTAGGTGAAAACAAAGTGAAATGACCTCTTATTAGTAAATATGTTAAGATTAAATCTTGAAATTCAAATATCACAAGCCAACATCTGAATATACATTTGAAATAATTAAAACACTACCAAAAACATAGTTTAAATTTAGGTCCTAGGCCTAAGTGAGGACCCATCCTATGAGGTCACTTACCTAGGAAACACATTCTTCAAGGATGAGTGTTATGTTATGGCATTAATGAATGTTGGGTTTTACCCTTCAAAAATTATAATTAATTAGGACTGGATTTGAATTAAAGGATCCAATTAAGGTATAATTAACTTCAGCTAATTAATAAAGTCCTAGATGAGTGTGAAAGTGTAGAGGTACACTTTACAACACCACATTAAGGCACAATTAAGTCTATTTTATTTAATAGGGTCCTAAACTGAATGAAAATATGTAAAATACATATTACAATGCTAAATTAGGGCATAATTAAGTCCATTTTAATTAATATTATTTCCCAAATTAAGTGTGAAAAAGGGATACTTTTTCCTGCACTGCAAATATATAATATAAATTAATGATAATAATGTGTAATATATATTGTATATCCTATAATACATATTATATAATATAACATTCAATACATTATAGAATTTTTAATTTTGAAATAAAGGATATCCATTTTATTTTAAAACGGATAGCCATTTTTGATATCATTCTTCTATGAACCCAAGGCAGACTGCTATGAGCATTAAGTAATGGATATAGGTTATTAGGTAATGGATATTCATTATTGACAAATATATATATTCCCTTCACATTAAAATTTATATATTATTATATATATAAATAATAGAACATTAAATTTATTATATATAATATAATATAAATAATATTATACATATTATATATATTATATGTAATATAATATATATATAATATAATATAATATTAAAGTATTATATGTTATATATAATATATTAATAGATAATATGAGCAAAACTATATTATATTTTTATATTAATATAACATGCTAGGAATAATGGATATCCATTTTGTGTGAGTGGAAAAAATGGATAAAAGACAAATTTGTTGTTCCAAGAGTCCCCACATTCTCTGATCTATCAGGAATATCATGATTTTTGTGCATTACAGACAAGAAATCACTTTTGGAGCACTCCTTTTTACAAAAAAAAATTCTTTCAATCATTTGGTACATCTTTGGGTTGGGATAATGGGAAGAAATAGTCATCATAAAGCGAAAATAAAGAGGAATTGTCAAGCAGAGGCAATTAAGGTAAGTAGAGCGAAAGATGGAGAAATGAAGAGGTTGGAAATAAAAGGTATGTCTAATTCTCTTCAAGGGGAAGGCTCCGCTTTACCTTTAAGTGAAATTAAAAGTGACCATGATATTGAATTTGAAAATATTGAAGAAGAAATTGAAATTGAAAATTTACAACATGAAAGTGATTTGCAAAATGTTGAACATGAAATTGTAAATGTTGAGCATGAAAATGAAATTCAAATGTTGAGCACTCAATTAAAAATATTAATGTTAAACATGAAATAGGTGAAAATGAAAAAATGAATGTCAATGTATCTCATAATTTTGCAAGAAGAGATTATATTTATGAAGTAGAAAATGAAATCCTAAATCCATCTATTTGTAATGAACCCAATGAAAATGTCCAACATTCAAGAACCCTTAAATGGTTACTTCAAATAGATAAGAACATAATAGATAATCTTGAAGAAATAAGGTCATCACAAATGGTTCGGTTGTGGCTACCACTATATTTAATGAATATTTTTCGGATAAGTGATGAAGAAGGGATAATCTCCCTTCAAATCTGAAATCAAACACTTCAATAAGAACAAAAACTAACATGCAAAAATTTGCAACAAGATCATAGCTTTTATATTCAACTTCTTCAACATAGTTTTTCCAAACTTTAGAAATGTATATAAAACCTCTAAAATTTGATTATGTACAACAAATAAATTGGTCCCATGAATTGATGTAGAACAATGAGTCAAACTGATCTATGATAGGAAATTAACAAACTACACCAAAAACAACTCTTTCCCTTCAAATACAAACTCAACCCACAACTTGTAATGGCAACTTCAACTGCATAGTTGTTCTTGTCTTGCACAAAAATATAATAACCTCAAATTGTTGTCTTCAAACCCTCATCATACCTACAAATTAATTGCTTCCAACAACCCTTGGAGAAAAAATCTATGCATTTTTCTTCCACTCCCCATTTTGTCCTACAACAATGAATCCCTCCTTTATTGTCATGCCATGTCCTTTTTTCCATTTTCATCCAAAATGTAACTCCCAAGAATTACAACACATCCAAATTTGAAGAACTCTCCAAAATAAAGAAATTAAATATTAAATATGCATTTACAAGATCCAAAAGACTCCCAAAAAAAGATTAGTCCAAGAAAAGTAGCCACCTCCTCACAAATATGAGCCAAACTTAGCAAAAATCAATAGTTACACAACTTGGGCATCCCAAATATTCCATGCTAAAGTTAAGGGAATTTAATTAGTTTTCGCCAATTGTATTTCCCCAAAAATACACACCTAAAATATATATATTTTTTCCTTATGAACTTTAAAAAAATCAAAATTTGCTTCTTAAACTATCTCCAACACTGTGCAATTTTTGCAAAAATAAAATAAGGCCAATTATTTTAATTCCATATTTTTTCCTTAATTTCACATTTGCTTTTCACACAAAAATTATTAAAATTAAATTAAAATAAAAATTTAAATCACTCCTTATTTTGGTTGATGTTGATTGCATTTTCACCTAGGATGCTCCTACATTAGACACCCAAAGTAGGAAAAATTTTGTGAATAGGGATTCAAAAAATGGAGTTGAGTGGTAGTACCACCCTTTTGGATTACAAGTAATCATTAGAAAACTCCATCTCTAAAAAATGTGCACCAAAAATCTTTTCTTTTTCCTCTTTTTCCAACATCTTATTGAAACAAGATTCACACTCCTCCAACAAATATACACTTCATTCTTCTCTCCTCTCATGGAATCGTGTCCACCATGAACTGACCACCTCCACCAATGTATCTCCCTTCTCTTCTTCCAAATACTCACTCTTCTATTCTCCTCTTTTGTGGGATGTGACCCACCATAGACCAACCACCTCCACCAGATCTCTCATGTATCTTTCTCCATAGCTTCTAATTGCAAGTATACATATGTATGCCCCTCTACATATTCCCAATCCCTTTTATTCTCTAAATATTTTTGCATCTCACAATGAAATTCCTTTAAAAATTCAAATTAAAAAACTCATAAAAATCTAATTTTACCCTGATGAATTCTTCTATCACAACATCTTCCTCACTGTTGAATTGAACAACTTCTCTATCTTTGTGATCTCTTCCTCAAGATTCTCTTTGTCTTCATTAGGTTCCTCATCAAACACTAGATCCTCATACATCACTGCATACTTTTTTTCAAATTCAAAATCCTCAACTGTTGCAACCTTACTCACAACAATCTCCTCAACTCTTACTTCTAGAACTCTCCCATCTTCAAAAAATGTAGGAAAAAATTTCTTTTCTTCACTTTTCTCATTTTCTTCCATGCTCTCACCCAAGTATACTGCTGCAACATCATTTTCCTCTTTTATTTTTTCTCTTTCTTTTTTCTTCTCATCATCTTCCTTCACACTATCCTCAAAACATACTTCTGCAATATTTTCTCCTTCCTGTTCACCTGCATACACAACTATGACAAAATTTTTACCTTTCTTCTTTCACATTTTTTCAAACACTTGCCACACACTTTCAATCTTCAACCTATCAAGTATAGACTACCTCACATCCGAGGATCTATCTACATGCAAATCACAAGCACACCATAGACCTCCTAGTGCAAATTGCCTCACATCGACGCTTCTACCTACACACTCAAGAACTACCACTTTGATACCACTGATGAAGAATGGATACTCTCCCTTCAAATCTAAAATCAAACACTTCAACAATAACAAAAACCAATGTGCAAAAATATGCAACAAGATCATAGCTTTTATATTCAACTTCTTCAACATAGTTTTTCCAAACTTTAGAAATGTATATAAAAACCTCTAAAATCTGATTACAAAAAATAAATTAGTCTCATGGAATGATGTACAACAATATAAATGAGTCTTAAACTAATAAATGAAAATAAATTAACAAACTACATAAAAAACAACTCTTTCCTTCACATACAAACTCAACCCACAACTTAGAGTGGCAATCTTCAACCTACAGTTGTTCCTATCTTGCACAACAATATCATAACATCAAATTGTTGTCTTCAAACCCTCATACCTAAAAAAAATAGCTTCCAATATCCCTTGGAGAAAAAATATATGGATTTCTCCTTCCACTCCCCATTCTAGCCTACAACAATGAATCCCTCCTTTATTGTCATGCCTCCCTTTTTGCCATTTTCATCCAAAATATAACTCCCAAAAATTAAAATGCCTCCAACCTAGAATAAATCTCCAAAATAAAGAAATTAAATAATAAATATACATTTACAAGCTCCAAAAAACTCCCAAAAAAGATTAGTCCAAGAAAAACAACCACCTCATCACCAATAAGAGCCTAACTTAGCAAAAATCAACAGTTACACAACTTGGGCATCCTAAATAGTCCATGATAAAGTTAAGGGGCTTTAATGAGTTTTCCCCACTTGTATTTCCCCAAAAATCCATGCCAAAAATGTCTGTTTTTTCCTTCTAAACTTCAAAAAAATCAAAATTTTCCTCCTAAACTATCTCCAACTCCAATATTTTTGCAACAATAAAATAAGGCCAATTATTTTAATTCAATATTTTGGACTTAATATCACATTTATTTCTCACAAAAAAATTATTAAAATTAAATTAAAATCAAAATTTAAATCACTCCTCTTTTTTGGTTGATGTTGATCACATTTTCACCTAGGATACTCTTGAATCAATAAGACATTAACTAAACAATGCCAACTTTTTGTGTAATTGCTAAAGTCTTACAAAATGAGACCATTATAAAAGAAATTAAAGATTAATGTCACCAAAAAGTTGGAAAAAATAACTTATTATTGTAAAAAATATTTTTAATGCTCTAACTTCTATTGGAAAGATTAGTAAGGAAAAAGATAAGAGTTACTCATAGAGTGATCACAACATCACTAGTAATCAATCATTTGAGAAAGGTTCCTTTAATGAGACAAACTTGTATTGGTTTGAATCTAGATCGTAAAGCATTGTCTAGAGCACTCTCAAGAAAAGGAAGAGTCAATAATACTCTTTAAAATGATACGTGGAATTGTAGTGGGAGGTTTCCACGTGTTGATAAGAAGCTAACCTATAATGTAAAGATGCAAATTGAACAATTTTGGAGGTCTCACTCTATAGTATCACCAAATGTATAGGATTTTTTAAAGTTAAGAATTGGAAATTGAGATTACACACAGCATCGTAAACATTTCTTCGAATGTATCCAAACAATATTTTACAAATAATTTTGTGAAGAACATCCAAATTTACAAATCTCACAAAGACCTTTTGAGTCATGTAAGTCATTTTATTGTGTACCTATTAATATTCATAATACATGTTGTAAATAGCACATTGAGTTTTCAATGTATCATGTGAATTATTATGTTATATTCACTCTACTATGCATACTAACAAAATGTTGCATGAATGTCATGCAATGTAACTCCCCAAATCATCTAGGGACTTTTTAGACTCATTTTTATTAGAGGTGATGGCATCCTTTTTTATAGAAATGACTATTTAAATGAAACGTGTTTGCAATGTGGTGGTCTACCGAAGTTTGTAACATGTTTTCATGATGGAAGAGAACATGATTTTTCTAACAAGATTGTTGAGAAAAAAAGGATTGAGATAGTCAAATATAGTTTGAAGAGTGGAGGTGAAGGTTCTAGACGTAATTTGGTTACAAGAGAGGTAAGTATTGCTGATTTTATTTCTGATTTTCAGAAAATATTTTATATATGTATGGAATAGCCATACGTCACAATGGTTGGATCAACAACTCAGGATGTGTAAGGACTCTTTCCTGATTGGAACTATTAAATCCCTAGTTTATTTTGCTAAAAATTACACTTCTAAATTTTTCAACCACATAATGAGGTACAATTAAAATATTACAATTATATTCAAATTGCTATTTTGTCCACATAACATTTAGACATTCCCATAATAGTAAATGATGCAAATTAGAGGAGGTCTTGCAACCACACAACACAATCTCAACCAAAACAACCACTTATCAAATCACCAAACCTTCAAATTCTCATTATCTCAAAAAATCCACTCAATTCCTTGTAGCACTGCAATCTAACTCAATCCAATATATCTTTTATTGAAGGTATTCTATGAATAGGACCAATACAATTTCAAGGACCCATTAGGGAACTCTCCAACATATTCTCAAACCACAATAGGTTCCTATTGGAAAATTTCTTCAAAACCTAATTTCTATGCCAACTAGACCTCAAATTAGGCCTGTTTTCCAAAGAACCTTGCCTAAATTGTTTTCCAAAACCACCAAAATATTTAGGGAAGCAATCTAAAAATCACTAAACTTATAATTTCACAATTTTTTTACAAATACTCTCCTTCAAAGATGCTTAAAACAATAACCCTCCTTTTTAGCACAAAACTTAGGGTTTTATTGAAAGTCTTGCTTCCAATCCTCACACAACTCTACAACCACTTAAATTAGGTCCTATTAGGCCTATAAATACTTAATCCATCATCAAAAAATTCTGCCCCAATATAATTCACACTTTACCATATCAAAACCTCACAATTTCATTTGGAAAACTCAATTTTCCAATCTAGGGCTTCATGCCCAACACATCATTCGACCTCCTCTACCCTCTCACATCATTTACACAACTATTCCTACCTATTTCTACCCATTCCACTGAGGTATAGACTTTACAGAAGGTGGAATGGGTTTAATACATAATTGAAACTACAAAACCCTTAAAACTATTCTACACAAGCAATTTTAGAAAATTAACTCAATCTACTACCAAATTGAATGATAGACCCTCAAACCTCTTGAAAACAAGATTGATTCAAGCTAAAAATGAATTCAAATAAGTTTCTAAGAAAATAGCTATTGTACAAGGCCGTACAGGTCTAGAAAAGCATGAAATTATAAAAAAATTTGCAATAAAACAAGGGTTTCTTTATTTATCTTGCTTCAAAACTTCAACATCAGACTTACATTGATGCCTTTTCATTACATAAATAATTTTTCCTTCTAAACCAAATGTCTAACCCACCACAACTACTGATAGAACAAGGTTTGATTGAGAAAATATTATCTCACTGCTTTGAGTCCTTTATCTTAGAACTCCTAAGGTGTTATTTCTTCCACCTACAACCTGTAGGTCCTCTTACCTTTGAGGCACCCCTGGTTCACTTTATCAACCCTGCTATCATTGCAACTTTGCTGCTCCCAAGTGCTATTTGGTACTCCTTCTTCACGTGCACAAACCAGCCCTTATTCCTTTAAAGACTAGTCACCCTTCCATTCTGCCCAACGTTGTTGCAGGGGTGTGTGGCACTTTCCAAGGCCTCCAAAGTCATCTTTTCCAGTGCTTCAGCAACTCTAAACTTCCCTTTTTCCATCATTTTAAAAAAAAAACAGAGTTCTTGGTTCTTGGGCAAGGTTACAACTCAACCTTGGTGGAAACTAGGGTTTCAAAACTGTTCAGAACCAGTTTAGGACTGGTGAAAAGTTCTTCATGAAAACGGACTGTTACGGGCTCTTCCTTGCCACCATGCAGATCCAAGACACTCCCCTAAATCCTCAAAAAAGAATCTTTTAAAAATCTTCACTCCCCTGCAAATTATTTACGCTGTCCTCAAGCTTTTCCTAGCCGGGTTCTCACTGTCTCGCCTAGGAAAAATCATTTAGCATGCTAACAACTCTCAAAAAGCATTCTTTATTTACAATATGTACAGGTGTGGAGTCTAACCTAGCTTCCTCTGTTCCCATACTTCTTGGTACGGCCAGGAAATAGGCTAGAACTCCATTTTTTTTATTTTAACAGTCAAAACAGCAAAACACAAAACCACAAAATAACAAGAAAAGGAAATAGCGATGGGTTAACTGACTATACAGTCACAAGAATGATTGAAATGACTTCCCTACATGCTGTAACAAATAGCCAAATGCCTAAATCAATTCATTAAATCGCTGTTTCCAGAAAACAAAACAGAAAACTGTATTTTTCTTCAACAAAATCACTGTTCTATTCACTTTCTCATAAACTGCACGCCACCAATCTTCCAACCTCTTCTCCAGGTCGAAAAACACCTTTTTTACAATGTCAAGAAGAAGTTAGGTTACATTAGGGTTCACGTTTTTAACCAAGAATGGCAAAAAAACACGCGGTTTGAAAACACAGTGTGTTTTCGAACTTTTCCCAAAAACTTAGGAAACGCCTCCAAAAGACTTCCCAATTTATTTTTAATTTTACCTAAGCTTAAAATAGGTCCCCTTACACCTTATCAATGATGTATAAGACCATTACAAAACAAAACCAAAAGATTAAGAGCAAAACATTAAAATTACGCTTGTATTCGAGTAGGTGCTCCTGCACCATTCTCCCCCTCTCAGCACGAAGATCAAGGACTGGAAGGTGGTATCAGTTTCAGGTCAATTCCAAGCTTCTTGAATTGATCCTCTTGTACCCATGTAGCCTCTGAGTCAGGTTTGCTCTTCCACTTGATAAGGTGCTCCATGTATACCTTATTCCTTGTTGTTGTCTTCACCCTGGACTCCAAGACCTTCTCTGCCTGAGCTTTCTCTTGACTTGGAAGGGGTATATTGCTGATATCTTTAAATATTTCCTGATTGTTTTGAACTTCATCATTGACTGTACCCTTGTATCTGATCAAATCAGCAACGTTGAAGACTGGAGATATGCCCAAATCCGATGGAAGTTCCACTTTGTATGCATTCTTTCCATACTTAGCTATCACCTTGCATGGTCCTACCCGTTTCATTTGCAATTTGGTGGACATCCCCTTCTGTAATCTGGATTTGTTGAGGTGAACCATCACATAATCACCCACCTGGAACTGCACATCTCTTCTTGTCTCATCAACTTTGTCCTTCAACTTTTGTGTTGCTGCTGTGATTGTTTTCTTAACCTGCTCATGAATCTCCTTCATGGTTTGAGTGAAGTCTTCTGCATGTCCACTCCTATTCTCCATTGTTCCCAGGTCTCTGAGCTCACAAACTCCTCTTGGATGCATTCCGTACACAACTTCAAATGGGCTTTTTCCTGTAGTTCTGTTCACACTGTCATTGTATGCATATTCCGCTTGGGAAATCACCATATCCCAGGTCTGTCCATATTCCTTTGTCAAGCACCTCAATAGGTTACCTAACACTCTGTTAACCACCTCGGTTTGACCATCGGTCTGAGGATGGTAAGCTGATCCAAATGATAAATTAGTTCCCAATCTGCTCCATAGTGTTTTCCAGAAATGACTCATGAATTTTACATCCCTATCTGAGACAATGCTCAATGGCAATCCATGGATTCTCACAACTTCCCTAAAAAATAGATGGGCAATATAGCTTGCATCGTGTGTGGTCTTGCAAGGAATAAAGTGACTCATCTTGCTAAATCTGTCCACAACTACAAAAACACTATCAAAACCAGATTTAGTCTTGGGAAGACCCACCACAAAATCCATACTCACACACTCCCATGGTCTGTTCGGAATAGGCAAAGGCTGATATAACCCAGCATTGCTAGCTCCCCCTTTTGCTTTCATGCAAACAACACATTGTTCAACATACTTTCTGACATCTCGTGCTAACTTAGGCCAATAGTAAAACCTTTGTACCAGCTCCAAAGTTTTGTTAATACCAAAATGCCCACTAAGACTGCCATTGTGTTTCTCTTGGATCAGATTTTCTCTCATTGATCCTCTTGGGACACATAACAGATTGCCCTTGAATAACAACCCATTTTGCAATGTATACTCAGCATATTGACTGTGAAAATTATTTGCAAAGTCTGAACATACCTTGTAGGCTTCGGAAAAGTCTTCGTCATCACCATAGAGATCCTTAAAACTTTCCAATCCTATGCTTTTCAGCTGTATCTCTTGGACTGTCAACATCCTCCTGCTTAATGCATCTGCCACTTTGTTTTGTTGTCCCTTCTTGTGCTTAATGGTAAATGTGAAAGCTTGAATGTACTCCATCCATTTCAAGTGCCTATTGCTTAACTTCTCCTGGGTATTAATATAACTGAGTGCCTGGTTATCCGTGAAGACCACAAACTCTTTGGGTAGTAAGTAATGCCTCCATTTCCTAAGGGACTGCACTAAAGCATAGAGTTCCAGATCATAGGTGGAGTATTTTTTCTTAGCTTCATTAAGTTTCTCACTAAAGAAGGCTACAGGTCTACCTTCTTGACTAAGGACTCCTCCTACTGCTACTCCACTTGCATCACACTCAACTGTAAACAATTTATCAAAACTAGGCAATAACAAGATAGGTTGTGTTGCCACTTCTTTTTTCAACTTTTCAAACCCTTTATCAGCCTCTAGTGTCCACTTAAACTTTGTTTTCTGACCACCCTTGATTGTATCTAACACTGGTGCACATATACCACCAAAATTTCTTATAAACTTCCTATAAAATTGAGCCAAACCATGAAAACTCCTTACCTCAGTTGCTGTGGTTGGTGTAGGCCAGTTTAGGATAGATTCTACCTTACTTGGATCCATCTTCAGCGTTCCTTGAGATACCACAAAGCCTAGATACACAAGCTCTTGTTTGAAGAACTCACACTTCTCAAGGTTGATTGCCAACTGTTCTTCTTGCAACCTTTTGAGTACCATCTCTACATGCTTCAAATGCTCTTCTGCTGTCTTACTGAAAATCAGTATGTCATCCAAGTAAACTACCACAAAAATCCCTGTGAAATCTTTAAGCACCTCATTCATTAGTCTCATGAACGTGCTAGGGGCATTCGAGAGGCCAAATGGCATCACTTTCCACTCATACAAACCATCATTCGTCTTAAAAGTTGTCTTCCATTCATCACCTTCCTTAATTCTGATTTGGTGATACCCGCTCTTAAGATCTAGCTTAGTGTAAAACTTTGCACCTCCAAGGCAATCCAATAAATCTTCAATCCTAGGTATTGGAAATCTGTACCTAATTGTGATTCTATTTATTGCTCTAGAATCAGTACAAAGTCTCCATTTACCTCCTTTTTTTGTTGCCAAAACAACTGGGACTGCACATGGACTAATACTCTTTTGAATCAGACCTTGATTCAGCAACTCTTCCACTTGTCTTGCCACCTCTTTATTCTGCTCAGGGGTCAGTTTGTATGCTGCTTTGTTAGGCAATGAGGCTCCTGGTATGAAGTCAATTTGATGACTTATTGCTCTCTTGGGTGGTAGAGTTGATGGTGTTCCATCACTCACAATGCTCTTATATTTTTCTAGCAGCCTTTGAACTGTTTCAGGTATGACTGTCTTCTCAGCCTTTTCTTCCTCTTTGGACTGCATTAGGACCACATAACCTTCATTCCCTTGGTGTAGATCCTTGATGAACTCTTTACCACTGCTCAACATGATATTAGGAACCTTGGACTGCCCTTCATCTTCCTCAATCAACGATTGCAGCTTGAAGGTTTTTCCATCCTTCGTGAACTCAATGGTGTTCTCCTTTCCATGATATACAACACCTCTATCATATTGCCATGGCCTACCAAGAAGAAGATGGCATGCATCCATGGGCAGTACATCACAAATCAACCTGTCTTTGTAGCCTCCAATTGAAAATTCCACTGTAACCTGCTCATTCACTAAGACACTTTGCCCTTTATTCAGCCATGTGACTTTGTAGGGATTGGCATGAGGTACTTTCTGCAATTTTAACTTATTTACTGCCTCCTCAGATATTATATTGTCCGTAGAACCAGAATCTACTATAACCTTGCATACCTTTCCCAATATCTTGCACCTTGCTCGAAACAAAGCTCTCCTTTGCTTGGGTTCTTCCTTGACCGGTTGTCTGATCAGCACTCTATTAAACATTAGACTTTCACCTACTTCTGATTCAATATGACTGATCTCAGGTGTCTTTACACTCATGGTGTCCTCTTGTGCATAAGCTACTCTTTTCTCGTTGCTAGATGAAGCTTTCTCTGGGCATCTATAAGCTGGATGGCCTAGCTGATTGCAATTGTAACACTTCATGGTGGAAAAGTAGGAGTTACTTCTGCCTGCTCCTCTTCCTCTATTTGAACCCCCTTGAGGTCCTCTTCCTCTATTAAATCCTCCTCTTGATGAGGTTTCACCTCCATGCTCAGTAAGCTTTGATTCTCCTTGGCTTCTTTGGTCACCACCTCTTCCTTGGTAACCTCCACGCTGTCCTCTTTGATCTCTGCCTCTTCCTCTGCCCTTTGAGGACTGATCATGCTTCCTTTTATTCCTCTCTTCGATCTTAATAGCTAGCTGATAACATTGGTGGACTGTCTTGGGGCTGAGCAAAGCCATCTCTTCCTGTATATTCCACTTCAATCCATTTAGATACCTAGCCACTTTCAGGCTCTCATCTTCTACCACATTCGATCTCAAACAAAGTTTCTGGAACTCTTCCGTGTAGGTGTTTACATCTTGGTCTTTTTGTCTTAAACTCTGCCTCTTCTTGTGGAGTTGAATTTCATAGTCATCGGGCATATAGGCTTCTTTCACTTTTGCAACCATTCCTTTCCAGGTTGATATGGGCTGCTTACCTTGTTTCTCCCTTTCAGTCTGGACAAACTTCCACCAAGTTAATGCTGATCCTCTCAACCTTGACTTTGCAACCTTCACCTTTTGTGCTTCTGTAACTCCATCACATTCGAAGTGATTCTCCATGCCATCTATCCAGTCCAAGACCAGATCAGGATCCATCTTTCCATGGAATAGTGGTACACCCTCAAGTCCTTTTCCACTTAGGGCTTTTAATGCCTTCAAGAAAGGCTCCTCTTCCAAGACAGGGTCAGGTTCAGGGACTTTGTCCTCCTCTGCAACCTCTTCTTCTTTTGGCACTTTTCCTTCCAGTTTCACCTTGTTTAGTGCTGCTTCAAGCTGCTCTATTCTTTCCTTTAGGGATTTGTTATCCTCTTCTTGCTCTTCAACCATCTTGGCTAACTGTGCATTCATCACCATCTTTGGTGGTTCACTTGATTCAACTTCCTCTGACATATAAGCTGCTACTTCCCAAATCTTTCACTTCTCTGATACCAATCTGATAGAACAAGGTTTGATTGAGAAAATATTATCTCACTGCTTTGAGTCCTTTATCTTAGAACTCCTAAGGTGTTATTTCTTCCACCTACAACCTGTAGGTCCTCTTACCTTTGAGGCACCCCTGGTTCACTTTATCAACCCTGCTATCATTGCAACTTTGCTGCTCCCAAGTGCTATTTGGTACTCCTTCTTCACGTGCACAAACCAACCCTTATTCCTTTAAAGACTAGTCACCCTTCCATTCTGCCCAACGTTGTTGCAGGGGTGTGTGGAACTTTCCAAGGCCTCCAAAGTCATCTTTTCCAGTGCTTCAGCAACTCTAAACTTCCCTTTTTCCATCATTTAAAAAAAAAAACAGAGTTCTTGGTTCTTGGGCAAGGTTACAACTCAACCTTGGTGGAAACTAGGGTTTCAAAACTGTTCAGAACCAGTTTAGGACTGGTGAAAAGTTCTTCATGAAAACGGACTGTTACGGGCTCTTCCTTGCCACCATGCAGAGCCAAGACACTCCCCTAAATCCTCAAAAAAGAATCTTTTAAAAATCTTCACTCCCCTGCAAATTATTTATGCTGTCCTCAAGCTTTTCCTAGCCGGGTTCTCACTGTCTCGCCTAGGAAAAATCATTTAGCATGCTAACAACTCTCAAAAAGCATTCTTTATTTACAATATGTACAGGTGTGGAGTCTAACCTAGCTTCCTCTGTTCCCATACTTCTTGGTACGGCCAGGAAATAGGCTAGAACTCCATTTTTTTTTATTTTAACAGTCAAAACAGCAAAACACAAAACCACAAAATAACAAGAAAAGGAAATAGCGATGGGTTAACTGACTATACAGTCACAAGAATGATTGAAATGACTTCCCTACATGCTGTAACAAATAGCCAAATTCCTAAATCAATTCATTAAATCGCTGTTTCCAGAAAACCAAAACAGAAAACTGTATTTTTCTTTAACAAAATCACTGTTCTATTCACTTTCTCATAAACTGCACGCCACCAATCTTCCAACCTCTTCTCCAGGTCGAAAAACACCTTTTTTACAATGTCAAGAAGAAGTTAGGTTACATTAGGGTTCACGTTTTTAACCAAGAATGGCAAAAAAACACGCGGTTTGAAAACACAGTGTATTTTCGAACTTTTCCCAAAAACTTAGGAAACGCCTCCAAAAGACTTCCCAATTTATTTTTAATTTTACCTAAGCTTAAAATAGGTCCCCTTACACCTTATCAATGATGTATAAGACCATTACAAAACAAAACCAAAAGATTAAGAGCAAAACATTAAAATTACGCTTGTATTCGAGTAGGTGCTCCTGCACCAACTACCTTTTGAATTTTTGTGACAATTGGACTTCTCTAAGAGTTCAAATTTTGCAACTTTTCAATTTTTCCTTTTTTCACAATTAGCAACTTTTCAATATTTTCTCAATTTTGTAACTCTTAATACAAATGACCCCCAAAACACCTAAGAACCATTCAAAATGACTTATTACAATAATAAATGGTCTTAAAGACCTTATTTAATGCATTTTACCCAAAATTATAAAGCCTACTCCTTGTCAAATTTGCTTGAAAATTTTTGCTCAAAGGTGCCTCTGCACCATACACCCCAGCTTTAAATTTTTCCAAGTCTCTTGGAAAAGATGTTGCAACTTTTCTACCATTGTACTCTTCATGCCTCTGAATTTCTTTTTTTCTTTCAATAGGTTCACCTTGTTCTTGATTCATACTATGGTTGCCATCTTTGTTCTTGTCCTCTCTTGAAACATGCTTCAACTATACACTCTGTCTTGTGGGGTGTCCTTCAAATCTTCCTTCATCAAACTCTAATGTTTTGCAATATTTCACTATTGTACACAATCCTCTATCAATTGTCATCACTTTCCTTGTTTCTTCATGCATAGATCCCTATCCAATGCTCTTCTTGTTTTCACCTTTTTCTCTGTCAGTTTTGCAAACAACTGCACCATCATACTTTGATATCTCCATTAGACCTGCAACCATCTTTTCCATTGTCCCATAAATCTCATAAACCTTTGTTTTATCATCATTTGAGTATCTCTTCACTGTCTTCATTACCACATGGCACATGACTATCCCAACCTAAATTTCCTCACACTTTTCTTTCCTTTCTTTATGCAATTCACCCTTAGCCTACTTAGTATCAAACTGAGTCACAATTCTATTTGCCTTTCTCTTCCACATGAAAGCATCTTTCATGCCCACTTCCTACACAATATCCTTATTCTTCCTATCTATTGTCTGCACTTTATTTACTTGCCTTCTATCTGTTGCTCCAACAATATCATACCTTGAAATGGCTACCACCCCATACTCTTACCTTCCTCATTTCTCACAAACTCTTTTCTCCCAATCATGATGATCTCACCTTGCTCTTTTTCTTCTTCAACCAATAGAGTTAGAGTGAATGTCTTCCCATCTTTTTCAATGGTGTAAGTGTTTTTTCTTCCATCATAATTTGCTGACTTGTTAAACTGCCAGGGCCTTCCAAGCAACATGTGGCAACAACTCATAGGCAATATATCACAAACCACCTTGTCTCTATAGATTACAATTTGGATTTCAACTTATTATCACTTGTAAGGATTTTCTCTAGGCACTCTGTAAGGATTTTCTCTAGGCACTCTTTCCAATCCTAGTTTGTCCACCATTTCACTAGATACCATGTTATCAGTGCATCCTAAACCTACTATCACTTTGCATACCTTGTTTTTACATCTGTAAGTTGTCCTAAATAAATATATTCTTTGAATCAAATATCTCTCCTTCAATGTATTCAATATTTGTCTCTTCATCATCAAGATTTCACCAATTTCAGGGGCATAATGATTGGAGTTTGAACTTTCACCTTCATCCTCTTGAACAATTTGTGCTCTTCTTTTAGGTTTCCTTTCTCCACCACTAGATGTTGAACCAAATTTCTTAGGGAGCTTTAAGAATGGATGACCAAACTCACCACACTTGTAACACCTTCCTACAAACACATTAGTATCCCTTACTTGATTTGTATACTTGCCCCTAAAGCTTGTTCTTCCACCTCTCCATCCCCCTCTAGATTCATGTGCTTGTTCTTTACCTTTATCAACATCTTCTTGATCTTGATTGCATTGTCTTGAAGTAGAAAAGGTTCCTTTGCCCCTAGTAGCACTACCTCTTCCTCTTGTTTCCTTCTCTTCTCTCCTCTCCACTTTATTTTCTACCCTTATAGCCATTTGAAAACATTAATCAACTATTTTTGGTGTCATCAAACTGATTTCATCTTGAATATTGTACCTCATTCCATTAAGATATCTAGCTACTCCTTCTTCCTCATCTTCCTCGTGCTTTGTTCTTATACTTAACCTATAGAACTCCTTGGTGTATGCTTGCACATCTTGATCCTTTTGCCTAATATTTTATAGTTTTTTAAGCAATTGAACATTGTAATCACTAGGAAGGAACTTACCTTTTGGTTTTTCCTTCATTCTCTCCCAAGAAGTGTTCTCACTCTTTCCCTTTCTCTGCCTTTTATCTTGCACAAAGTTCCACCACAACAAAGCATGTCCTTTCAACTTAATCTTAGAATTATTCACTTTTCATTCTTCATCTATCTCTTCACTATCAAAGTAATTCTCCATGGATCCTATCCAATCCAAGAGCTCTTCACCATCTAGTTTACCTCCGTACATAGGCAGATCCATTTTGTTTTGTCCATCACTCTTCACAGCCTTCAAAAATTCATCATTCTCACATCCTTTGGATCCATCTCTTGCTTTTCACTAGAAGTTTCTTCTTCTTCATTATCAATTTCCTATATGGTGTCATTAGCCTTTAATGCAACAATCTCCTTCTTCAAGGCTTCTATTTATTTTGACCACTTCTCCACCTTTCTTGCAATTGGAGTTTTTTTGGAGGAATCTTGACAATATTGCCTCTTCACCTTCCAACCTTGCTTCTGTAAACTTCAATCTTCTTCAACATGAGATCTACTTCCTCACTTTGATACCACTTGATTCCAATCAGGGGAGGTCCTGCAACCACACAACACAATCTCAACCAAAACAACCACTTATTAGATCACCAAACCTTCAAATTATCACTATCTCAACAAATCCACTCAATTCCTCATAGCACTGGATTCTAACTTAATTGGGTATATCTTTTAATGAAGTTATTCTTCGAATAGGACCAATACCATTTCAACGACCCATTAGGGAACTCTCCAACATATTCACAGACTACAATAGGTTCCTATTGGACAATTTATTCAAAACCTAATTTCTATGCCAACTAGACCTCAAATTAGGCCTATTTTCCAAAGGACCTTGCCTCAAAACCTTTCCAAAACCACCAAAATCTTTAGGGAAGCAATATAAAGATCACTAAACTCAATATTTCACAATTTATTTACAAATATTGATCTAGGTGGATCTAGAATACAAAAAAATTTCATAGTCTCAGAATTCATCCAAGTCAACATCATCGCAAAGAGCTCGCTAACACAATCCTGATGCAATTTGAATCAAATCAAAAGGAGATCATACATGTGAGTTATGCTCAGTCAAAGGTTCAATCAAACCTACTATAAGGGCTAGTCAAAGGGAAAAAAATGATCACCTCAAAAATGGTCAAAACTAGCATCATTGGATAGAGATCATCAGGAGCTTTCCAACACAACTTGAACGTTCTCAAACGAAGTCTGTATGTAGAAGATATTGCTGTTCAAATTTTGCAAAAGGAAGGTTGACTAGTGAAAATGATGATGTCATCATGCTAATGTGGCATGGTGATAGGGCAGCAGATGACATGGACCAGTCATGGGTTGATACATGGAATCTAGTTAGTAGTGGTGAAGCATTGGCATGATCTAGTGACAATCTAACACATGGAAAACTTCAGTCAATCATCAACTGACATGTGGCCCCAATATCCTCCATTTTGTCGGTAGTTTCACAGTTACCAAAAAATGAGGTAATGGGATTTAATCCCACAACCTCCTGCATGCTAACCAATCACTCCACCATTACACCACATATTTCACTCTAAACTATAAGAAGGGGTGGTTACTTTTAACAAAGTAATATTTTGAATTGCATGCTAAAAATGGAAGATGTGGGGGTTGTACCAAAGACCTCCCACATCCCTAAAAATCCTCTTTACCATTGTACCATTTATGGCTTTGAGTAAATTTTGGGGCTTAGTTTTATTTGAATACTATTAGAAAACTGTTTCCCTCCAAATTTTAAAAACATTAACCCTTTTAAGTGTTAAAAGCCCAAAAATATGGCATTAAGAGGGGCTTAAAATGAAATTTAAAAGACATTTAAAGATTTTAAATAATATATAAAGATTATTAAAAGGGATTTTATTAGTTTTAAAGGAGATTACATAAGGGAATTAGAGATTTTTATGCAATTAGGGGGAATTGGTTGGAATTTTTACTTGTAAATGAGAGATATGCAATATTTGCAAAATAATATGGTTAAAGCTCATATTAGAAAATAAATTTGTATAAAAGGGGTCTTATTTTATTGTAAGGGATAGAATTCTCTTGGAGAGAAAAATAAAGATTAGAAATTATTGGAAAAGGTTGAGTTAGAATGCTAGAGGAGAGTTGAATGTGCTTTTGAGAGAACTAGGTGTTGGAGGGAATTTTTATGCCTTTGTAAGAAAACTTTGGAGAGTGTTTGGAGGAGAATTTCCAAGGTGTTTTTGTACACCAAAAATTTTAAAATTGAGAGTGAGAGAGAGATTGTGAGGAGTTTTATATGAGTTTTTTTGGAGCTTGATATTGTAAGAAGGCTTTTGCTTGGAGATATCAATAAAGCGGTCCAACATTAAGAAGTGGACCTAGAGACGTAGCTCAAATTGAGGAAACTCTATTATCAAGCATGATATCTCTATTTCTTCTCTATCTCATTATTCTTTTAGTATTTTGATTCTTTGAGTTTCCTATTTATAATAATTAAATAGTTAGTTTATGTCTCTTGAATCTGGATAAAGTATAAGTGAACTTTATTTGTCATAATTCAACAGTTAAGATTCATAACCACCTAATTCTATTGGATTGGGAAAAAATCTATAGTTAAGAGTAAAGTGAAAATTATTTGTATGGACCTTTAATTATAGATCAAATACACTCCTTCAAAGATGATTAAAACAATAACCCTTCTTTTTAACACAAAACCTAGGGTTTTATTGAAAGTCTCAATTCCAATCCTCACATAACTCTGAAACCACTTCAATAAGGTCCTATTAGGCCTATACATACTCAATCCATCATTAAAAAATTATGCCACAACATAATTCACACTTTACCATATCAAAACCTCATAATTTCACTTGGAAAACTCAAATTTCCACTCTAGGGCTTCATGCCCAACACATCATTCGACCTCCCCTACACTCTCACAACATTTACACAACTGTTTCTACCTATTTTCACCCATTTCACCAAGATACAGACTTTACAGAAGGTGGAATGGGTTTAATACATGCTTGAAACTATAAAACCCTTAAAACTGTTCTACATAAGTAGTTTTAGAAAATCAACTCAATCTAACACTAGATTGAAAGATATACCCTCAAACCTCTTGCAAAACAAGGTTGATTCAAGCCAAAAATGAATTTAAATAAGTTTATAAACAATTAGTTATTGTACGAGGTTGTATAGCTCTGAAAAAGCATGAAGTTACATAAAATCTGAAATAAAACATGGGTTTCTTTATTTATCTTGCTTCAAAACTTCAACATCAGACTTGCATCGATGCATTTTCATTACATATATAATTTTTCCCTCTAAAATAACTATCTAACCTTCCAAAATTTCCTTTTGAAGTTTTGTGACCGTTGGACTTCTCTAAGAGTTCAAATTTTACAACTTTTCAATTTTGCCTTTTTGCACAATTAGCAACTTTTCAATATTTTTGCAATTTTGCAACTCTTAATACAAATGACCCCCAAAACACCCAAGAACCATTCTAAATGACTTATTACAATAATAAATGGTCTTAAAGACCTTATTTAATGCATTTTCCCCAAAATCCTAAAGCCTACTCCTTATCAACTTTGCTTGACAAATTTTTCTCAAAGGTGCCCCTACACCAGTAAAGAAGAGGACATGAAGATAATCAGGGAGTAATATTTTTACATGAGTGATGATAGATCTCATTCATTTGAGTTTGTGCAACATTGTTTTGAATTTTTTTTGATTTCTTGTAGGAAAAAGGTATTTCAACGGATCAATATCTTATTTGGTTAGATAATTGTACAGGGAAATTCAAGAATGCTCATATGTTTTATTGGTTGGGTAGGATGCATGTACAAAGGGGTGTACCACATATTTGGAGTTTTTTTCAACTAGTCATGGAAAAGGTGAGCATAATGCATAGGTGCATGTGTGAAGAGAGCTCTAGTGAAGGAACAATTGAAGATCAAAGGTGGTGCAACATTCAGTGATGCATGTTTTGTTATTGATTGGTGTAGCAATGCGTTATCATGAGGAGGTACACTTGATTCAAAAGTGTGTAGGTTATTTTGGTTGGTTGTGGAGGGAACAATGGGATACAAACTAGAATCTCAAACAATTAGAGAATATTCAAAGATGAATTCATTTCAAAGCTCAAATGCAAATGCATGGACCATATGGACACAAGAGTTGGCTTGTTTTTTTCAAAATTGTATTAATTGTGATTAGGATCAATGCAAATAAAGTGAGTGGGTAGATACATTGATTCCAAAATATCTAACCCCTTTATCTACAACATAATCATCTTTAGAAAATGAAATGGAAAGTTCACTTAACTATGACCATCTTTCAGATCTTGTACAACTAGGACATGTCTATATGCAGTTGTTGCACCAAAGGGGAATAAAGAGGGATTAGACTATTGGTTGGTATGATGTGTATAGGGAAAGAAGAAGCTAACACAATTGATGATAGATGATGATGGCCATGTATCCTACAAGTTCATTTGTTGTTGCTAGAACTTGGTTGCAAATGTATATGATTAGAAATAATGACATACTTACATTTGAAGACTATGAGAAACACAAAACCATTCTCATGTATTTGTACCTTGTTATAGCAACAAATGTTAAATTATTAAGGCATCTTTCCAAACCAAAAACAAAGGAACTATGGAAAAATAGTAGTTCTGATCATGGAGCATTACTCGATACTCTTAAGGTAAGATATCACACTTGAGTAGTGGATTGTTTGTTGTATGTGATAGGTATGATATTGTTCATCTTATTTTTATTAGTGTTCATAATAATTGAATTGATTGTTCTGCTATGTTTCATCATTTAGGTTGTTTAGAATAATATAGATTAGTTATTCTAAGCATCTTTTTTAGTTTTCATTACCATTTCATCATCATTTAGGTTGTTTAGAATAATATAGATTTGTTTTTGATAAAGGGTAAAATGGGTTTTACAGGGACCCAAAACCACAAAGTTTACAACAAAAAAGATAGGAAGAAAAAGTCCAACAAAAATAACCAGTTGCACCAAAGAAAAAACCAGCAACAACCAACTGCAACAGACTGTTAAGGTCCAACAAAAGAGATCAACAGAGCAGACACCAAACCACCGGCCATGACTACCCCAAAGTCTTAAGGATGGACTCTGTTTCCACTTCCAAGTTGTGCATCTCTTGAACCCCCTTCTTAAAAGTTTGAATCATGTTCAGAGTAGGGGGAGCCTTCCGCTTAAGATTGGCCCTGGTTCGCTTAGAAATGCCAGCATCATCCTCCTGGATTTTGTCATTTGTTTCCTCTAGGTCAACTACTAGTGACCTCTGTTGGGTTTTGTCTAGCTTCTCAGTCATGGCATTAATAATAATGGTGTTATGTCTGGCAATTCTATTGTTTTGCTCTGCAACAATTTTGATAGTATTTTTAATTTTCACAATCTCTAAATCGTCATTCCTATTCTTTTCAGCATGGCACAGTGGATCTTTTCCTAGCCTGTGATCTCTTTGTTCTATCCCATTCTTTTCCATAGCCACTACCTTGACTCCTAGCTCCTCCAGTTTTCTTTGAAGGGCCCAATTCTTAATCTTTAGCTCATTAATTTCATTAAGAGTCCATTTCGAGAGTTTGAAATGGGTGTCAGCACTATTTCTGGCTAACATCAACATGTCCTCAGAAGGGTCCCTACTAGTCTTGAGGTAGGTGTTTTCAGGGTTAGGGGTAATAGGGGAGCCATCTTTAGCAGTTCTATCTAGTGAAGGGTCATCACTAGGCACAAAAATGTTGGCACTAGATGCCTCAGAATCAGGGGAATCTTCAGAGTAGGAAACTAGGTTTTTGACCTGGGGAATTTTTTCCACAAGACTAGTCTTAAGAGATGGGCTACCTAGCACAAACACATAATGAGCTTTGGCAGAGACAGGGTTAGGGTTTTTCTTGCCAGAAAGGACATCAGGCGAGCTAAGGCCAATTTTAGCCGGACTAACATTGGGAAAAAATTTTGAGCAGTTGGGTTCAGTGTCATCATCCTTGGACTCAGTGGGGGCATCCATGTTAGCAGGGATAGGAAATTTTTGGTAGTGCTCAACAATTAGTCTTATAAGACCAGTGTGCAAAATGGGGAATCTTCTAGGGTTTTTCCTATGATCATCTAAACTTTTTCTTAGAAAGCATAAAAGATAGTAGGGGAAAGAAACCCTAACCTTGTAGCAGAAGTGGTTGAGCAGGGAAAAACGATAACCATAAACCCTAGTGAAGCGACCATCCATAGTTATGTACTCCATAATCACATGAAGGACCTTTCTCCAGAGGGTTTTTATGGAATCGACTTCAAAGTAGCTGTTAGCCACTTTCACCAAATTCTGTCTTTCTTTATCTTTTTTAGGGAATCTACTAACAACATCGTCAGAGAAAACCCTATCTCTGAAAAAATTCTTACCATATATCGACAAACCCGTCACCTCTGCTATCAAATTTTCATTAAGCTCAACTTTCCTGCCAAACAGGGTTAGATGTCGATTATTCCAATTTTTCTCAAAGAGATTCATCACCTCCTAATTGGAACCATGGAGCTTCTCCAGTAAAGGAAGTAACCCACTGCTTTTAATTTTATTCTGAGCCTTGACATTTTTAGTGTGCATCTCATAGTTGTCCGGCTCGACTCTTTTCCTATCACCACCCATCTTAGCAAGCACAGTGGGGCAGGCCAGGACAAAATTTTTACTAAAACTGGTCCCGTCGAATTTGAAAACCCACAAAGCATGCGGATCTTCCTTGCAGACTAAGCTATTGAGCTCGGTACCATACAATCTAATGATTGTGATGTAATAACTCCAACCTATCCTCATTAAAAGGGTAACCCACCTCTTGTCGGTGTGATTTATCATAATTCAATAAAGCATTGACATTAACACTTAGATCACTAATATTTAGCCAGGTTCTCAAATCATTACCTCTAACCCCTTCATTAGCGAAGAAATCCGCAACAGTATTAGCTTCTCTATAAGTATGTGATATTTTAATTTTTTCAAACTTTGCAAGAATTGAAGTGGCATCTTCAATCCATGATTTTATAGTCCATGAGGGGGGATCCTTGCCATAGAGGCAGTCGATGATATTCTTGGAGTCACCTCCCAGCCAAAGATTTTTAAAGTTAAGACTGTAGGCTAACTTTATTATGTGAAAAGCTCTTGCAGCCTCAGCCATATGATTGGATTGCAAACTGAGAGGAGTAGCCATGACACCAAGGAAGTTACCAAATGAATCCCTTAAGACTCCACCACAACCCACCGCCCCCGGATTACCTTTAGCCGCTCTGTCAAAGTTAGCTTTGACCTAGCCATTTGGCAAAAAAGACCAGCAAATACCCTCTCTATCCTTCTTGGCTTTCTTAAGGGCGCAAGGCAAGTCAAGGATAATATTCCATTCATTAGCAACTATTATGTCATAGGATGGGTGATCCACTTTCTTAGACATGCTATCCTTCTGGGAAATAATGTTGACATTTTCTCTCAGGAATCTACGGATTTTGTCAAAAACAATAACCACCAAAGCTTCTTTATCTCTATATATTTTGTTGTTGCATTCTTTCCATAATCCCCAAGCAACGTAGGGGAAAGAGAAATCCCATAAAAGCCCAAGAATAGAATTGTGAGTCAGAGCTTTCCATTGAAGGAAGAAGTCTTCAATAGAAGAGGGAAAAACCCACGAAAGATGCCAAAAATTGATAACTTTTTCCCAGATAGAGGTAGCCAAAGGGAAATGAAGGTACAAATGGCTTCAGACTCGGCCTCCATCTTACAAAGAAAGCATCTATTAGGTATTTGAAAACCATGTTTGCAAAGGTTATCAATTGTGAGCACCTTATTTTGAAAAAGGATCCAAAAAAAGATGTTGATTTTAGGGATCAGATGTTTGAACCAGGCCTTCGACCAAAAGGGAGGAGAGTTCTAGGAGGAGGTAATTCTAGCATAGGCAGATGATACAGAATAGTTTCCCAAAGGATCATCTATCCAGAGAATACGATCTTCCAAATGACCAGACCTTAGTCTTACCACCAACAAAGAAGATTGAATAGGAGCAAGATCTTGACTAATGCTACACAGATCCACCCATTTACCATTCACTCTGTAGTTTTTCACAAAAGAAGCAAAACGGGCCTTGCAAACCTCATGCCATCCACTGAAGGAATTAATTTTTATAAGGGGCTCCTTGAAGAGCCATCTATCCTCCCAGAATTTAGTTTGGTTTCCACTTCTGACTTGCCAACCAATTCCATAATCCACTATATTTTTTCCATTGAGCAAATTATTCCAGAAATTAGAGCCTCTAGGAAGAAGATGGAAATCCTTTAGAATAATGAAAGAGCAATTGTTTTCTAAATATTTGCTAGCTAGGATTTCAGTCCATTCTCCTGAAGATGAAAAATTCTCCATATTTGTTTTGCTAGAAGGATTTTGTTAATCGTTCTGATTCTTCTAAGACCTAATCCTCCAGATTTTTTTGGTTTGTAAACCAAATCCCATCCAATTAAAGGAAGTCTTTTCTTTTCTTCAACACTCGACCATAGGAATATTTTTTGAATTTTTTCAATTGCATCTGCAAATTTGGCAATAATCTTGAAGAGGCTTAGAGCATAGATGGGAAAATTCTGAAGTGAGGCTTTGAGAAGTTGAAGTTTGCCTGCTTGACTTAGCAAAGCTCCTTTCCATCCAACAAACTTCTTACTAAACCTCTCGACCAACGAAATCCAAAAGGATTCAAGAGGTTTAAGGCTTAAGGGCAGCCCCAGATAGGTGGCAGGCAAGGAGTCCATCCTGCAGCCAAGGATTCTAGCAATTTTAGTCTATCTATGAGACGAAGTGTTGAAGAAGAACAGAGAACTTTTTTTATTATTGATCAGCTGTCTTGATGCTCTTCCATATTTATAAAGCAAATTTTTGAAAGTTTTACCTTCTGAAACCGATGCTTTACCCATGAGCATAGTATCATCAACAAATTGTTGATGGGAGCAAACTAGGTTACTAGAAGAAGGGTTGAGACCAAGAAGAGCTCTATTATCAATCAAAATTTTCAGATTTATGCCCAAACTTTCAGCCATGAGAGTGAATAGAATAGGGGAGATTGGATCTCCCTGTCGTAGGCCTCTATAACTTTGAAAATACTATGAAGGGGATCCATTAACCATCATTGAAATAGAGGTAGTAGACACAAGTTGTTCCACCATTTGTAGAACCCTATTGCAGAACCCAAAAGCCTTTAAAATTTTAAATAAGAAAATCCAGTCAACTCTGTCATAGGCTTTCGATATATCAAGCTTAAGAAAAAAATATTCCTTCTTTGAATCCACCAACAAGTGGATATTCTCATGCATAGTAACCATAGAGTCAAGGATTTGTCTTCCAGGAATGAAGTCATTCTGTTGGGCACAATTAAAGAGGGTAAGAGAATTAAAAGTCTAACAGTCAAAACCTTGGAAATGATTTTGTAGATCGAATTACAAAGGCTTATGGGTCTAAATTCCTCAAAAAATTTTGCTCCGTGCTTCTTGGGAATAAGAACCAAAAAGGTGAAATTCAATTCTTTTAGGAGGCTTCTTGAACCAAAGAATTCTTTGACGGCATTCACCACATCTTCTCCAACAATCTCCTAGAACCATTGGAAGAAAAACAAAGGGAAACCATCCAGACCCAAGGCTTTACTCCCATCAAAGGAGAAAATGGCCCGCTTGACTTCCTCATTAGTAGGGATAGCAGACAACATAGAGCTATTTTCCTGATTAATAACATTCGGTATAGCCTAAACTAACTGATCTTGATCATTTTGATTTACTTCATTGCTTTCAAAAAGAAGGGTTTTGAAGAAGGAACCAGCAAGCTTCCTAATATCCTCCTCCTCCTTGTATCTGATACCATTCATTTCAATTTGAGATATTTTATTGATTGCTCTATGTTTTGAAGCTGAAAGATGAAAGTACCTAGTATTTTTATTACCTTCTGATAACCATAGAGCTCTAGATCTTTTCCTCCAAAACTCCTCCTCTTTTCCAATGATGTCATGCATCTTGATGAGTAGCTCATTCTCTATTTCCTTTGTATCATTTTGATATCCCTCCTTCTGAATTTTATCTTGAATCTTCCCTAGATCTGTCTGAAGGTCAGATTTGATCCTAAAGATGTTCCTGAAGGACTCCTTTTTCCATTTTTTCAAATTACATTTCACCTCCCTTAGTTTTTTAGCAATTCTAAACATTGTAGTGCCAGAAACCCTTAAATTCCACCATTTCTTGATTTCCTCTTTAAGAGAAAGATGAGAGAGCCACATTTTTTCAAATCTAAAAGGGATATTTTTCTTCTTTTTTATAGGATCTACCACAAAGCTAATAGGGAAATGATCTAAACCAATCCTAGAGAGGGCTTTAAGAGAGCAGTAATAATAAAAAAAACCAATGATTGGAGATCAGAGATCTATCAAGTCTAACCTGTATTAGATCTGTTCCCTTTCTGCGGTTTGACCAGGTGTAGGAGGCTCCATGTAAGTTCAGGTCAATCAGCCCCTAATTATCAATGAAATTCTGAAGATCCTCTTTACTCTTCACATTGATTTGAGAGCCTCCAAAATTTTCTTTATTCATTAAGGGTGTGTTGAAATCACCCATTACCACCCAAGAATCTATATCAAGAATCCTCCTCAAGGTAGCCAGTTCCAACCAAAAAGATTTTCTAGTTCCTTTTCCATTGGGGGCATAGATGTTCAACTAGATCCAGCTAAAGTTGTCCCTAATATGTGTGAATTTGGTGACTATATGATTTGTACCTTCCAAGATCAGATCCCCTTTGATTATGAGACTATTCTAGAAGGTAGCTATTTCTCCAGAAGTGCCATTCGAGTTGTTACCATGAATACTACAGTGCTGGAAAAGTTTCACCTTTTCTACTTTTTATTTTGACATTTTTGTCTCCTGAATGAGGAGAATATCAGGCTTATGATCTCTAAAAAAATTGTGTAACACATATTGCTTGTGGGGGCTATTGAGTCCCCTAATATTCCACGACATAATCTTCATGAATCACCAAGAGACTTGAGGCATTCTGGGATGGTTTTCTGAGATTCATCCGCTATATCTTGAAAACTATTGTGCTCTCTTGTCCATTTAATATATTTTTTCCCTCGAGAGTTCTTAACTGCTCCACAGTCTACCTTTGCTTTAGATCTAGTGGAAATACCACTTGGGGTCTTCCCTAGCTTATTTTTATCTTTCTTTTTCTTTGATAGGTTATTTTCTTTATCAGTCTCTTCTTGGCTATCCGTCTCTTTACTGGATTCCCATTCCTTTTCATTTTGGATCCTTTGTTCCCAGGGTAATGTTTCCATAATACCATTCCCATGAAGAGTCTTGAGATTACTGGAAAGATCTATAGAATGGTCTGAGTTTTCAAAGGTATCCTTAACCACATCAAGAGAGTTAGGATCCGTAGAGTGCTCTACACCTAGAGGGAAGGGGCCTTCTGAAGAAGGGAGAGGGATATTCAATTCCAGAGACAAACCCTGAATAGGAATATCCTCCAGACCCGGGGTTTCATCTTTTTTCTCAGTTGGGATTGGTTCTTGGGAAAAGGATTTTTCCTTATGGTTCATATTTTCTTCCCCCTCCGACTAGTCCTCATTGCATTCATTTTCCTTTGTTAGTAAAGTCTTCACAAGATTCATTTGTTGGAGTTCCAACGGGATCTCTCCATTGTCTTCCATAACTTCTTCATCCTCATGAGGAGTCCTCTGAACATTATACTCTTTGTTTTCCAAGCTATCTCCTCCTGCTTTCTTTCACCACATTGATTTCAAAGAACCTGCTATTTTTTCTCTCTTTGGTGGTATTTAAGGGGAATTTTTTTGCCTAGTGCCCCATTTTTCTACATCTAAAGTAGGAAAACGGTATCGTTTCAAAATCTATATCCTGCATCTAGAACCCTAGTTTCAACTAGATCTCAATCGATGAGGGAAGGTCAGCATTCTGAGAAATCCCCACAAATATTCTAGCAAAGACCAGTCTCTTTCTAGCTGCTATCATTGAATCAATAGAAAGGAGCTCCCCAAAGGAACTCACAATACCATAAAAGATATCCTCATTCCAGTATTCCAGGGGAAGGCCCAGAAGTCTAACCCAAACTGGGACATTCTCGAAGATGGAATCTAAGAGGTCCAAGTTAGAGGACCATTTATTTAGAGCCAAGAAAGATTTCCCAATGACCCAAGGACCCCCACTTCTAACAGCCAGTATGTCCTCTCTACAAGAGAATTCAAATGCGAAGAACCCCTTTGGAAGAGCAGCAACTGAGACTTTTCCAAATGTTCTCCATTTAATTTTAACAAACTCCCTGACCACCTCGATGTTTGGTCTAGGGCCCATAAACTTCCCGGCCAGAGTTCTCTCCATTAATGCTATATTATGATCAATAAGTGAATCTGGCACAGAAATAACAAACTTACCATTTTCCAGGGAAGAGATGTTCTACACCAGCGGAAAAGATGATTTACTATTTGGTTTTACCCCGAACAGAGAAATCCAGTGTTTGTGATTACCTCCAAAGCCTACAGTCGTCCCATCTACATCTTTAGCTTTCTCATTATTTTTTCTGGCAGGGGATACTGCCAATTTAACTGTTGGAATATCCTTTCCACTCGGTTCCACCTGGAATTTCTTTCCGGAGTCCACCTCATCCTTATCAACCTCACCTTGCTTTTTCCTTGATTCCAGCTCCTGATTCATCTGAAATTTCTCTGACTCCAGATTCATCTGAGATTTCTCTGATCTTACTCTGCCTCCATCTCCGTTGTGTTGATTTTCAAAGTCCCTTTTTTCTCGCCCGTACCCGTGCTTGTGTGCTTCCATCACACTCTTACATGAATAATATAGATTTGTTATTCTAAGCATCTTTTCTAGTTTTCATTACCATTTCATTATCATTTAGGTTGTTTAGAATAATATAGATTTGTTATTCTAAGTATATTTAGTTAAACAAAGAAACTAATGAAAGTGATATAGTGATGAAAAATATGACCCTTTACAATTTCACTCTTAATTTAAAAATAATCTATGTTAAAATGTCACCTTGATCTAGTGTTGTAATGTTTTTTACACATTCACATTAGGTTTAGCGTCCTTTTAAGCTAAATAAACCTAATTTTTCCTTAATTTAATGTTGTAAAGTGTATTCATTTACACCTTCACATTAAGTTTAGGGCCATTTTAAAATTGAATGGACCCTAATGGTGCCTTATTTAGGGTTTTAAAGTGTATACTAACACTTTCACAATCTAGGGTTTTATTAATTAATTGGACTTATCTATGCCTTAATTGGCCCTGTTTTGCATCCACAAGCCTTATTAAATGCATTTTTCTAGACATAATCCTTAGACTTATCAAATGACCAACCATAATTCATTGTTTTAGGTCATGTGTCCAAAATTTAGTGGTCTGGGACTCATACACCACCTTGGGTGTATGAGTCCCACCTAGGTCTTGGGACCTAATTTTGAATTTCACCTTAAACGAGACCTGTCTTGGAGTGTATGCCCCAGTTTTAAGCCATTGGGACTCATACACCATATTGGGCATATGATTCCCACTTTAATCAAGACCTAATTTAAATTCAATTCTCGACAGGATTTTATCTCCCTAGATATGATGTTGGCTTGTAGTGTTGTAATTTGAAGAAATTCAACATAAATACATATAAATACAAGGTTATTTCACTCAATTTCACCTAATAATTTCAAGAGATCATTCCTAATAGAAATTTTGTGATTACAAGAGAATCAAGAGAGTTTACAAGAGCATTTCTAAGGAATTCAAGGGAAGATTTTTCATCATTTGTTGTAGCAATTCAAGATCCCTTGTCATGTCCAAGGCATACTGCATCAAACATGTTGTTGAGCTAGTGTTGTGATGTAGCATTGAAGATCCAAGTTAAGCATTGTCTCATGTATCCAATTCAAGATCAAGATCTACATTCTACATGGCCACTTCATGTTATATTTCTAATTTACATTTCAAGAGATCATTCAAGGTATCATTTTTCATGTTTCATGTTTCTTTTTTCATTATTTCATCATAAGGTTTAATTACCTAAATGGGGTTTGACCAAGGAAGAACACTATTTCCTAACAAAACAACACTCTCTTGCTTTGTGTGATTGTGGGTTTGTAGGTTAAATAAAAAGTGGATTTGAAGCCCTCAAAGGTATGAAAATGACAAAGTTGTTATGAAAAGTTGTCAAGGCTCATGGAAACTCATATCTAGAGCAAGATAGCCAACCTATTTACATGAAATTAGTGAGAAATTACTTATTTGATCCATCTTTAGAGGATCAAAAAGTTTTGCTTCAAAATTTGGATCCTGGGACACTTTATGACAAAATGGGATTGATACCACTACAACAAATCCCTTTGATTAGCTCCCTTTTTTGTTTTTTTTTGCTTCCACCCATTGTTTTAATGTATTTTTCTCCAATTTTTTGAAAAATTTAGTGCTATTTATCGAGAAAGCACTATTTTTGGAAATTTTTGTGTCGATCAGAACTAGTAGGCACTAAATCAAGCACAAATTAGTGCCTAAATTAGGACCCAAATTAGCACCTAAAATAGTGCCTAAATTAGCACCTAAATTAGTTTCCAGATTAGCACCTACATTAGCGCCTAATTTAGCTCCTACTTTAGAGCCTACTTAGCACTTAATTTAGTGCCTAATTGTTTAATCTAGTAGGGATTAAGGGTTAATGGATTAGGGGTGGTGGAACACTCAAAATTTTCCTTGTTCCATTGGTTCCATGGTCATAAATGTAATTTCTCATAACTTGTTGCCACAAGGGTTTAGGTTTTATGTCTATTATCCACACTTGCATTCTTTGATTATATTTGGTGCTAAGTCACTTGTAATCTCTTGTTGACCTATTATTTCTAATTGACGGTTGAGTTAGTAACATCTTATGGCATTTATTCCTGTTGTTCAATTGACCCTAATGCCTAGGTTACCCATCTCACATATCTTTGGCCGGTTTATGATTTATTTGCTAGGTCAAGGAACCAACAAGGGCTTAGGGTTTAATGGATTAAGGGTTAAAAGCTAAGGGATTTGGGGCTATGGGTTAGGTAGTTTAATGGCTAATGGCCTAGGGATTATGGTTGATACTATATAATCTCTATATAAACTTTGATAAAAAAATAATAAAGGTATGAGTGGAAGGGTGTACCAAAACTCTATTGGTGTAACTTTTGAGCTTATGAATGAAATAGAACATCTTATTATCAGAGATTCTACATGACTATGTTATCATTCTATATTTTTCTTATGTTTTCCATACTTATTTCTTCTTATATTTGAATGAATATCAACCTCAATACTATGCTTATGTTAATGAATATGTTGATACAGTAAAAAATTTACTATGGATGTTTTCAATTACATTTTAAACATAAAAATGGAAACTATTTAAAAATAATAAAGTTAATAAAGTTACTTGTTTAAATAATTGTGAGTTACATGCATTAATATTTTATTAACTTTTTTGTCTTCACAAACATATGTTGATACAAAATGAATGGAAGAAGCATCCAAGTAATCCTAATTTTTTCTGCCAACAATTCATACCAAATATTGAACAATTTAAGGATATTGCAATAGGTAATTTGTATCGAGACAAATAATATTATTGAAGCATTTCAAAGTTTAGGCCATAAGAATCATCCCTTTTTAAACATGGATTGTGTTAGGGCTAAAAAATCCTGCCTCAGTATCCACCAATCTTCATTTTTATCCACATTCCACCCACATCAAAAGATCTATTGCCTCCAATTTTATAATTGACTTGAAATGCAAATTTTTTTGTGGTAAGATCCATTTCATAAATCATACTATGACATTTATCAATGAGTCCAAAATTCTTTCCGCCATACCCCTTTCTAAAAGTATTTGCTCAACACTATCAACATGACAATACCACATTGAGGGGACTCTCATCATAGTCCCGATGATGAACCGATGAAGCAAAATCATACAATATACACTATCGGTGTGACAACTTTCTGTTGTGTGGACTCCTAATATGGTCCCCCCAATAGACCAATGGAGCTAACGAAGATGGATTCATCGAAGTGACTAACACACATCAGTAGAGAATACATTATTGTTCCCCCAATAGCTCGAGAAAAACACATCGGTAACGCCACAACATAGTAGGGAGAAGTGACACTATATCCCATCGATGGACCAATGCATTACACAATAAAGATGTTTAACAACAAACATGTAGTGGGAAGTGTATTGAGGGAATAGGGGGTTGTCAAGCTAACAAAAACTTGGTTCCCTTGATACACCAATAAAAGAATCAAGGGAAAAAGGTATAAGGAGGAATGATACCTATTGATGGAATGTGAACAGTGGTTCCCCCGATAATCTGATAACACATAAAGGGAAAAGCCATACCATGAATAATAAAATATAATCCAAGGAAGGATATTGGAGAAACTAAACTATAACAGGGACACATTATCTAGTGCCCCACCAATGGTCTAAAGGAAAGATAACAACATACAAGTTCATCGATGAGAAAAGTGGATATTGACGGAAGTAAAACCATAGTCCCTCTGATGCAACAATGATGATTATTTTAAATTGATGTGATAGCTTGAAGATATCAATGAGATATTCAAATTAAATGTTCTCCCTAATGAGAAGATTGAGAGCAAGTAGGATATTTATGAACTAGAGTTGAATAAAGTATACCTCAAATCAACCACATTTCCATAATTGAGAATTAGAAAAGCTTGTGGAAGGTAGGAACAAAGTAAAGAAGCTAGAAGTACACCATTGTTGCATAGTTCAAAGCCAAAGGAAGCAAACTCAATACAAGTGAGTATATGAAACCCAGCTGAGAAATTTCTTTCAAAGTAAAAGAATTATAAAAAGAAGCTAGAGTTTTGGATAATGGAAGGAAGTTCAAGAACACCAAAGACTAAAAACCAAAAAATAGAAGATAAACTCCTAAACCAATACTTGATTGACCAATGTCCTAGGTCAGGGCTAAGACCTAAGAGAAGTGCATAGTCAAACCCTTCCATGGATAGATTGTGGGATTAACACAAAGGTTTAGGGGATGTATGGACACCAAAGAGAGGATATGAGTTCATGTATCATTATAGAAAATAGTATAGGTTCCAACTTGTTTGCAATCCATGGTGATTGAACCTAGGGAAAGTGGTTGTACCTAATGTGTTCATCAATGTAGAGCTGATTAAGGAACTAGCTACCAGATATGAACCTAAACAATGAACTATCCAGTTGCATGATGGGTCTAAAATTATTATTCTATCCAAAGACTTAATCTCCATTGTTTTCCAATTAGACTGCTCCATGAATTTTCCATTCATGGTGAAAGACCTTTTGACATAATATCATCACATATAACAAATGGAAACTACCACTACATAGGCCTCAGGAAGAAGGAAATCAGCTCAAAAGGTTTTCCAACAATGAAAACCATCCCTTTCATGAAGAGTTATTTGAATAACATTTTCAATATATATCACACTACTAGAAAAGTATTGGGAGTGGATGTTCCACTTCTCATGTCAATTGCTCCAATGGTCCTAGCAAAATATGTGCAAAGCAGAGACACCAGACAATTTGATTATGTTGGTTACCTAGCCAATGTTCTAAACCAAGGAACGGAGAGGATTAAAAACAATAATTATTGCATTAATTTTAAACATTACTCCTTATTCATGCACTTGTTCTTATATGAAGGACAAGCTAGAGGGTTTTGGGGAGAAGAATTAAGGATAAGGGATGTAGATGAATGTGGAAATTACAAACTAGTTCAAATGTGGATGTCAATATGGGATAGCAGATATGGGAGATCCCATTATCTATACTTTGAGGAGTATTTTGTGAAACCATTGCTGAAGTTGTTAGGGAATCTGTGTGATTATAACTTGTCTCGTAAAATACAAAGGTTTTTGAGACCAAAAGAGAAGGATCCCAAGAAAAAGGTGAACCATAACTGGGGAGATTAGTACACATTCTTTGATGGACTATGATTAGAATATACGGGTTTGAAGGAGCCCCACACTTTCTACCAAGGACAGTTCCAAATAGATTGACTTATTTAGAGGTTTTAAGATAGTTATCCAAGTCAGATGCAAAACATCTTAAGGGGTATAGTAAGCAATCCATTATGCCTAATATTTTATGTTTTGGATATTTTACAATCCTTGCTAGTGAAGGATATGAGGAAATTCATAGAAAATTGGCACACTACACACAAAAAAATTAACAATAAAGAAAAATTGTCACAAGGGTTATCTAGATATGAACATATATTCTCAGTTGATGATATGATAAGGAATTGTGATGAGGCTTCAAAAAAACAAAGAATGACCATATATAACAAGATTATGCTCTTATGGAAGAAAGAAAACAACCCATCATACTCAAAAGCATTCAATGAGGTGTAGGACCCTTTGGAGAGAGTTGAGCAACTCATTGCTCATGTGGATGAATTTATTAAGAATGTGCTCCCAATAGTCTTTGAAACACCTGAGAGGGCTTACTCAAGAATGCAGGCTAAGGATTTGGAGCCCCTTAGTTACATACCCTCACAACCCACTCCTAAGGTAAGTTTCTCCATGGATACAACCATGAGTGAGGAAGGGGATGAAGAGGAAAGTGATATAGAAGATAATGAAGTTGAGAAAATAAGTGCACCTGTGGTCAAACAATATGAGCCACTCCAAGAACATAACATAGTCAAATTTGAAACATCAAATGAACTCTCTGATGATGTGAGGGATAGGGTTGGATATGAATTTATCTTTGATGGTGATTTTGTTAAAACTCCAGAGTTTAAGTCATTTTTTATGAACATAAAGGTAGAATTCTGAGAAAGACAATGAAAGATATCACTCTTGAACAAGAGGTAGCTACCTTCGATGAACTAAGAAAGGAGGTAGATAAGGAGTTAGAGTCTATCATCCCGAAAAGAGGAAGAGAACTACTTCAAGAGGCTAGAGTTTTACTCTTACTAGGATGGGACATTAGCTCTGCCATAGTGTTCAATAGCTTAAAAAAAAAGGAGATAAAACAATGCACCTAACTAAAGAAGCTAATGAGAAAGTGTATTCAGGGTCATGGTATAATTTGGATGAGGCCACCTTATTGATTTGGGAATTCTATCCTCAATACAAAAGACTTGCTATTATCAATAATCCAATCCAAATGTTTGGACACCTCTTGGTCCACATGGTGGGGCATACTAATCCTATTGAGATGTCAGAGCTAAACATAAACATGGAAAATTTCAATAAGGCACAAATTGAGAAATTAGTAAGGGAAAATGATAAACTAAAGAAAGAAGTGGCTAGTCACATAGACAAAATATCCTCCTCTTCTTCATTAGAACTATATTCCCCATGGGTAGAAAATGATAAGAGGGTATTGGATGCAATTATAGATGTCATCTATTGGAAATTATGCCATGAGAAGGCTCAAAAGAAATGTAATGAGCTAGAAATAAAAATAAAGACCACCAAGTACGATGTTGTATCTGAAATAGTCAAGGTAAGATTCAATAGGATGATGGATCCTACTGATGAATATTGGGAATTATTTAAACGAACACACTCAACTCTCTTAGAAAATGAGAGATTGCAGCAAAAAATGATAGAAAAGAAAGAGGAGATTATCAATGAGATGGCTATGAAGTGTCAAGTACTACAAGAATATAATAAGTTGGTGGAGTCACATAACAGGTATCACAACAAAATTAAGGAGGATCTTGAATATATTGATCAGCCCCCAACACTCTTTTATAGCCTTGGTAATCCTAGAGAACAAAGTGATTGGAAGGATGAGCTAGCCATGTTTCTACGTCTTGCATTACAAAAAATAAATGATGAAGAAATGGTACTACAAAATACACACAAGCAACTTGAGAAAAATAATGTACATGGAATATTACATGAAAGATACAATTGCTAATGTGGAAAATCATGTTGAAGAAGATTACATCAATCATCTGTTATCCATCAATTTGTTTATCAGTTAGACTAGAGATACATTAAACATAGAGAGGTAGTCATCAAAGTAGAAGGAATAGACAATTTGATACTTCATCATGGAGAGGATATACCTTGCTAGATCTAGAGAGGTCATGGGGTATCCACATTGAATAACAAAGCAAGCATTATGATTTGTTTAGATTCCTAATCATGCTTTTTATTATTTTTTTAAGAATTATTAAAATACACATCATTTTGTAAGAGGCTTAAAGCTTGTAGCTTCCCATACAAAAGGGGAAACCAAAGCCTCATTATGTGATATATCATTACCATTAGGAAAATCAAGTAGATCACATATTCTTCCATTGATTTCATATCAAAATACTTATGTTAGTAATGCATATCATTTAAAGGAATATAATGGAGAAGACTACCTATATTTCATGATCTATTTTTAGTGTTCAATTACTATGTTGATGTTCATTTCTAATTGTTACCGTGCTATCTCCTAAGTAGTTCTCTTAAATTATTCAAATATGTATGATTTGTTTGGACACATTTGCTATTACTGTGATTGTTTTGATTGGGTTATGGTGAAAGAGAAGTAGTTTTTAAGGGTCATCTCTTTTTGTAAAAGGCCTCAAGCTTCTTTCTTCCTATATAAATAGGAAACCAAGGTCAATTTTGAGAGGATCATCATATCATATTCCATTTTCTTTTTTGTTATAGTAGGCATTAGTAAGAAGATAGATTGCGCATTCCACCCATCCATATCATATTAGATACTTTCGCTATAAATGTATATATTTTGAAACAACATAATGGAGAGGATTGTTCATAATTGCTAACCTATTTTGGTGTTCAATTGTTGTTTAGAAATTTCATGCTTATCTATTACTGTGTTGGTGTAACTTTTGAGCTTATGAATGAAATAGAACATCTTATTATTAGAGATTCTCCATGATTGTGTTATCATTTTGTATTTTTCTTATGTTTTCCATACTTATTTCTTCTTATATTTGAATGAATATCAGTTATTGAGTCTCAATACTATGCTTATGTGAATGAATAAGCTAATACAGTAAAGCATTTACTGTGGATGTTTTTAGTTACATGTTCAAAATTGTGTTCAACATAAAAATGGAAACTATTTAAAAATAATAAAGTTAACAAAGTTTCTTATTTAAATAATTGTGAGTTATGTGCATTAATATTTTATTAAGTTTTGTGTCTTCATGAACATATTTTGATACAAAATGAATGGAAGAAGCATCCAAGTAATCCTATTTTTTTCTACCAATAATTCATACCAAAGATTGAACAATTTAAGGATATTGCAATAGGTAATTTGTATCAACACAAATAATATTACTGAAGCATCTCAATGTTTAGACCATAAGAATCATCCTTTTTTAAACATGGATTACAAATAATTCTAAAAATTTAGAAGCCTTGGTCATTAACATCATTGTCTGCTACAATTCCATCTAGTGTATCATTATTAATGTTCATATGTTCTTTCAAGTATTTAATATTATCATCATCCTCATCTTGACCTGTATCATCTTCACCATCATTGAAATTTGACTATAGACCATGTATATTATTACCAAATGTATTTGGATCATCATTTTCTATACCATCCATATTGTTGTCTTCCATAACATCATCTAACTCTGTATTGTTGTCTTCTTGTGCCTGAACATAACCATCTTCAACATAATCATGGATGTCAATTTCTTCGATGTTCTCTAATCCCTCTCTCTCATTTTGTTGGACACCATTTCTTTCCTTAGTATCCACTAATGCATCATCAAATACATGCCTTAATCTTGGATCATAATGTATGAAAAATATCCATTTTGGGTCCAAAATATCTTCATAGAAAAATACCCGCACATGAACAACATACACATATTAGACATATGTTATAAATTTTTTAATGATTAATACACATATATTTGCAATAAACTATGAATTAATCGATTAATGATCATTACCACTTCTTTTTTGAGTTAAAGAAATACTTTCTCACAATGAATTGGTAGAACATAAGGCTCCTTATCCTCTAGTAGGAACCATGAGGAATCTATAGAAAATAGTCCACTATGGGTATCATGTCTTCATGTCCTCTCAAATGCTTCATACCATCTTCACTTAAAAATACAACATTTAAAAGAGCAGTAATCCAACTCAATAATTTCTTGTATTTTCCCAACATATTGTAGATTCCCTTCAATTATATTCTTATCTTTTGGGCTTGATCAACTGGATTTCTTGAAGTCAACCATGATGCCACAATCAAAGGATCATCTATTTACATCTACACTTTCTACATGATAATGTCAAGCATATGCCAAAATTGCTAGATATTTCCTCGCCTGTGAAAGACCATTTATTTTAGTGAAAACAAATATAATGATGAATATTAAAATAGTTAATAATGTCAAAACTATAAGGAAGCAACATTTTGTAAAATTCCAATTGTACCTTTCTTTCACATCCTCTAGACATATTGATTTCATCTTCTATTATGTTTGAATCTATACCTATGTCTTCTATTTTATTTTGAATTTGTTCAATAACCCATTCTAGTGTGCAATCTCTGCCCCATTCCCAAGAAAATTTGTGTGAAGTGGAGTATTCCTTAGGTTCGATCTCTTAAATTGTTTCCTTGATTCTAACACTTCTCTCTTTTTATCATACAGATCAATCCATTTGTTCATAAGGTCCATGTGGTACAGAATGAACTTGTCAAGTATAGTACTTTCATCTGCACCTATTACATGTCAACATGTTTATTTCAAACTCCAAATGTCATGCTATTAATTTGACAAATAAATTACAGAGTAAATTAATGTTGCAAGAAAAACAACCACACCAATCATGAATTTACTTACTAATTTCTACTTGAACACCATTAAATTGTGGTTTTTCTCCATCAATAATATCTGATGCTTGTTCTTTATCACAAAAGTGTGGCCCATCTTCAAAATCCTTATAAAGGAATTCAAATAGGAAGAAAAATGCTTCATTCAATACACATGCTTTAGCCATGCAACCCTTTGGATGTGCCTTTTTTTAGACATATCTTTTTACAATTTTCATATACCTCTCGAAGAGAAACATCCACCTTGTTGACACGACACCCGCCAATTCAATGTCATTGACTAGGTTTATAAGTAAATGGA
>VDFB02358134.1:132567081-132582727 GCA_007258455.2 Sequoia sempervirens | reverse complement strand
AGCAATAAAAGAAACCAATGGGAAATTGATGGCAACTTACCCAAGAGAAAACTTTCTGCAACTCCCTCAACTTCAAATCTAGTTACTTTGAATTCTCCTTTAGCTCCTTAGACGTTCAACTGAGATGAAAATAAAAACTATAAACCTATTTCTATGAATTTAGCCGAGTACACATACCATTAATGGTGCACGAATGGTTACACGAGTGAACAATTATGCCTCAAGTTGGCTGTTCCTATTTGAATTCAAACCATCAATGCATTTAGATGAAAAAATCATCCAATGGCTCATATTGTTTCCTACTCTGCACGGGGCCCTACTAGCGATTTAATGTGTACTCTATGAGCTAGGAAACTTCCACATGTATTTCCCCACATTTCATGAGTATCACTCTTCGTGTGTCTCCTCTACACTGGGATCTCATCAAGTGATGGCTAGAATGCCAACGATGAGACATCAACCCTTAATCATGAGTGTGAAGAAAAACTTGACCGAAGACTTGAGTTCCATCACTCATCACGTGTCCAAGGTTCACTAATTAATCTCAACTCATGATAGAACAAAGCCGCACAATGGGAAGATACTCCACCCATCAGAAATCATAGGTTCTCTCTAGAAAAGCACAATGTAACCAATGATAGTGCAAGGGATAGCGCTGGGTCAAGACATTAAACACATTGCTCATTGCAGATTACCTTCTCAAAATAATAGAAAAAACATGCAACATGCGATGAAATAAGGGTCGAAATATAGACATTACATCACTCATCATGGATTAGGAGAAAAATTTCACACAAGTGACAAGATTAAACAATGCTAAAGACACATGCAAAAGTTGTTCATAAAAGGGATCATGCTAGGCCCAATGGTAACCAAGGCATTGGTTCCAGTTGAAAAATGATAATAAAGAGCATGGGAAGGCGCTTAAATGACAAGTAAACTAGTTCAGCCGGTCAACCTAAGAACATAAACTAAAGGATAATCAAGGGTAGCAAGATACATAAAACTCTTAAACCCTAGACCATAATGTCAAAATATATAAGTGACTAGTAACATGACCATGAAGTCAATGGAACCATGAAAATTTTAAGGGTTCCACCAAGAAAAAAGGACAAGCTCTATGTGCTTTTGTAGGTCATGGATCATGGGGATGGCTTCTATATTCAAGATCTTCTTTGCATATGGTGTCTTTGTAATATATGTTCTCTTCTTTTGAGACTTGTGTCATGGCACCTACTTTGATGGGAAAAATACTTATGTGAATGTAATTGGGATGGGATCTATTGATATTGGGGATGGAACATTCTCAAGATAAGGTTTATTGTTGATAAGTAAACACAATATGGGGGGTGCAAGGGGGGTACCCCCTAGAAGGGGTCTGGCACCACATATCTCAGCTAGGGTTCGAGGGCAGTTCCCCCCAAAGCCAAATTTTATGTATATTATATTATTATAAATCTAGACTGATCATCATTAGGTCTCAAATCTAATGGTAGATATTTTTTTCCTTGATTTTCCCTAGAAGGAAACCCTATTTTATGAGGGAATTATATTATTGTTATATGTTTTGATGTATTATGAGAATTTGATAGCAATCATGTTGCCTTTGGATCTCTAGTTGGTGATACTCCTCTGAGAAGCTTTCTCTACAAGTATATTACAATATTCATGATTTCTAAATAATATATTTGCAGGTTTTGGAGTGTGGGGTTTTTCTCCCAAAAGGGTTTTCCCCACATAAATCACTATGTTCTGTTATGCATGATATTTATGTTTATTTTTGCTAAGTTTTTGTAACTATTAAAAAGATCTATAAATTTGTGTATTATCCTCCTCTCAAGATGAGTGTAGGAAATTGTTTTACTAGCTTAGCTTCCTTATAGTAAATAGGTGTCATGTGTAGTCCCCCATCTCCTTACACTCCTAAACTTGAGGGTAAAGTTTCCTCCTATCTACCTCATCCTATCCCCCATATATTCATCATTTCCCATCCTTTTTTATTCCCCCACTCTTCTTTCAATATTAACAAAGAAATGGGTAAAGCATAGAAGCATTCTTTGTACCATACAAATCTTATTTCTCTATAATCCACTGCCATTTTATATCATCAATCCATAAATATTTTGCAACCTTCAACCATTAATATATCCCCCCAAACCCATCATATCACTCTACCATGTTCCATGAATTTGGTATAATTTCCCATAGTCATTCCAACCATTCCCCTTCACTACACCTAGCAGGTGCCATTTCCTTCCTATCACTTAAAATCCTTAATTTTATTGCTCCATCCCTACCAATCTTTCAATATTGTCCCCCCATACCTTTTATATTTCTTATAATCATGATTCCTCCACATCACCCATCCAAACACCTCCCTCCTCCCTAATCCTACTACATACCAGATTATCCTAATGTATCCCAATGCCGTGTCCAAAATAATGTATCTAGAGTGGGCATGTTATTCATACGTGGTCTATTCCTTGGATATCTCATCTATACTCCCACTCATCCATCATGAATCCCTTATCTACTTCCATCTACTATTGACATTTACATTTATCTCCCACTATCTTATAATCCCTTTTCCTTTTTCATTGGTATCAAGCTATAGGCTACAATCAACATAATCAAATGTAATCCCAACATTATTCCAACCCTCTTAGGAATTGATTGCTCCTAGGAATCCATTATCATAAGATAATAGTAATTTGTGTAATTCAATCATGTAATCTAAGAAAACTATCCAATCACAACCTTAGTCTTATTCTTAGTCTCACTATAAACCCTAATCAAAATAAATCATCATCATAGATATATATCATTTCCAATCCTTGTGTTATTTTGGAATATATTAGTCCCATATTAACAAAAATTATCCATCATCCATTGAAATCAATCCTAGCTTCTCAACTTTATTAGGTCAATATTATGTTTATATTTTTATCATTTTTTGTATTCTTTCTTTCTTATTTAGGTGCATTTTGTATCAATCCTTGTAGCCTACCCACTAAAAAAGTGTCATGGTCTTATACATAATAGTGTTATATGATATAGGGTTTCTTGTGACTTATTTTCTTATTCATGGGATACATCATCACCTTGGTTCCTTCTACCTTGGTGCATAATGTTTACTTGCAATATCAAATAAAGAGTTCTTAAATTAAGGCAACATAACTACACATTTCAACCTACCTCCATTATCCCTCCATCCCCTTCACCACCTAACTCTTAACATATTTTTTTCTATCTTACATATCCTCATTCATTTCGAGAGAAAATATATGTTTTGAACCCTCTTGTCCTCTCAAGGGGGCATCATCACCCTCATCCTTTTTCCTCCTAGTAACATCATTGACTAACTAGGGAATCTTTTCTTCTCATCCAACCAATATATTTTTTATTTAAAATGAAGATACTTCATAAAACCATCTCAAAGAGGGACTGAATATTAAAATCTGAAATTGACACATTATCATTTTAGCTAGTTATCTAAGTATTTCCTCTATAATTAATTTGGTAAGCCCTTTTTATCAAATTAATTGTCCAATTTTTATCCCCTTGTTAATTAAATAATATTATATTATTTAATTAATAAAGTTACTATGAACATCACTATTCACCTTATCTCATTTCTATCCTTAAATAATTTAATCATATTTCTTCTAATGTCCAGCTTAGATAAAAAAATATTAATATGTTATTTACCTAAGTCTCTTATTCCTTTTTCAAACCATTAAATAATTATATCTATTTATTTAATCTCCCCTTTTTGTCCACTTTTCATTAGTGAGATAAAATTAATTAACTCAATAACACCCCACTAGCACATTATTAATCCCAATCAAACCTCCTTAAATTATATGCAATCCCCAAATTTTTATAAAGGTATGGCCTTTGTACACAAGGCATGGATCCTTTTTACTTATGGCATGGGCTTGTTACACATGGGTCAAAAGACATTAATCCTCCAAGGGTACTTGTAAGTACAATTTTCTATCATGACCCTCTATTTTTTCAAGTGGAATATTTACCATTGAATCTCCCCTAATCGATCTACACTCTCCATCCACCATTCATGTGAAGAAACTTGTCCTCCTCTCATCCTCCCAAGTGTTTCAACCAATATGATCCCTTGATCTCTCCTTTTAATCCTATCCATCCAATCTTATTGTTAAAAATATAAATAGGATGTTGTCCTAAGTCATTTTAACAACCACTTCATGAAACACAACATTATGTTGGTAAAGGAACTCACATACCACCACATCCATGATGCTTGGGCACAGCCAACATAGCTTGGTGCAATAATGGTTTGTGTTGGTGAGAACTTTATTTTTTTAATTAATCTTTAGTAACACTTATGATTTGTATTGAGTATGCCATGTGTTTTGGATAAAATAGGATGTATATTTGAACTTGTTCATGTATCCTACAAATTTCACATATTTATACACTTTTTTTTTCAAATGATTATAATTAGATATACTTCTACTTCTATAAAATAAAATAAACCTCACCATTATAGGATTTTATTTTATATTGCTAGCTTCTATTTATCTACTATTCAATATGCTCAAACTTGGATACACTCAACAATTGTATTTAAAATAATAACCTTTCATAAATGAACATAGCACTATACATGATAATGATTAAGATTCATTAGACTTTACACCTTATGGTGATGTTCGTTTATCTAATAAAAAACATACCATAGGCATTCATTGTTATATTTTTTATGATACTTGAAACACATTGTGAAGAATTATTAATTCTCAATGTTCCTTCACAATTCTTTCTATTAACAGTGTTATACATTTTCTCCTCACATGACACTTATAAGGTCAATTGAGGCTAGAATAATATTACACATTGAAATATCTTACTAATTATAGTATGGGAATCTTACCTTCTCCCTTACCCTTGATTCTACATATTTACATGTGCAGAAGCATCTTTCTTTCCCTATTATACATTAATGACTTATTGCATTATCCCACCCATGCATGATCTATTGCATTGATATGAACTTTCATGCTTACATATTACATTATTGCACTTGCATGATCCAATAACATCATAAGTAGCTAACCTAACACATTTGGGAGATTAGGAGTTATCCATTCCCTTTTTATAGTTTCCTCAATGTGATCCATTCATGTTTGAAGAGGCTTCTTATATTCACTACATTTCATCAATATTCATCACTACTAGGGAGTTTCCATATTACCTAGACACAAATGTGTGCTCATGCTCTTGGATTCCATAGTGGGGCATATGCCACTTTATGTCCTTGTATTTACATGGGACTTATTGGCAACTGAGTTTTATAATTCTATTTCATTTTTTCCTATGTTGGGGGGAACATCTTATTATTCCTTGATATCATCTCTATCACATGGGCTTACCATGATTTTCATTTGAGGTATTGACATGCTTATTACATTATATATTTATTTACAATTATCATTTTACATTTTTGCATGTTTACATGCTCTATGCTTAAATTTAGTTTTCATGTACTAATTTTATCTCTCCTCAAATACCTTGCATCCTAGATGGATGAAATTATCTATAGGAGCATATCCTACAACTAAAACTTTTATATATAGTGAGTTTTATAAATAGTTATAGGTGCTTACAAAAGCTCATCTCTAGTACATAGTATGGCTTACACTTCATGCACAATGTCACCCATCAACCACCAAGTGAGGAAGATTCATTTCAAGTTTTGATACAAGCGTGATTTATCCTACTCTCTCTCTATCTCTCTTTCTCTCTCCTTTTCATGATTGTTAATAGTTACATTCATATAGAAGTTGGTCTTATTTTTGTTTGGTATCATAAAATTAATTCATGAAACACTTTTCATGTCTGTTCTAAATTCCCTATGGAGAGTATGTATGCTATATGCCATATTTATATGATGACACCTTTGGGGTCCATTAAATTTATATGCATAGAATAATAATATCCTTTTATATATCAAATTTTATTTACATGAATTATGTGTGAATGCTACATCCTCTAGATGTATGATCAATACAAGATTCACATGTATATCAAACTCAAGACAAAATAAAATAATGAAATTTGTATATTTTCAAATTTTCTCATTTGGTTTTGTATTTATTTTGAGGAGATTTCCTTGATAAATATAAATGTTAACAAATGGATGAATATTGTGCAAATTGTAACATTCCCAATGTTCTACCCAAATTTTTTCTATGTTTTCAACCTCAAGTTAATTAGCTATGATTCCAACACTTAGTAATAAAAAAATTACTTTCAAAAATAAGGATAATATACATATTTAAAATAAACATCATTCTAAAAAAATTCATTGAATTATAACAAAGTAACACAACTTTCCAATGTATTGATTTCATATTACATAATTTCATTATAATGTTTCTCTTTTACAATTTTCCATAGAAAATAGATACAAAAATACATGCATGAATCCTATGAACTTACTAGCATTAGAGATGTGTATGGTCCAAGTTCCCTCCATCAAATATTGGTCACCTACTAATGAGGAGAACCATCACTCAAGCACTTTTTAGCCAACCACGAACTTATTACGGTCCACCATACATCTACATATCTAATAAGATAGACCTATCTTCGATGAAGAGATTGATTTGGTAACCCCATAATATGAATTCTCTTCCTTGAGCTTGGTGTTGTGCCCTACATATATAGATCTATCACATAGTGACTACAACCTACACATATGACATTCCCTGCCTAGTATGTAAATATAGATCATAGTGAATTGATTGTGTAAATAATGACAACTTACACTGCTTTGGCCAAAGTATTCATCACCCCTAATTTAGGATGGATGTCACATGCTCACCCACCTTCCTAACTCAATTTGTATTGACCATTAATATTCTATGCATAGGCTATCCACTTTCTCCATGGATTATTCTAACCCTAGGAAAGGAATAACCTATTAATCTTTATGTTTACTATGACACTTCTACTTAAGTAATTCAAAGTAACTCTATACTCAACTTCAAAAGTAAAGAATTAACTTAATATAGTACATATTACTAATACAGTCACCCATTCCATAATATAGAGTATTTACATACATTCCAACAATAGCATTTCCTAGTCTAGACTCATCAAAAATATTTCATCCTTGTCTAAAGAAGATAATAATTTCATAATAAAATAGTTGAACATATTTTTCCAAATAATAAAAACAAGTCATACAATCTTTTCAAAACATAAAATGCACAATGGAGTATAAATTGGCATGCATGTATATGTAACACCCCAAATGAACAAACTAAATTCCTAGTGTTCACCAAATTAGCTTGTTACTTCTCAACTTTGTCACTTAATCTCTCAAAAACTCTCTCAAAACTCTCTCAAACACTAAGAACAAAAATAAGCAGTAGAATAATAACTCAAAAAAATAGCAACAAGAATGCATAATGTGCCCCCTATGATGGAGAATGGTCCTCTACTTATACAAAAACTTGAGCAACTTCTAGCTAAAAACAAGCTCACAAACGTACCACTTCTCAAGAAAAAGAGTTGACTCAACATGATAAAAGAAAGATGTTGGGTTCTTAAACAATGACATAGAAAAAAATGCACAACCAACTATCTCCTTCATTGGACAACAAGTTTTTCACTCAAATATGCAAGGTTAAAAAGCTCCATAAATCAACTTACTTCTACTAGCATTACTCTTGAATTATTCTTTTGTTCCATCTCTACCTTATACAATAGAGAATAAACTCAAAACAAACTTCTAAATGCAAGCTAAGTTCATATTTCGGTGCCACATATTGTCACACGCCCCTATTTTAGTGTTTTTAGTTTAAAGACCAAGTCAAAATATGGTTTATATGTTTATATTCCTCACAAAATTCTTAGTTTTGACTAAGTCTTTGGAAATCATAAATTTTATTTACTTTAACTTCATGCACTTTATCTAAGTGTTGCTTTTCCATGCTTTACTCAACACTTTAATCTATTATACAATGTCATTAATATATATGCACTATTGCACTATCCTTTAGTGGTTGTGCTTTGTATAAATTATTGTATGCATTGCGCTATGTATTGCATGCTAAATGAACTTTTCCAACACTATACAAAATGAATTATATATATATATATATATATCAGATTATATGATTATATAATGCTTATTCGATATTTGAATACATATGTATCCATATTTGCATATTCCACATATTCATAACACATGCATACATATACATATACATATGAATGTCTATGTTAATATATTCGTACGTACATGCCCATTAACATAAATACATACACATACATTAATATATATGCATATATTATACATATGCATATATAGATCTTTTTCTCAACATTAAAAAACATATATTTGTAATCCCATCAATTGACATATATACATGAAGTGTACGTACACATATCTATGTGTGTGTGTGTCACTTTCATCCAATCAATATTCCCATGCATATGGGTAATCTATCCATGATTATGCATAGATACATCTATCTACGTATACTCATACACGTATTTACTCATGTGTATGAGTTTATCGTAGAAACATACATATATACATATATATGTTCTATGTATATATCTTATTGATTAAATAAAAAAACATAAAGAAGAAATCACACATGATTAAGAGATTCAATCACCTATCCCAAAGCAAAACCATTCATGGATAAGACCATAACTTCTCTAAGTCATACACAAACAATACCTAAGGTAACTTACCATTTCCCAAGCTATTGGCCTAACTTTTCTAAACTAGAATTGAGTGTGTGAAAGCTTAGTTTAGGATTATTAAGGGTTACAAGACCAAGTTATTCTCCTAAGTGATACTTCCCCTCTCTTCCAAAGGCTTGAATTTGTTCTTACATCCAACTCAGTACATTGCAACAACAGTTAGCCAAAAATAATGCATTCATTTGAATCATATATATATATATATATATTGTAATCAGAATCATTATAAAAACATCAAAAAGAATCAAAAAAATTATTCATCATATTTTTGAGATACATAAATCATAAATACATTCATCTAAAACATTTTTACTCAACTAGATAAAAGTAAATAAGTAGTAACAAAATGGGGTGTAACATATCCCCCACTTGTGAAAAATCGTCCTCAATGATTTTAAGTAGCAAACATAGACACAACATAATTGTTTTTCAAGGATTCTAAAAAGGAAATAAAACATGAGGTAACTTCTAATTCATCTCAGCATAGTCTTCCCAAGTGGTAGAATTTTCTACATATTGATCCCATTGGACCTTTCATTGTAGAAATTTTGTGTTTCTTAAGTGAAGCTTACTTGTTTTGAGCACTTTGATAGGCTCAATTGTTACCACTCTCAAGTCTTGTACCTATAAAAAATTCCAATCAATGACATGGTTATCCCCTAGTATATACTTCTTAAGGTAAGAGACATGAAAGACAGTATGCATTCAAGCAAGAGCTAGTTGCAATGAACTTTGATATGCAACAAGATTTACTTCATTGAGAACTTAAAAAGGACCTATGTAGAGTGGAGCTAACTTGTGTGAGTTTCCAATTTTGATGGAACTCTTATGAGGTTCCACTCAACAACACCTTTTCTCCAACTACAAAATTTCTAGGTACCCACTTGGAATCTGCAAAGCTTTTTTTCCTATCATTGGCCTCTACTAGCCTCTACTTAATAATACCAACTTTCTCCTCCATCTCTGATAACATCTCTGACCCAAGGATTATCCTATCCTCTAGCTTATCCCAACTTATAGGAGTTCAACATTTTCTCCCAAATAATGCTTTGAATGGAGCCATCTTGATTGTAGAATGATAAGAATTGTTATATGCAAATTTAACCAATGGTAGGTAATCTTCCCACTTGTACTATTGATCCATGCAACACATACTTAGTAGATCATCTAGCACTTGGTTCACCCTTTCAATTTTTTTGTATGTTTCTAAATGATACATTGAACTTATGTTCAACTAAGTCCCAAGTGAGGAGAACATTTTTTAAAAAAACCTAGAAGTCACATGAGCATCCCTATCTAAGATAATCTTCTTAGGAATCCCATGTAATCTAAACACCTCTTGCATAAATATCCAATCTATGACAGGAGCTCCATTAGTTAATTTTTTTTGAATAAAATGTGCTACCTTGGTAATCTTATCCATTACCACTAGAATGGCATTATGCTTATTCCTTGACATAGGAAGACCTTACACAAAGTCCATGCTAATGACTTGCCACTTACTTTCATGAAAATTGTGAGGATACAAAATACCTACATGGTGATGATGTTATACTTTTATCCTTTGACGCTATAAGTATCTCACAAAAAATATTGTAGCATCCCCCTTCTTTTCCTTCTAGAAATAAAATGACTTCACATCACCCAACCTCTTAGTCACACCAAGATGTCTAGAATATGATGCATTGTGAACTTTTTTCCACACCAAGTTCCTTAGCTCCTACAAATTAGGTACATAAACTCTTCCCTTAAACCTTAGTTATCCATTAGGTTCAAAGTGAAATCCTTTGTACCTTGCATCTTGTGGGTTATCTAAGTTCTTTCTTGACTTGCTCATAATATTCATCACCCTTAGATTTTTGTAACACCTAGCCCTTGAAGTTGATTTGAATTTACACCATTGAGACCTATGATATACCTTCTTTGGCTTAAGGCATCGACAACTTGATTCCCTTTCCCATTGATGTAGCTGATGTTGAATTCATAATTAGATATCAATTCCAACCATCTCCTTTTATGTCCATTCAGATTGAGTCGGGTAAATAGATACTTCAGACTGTGATGATCGATCTTTAGTTCAAAAGGTTTTCCCAATAGATAGTGTCTCCATATTTTCAATGCAAGGATGAATGCTACCAATTCTAAATCATGTGATGCATAATTTTTTTCATAGGGATTTAGCTTCCTAGGTTCATAAGCTATGAGTTTCCCCTCCTGCATCAAAAATCCACCTAAACCTTCACCCAACACATCCATGATGACAATGACATCGCCCTTTATAAAAGGAACCTTCAATATTGGAGAGTTAGTCAACTTTTCCTTGAGTAGGTAAAATATTTCTTGACATTTTTATGACCACTCCAACTTCTTCCCTTTCCTCTACAATGAAGTAATAGGTAAAGCTATCCTAGAAAAATTTTCAACAAACTTCTAATGGTAACTAGCCAAACCCATAAAAATTCTAACCTTACCTACATTCTTAGGTATTGGCCACTCAAGCACTGCCTTTATTTTAGTTGGATCAACTACAATCCCTTCAGCTAAAATTACATGACCTAGGTACTACACTTTCTTCTAGAAGAAGGTACAATTAGAGAGTTTTCCATATAGCTTGTTCTCTCTTAACTACTAGAGAACTATCTATAAATTTTTAGAATGATCCTCTTCATTCTTGGAATAAATTAGGATATCATCCAAGAAAACCAACACAAACCTATGTATACAATCCCTAAATATATTGTTCATTAGGTTCATGAATGATGCATGTCCATTTGTAAGTCCAAAGAATAGGACTATGAATAGTTGATACTGATCATATCTAGTTCTAAAAGCAATTTTGAAAATATCTTTGTCTTTGATCATTAGTTGATGATAACCTGATCATAGGTCAATCTTCAAAAACACTATTGCTCCTCACATATGATCAAAAAGATCATCGATACATGACAATGAGTACCTATTATTTATCGTAGCTTTTTTAAGCATATGATAATCAATACACAAGTGCACTATACCATCCTTCTTCATGAAGATCATCAACACTGGCCAAGGTAAAACACCAGGTCTAATTTGTCCCTTGGACAACAACTCTTCCAATTATGTTTTGAGTTCCATTAATTCCATTGTATTCATCTTATAAGCACTTTTGATATCATTTTTAACCCTGGTACTATGTTGATGGAGAGACCAAACACTCTCTTGTGAGGATTCCAAGAAGTTGTGGAAATACATTCAAAATATTTTGTAAGACTCGATATTTCTTCATATATGTTTCTACATATTCCATTGCTTCACATTCTTCAACATCTTGGTTGTCTTGTGGTCCATAATAGACAACATCATCTTGAGAAATTATCTCTTTATACTCCTCAAGTTTCTATATTTTAACTACAAAGAGTTTACAACCTTTCTTCTTCACCCTATGCATTTGTGAACTATATATTTTTGGCACCACAAAACTCTCTAGGCTCTTCTAGGGTTTTTCACCTAAAAGGAGAGAGGTAGGCCAAAAATGCTAGCTAGATTCACTCAAATTAGGATGTGTATGATGTAGAATAAGATAAATGAAATGAACTAAGTGCAATTAAGTGATCTAAATGATTGATTATGAATGCAAAACTTAAGAATTATGCTATGTTGGAAAACACAGTGTTGTTTGCAAAAAGCTTAAAAGAATGAACAAGAACGCAAATTAAACCAAATAGAATGATATTTCTCACAATGTGTGCACCTAGGAAACTAAAGAAGACTAGAAAAAAATCTCAAAAGTTAATGAAGTCTGAATTTGAGCTAATTGGGACTCATTCACCATCCTAGGTGAATCAATCCATGTTCTGGGTTTTTCTGCACATAAGCCATTTTCTATCAACTGGGAACCAAGATCTACATCTACCTCAAAACTGCATCTCAAGAGGGACTCATTTTCCATGCATGGAAAATCAGTCCACTTTTAAATTTTTGTAACTTCAAAGTTTTGTTCAGCACCTTGATACTTGCACAACAATTTCTAATCGAAACCCAACTTGGGATCTCAAAAAATTATGACAAAATAGATTAAAATTATTTTTCTAATGGGGAGTTTTCCTTGGTCAAACCCCTAGTTGGGTAATTAAACCTTGAATGAAGAAAATTTTGCATAAAACCCTAGCCTTAGGTGTGTTAAAGACTAGGAAAGTCTAAAATATGACAAAGCCCTATTCTATTGTTATAGAATAAGAAATGCAAAGGTGATTTTTGTGATGCAAGATCTCAACCCTAGAAACCTTACAACACCTCAAAAAGGGAAATTAAATGACATGAAAATGACAAGTAAACAAAATGCAGACCTTAATCTAAAGATATAGTGAGAATGGAAGATGGAATCACTTTGAAACCAAGTCTTTAGGTGTGATTTGATGGCTAGTTGCATCTCCTAAACCTATATTTCTCCATGATTCACAATAGGAATCTATCATCAACCCTTTGCAATGTTGAATCTTGACCAAAAGAGTGAGCTTCAAGACCTGCAAAAACCCTAGTTTGCTACCCTAAAACTTTAACTTTTTCTAATGAGACTTGTTGTAGAAGACTTGACTTTAGAAATTGCTTTTGTGATTTGACAAAAAGATGCGTGAAATGAATTTAAATGAGTATTTATAAGAAACAACACCTTATTTTCTCATTATTTGGACCTAAGAGGCCAACATCCGCTAGAAATTCAAGTTAAATTAATCAAATTCCCACTCAAAATTGAATTTTCCCTCAAAAGGGACTCATTCGCCACCATTGGTGAATGGGTCCCACCAGAGGGGACTCATTTGCCCAAGGTGGTGAATGGGTCCCACTACTGATTTTTGAAGGTTGGTTTTTGGGGTATGAAATAATTAAGTGTTGTTTGTCGGGTTTTAGGTGATTTCTTAGGTAAAACGGGGCTCTAGGTCAAAAATAATGGGTCTTAGGGACCTATAAATGTTGTTTCAAAGGATAAATTATGCAAAGGGACTCAAAAGTGGTTCATATTACACATGAAATTGTCTCTTTTCTCAAGAGGGTCCAATTTTCTATGGTGCAATTTGCACGATGGAGATCTACCAAATTTTGATTTCTCCTCGTGTTCCTTGCAATGTCACCTAGTTACCTAGATCATCTAGACACTCTAATATTTTAACATGACAATATACTTTGGCTCTATGCTTCGATTTCCAATTCATTCCTATAATGACATCATAAGAACCTAATGGAGCTACATATAAGTTTACTTCCGTTGAGAAACTCAAAAATTCAACCCTTGCTTCAAATAAACATTGATCCACCATTGGTCTTGTTTGGTTTGCATACTATACAATCCAAGAATTTTCCATAAAACCAACCTTTCTAGAAATTTGATTAGCCATTCTGGGTGAAATAATTTTTTTTGGCTCAAGTATCAATAAGAATGGGAATACGTATACCAAAAAAAATACCTAAAGTTTCCACGGGAGTGTTTTGGTAATTTGCTTGTCGATTATCTAATGCTACATGGATTCTCTATTGAAATACAACCCATTGATGAGGAAGTGAGGTTCAATGTGGTTGTACTGTTGATGGTTTGTTGGGACATTGATTAGGAAAATGATCCCCATCACATGTAAAGCATCCCCTCAATGGTCCCCTCTTTTTTGTTTTCCTTTCAAAATTGCCACCATTCCCTCCATCTTTGTTATAGTTACCATTGTCGCTATTGTTGAACTTGTTTCCATGGTGATCCCTCCTTGGCTCATTTTAATTATTGTAGGATCCCTTATCCCTTTGTCTTTGAAACTCTCACCCCTCATTAAACTTCTTTAGAGCTAGATTAAATTGAGGCCCACCAAACTTCTTTCAATTCCTCTCTCGGTAGTTCGAGTTGGCTTTGATATTTGCTCTTGGTTGATTTCCTTTTCATATACTAGGTCCATAGTGGACATACCATGTGCCTCCAACTCACCACCTATTTGGCCATTCATACCCATAATGAACTTACTGATATGAAATCATTCATATTTTTGGTACATTGCTACATACCTCAAGAGGCAGGTGAACTTCTCGCTATATTCATTCACTGTAGAATCTCCTTCTTTAATATTTTGGAAATCAGTGATCTTTTGATCAAAGAAGAGTTGGGGTAGCCACCTCTTCTAGAAAATCTCAACAAAATCATCCTAGGTTAGCTTTAGAGAACTAATTCAAAGTTCCATCCTCTTATTCATCTGCTAATTAGAGACTTCACCTGCTAACTAGAAGGCTCCACAAACAACTTTAGTTACTTCCGAACAGTTCTTGATTTCAAAGTGCTTCTCCATTTGAATTAACCAAGCCTCAGCCTCATCTCCTTTAGTGCTTCCTTCAAATTTTAGAGGGGTAATGTTTCTCATGTCCCTAGATAACTCAGTTTCCAAACATTTCATTTTTTTTCCCTTAGAATATGATTGTGACCTATCACACTCTCGATCACTATATTTAGTATGATTGCGAGAAACATCCCCTTCTTCCTCATTTTTTGGAACTTCTTCTTCACTATTTGGAACTTCTTACTCCTCTCTTTCAATTACCCTTACTTCTTGTTCAAGGTTTCCTATCCTTCCTCTAGTTTCATCCATGATAGCCAGAATATGGTCCAACTTAGCTTTGGCATTATTTGGACCCTATCCAACTTCTTGTCTTCCTCTCTGATTAATCATTTTCCTTACCATTGTTTCATTTAAATTTTATACCTAGAGGTTCATTTATAATTAGATACTATCATGGTTTATTTAATGTATAGAAAAAGTTTCCAAAAGAGAAAATATTCACACATAAGAAATTTCATTTTAGATCTTGTACACAAGTTTTTATAAGAAACATAACTTTTATTTATTCACTAGGATTTCAATATCCTTCTTTTTAC
>VDFB02358134.1:132442081-132562081 GCA_007258455.2 Sequoia sempervirens | reverse complement strand
CGATACACTATGTATATTGATGCAAAAATTTACTCATGTGTAGGAGTTTACCATAGACATATACATATATACATATATATATACATATATATACATATATATATATATATAAACATATATATAAATTGTACATATCTCATCAATTAAATAAAAATAGATAAAGAAGAACTCGCACATGATTAAGAGACTCAATTAGCTATCCCAAAAAAAACATTTACAAAGAAGACCATAACATCTCTAAGCCATGCACAAGCAAGATCTAAGGTAACTTACCATTTCCCAAGCTATTGACCAGACTTGTCCAAAAAAGAAGTGGGTATGTGAAAGCTCAGTTTAGGATTATTAAGGGTTACCAAACCAAGTTCTTCTACTAAGTGATATTTCCCCTCTCTTCTATAGGCTTGAATCTATTCCTGCATCCAACTTAGTACATTGCAACAATAGTTAGCCAAAAATAATACATTCATTTGCATCATATATATATTTCATAGTCATAATCATTATAAAAACATCAAATGGAATCAAGACGTTCATTCATCATATTTCCAAGATACATAAAGCATAAATACATGCATTTATAGAATTTTTACCCAACTAGGTAAAAGTAAATAAGTAGTAACACAATGGGGTGTAATATATTCCCCCCCTTGTGAATCATCATCCATGATGATTTTAAGTAGCAGACTTAGACATATTGTATAATACCAAGATAATCTAAATTATAAAGGTACATCAAAGTCATCCATCTTCATATCTTTCATTCTTCAAATTTACATTCCTATTTAATACCATTATTTTGTTGGTGTAATTAATTATTAATTACACTTTGCATAAGTTTACTTAGGTTTATTTAATTCCTAAGTTATAGGATCTCATCTTTATCTTATCGAGCTATCTTGTTGCTCAAGATAATATTAGGTTTAGGCATCTTTGCTTTTATAAAGCAAATTATCTCTTGTAATTATTTATCTTTTCGAATATATCAAATTGCATGTTTTTATGCAAATCTCTGCTTTTTCATTTTCCTCTTTTGTGGAAGGAATTTTCTAGTTTGCAATCAGATCATGGGTTTCTAAAATGATATCAGAGCTTTGATTTGCAACCCCTTCTCAAATTTCTGGAGAGATTCATTGTAGAGTTCGTTCGAAGTCCCTCAAGGGTTTTTCTCCTTGAGTATATTTATGCAGCGTTTTGGATCAAATCAAGTTTTTCCATTCAATTCAGAGCATTGGAAAAGATTAAGGTTTGATGAAAGTCATTTTTTATTGGAGCCATTTTTAGTTTTTCTTCATAAATCTAGCTTCCACTCAGTTGTAGGAAAAATGATTTATGGGTTTTGTAGCCAGGGTCGAAATACGGTTTGGGTATCTTTCAGTTTTTTTATTTCTTTCACGGATCTAAAGAAAATAGCTACACAAAAACCATCATGTGTCATTTTATTCTCCTAGCTAAAGGTTTAAAAAAAATGTTTTTTCATCTTCTGCTTGCTGGATCAAAAAATGATTTATGGGTTTTACTTTTTGCTTCAAAAAATTTCTGGGTTTCTATTTTTGTCTACTCATTATAAACAGATTTTTCATCATGGAGGCAGATGTGAACATTGGTTTGTGCATGCACTCATTTTTGTTTTCATGCACTAGGTTTGCATTTTCTCTGTAGTTTATGCATGTTTTGCATTGTCTCCTTTTACAATCATTGGGTTATTGTAATAAAGAGCTGATATAAAGTTCCATTAAGGGGGGTTCTTGCATCCATCTTTCGTATTGATGACAACTCGCATGAGTTTGTCTGGTTTCTTGTTGTCTCCTTTTAGCTTCTTTCTTGCTTAGCTAGATACATCTTTGGTTTGCTTTGGTTCACACTTCTCAGTGGGATTTTATGGTTCTTGATCCTCATTGGTTCAGATCTTTTCCATTTGAAGGCCATATTTTTATGGTGAATGTTCCAAATTCTTGATGGTACTTGTCCTATGGGCAGTTTTAGTTTCAGTTTAGCATTGGCTTCGAGACACAGCTTCCAAATTTGTCACCATTATGGGTCCATTCATCCTTTCATCTACTGTTGTTCACAGATTCTAGAGTTGATCCAGTATGTGAGTTTCCAGTGTTCCTTGGCATCAAGTCTGTTGTTGCATTTGTGATTCCGATTGGTATCTTGCAAATAGAACTATCTTTCCTTGCTTGCTGGATTTGGGGTTCCAGTGTTGCTTCATCAGAGTTCTTCCAGTGATTCTTCACAACAGTTCATCTCACTAAGGGGGGTTTCTCTCTCTTTGCATTTGTACATGAGTACCTAATCAGGCCTTGTTGTCAGGACTCATATTTACATAATAATCTACTTCTCCCTAAGTTGCACTTATGGGGGCGTGTTGGTGTAATTAATTATTAATTACACTTTGCATAAGTTTACTTAGGTTTATTTAATTCCTAATTTATAGGATCTCATCTTTATCTTATCGAGCTATCTTGTTGCTCAAGATAAGATTAGGTTTAGGCATCTTTTCTTTTATAAAGAAAATTATCTCTTGTAATTATTTGTCTTTTCGAATATATCAAATTGCATGTTTTTATGCAAATCTCTACTTTTTCGTTTTCCTCTTCTACGGAAGGTATTTTCTGGTTTGCAATCAGATCATGGGTTTCTAACATATTTGTCAATTATAACTTATGTCGCTCTCAAATACTTAATCTAGGCTAATTTGTGCTTAGCTTTTGCATCTTACTTAATTGGCCTTGATTCATATTAGTCAATTTTTCTTTCCCTTTACATTGTATTGAATCCCTCTTTTCTTGCATGACCTAATTTTTCCTTAGGACTTTCTCCTACCATAAGGATTTTTTAGATTTATAATTTTCTATCTTTACATCTTAGCTCTAGATCAAAAAATCCTTTCATTTTTTTATTTATCAAATTGCATCTTTTATTTTATTGTTTTGAGCTTTTGTGTGATATTTATTTTCCTAGGCTAACCCATTACAGTTTCAATTTTATATCTAATATATAATATTGGTATTTTTATTTTTAAATCTAAAAATGTATCATTGCACTTTAGATTTCTATCTATTGTTTATGCCATTACCTACTTGTGATCCTATTTTTTCTATTAAGGAGTGCTCTTCTAAACCCTAACATGGTTATAGACAACCCAAATTCACTTATATTTTCTTCATAATTTCTTAAAAATTAATTAACAAATCCATTTATTAATTTACTATCCCCACAAGTATTCTTCATTAATTCCTCTTCATTCCCCAAATTATATTAATTATTTAGCTTAATCAATTAAAAGTAGGCCTCAATTCCTCCAACTAATAAATTAATTAATACCGTGCTTAATTAATTAAATAAGCTAATTAATCCCCCATTACGATTTTCTCTAATATTAAATTCCCACATAACCATATATGGATCAAATAATTAATTGTTTCATACCAATCATCTAATCCATCTACATAGATAATAATGTCAACCATTCATCTCTTGATATGTATCACTGTCCACTTGATGCTCACACATGTGTGAGCATGCTAGCTTATCCACTTCATGGTCTGAAACATGTGATAAAACCAACTTGGAAGCATCTTTAACCTTCACTTCATCCCTCAAATTCTAAAATGTGTGATCATGATTTTTACATATGCCACCTTCATGCTCTTCACATGTGTGAGAATTCTTGTTCTTCCACTTCACATGCCACTCGCTCTCATCTCATTCAATCTCCAATTTTGATAAAATATCCTCCATTATTCAAGGATCTTCTTCCTTCTTTTGACACTTTTTAAAAGGCTCTGAACCCCCTCCATACAACTTCAATCTTAACCCTTCATTTCATATTCTAATCCTATCCCTCCATTTCTCTCTTGTGAAATATATATTAAAGGAGGACCTATCACCCTCAACTTAACCATCTCATCTCATGCTACCCATATGCTATAATGTTTTTAATCAATTGTCCATTTGCACCCTTATACTATCAAAATAGTGACATTAGAAAAGAGAATCCACATAGAATCACTTGGAGCATATCCACACATTGTAATGGAGGTATAATTTTGGTTATTTATGAATTTATATTGAATTATTGTTTCTTTCATTCATTTCTTGTTGTAATATGACAAGTGTGGGTATTTGTATAAGTTTTGGGTTGCTCATTACGTACTAATCAAGTACGGGGGTCCACAATTGTCACCCAATACAAAAATAAAAAATAAATTTTGATACTCATGTTTAGAAAACCTTCGAAGATAATAAATATTATGACCATGATGCTTAGGTGACAAACAAGTACTTTTTCTAATGAGTTTGCTACTTTGGATAATGTTAGAAATCCTACATATCTAGTTGATATGATTCACAATGTGTTCATCAAAAATCAATATGGATTAGAGATCTTGCAAGGAATTGATATAAATATTGCTTCATGTTTGTCAGTGTTTCATCTATCTCCTTTCCAAGTTCTACCATTCATTACCCCTTCCACCACAACTTATCTTCATAGTACTTCCACTACTAGTGTTCTACAACATAGTTCCTATAGCTTCTCCACTTTCCCTCCTTCCTCCTAACTTTACCTGTCTTAAGAAATTCACCTCTCAAATGATGTATCAAATATTCATCCTTATCTCATCCACCACTCTCTAATCTTGTCATGTCCCTGAAATAGAATACCAAAATATAAAGAAATAATTAAACATTAAAATATGAACAAATAAATGAAATATATATTAATATAATTATAAAAGATAATATTATAATTATAATTAATAACTATTTATCTCCTATAAAATAAACATATAAATCTGACTATATAGTAAACTAATATATATATATATATATATATAATTCCACAAACTTTAATAGAGGAAAATATATAACAAAGAAAAATAAAAAACATAAAATAAAATATAAACCATAACATATAAATATCAAAATAAAGTTAGATATGAATTCCTTAGCAGAAGCGATTAACAACAACAAACACTTTAATTAAGGGAGCAATCAAAAGAAGTTGACCCTTGATATTGAATCAGTTCCAAACAAAAGGCAGGGCATGAAAATTCACGTCCCAGGAAACAACCATAAATAAGGGTCAAAGTAAGTCTAAAGGGGGAAGGAGGGAAAACATCAAACAAAAGAAAGGAATCTAAGAATATATTCTTAGCAATAAAAGAATATCAAAACATACTCCAACCAATGTATGGAAAAATAAGAAAGGAATGGAGGTCTATTTGTAGGAGGTAAGAAATAAATATAAATAATATAGGTAATATGTAATTGGTAAATGAATAATAAGCATAGATAAGGTGTAAATAAGAATATAAATATAGATAGTATATAATCACATTCTAATTTATGATAATATGCAATAAGTAAAAATAATAAGTATATGAATATAGATAATATGTATGTTGGGTTAGGGTGAGTATTGTTAAGTTTAGAACTAATTGATAATAGTTATGCATATATATATGTATTATATTCAATTAGGTAATAATGATTAATTCATGACTTAAGGTGACTAGCTTATGATTTCAATATTATGTCAATTTAAGGTAGATATTAATAATTGGCACCTAATTAATATATTAATATTTAATATTGATAGAGATAATAATGCAGATGTTAATATATGATAATTATGCATAGGTAGGATATGCATATCATGTTATTAGTATCATAATTAATGTGGATCCATCTACCTGAATCCATAATTGAACATAATAGGATGGATAAGTATATTGGTAGATGCAATGAAATGTTAACAGTTGATAAGTGTATAGTTAGATATATATATATATATATATTGAAATTCATGGATACATCATAGATGCTGGGCACATACAATACATACTAGAAAATTTATATAATGCATTATTTGTGATTATCCAATAATGATGCTTGCAGCAATTATTGAGTCTTATCAATAAGTATGATGCTTTAAAGTAAGTATGAATAAAAGCATTGGTATTTGTGTGATCTATACTAACAATATCTTCAAAGTGATTAAGAATATATCATTGCATTGAAGAAAGGGGACATGTTAGGTTAGAAAGAATATGTCTTGAGAAAGCCAGTATAGTGCATCAATCAAAGGTAAGTACCCTCATCCAACTAATGTAACATTGGGGTTTATATAATTGAATTACAATTCCTTTAACATTGGGTTAGAGTGTAGTACCTAACTTATATCTTTTTAGAATCAATATCAATGAATATTCTAATCTGAGATGATTTGTGAATTCAATAGGATAAGTGAATGCTATTATGACTTTACTATTACCTTGAAGAATAGTATTCGGACCCCAATCCCCTTTCGCTAACACTTGATAAGGATAGGGAGTGTGTGGAAGGGAAAGGCGGGTAAATCCACCCAATGTTCGACGAAGCCCAAAATGGGTAACCAACCTTGAGGGTGTCCAACTCGAGATGGTGCACACACCCTTGGAACAATAAATCTACCATCCAACAAGGTTAGGAAAAGGAATGAGACAAAGATCTATTCCAATCAAGAGTAATATCGGATCATGTTAGCTATGCACTATTGATAATAATGCATTTCATTTATCTTATTCCATCAATCTTTCATTGATCTTTATCAAACAATCTTAAAAATCAAAACTTTAATTTGTGCAATTTTATGTCACTAATAAGGGGACATTACAAATCTATCACTACCCATTATAGTCATAAAATTCCTACATCTAAGTTATCCAATCCCATGTGTATGTATATCCCTCATTTCACATCTCCATCCACCTTCATGCATGCCTCATTTATCTTTACAATTTTACACCTCTTCCTTACCCATCACCTTTTTTTATCCCTCATACTTCGTAGACCCTCTCTTATACATACCACAATGGACTTCAACAATCCCTTGTTACTCTTGCTTCTTCCACCCTAGATGCACTAACTCATAACATATAATAAGTAGAAAAAAGGGGATTCAACACATAATGTGAAAGGTATTGATGAATTTAAAGATGCTAAACATATACTAATCTTAGATTATGGGATTTTTGTACATCCACTATCTATGTGATTTATGGAACCCTATTTTTTAATGTATGATGACAAGGGTAACCCTAACACACATTTGAGGTCATGTGAAGCTCAAAATGCATATATTTTATTTATGATGATGTATTTTTGTGTATGTTATTTTCGAGGACTCCAAACAATATGCTTTTGAATGCTTATTTTCACTATCTTAAGGATCTATTCACACACTACCAATTTCATAAATATTTCCTTACATAATTCAAAATTCAAATATACCTTATAGTTACAATATCTTATCTATTTGAGTATGCTCAAGGACCAAATGAAAACATTAGTGACTATGTTATACAATTTCAATTTGTATGCTCCAAAATGATTAATCTCTTACATTATTTTGAATTAAAAAAATATTGGATTGCTAAGACCAATAATGGATAATGTGTACCTAAATTTATATCTAAATTTATATTTCTTGGTCCTTTCTACACATGTGAAAACCATAGAATTCAAGTTGTTAGAAGGAAATATTTTCAAATTTGAAAGATTATGTTAAAATTTTCCATGCCCTTAAAAGTATCAAAAGTCAAGTTTTAAAAGAGTAATGACATGAAGGAAAATATTTATCAAGATGTTGATATAGGTTCTACTTTTCCTTCATTCAAACCAACATATCTTAATTAATTATCATTTATTAATCTTAGGGAAATTTCATTTTCTTTTACATAAAGATATTTCTCTATTACTTATTTTAATACATGTAATCTATATCCATTAAAAATATACTATTGTATATTTTCCTCTTATAATTTTTATCCTTTTTCTTATTGTATAGTGTTGAAAGAAAAAATGGTTTCCTTTAATTCTCTTTTATAGAAATAGCAAATTCATATATGTTTCAAAGTCACAAAAACATTAACTCCCTTTTCACAACTTGGGATGATAGCATTTTAAGGAGTTGGAAACATATAGCTTTGACCTTCAAAGGAAGTTTTCACCAAATTCTTAAGTCGAGGCTTGATAGGGATTTAGTCAAATGGAAACCCCCTCTCCTAGGCTTCTTTAAACTAAACTTTGATGGGGCTTCAAGGGGTAATCTGAGTTTTTTAGGAGTAGGTTTTTTTATTGTTGATTCTTATGGGTCGATAGTGACTGGTAGATTAATTAATCTCCCTTGTGGAACAAACAATATTGTAAAAGAAATGGCAGTCTTACATGACCTAAATCTTTTCAAATAGTTAGGTATATCTAAAATTCAAGTGAAAGGTGATTCTCTATCAATCATAAATTTATGCAAAGAGAGAAGTATTCACAATTGGTTCACAATTGGCTCTGAAAGTATATTTTGCATAATACATGGGCATTTTTAGATGAGTTCCAAATTTATCACATTTCACATACCTCTCATGAAGGGAATAAAATGGCATATTGTCTTGCAAATATGGGTTGCAATAAGAAAGAGGTGGTAGTCCCAAATGATAATGTCCAGGTTGATGCATTCCCACAACTTTATGATATTATAGCAAAGGAAACCATACGTCCATTTAATCCATAAGGTTAAGCATGATATACATGTTAGCAAGTGGTTTGTAATTTGCAGATTGAAGGTGATTCATAAGGTGTGATCTGAATTAGTTTGAAATGGTATATAACTTGAATGAAGATAATTTTTGTGATTGCTTAAGGAACACTATTAAGCATGAAAGTAAGGAAAATCGATCAAATTCTATGCTTGGCTAGCTACAATTGCTAAATTTAGTAGTCAGTCTATAGTATGTATGATCTCAAAATCTATCAATCAAAATTATGATGCCTTTTATTTAAGGCATTGAAGAAACATAACTTGTCAAATATTTGGCATGTGTTTTCTTACTAACTTGGTGATGCAATTTTTTTACTTTTGTACTGGCCATTAAGCATAATTATTATGCAATTTAATGGGAAAGATCAACAGGATCATGTGCTCATGTCAAACTTCAAAGAATTGGATTTGAAATGACAAAGGTTGTATCTGGTATCATTTTTGAAGCTATATCTTGCTAACAAGTTTGTGAAGAAGAGTATTAAGTGGTGTGTGGACATGGCTTCCATTGTTTCCCAAATGCATCATTAAAGCATAAAGGGTATCTAGGTTGCAATCTTGTTGGTGTTAAATGTCTCAAGTTTCGATGTCTACCAGAGGTGAAATCTAGGTTTTTGTAAGAAATCATCATTATAGGGCTTGTCAAAGGTTGGTAACGGAGTATTATCTGAGAAACTACATTGTTTTCTTTCTTGTTCAAGAATGGGAGTTGTCATTAATAAGGTGTTTGGATTCTTCCCAAATGCAATAGGTATTCCAATTGTAATGCAACCAAATCACCAAGAGTATCAAGCAGGTAACTAGGGAAGAGATAATTTATCTATAGGCATGCAAAATTATCTTTCCCTCCCATCTTTTATTAGTTTTTGTGATAAATTTTCTTGATTTTCTTTCGTCTTACCAGTTTGTTGAGTTAATTGTATGAAAGGTAGTTAAGAATGTTTTTTTGCAAAAAAAAAAATGCCTTGTTGAAAGCAATATAGTCCTATGACCTATTGAAGGCACAAGGTTATGTTGAGGGTTTATTTCCTAGACATTTCTTGCTACACTAAGGTCCTTTGTTTTTCTTTACAATGTCATAAAGGATTCTCTAGAGTCAAATGCTACTAGCATATGGTATGTTGGGTTTGGTGAAGCCCAAATTGGAAAGTTGCAAGTTTCTCAAAAAAATTGGATAAGGATGCCTTTTGCCTCTATTGGAAAGTTTCTCTCACAAACTGTTTTTTCTATTTTATTTGGAGTGGAGACCATTTTATAAATACTATTGTTTTGTGAATATTATTGTAACTTCAAAATTAATAAAAGAGTTTCCCCTGCTGTTGAAAGTGGATGTAGGAAATTTTTGAACCACTATAACATTTGTATCTCTTCTATTTTGTTTCTTTGCTCATTTTAATATTAACAATTGGTATCAGAGCCTGAAGCTTGATGTTGGAAATCAGCTAAGAATTTCCTGAGCTATGGAGAAATATTGAGCAGAGATGGAAAATGATTTGGTTTTACATCCTGGAGATAGGTGCTTTTATATAGTGAAGACATAGGCTAAAGTGGGAGTTTTAGATGATGAAGATGATGAAGTTGTTATGGAAAAGAGTCCCAACTAGATGATTGGGCTTGAGCTCTCATGTCTTGGTTGTGGGGCTCTGATTTGAGGGATGATGAAGTGGGAGCTATTTATCAGATGTTTTTGGATGAATTAAATGATGAAGCTAATTCTATTATTGAAGAATTTCTTGACAATTTAGATTTAGTAAAGAGTAATGTTGTGCATGCAGAAGATTCTATGAAAGTCTATTTTTGCTTATTTGATAGTGATAAATGCTCTTCTAGAGGATAAGACCTTGCTCGAAGCATGAGCTATGATTCAGATCCTGAAATGGGAGAGAGAGATGCCATGCAAGTGAAAGTTGAAGCTAAATGCCATGTACATTGGTGGGATGGTTGGACAAATGAGGAGATTTTAGCTGAAGAGACTGTGGAGTTTTCCTTCTGAGATGAGGATGCAATCTAGAACCACGAGAGTGAAGATGAACTCAAGGAGGAGGTTGAGAATCCAGAGGTAGAAATAGTTTATTATAATCCATTATTCAAGACCAGGGCAAAAATAGTTTATGATAATCCATTATTCAAGTCCCAAGTAGATGGTATACAGGCAGAGTGGAATGCATTGATTGCAGGTAGAGAAAAAGTTACAACAATGGAGGTAAAATTTAATTTTGATAAATGTTGTTATGAAGATGAATGTGAGTATAATGCAGTTGCAGCAAAAGAGAGTCTAGATGATTTATTGATGTAGATGGCATCAGTTGAAACAAAGTGGGATGAGTTAATCTCAAGTGAGATGAAGGCTACAACAAAAGAAAAGTTTTTGGATTGGGGCTATGGTGGAAGTCCATATTTGATTATGGTTGTGGGGGAGGAAATGGAAATTTTACAATCCATGGTGGTTATTAACTCTAATGTGCTTTGGAGAAGACTAATTCAATGTGTTCATGAACAAAATTTGGCAAAGCTCAAATCTTTGATGTGACTAATGTAAATGCCTGCAATGGGGGATATCTCTTAGCAGCAATTTGGTCTTCAAGTGGGAGATTGTTGGGTTTGGTGAAGCCCAAATTGGCGAGTTGCAAGTTTCTTAAAAAAACTAGATAAGGATGCCTTTTTCCTCTATTGGAAAGTTTCTCTCACAGACTGATTTTTCCATTCTTATTGGAGTGGAGACCATTTTATAAATACTACTACTGTGTGAATATTATTGTAACTTCATAATTAATAAAAGAGTTTCCCCCGGTGTTCAAAGTGGATGTAGGCAATTGCCGAACCACTATAAAATTTGTGTCTCTTCTATTTTGTTCTTAATTTATGTTTGCTATTTTGTTTCTTTGCTCATTTTAATATTAACATTGTATATGGTTCTAGATAGAAATGGGAGAGATGTTGGTCAGGAAATGATCCTCAAATTCAGAAAGAAGTTTTTGCAACTTGGGTTCTGCTAGTTCATGAGCATATCCCTCCAATTTTGGTAGTAGCAAAGACGCCTTTACACTCTCATGCTCGAGATGAAGATCTAGCCTTGCAATTCCATTGAAATGATGAAGAACCAGTCCATGTGGCAGTCAGATCTTCTTCCCATTCCAATGTCTTGCTGATGAATCATCTTGTCATGCAATCATTATGAATCTCAATAGTGAAGTTTCTATGCATTCAGGTCATTCTGGTGATCAAGAGTACCAAGATGAAAATGAGGTGGACGTTTTTCAAATGGAGGAAAGAACTGCTTCAAAGTGCTAGGTCTACAATTTTTTTTCCTTTGTTTCAAAATTTGAACTATATTCCTTAACGTTTCATCGATGGTATTTGTGGTCATGAATGTATATCATGGGGTCTTGGCCATTTTTTGGCAATTGACTCAGACAACAATAATATGGTCGATAAAGTTTATTTAAAGCTATTTGAAAATTGATGACATTCATAAAAGTCATCCTGGAAATTTTTGATATTGTAATCTTTTATGTTTATATATAAATATAATATATAGGCTTCGATCTTTTGCTTAAAAAAATGAATTTGTTGTAATGCTTGTTGTGATCCAATTTTATGTTTTGATATTAGACTTATGATTGTGAAGCCATAATAGATTGAGAAATTACATGTTCTCTAATCTAGTTTAGCCAAACACTTGAAGCTACAATGTATCTATAATTTTTTCAACTAGTATTGTAGCCTTAAAATTTCATAATTCAAATCTTCAAATTCTTTTTCACCTTTGGTATGTAAAAACAATGCCATAGAAAAGCACTATTGGAAGAAAAGCACTATTGGAACTTTCTATGTTAGGAAGGGAATGCTACTAGCTTCCCACCTTGAATCTCATTCAGGATGTTGGATCGATCTAATGATTAAAAATAAGTTTGAAGACATGCTCAAAAGAAATGTAAATCATTGCATTCAGCATATATACTTGTATATGCTCATACTACATGATTTCTTATTCCTTTAGGATCAAAGTGATTAATTTTTTAAAATTAACTAGAGATTTATCCTTTTATATAATGGGTGCTAGCATTCAAATTTGAATAATTCACTTTTTAGTTGATGAGTATGAACTAGTTGTAAGTCAACTAGTGCTAAGATTAAATGTGATTTTGAAATTTGTATACACATAAAAATGACCTAAGCCTGCAAGCTCTATTTAACCACTTTCATCCTATCATAATTATGACATTTAATTATGTCCTGGTCCACTTCCTACTATTAATTAAATAATTTATAATTAATTAATTAATTCATGTCTATTATATTCTTCATGATTATTAAATAAATAAATTATATTTATTTATTAAATAAATAAATTATATTCAATTTGTCACTAAGGGTCTCTTGTCCTCTTAATTTATTTAATTACCTTTATTCATTTATGTCTTCTTGATTATTAAATAAATGAATTTTATTTATTTATTTAATATCACTAATTCTCATAATTAAATGGATTTATTAATTTATTTAATTATCGGTCATAATCCTTTAAATTAAATAATTATCTTTAATTACTTAATTGCTTAAATTAACATGTCCCTCATTTTAAATAAATAAATTATTTAAAATGATCTCACTTTATTAACAATCACTTCATTCTAGTAAATAATCTAAAAATTGATTATTTATTGTCACACAAAATCCATATTTTGAATTTATTTAATTCAAAATGGTAATCTTCTTCCAAAAATCGAGTAATCGAGCAAATTATTGATTTTTCAAATTTGTTTTTCAGTTCAACCTTTATCCTCTTGATTTTTTGAATCTTACAAATCAAGCAGTCTTTATCTTCTTGATTTTCGAAAATCTTTATCTTTTTGACTAATTGTCACATTTATTCTTGACCGCCAATTCAATTTTCTCAAATGACATCTTGACCTCTCATTTAATGATTTTTCCCAAACTCTTATTAGGGATTGTCACATGAAATTTCATCCATTGATTTTAGGCTTTGTCAGCTTTCAATATCATTCATCTGCCCAAAATTGCATTTTCTATAAAATGCCAATTTTGCTCACATTATTAGGATGACCACTTCATTAATATAGACATTTATACTTAGATTTTACTTTGCATTTAGCTTATTTACTTTGATTATTTACTCATAGGCATAGTCATTTGTCATAGGAATTTTGTCATCAAATCCTTCAAAACTTGCAAAGGGCTTGGTCACAATCATTTGCTCACACACAAATCTGAGGGCAACAATCATACACTGCAAGCTAGAAGGTACTATGGCAATGAATCATGGAAGCAATGAGTAACAGGTATAACTGTTTTAATTTGTTTAAGCTTTCAATGTATTTCATAGTTTCATTGGATTTTAATTTATTATGATCTAATTTGCTAATCCTTAAGAAAAATAACCCATTGATACATTGGTGAATCTGACACTTTTTTTTTCAGACACATTGTCATACGGTTTTTGTTAATTTTTTTTGCAGGTATAGGTAAATGCATGTTAGTAGAATTTTTGATAAGGAGTTATGCACAACATTTCCACTTTCAACAAATCCTGGAGTCACAACATTTCCATGAATCCTGCAGTCACATAGATTTAACTTTTAAATTAGCTTTTAGATTTAGTTTTTAACTTTTATTTAGATTTATTTTTTAATTTCTAATTTAGATTTAGTTTTTAATTTCTAATTTAGATTTAGCTTTTCATTTCTAATTTAGATTTAGTTTTTAATTTCTAATTTAAATTTAGCTTTTTAATTTTTAATTTAGTTTTAGCCTATTAGTTTTTAATTTAGTTTTAGCTTTCTAATTTCTAATTTAGTTTTATCTTTTTAATTTCTAATTTAGATTTAGCTTTTAAATTTAGTTTTTTAGCTTTTAATTTAGATTTAACTTTTGATTTAGATTTAGTTTTAATTTTTAATTTAGTTTCTAATTTAGATTTAATTTTTAATGTAGATTTAGTTTTAATTCAGATTTAGTTTTTACTTTAAAAGGGAGATTTAATTTTTAGTTTAAATTTAATTTAGATTTAATTTACTTTAGGATTAATTTATTTTACAATTAATTTTAATTTAGATTTAATTTAGATTAACATTACTTTAGATTTTAGATTAAATTTTAAATTTTTTTATATTTTTTAGTTTAATTTTAGCTTTATTCTGCTAATTAGGATTTGGTATAGGTTCGCATAAACATACGTTTATCGAAGACTAAATATTAAAGAAACTCCTAACAAGTGTTTTTGTAGATTTGAGTGTCCAAGATTTATTTCAAAACATCATGTCTATTATTTTTAGAGTAGAGAATATTTCTTTTGGTGCACATAAAATGAACATGCTTGCAATATTGTTTGACTATGTTTGAAAGTGGTAGGCGAATATGCTCTCACCTTATGCAAACTAGGTGATCAGAAAGCTAGATCCACTTTGTTTCTGTGTAACCTTGATGCAATAAATTATAGTATCCTCTCCCCTTGCACAATCATGCGATACTAGGTGTAAGAGAAATAGTTATTTCCTCTAGAAATTGGGCCTATCAGGGGATTCCATCACCTCTAGGTGACTCAAACGGGTAATGGAGCTAAAGCCAAGCTACCCTCGACTGGTATATAAATGTGAATCTTAAGGGAAAACCTAAGATTACAAGTGTGAATGTGTCATATGGACCAAGTAGTACTCCCCAAAACCTTGTTGAGCTTAACCTCTTCAGGCTGGAGTGCCTCCTAAATGGAGATTAATCTTGTGCCCCATGTATGGCCAGTCGAACGAGGTTCCATAATTAAACACCTTTTTATAGTAGCCAAAAACCTTCTATTTGCTAGCATAACACCAGTCGGTGTGAAGGCATCCACATCTTCGCAGTCTATAGTTGAGGTGATCAATTTTCCATGGGAGTTTCATGGGGGTTGGAAGCTTGGTTGGCCTAAGAAGAGAGTGCACTATAAGGGGGAGCTCATGCAACCAAGCTTTTGAATTTACATGCTATTGATATGTGGCTGGGGAAACCCACATAGAATCTAGTGAATATTGTCTTGGCCTAACCATAGGATTGTGCTTGTCTTATTTTTGTTTGGTTACATTGAAAATATCATGATTTCCAAGTTTTTTTTGGATATTGAAATGAAACAAACAACATTCAAACATCTAGAAACAAATAGTCAAACTTCAAACAATTTGAATTTTTGGCCAAAATGCCAGACAAATTATTAGACTTTTTGCATTCTGCAACACATTTTCTATCTCAAACACCACATTTGACCTGTTGCACTGCATTTGCTATCTGAAACACCACATCTGACCTATTGCACCGTATTTGCTATCTCAAACACTGCATCTGACCTGTTGCACCGCATTTGCTATCTCAAACACCGCATCTGACCTATTGCACCACATTTGATATCTCAAATGTCACATCTGACCTATTGCACTGCATTTTCTATCTTAAGTTCAATGTAGCTGACTTGTTGCACCGCATTTTCCATCTTAAACGTTGCATCTGACCTTTTGCACCACATTTTCCATCTTAAACGTCACATCTGACTTGTTGCACCACATTTTCTATCTCAAATGCCGTCAAATAGAACATACATCTACCTGTGTGTAAACCTATGACACACTCAACCTTTTGCAATGCATTTGCCACCTCTTGCGATGCATCTATTTTTCATAATAAAATCCTTGTCAAAACCTGAGCCCATATAGTCAGAGTATTCTAATGCATTTGCATTCCTAAAATGCAATTGATACTTTAAATGGCACATTTGACAAATTGTAATGCAATTGACACTTGAAACGACGCACTTGCCTGTGACCTTAGAAAATATTATCACTGTCAAAAAACTTGAGGCTAAACAATTGCAAACATATTCTAGACATCTTTTTTTGCAGTCTTTGTCAACAATTAGAACAAGAATTGCTCAAATTCCTCCATCCTTGCATGTTAGGTTGCAGTTTTAGTTTTCTAGAGGTCTATCATTAAATTTCCTTAATTGCATCCTTGGGATTTACCATCATTTTAGGTCCTCATTTTTCATATTTTTGGATAGGAATCCTTTCCATTCTTTGTCAAATCTTTTCCTTCAAAATTAAATTGTCATTGGACTTAAACAAAATCATCTCTTTTAGTCTTGGTCCTTTTGTGAGCCACTTCCAACTCAAAAGTCTAGTGTGGAAACCTCACTTTGTCATCTTGGAATCTTTTGATTTAGTCCTTCAAACAAGTCCATTGGAAATCCAAAATTGAGACATTGACCAAAATTTGAATGGTTGAGTATACCTTTCCATAATTATGCCAAAATTGATTGCACCTTAGAGTTCCCTTAGACCTAGCATTTTGCACTTTAGTCGTCAATCATTCATTTTGGTCCTCATTATCACTTTTCATTTAAACATCCTTTTTAAACAACATCATGACATCCATCACCTTGTCTTTCCTTCAATAGACTACTGATAGGCTTGCTAGTCATGGTGCATACCATTTACATCGTAGAGGTCAATACCAACAAGCCTTAGACTTTAAGAGACAATTCCTCCAAACCGAAATCAATTCCCTTTGTACCAACAACCCATTAGTCCAAGTCCTCCATCCATCAACTCTCAGTATCAAGAATCACTTAATGAAAATCCTAACATTAATCTCCAGTACAGGTCCAGTTATTACCCTTATCCTAACCTTGACAAGGGAAACCAACTATCCACTAGTCCATTGCAAGTCTCCACATCATGTGCTAGTCCTTCACTTGTCAATCTCGTCCACATCTACATGACTTATCAACCATCTACCAACTCATGTCAAGTCGCCACATCATACCATATCGACCCGGTCCAAATCTCCACGTCCCATTTTAGTCAACCTTACACCACTCCAATCCAAGTCTCCATGTCATATCTTATGTCGTCACCAACCAGTCTAGTTCAAGTCCCCATGTCATATCCTTATCCTTCACATACTACTACAGTCCAAGTCTCCATGTCATATCCTATGTTGTCACCAACTAGTCCAGTCCAAGTCTCCATGTCATATCCTAGTCATTCACATACTAGTCCAGTCCAAGTCCCCACGTCCTATCCTAGTCCTTCATTCATTAATCATTTTCAAGTCACCCCCTCACAAGCCACTTTTAGTCATGGAAATTCTATCATTGTCCAAATTCAAATCCCATTGTATAAACTTGAGGATACATGTCAAAATGAAATTCCAAAGCATGACATCATAATGTCACCTTCATGTCAGGATCAAGATAGTCCATCCCATAACCCTATCTCAAAGTCCATTCAAGAATTCCTTCAAAAAAATCATGACATCCAAAATACACCTACCCTTGACAAAGATTTCAATCCCAATTATATCATCCACGGCAACCCCATCTTTGACCAAAACCCTACCATTGACTAAGAAGTCCAAAATGGTCCACTCCTTGACTTTTATGCCATTCATGATCAAACACTTGTTGACCCTATACAGGCCTCAACTATTGACACTTTCCAAAATGAGAAACTTTCCTCCATGACACACATAAACGATATTCCTCAAGAACAAGAGTCTTCCATTATGGACATATTTGCAAATGATTGAGCTATAGCTGAATCTACTAGAATCTATGACATTGACCATAACGATGGCTTTGAAATCAACTTGGAAGCACCAATAGAATCATCTGAACCTGACATGTCACAAGATCACACCAAATATATTAGTCAGAAATATGTCCAACATGACAATGTAGCTAAGACACTTTATCAACTAGGCTCATCTATCTTTGTTAGAGCAGGCTTCCTTGCAGATGAAAATATTCTAAGTAATAGTGTCCACATATATCATGATGGGTTAGCGTCTTGCTATCAAAACAATACATACCCCATCCCAAACAGAATCTATCAAAGCATGCAATATCAAGGAAAAGGACTAGGCATACATGAGCAAGGAATTCAAGAACCAATGCAACTTTAGGAAAATTATAGACATCAAGGTCCTGGCTATTCTTCAATTAGCAAATCAAACTATGTCAATGGAACCTCCTTAATACTAGGGGAAACCTTGTCAGATACAAACATTAAAATAGAGTCTAGGAGAAATCCTTGTCATAAGGTTGTTGCCAACACCCCCTCCACCCACACCATAAAACATCATTCTATCATAAATAAACCTTCACTTTGGAACCAACAAAAAAAAAATCATACAAATTAAAACATCAAAATCAAATGTCAAAGGCCATTGAATCAAACAAAAATACAAGTGGACAAATGAAATTAAAATGGATCCCAAAGACAAGTGGATCAAGTAAAGAAAATATGTCAAAAGAAAAATTCAATCACAATGTGGAGCCACAAGACAAGAGGACTTCTACATATAACACATGTCCACCTCCTTCAAAATGGTCATCAAGCAAGGCATCTAAAGGTGTTGGTTCCAACCGCCATCCCTTCAAAATCCATCATCCACCATACCAAGTTTGAAAAATCAAAAGTGATTCATCCAAATGTCCAAACAACCTTTCCACATCTACCATCATCTGTCATAATCCTACATCTTGTCTAAAGTCCAAAAATCTCACGTCACACATATGTCACATCTTGGCAGCAACTCTTTACCACAAGGACTCTCATAGCACTCTATTGCAATGTGTGTATTATGATAAGGCCAACTCTAGTATTAGAAAGGATCACAATGACATTGATAACTTGTATGCAAGTGATATGATCCTGATGTGACAATTGTTTCAGAAAGGTCATTATTGGCATATCATGACCCCAGTCTCTACATCAACACTATCAGTGATTCAGAACAGTCAATGGTTAAATAAAGCATCAAGGCTATCCAAAAATATCAAAAAAATAAAATGATAAATGATAAAAAAATGTCACCTTGTGAAAACCTGGCAAATAGGCATCTTGCTGACACCAAAAAAAATATATATCAAAAAAGTCAAGAAAATAGTAAAGAGAAAAAATTTGTTCAACGATGAAAACTTAGAAAATAGGCACCTTGGATAAGTACCATGATGAAAACCTGGAAAATAGGAATCATGTGTAAAATAAATCATCTATGTGGACTCTTACACTTGGGGGAAAGTCATCTCATCTCCTATTCCTTCCTCTTGACATTGGCATCAGACCATTTAATCCATATCATTTCCATTTACTTTCTCACTTACCTTGGTCTTGACATAACAACATGCACACATAAATCATGCTTTGGGAAAACTCTTGACATGTCTATCCTTTGGTCATATATGATTCACGAAATGTCATGGCATTACTTTCATAACCTCATTATCCTTATGCAACATAGTCCTTGAAAATCATATGACAATTCATTTAGTCTCGTGTCTCTTGTCCTTTACCAAGGCATCTCTCACCCTTTCATGTAGGTCGCCTATCTTGGCTTTCCCTTGTCAAATGGTCTAAGGATACTCCATCATCCCATCCAGTCCTAACCAAGTCATTCCAAATGCAATGAGCACATCATCCCACACATTACTTGACTTTGTTCTTGGCTCAACTACAGACCTCGAACTTTCATCACATTATCGTCATCCTCATTGTTTTGGGATGTGTCCTTCCCGTGTCAAACAACATTGTCATCACTTGTCAATTGGTATTCAACTTGACTAGGGGCACAATCATGTTTGTCATTGGCATCATTCACATGCATTTTTTGTTTTCCACATCAAAACATGTCACAAAAAGACAAAAAAATTATAAAAAGTCCTTAAAAAAGACATAAAAATCATAAAGTCTTTAAAAAAGATAAAAAAGTATTACAAAATGTCTTGAAGAAAGACAAAAACATTGTAAAATGTCCTAAAAAAATATCTAAAAATTGAAAAGTGTCTTGAAGAAACCGCAACAATGTTAAAATGTCTAGAAAACACAAAAACGGAGTCATTCCTTGTCAAGTCTGTCAAATCAATCAGTCTTTGTCATTTGTCCAAACTATGTTGTCTCTACACATTTGCTACATAGGCAAGATTCATTTTTGAGTCCCCATTTTTGAGTCCTTTTAGGTTTGTCAAAATAAAATCGTGACACAATCTTTGGTCATCAAGACAAAGTCACTAGTCATGCCTAACTACGAGGTCTCTAAGTGTATGATGTAGGCAAGACAATCTGTCAATGAGCCCCCAAGGCCACACTAGGTCAGTCCATTAGGGTTCATTGCACTACACTGGCACACACATCAAAAGTCTTCAAGTCAAGACAAATCATTTTTCCAAATGAGCAAAGTCCTATAACAAATTATGGCAATCATTTATTCAATGTGACAATCACACCAGCATGATAATATCAACATATAGACAACACAAATCAAAATCAGTCAAATTTCATTCAAAATTGGTCAAAACAAATCAAATTGTCACAATCGATCAAACTGTCAACTCTTGGTTATCTTTCAGATGTGTTCTTCTAAAGAATACCCTTCGTCATTTATGCCTAAGGATGTGTCCTTCCTAGGCATCATAACTAATATTTTGAGGGATCCTCCTAACATGTAAGGATCACTCCTCTCGACATCGGTATCTTTCAAATGTGTCCTTCTGAAAAGCAGCCTCTATCCTTTATGCCTTAGGATATGTCCTTCCTAGGCATCATCACCGCCATTTGGAATTTTAAGGGATCCTCTTGACATTCGAGGATCGATCCTCTTGGCATCAACACTATTTAGGATGTATCCTTCCTAAATTTGGAAATCTTTGGCATTTGTCATCTCGGCATCGTCACTGTCATCTTGCATTTTGAGGGATCCTCTCGACATTTGAGGATCGATCATCTTAGTATCGGCATTATTTAGGATGTGTCCTTGAATTTGGAAATCTTTGACATTCATCATCCTAGCATCGTCAAAACCTTAGCACTCTAGCATCTTGACATCATCACACCTAGCATCTCAACATTTAAAACATTTGGCACTTGTCTGTTGATTTTTCATCATGTTACTAATTTTTCAGTGAGATCCTAACAACATGATTTAGAGAAGCAGGGACGTATCATGACGTTTGTCTTGTCTTTTGACACTTATGTTACTAGTTTCTCAGTGATGTCCTGACTATAGGATTTAGAAAAACAACGACATATTATGATAATGACTTTATTTTGTCCTTTTGGCAATCATGTTGCTAGTTTCTCAAGGATGTCCTAGAAACAGGATTTAGAGAAGCAACAATGTTTCATGACTTGTCCTTATTTTTTTCTGCTTGTGGTTGGTTACGACAAAAAGATTGGAAAAATTGTGCCCTTATTATGAGTCATGATCATCCTTGTTTATGACTACTTTTCTTACGTGATGGTACAACCTTGCACACCTTGATCTATGTCATATCATGGTGTTTTTTGGCCATTACAATAATCCGCCCAATGATGATTAAGAGTAATAAATATTAAAGTCCTATGGTAATATGTTGAAGGATTTAGTCTATGAACTAACATGCATCTCCTTTTGTGTTGTCATCTTCTCTCACCCATCTCATATAGGCATTGCATCCATATCATCATCCATATCTTTTGCACTAACATTTCTTTGTCTCTTCATATTCTAGTCTTCTCATCAATTTCAAGAGCACACCCATGTTCTTGGAACCTCCTGTCCCTCTTGGGGGCATACCACTACCCTCATCATCATTCTTCCTCATCTTATTTTGCACTAGGGGCATATTTTTGACTTATTTTATTTGTCACAATGTGACATGCTACATTATGACAAAGAGGGAAAAAATGTAGACACATAAAAATGACCTAGGCCTGCAAGCTCTATTTTACCACTTTCATCCTAGCATAATTATGGCATTTAATTATGTCCTAGTCCACTTTCTACTATTAATTAAATAATTTATAATTATTTAATTAATTCATGTCTCTTATATTCTTCATGATTATTAAATAAATAAATTATATTTATTTATTCAATACCACTAAGGGTTTCTTGTCTTCTTACAATTAAATAAATTTCTTAATTTATTTAATTATCTTTATTCATTTATGTCTTCTCGATTATTAAATAAATAAATTTTATTTATTTATTAAATGTCACTAATTCTCATAATTAAATGGATTTATTAATTTATTTAATTATCGGTCATAATCCTCTAAATTAAATAATTATCTTTAATTATTTAATTGCTTAAATTAACATGTCCCTCATTTCAAATAAATTAATTATTTAAAATGATCTCACTTTATTTTAGTAAATAATCTAAAAATTAGTTATTTATTGTCACACAAAATCCATATTTTGAATTTATTTAATTCAAAATGGTAATCTTCTTCCAAAAATCAAATAATTGAGCAAATTATTGATATTTCAAATCTATTTTTCAGTTCAACCTTCATCCTGTTGATTTTTCAAATCTTACAAATCAAGCAGTTTTTATCTTCTTGATTTTTGAAAATCTTTATCTTTTTGACTAATTGTCACATTTATTCTCGACCGCCAATTCGATTTTCTCAAATAACATCTTCACCTCTCATTTAATGATTTTTCCCTAACCCTAATTAGGAATTGTCACATGAAATCTCATCCACTAATTTTAGGCTTTGTCAGTTTTCAATTTTATGTCTACCCAAAATTGTATTTTCTATAAAATGTCAATTTTGCTCATATTCTAGGATGATCACTTCATTAATATAGACATTTATACTTAGATTTTACTTTGCATGTAGCTTATTTACTTTGATTATTTACTCAGAGGCATAGTCATTTGTCATAGGCATTTTGTCATCAAATCCTTCAAAACTTGCAAAGGGCTTGGTCACAATCATTTTTCACACACACAAATCTGAGGGAAACAATCATACACTGCAAGCGAGAAGGTGCTATGGAAATGAATCATGGAAGCAACGAGTAACAGGTATAACTATTTTAATTTGTTTAAGCTTTCAATGTATTTCATAGTTTCATTGGGTTTTAATTTATTATGATCTAATCTACTAACTGTTAGGAAAAATAACCCATTGATACAAAATTCATGGTTAAATACCACACCTATGGTCATTAATTAGGTCTAAGGTAACAACTACATGTTTTATCTAAGATAGCAAATAAGGAATGTGAAGATTACAATGCTTAGGTAAAATACCAACTTTCACACAAAATATGCTATTTGCACACTTTGATCATTTTACTAAAGAAAAAGACTCAAAATAGGTCAAAAGAAAACAAAAAAAGTGCTATGGATATTTTCATTGGACTACATTTTACCCGACTTAAATTACATGTGAACCACTATGAATCATTCATTTCAAAATAAACAAACAATAAACCAAAAGTAAATTAAAAAAAATTATGAAAATGGACAATAGTTTACACATACTCCCTCTCCTGATAGCTCCATCTTACACCTAAAGTTTGCATAGGAAACCGGATGGAAGAAACACAAAAGTGGTCCCAACTAAACTCTAAGGTAATTAACAATGAACTGGAAGGCATTCAAAAGCACACTAGAATTTTCAATCTTGCTAAAATTTAATAATAAATTAAATTTGTGAATCCACCTAAATCAGAAGTATTTATATAAATATTTATTTAAAATATAGAAATCATATGTAAACTAGTAACGTTGAATAAGCACCTCCGAATTTCATAAATAAAGGATGCGTGGCATTTTGATTCTTGGTTAACCTCTCATGCACCGTCGGATCACTCAACGATTCCGTCAGCATACATATTCTAATTCATTGGCTTCCTATTTAGAGAAGACAAAACTGTTTAGTAAAGAATAGTCTAAGACTTACTCCACGCAATTTCCATGGTGCAGAAAGCATGACGTATAGTAATTTGTCATATTCAAATCTCTTCACATGTTCACATGATTACATACGGAACTTAGACTGCATGTCTGTCGGCCTGTGTTTGCATAGGTAACCACACCAGATCTTTCTCGTCCAATTTCGACCTTTCGTGGTGTAGAAAGCGTTAAACATATAATGCCAGGCCGGCCTGACTAGGAATTGTATGATGCTTCTTGCAACTTGCACAAGATTCTTGAAAAAAAAAAAAAATTATTAAATTTAATTATAAATAAAAATAATATTTTTTAATTATATTTATCTTTGAGAAAAATTATATATTTATGTTTGAAGGAATGCCATATATTGTTTAAATTATAATGTTTTGGAATAATATGTATTAATTGAATTATAATATTTTAAAATTAAATAGAATAGTCAATATATTTGAAAATACAAAAATATAATATTAAAAAATATATTTTTTTTAATTGTTGTGGCCTATCTTGAAAGGGCTTGACATATTTTTAAACTTCTACTCAAGATCCTATTCTTCTATTTTTATCTACTTTCTTTACTTAGAAATATCACCCAACTTAGACCTTGTCACCATTTTTCTTGAAGTCCACATTCTCTTAACTTACACTATTATGGTTGAAAACCTAAAAAATTAAAAATTAAAAATGATATTTAGAGCTTTATTTAATACTATGTATTGGAAATTGTAAAGACTTATTAAAAGTTAACAAATTCAAAATGAGAGATATTTTGTTTCTATAATACATGATAATATTTAAGAGTTGTGCTTTTAGATAAAATTGTGTAGTAGTTTTTAACATTAAGGATTTGGATCACACTATATGATCGATCATCAAAATTAGAAATAACAAATTTAAAATATTTACCCTTTTTATAAACACTTTGATTTTTTTCCTAACTTTTTTAGACAATTACATAAATTAAACCTTATTTTTCAATATTTCCCAATAGAAACAAAAGAAACAATGGAAAAATAAAAAATATTTTAACCAATAATATTTTAAACATAGAATGATAAAACAAATCTTCTCTTCCATAAGAAATTAATATTTTGCATCTTCCAAACATAATTAATGAAGATTTTTCAATTATACAAACTTTATTTTCCATTATTACTTTAAGTTTGATTCTAATAATATCTAATTTTTATGAAGTCCTAATATCTCCCTTGAAAATTGAAACAAATAAAAGCTTAAAAATGGAAAAATACTCGATCCAAAATAATTTCTTATGTTCTAAGATCTCTATTCTAATAACTCCTATATTAGTAAATAAATACACACTTACACAAATAATCTTTTCTTTATCTACCAACAAAAGAAATATATATATAAATACAAATATTAAATCCACACCTACTAATAGGTTGATAGTATTTATGTGATAAGTCCAAAAACAGAGGATAGAAAAAGAAGCAAAGACTAGATGTAAAAAATGTGGAATGGTATATTCAATCAACTTGGACTCTAGGTATATCTAGTTATGAGCTACATATCTAGTGTCAATAAATAAACCAAATATTTGGAAATTCTATCTTGACGAACTAATTTTTTTTTATGGACTAAATTTTAAACTTAAATGTATTTTGCAATTTTGTGTTTTAGGTTTAGATCTACAACTATGAGCTTTTCATGAAATCCATCAACAAAAAATTTGACTTAAGCAATATGGTTGATTACTTTGAGTTGTATTTTTTATGAAAAAATTATTATAGAGGAGATTATCTACTTTTCAAATATGTAAATTATTATTCAAACTTTAAACCTAACTTTTAATTATTTATTATTTTTTAAACATAATGTCTCACAAACTTAAATTTAGCTATATCTTCTCATATTTATTTCAATAAGTTTTAATATTTAGATATAATTTAAAAATTAGTCCAAGTTGAACATCATGTTCTACATATTAAAAATTTATGTTATGATAATTTTAGGTAAGGTTTAGGTGGTTGTAAATTAGAGGTTTGATTTTTCTACCTTAATCTTACTCAAATTAATAAAAGATAATTAGAATTTAATAAAAATATTCATACTAAGACTCAATATTATCATATTATTCACAAAAATAATATCATTTGTACGTACACATTTTTTAGTTTTAAAATAACCTTTTTAGACCCTTTACTCAACCAAGTTATATCATCTATGTATGAGAATAAATTACATATTTGAAAACTAGAAACACAATTCTACATTTCATATTTTTGCAATACTTTCATATCATATCTGGAGCATTTTAAATTATTATCCCAAGTACAAAAATTCTAATATTTAAGTAAAAATATATCTCTTTAGTATCATTTTAGCCCTAAATAGTGCTAATCACTAGGACAAGCGTAGGCTTAACAAAAGAATATTTGGATGATAGGAAAAAGATAAAGCTAGTTTTCTAAAGATTTAGTAGTTAAATGTTGATAGAAACAGTCTTAGGGAAGCTTCTCACAAATTTTAGGCTATGGAGAGAGGATTCATAAAACTTGGACCCTTCAAATGATAAAAGTGGATATTTTCTAGGTATACAGTGATTGGAGATGATTTCCACAAAAATGTGGATTTAAATTAATCTAAATTAAAGGAACACAATAAAAACTCACATTTTTTAAATTAGTCACATATGTGAATTTGAATAAATGAGTTCTTCACTTTGTGTGAATTCACTACTTTAGATAGTGAAGAAACCAACATCATGAATGCAATTTAATTAGGTGAACACATGTTCATCATTTGAACTATGTAGTGAACTCATAAGTTAAAGGTAGAAAATAAAGGTTTTGAACCAAAGGAAAATATTGAAAGTTAACATGTGACAAATAAAAAGGAAGGAAACATTTAGAAGGTTATAACTCATTAATAAATATTGTCTTACCATGCAGACATATTTAAGATACCATATTTTTACATTTTCATGCCTTGTTGGATCATTTATTTTATCTTACTAATCAATAGACTTTCCATGTCATGACATTCATTTTTAGGTTCTCAAAGGTCTTGCATTAGAATGTACACACCAAAAAATCTACTTATCCTCACATGCTTAAATTTCATGATGTTTATCTATGCTTATACATTAAATATCTAACTTTTGGCTTCTATTCCATGTTCACTATCCTCCCCATTATGGCTAATTTTGGGGGCATATCATTTCCCTCTGTTACATATGCTCACATGGTCCAAGATTTTAATATATTATCTATTGCTTGTCACATGATGATATCTATGACATTGTTACATTATGATTGTACTTATACATGATAATGTATTTTATATATTTCTCATCCTTTCTCTAATTCCTTGGATCACTCACATGTGGGTAAGTGTTGGATCATGACGTTGGAAGTTTGTCATTGTTATATTTATTGGAAACATGAGCATGGATGTGCAATATGCAGATACAATATTGTCATTAATGTCAACATTATGGTTTTATATGAAGATTTATATGCAAACCACTTAGTGAAGAATGAGGGTGTATGAGGATGATAATCTAGTGCATAGATGCAATATGTTTTGACCTGATGCAAAAAGTTGAGTGGAAGAATTGACTAAGTGTAAAAACACAGTTTTCAGTGTACATAGCATCCAGTCTTTAGTCCACATTGGTCTAGCTTGAAGAATTTTTCTCTACGGTTCTAAGGAAATTTTGTTGGATGTCTAAATATGATGCTTGCATTTATACATCCATATGGAGTATATATTTCAATGAAATTCCCTCCTAGTATCTATGTCTATTGGCATATGGTACATAGTAAATAAATCACATGAAAAATCATGTCCTATGACATTTTTTTTGGTGTTTATATTTGTCGCAAAAAAAATTAATTTCTTGTACATAAATAGCTATATATACTAATTTTTAATGAGTTGTTCCCAATCATCAATAGTAGGAGGTTTGCAGAAGGATAAAGATGCGACGGTATCAATTTGAGCATCATATTTTTTCCCATTTTTTATAACTAATTATACTTGAAATGATGAAAAACAGGGTGGAGTCTTACCAAATATGGAAAGGTGGATCCAAAGGTTGATAAGAGGCCCTATATTTCAACTTTCATTAGGAAATGAAATCCACACAAAGAATTGACTTACAATCCTTAGATGATTCAACTCAAGATGTGAATCTACATATTTCATTTTTGTGTCAGGACAAGGCTATGGATCAAACAACACTTTGGGGAGAAAGATTAAAAGTAGAAAATCAACACCAAAATGCAATCTACCACTTGAAATTGAAAGATCAAACTCAATATTGATGGAGCCAAAAAATAGAATGGAGATCAAAGAAGGGAAAAAGCATGTGTACCAATCACCAAAAGTTTTTTTTTGAAGCAGATCTAGGACTAATTCACCCTAGGGGGAATGAGTCTTGAGTGAGGGTTTTAATACAACTTTCAAGACCCTCCGCTATAGATCTAAATCCTTCAATTTTCCTAAGTTTTAGGTTTGGGAAGCCAAAAATAAATTCAGAAATTAAATTTTTGTGGTAAGATGACGCTTTTGACAAATTTTGCAACTTTATAAATTTCTCCAAATTTGATCTTCAAAGTGTATTCAAGCTTTCTTCCACCTAAACCTGCAATCACACATAAAGAGGGAAAAATGTAATTTTTTTTTTTTTGAATGGGGGTTTGCCTTGGTCAAACCCTGTTTTGGTAATTAAACCTTGAAATGAACAAAATCATGAAGAGGGAATGAAGAATGAACAAAGAAATGTTATTAATCAACAAACCCTTAATAAACTTTGATAATGGAAGTTTGCAACTTGCATGAAATGGCTTCAATGGATGTGGATCTTGACACTTGAATCTTGCTTTGGATCCTTGACTTGAATGCTTGATAGGATCATGAAACCTACATCACCATATTAGCTCCAAAAACATGCATGGTGGAAGAAGACTTTGATATGACAATTAGATCTTGATTGTTGTAATAGAACATAAATAAATATGCAGGCTCTGAATGCTTGGAATTTCTCTTGAAATTCTCTTGTGAAGTCACATAAAATTCTAGGTGAAACATAGTAAAATAACCTTATATTCATAGATATGTAATCTTAATTTCCCAAAATCTAAATATCATAATCCAACATTGAATTATGGATTTGAAATCATTAAAATACCACCAAAAAAAAATTTAATTAGGGTCCTAAGTCTAAGGAAGGACCCATTCACCCATGGTAAAATGGGTCCTAGGTCCCTAAACCTAGGACACACATTGCTCAAGGTAAAGTGTTATGTTTAGGAATTAATTTTTGTTGGGTTTCCCCTTTGTAAAATGTAATTTAATTGGATTGGATTTGAATTAAAGGGCTTACTAAGTCCTAATTAAGCTCAATTATTTAATAGGGCCCTAAACTTAGTGTGAAGATGTAAATATACATATTACATCACTAAATTAAGGAAAAATTAAACTCATTTTAACGAGGGCCCAAAAAAAGAGAAAATATAAAGGGGTACTTTTTCTATCACTACATTTAGCCCCCACTTTAGTGAGAGGATGACCTTGCATCAAACTAACACTAAAGTATAAGAATTTAATACTTGTGTCCTAGGTCATTTAATAATTTTGAGGTAGTTATCTCATTGTACATGATTAAGACACATGTCAATATCTTGTCTAATCTTATCTCACAACTTTACCTTCATAAGCAAGGAATCATATGTACATTCCATCCAATTAAATTCTATCTTGAGTATTGCATATTGGCTATATTACTTTGTACCATTATTGCAAATTTATGCTCTTTGTTTTCTTTCTTGTAGAAGGTTTTTATTGGTTTTGTAAGTGATCCTAAAAGCTTGATTCCTTGTGACTCTAAAAATTTAAAAATAGGGTTCCATAAACAGCATAGGTAGTGGATGTACAATAATATCATAATCTAATATAACTATATGTTTAGCATCATTAAATTCACCACTATCTTTCTTTTATCTGTTGCATCTCCTTGTTTTTCTCATTATTATATCTTATGAGTCAATGCATCTAGGGTGGAAGATGCAAGAGTAACAAGGTGGTTGAGGGCCACTATGTTGTGTATAAGAGAGGGTCTACAAAGATGAGGGATGACAAAGGTGATAGACGTAAGCAAGATTCATAAAATAATAAAGATAAATGAGGCATGCATGGAGGTCGATAGAGATGTAAAATGATGGATAAAAATGCATGGGATGAGGTAATTTATATGTAGGAATTTCATGACTAAAATGGGTAGTGATAGATTCGATAGTGAAGGATGAGATAAGCATGGAGGTTTGATACTTCATTTGAAAGGAGTATCTCAAGATAGGTAAAGTTAGGAGGAAAAAGGGAAAGTGGAGAAGGGATAAGCACTATGTGGTAGAACACTAGTAGAGGAAGTACTATGATGATAAGTGATAGTGGAATAGGTAAGGAATTGGAGGTTGGATCAATCGTAGAAGTTGGAAATGAAAAAGATGAAACACTCAAAATGGGTGAAGGAATACTGGTATTAATTCCTTCCAAGATCTCTAATCCATAACTTTTTCATGAACACATTGTGAATCATATCAACTAGATATGTAAGATATCCAACATTACCCAAAATAGCAAGCTCATTAAAAAAATACTTGTTGGTCACTTGAGCATCATGGTCATAATATTTATTATATTCAAAGGTTTTTTAAATATGAGTATTAAAATATATTTTTATTTTTGGATTGGGTGACCGTTTTGGACTCTGTTCTTGAGTTGTATGTGATGAACAACCCAAAACTCAAACAAATTCCCACACTTACATCTTATGTAATGAATGAGGGAAAGAAAACATAATTCAAGAAAAAATCATAAATAACCAACATTATACCTCTATTGCAATGTGTGGATGTGTGAAAATTCTATTGTAGTTATTGATTATTAATCTCCTATCTATATAGATTATTTGACTACTGAAAATTAATTCAAAGAAAATATTAAAAAATAACACAACTACAATTTGACAAATAAATCCATAGGAATGTAGAAGAAAATATGCAAAATAAAATACATAGTATTTTCGGACAAATTGTCCTTGGAAAAACCCCAAAGGGAAAAATAGTTCTACAAATGAGGAATTTTATTAAACTTCAACAAATCAAGAGATACATAAACTACTTGCCTCTTATAGGTAGAGCTCCGACAATATTCTTCTCTAGAAATTCTTCCCTCAATTTCTCCTACTAAGATTCCACTGTTGTTGTCTCCAACGCTATCACTACACCCTTGCTATCATTGCAAAACTATTTGCTATCACTGTAAATCTTTCTCAAATGTGTGTTCTCCAAATGCCCATTGATCCCCTTTTAAAATCTCATTGAAAAACCAATGGCCACAATTTAATCTCAATCATTGGATGAGATTAATTAGACTCTAACAAACCCTAACTAACTGGTTTCTAGAAGTCTCTAAGGGAATCAATTAATTAATTATCTAGACTCTAACTAACCCCTTTCTAGAAGTCTCTAGAAAAATCAAATAATTAATTAAATATGCTTGGGTTTGGAGAAACTTGTCCAAGGTACATAAATTAACACTCCCTCTTAGCGAGGAAGGTGTTCTACATGACACCCAACTTATCTCTGAAGAAGATGAATTTTTCCTTCCCCAATGCCTTAGTCAAAATGTCTACTACTTGTCAATCTATAGGTATATACTATAGCTGAGCAATCCCCTATTGTACATAATACCTAATGAAATGACACATGATGTCTATATGCTTAGACCTATAATAAAACATCGGATTCTCAAACAACTTGATGCAACTCTAATTGTCACAATGTATTACCATAGTCTCAACCCTCTGACCAAACAAGGCCACCAGCAACTTTCAAAGCCATATCGCCTCACACATCACCATGCTAACTGCTATGTATTTTGCCTATGCATAACTCAAAGCCACAGACTTCTGCTTCTTGTTGTACTACACAAATACCGCAACACATGCTTTTCCACTATCCAATGCACTCTCTTCGGCTCAACCATGATTTAACTAAGAGAGTTTACTACAAAGGATATATCTGGTTGGGTGTTGACCAAATACATGAGAGTTTCAATCAACTACCTATATAAGGTTGGGTCTACATCCTTCTCTCTAGATGTGTCTACCTTCTTCCAATTCATGATCATAGGTGTAGACATGGCTCTGCAATCCTCCATCTTGAACCTTCTCAAGATTTCAATGCAGTATTTCCCTTATCAAAGGAAAATCTCTCCATCTATATGTCATACCTCCATGCCTAGAAATTAGGTCATAAGTCAAAAATCCTTCATCTCAAACTCTACTGCAAGGTCCCTCTTGCACTCTTCTATGAGCCCTAGTGAACCTGTTAAAAGAAATTTTTCTACATATAGAACAAGAATGAGAACCTCACCCCCAACACCAAGTAGTAGAGATTAGCATCTATTTCAATCTTCACAAAGCCCATTCCCTGCAAGTATCTATCAATGTGCTTATACCACGCCTTGGGAACCTGCTTGAGTTTGTACAAAGCTCTCTTCAATTTGCACACGTGGGTTTTGCTATTGTGTGCTACAAAGCCCTCAAGTTGTTCTACGTATACCTCCTCTACCAATTCACCATTAAGAAACACTATCTTAACATCCATTTGATGGATCTACCATCCCATTTGTGTTGCAAGTGAGATCATAGCTCGTAGAGAAGTATACCTGGCCACTGGAGTGAATGTTTCCTCATAGTCTATTCCCTCCTTCTAAGAGAACCCCTTGGCCACAAACCTTGCCTTGTATTTCTCAATGCTACCATTTGCACCGTGCTTGATCTTATAAATCCAACATGATCCAACCACCACCCTATTTGTCAGTCTAAGCACAACCTCCCACACATCATTATGCACTATCAAGGTATATTCCTCAACCATCATATCTTTCCACACCTACTATTGTGTGGCCTCTTGATAGCTAGAAGGCTTGCTATCTACCAATTGACTAATTAATGCCATATAGTCATTACACCTAACTAGTTTTCTTCCTTGTCTATTACTCATCCTAGGATCTCCCACAAACTCCTGAGTATCCCTTTGTGCCTATTGGTTCCTGTTGCCAATTGTAGAGAATGAAATATCAACCTCCATGTCTTCCTAATGCATCCATTGGATTTTTTGCACCTATTGTTCCATACTCTACAAACTCTCAACAACTAAGCCTGTGCTTGTACTAGTAACTGTAATCGAGCTTTGCTGCCCCTAATCCAATTGAATGATCCTTAGAGATTTTGTTGGATTCTTACTCGGATCATCTACTGACAAATCTCTAGACCTCCTAAATGCCTTGTCCTCCATGAACTTGACATCACTCCTAACTATAATCCTCCTGGACCTTGGAATAAATATTCAATATGCTTTTGAGGTCTTGTTGTACCCAATAAAGTGCCCTCTCTCTACAATCTAATCTAACTTGGAATGTGTAGGCCCTAGAATGTGACAAAATGCCAAACTCCCAAATATCCTGAAGTGGCTGACATCTAGCTTCTTCCTTGAGAATGCCTCCTCTAGTGTCATCTTACCCAATACCTTATGTGGAACCCTGTTCTATATGTAAATTGTCGTACTACATGCCTCTACTAATAAGTAATGTGGCATATCCTGATCATACAATATAGCCCTTGCTTCCTTCGATATATAATGACTCTTCCTCTCAGAAACCCTATTTTGTTGTGCCAGGTTGTAAGGAATAGTCCACTCTCTCTTGATTCCTTGGTACAAAAATCCTAGAACTCTTTCCCTTTATACTCACCTCCATTGTCTGACTGCAGAACCTTTATCTCCCTGCCTATCGAATTCTCCACAAGATCTTTGAACTCTTGGAAGAAACTGAAGACCTCATCCTTGGTCTTGAAGAAGTATATCCAAGTCTTCCTAGAGAAATCATCAATAAAAGTAACAAAGTACTTGTATCCTCTAAGAGACTTTGTCAACATTGGTCCACATATGTCTGAATGTACTAGATCAAGAACACCCTTGGATCTGGTGTCACTCCTTGGAAAAGCTGCTTTCGCAAACTTCCCAAACACACATCCCTTACAGGTCATCCCACAATACTGGTTTATAACTTTTGGCCAAACTGGACACTAAAATATTTTTTTCTAACTAAATATTTACTTTCAGGCACCTATAGTGACTAAACTATGAGAAATTTGAAGATGATGTGAACTAGAGTTTCATGAAATTTTGTCTTTAAATTCTAAATATTTTTTTTTTCAAAATTTTTAGAATTAGATTGCACTTCTTTTTCCATCTCCTTCGAAAACTAGTTTTTTTTAGAAAATAACATTTTTAAGGAGTGACGCTCACTATATAACACAATTTTTTTTCCATGAAGGAAAAAATTCTAATTCTTTCGAATTTAGATTTGTAACTCCAATATCTAGTGCTTCCACTTGGTTAGATAGTGTTTTATTGAATATTTTTCCCTCAATCAAGTTTTAAATTCAAACCAATTACAATTCAGACATAGGTAGATCATATAACGCATAACCTTTTTTGTATGTATCAAAATTCAAAAAATAATTGTTGGATCAAGGACTTCAATATCTGGTGCACTCATAATTTTCAAAAAAAAATTGATAATCTACTATTTTTCCACATGTCCAGAACAGAGAGCTTGATTTTTGGTGAAAACCCTATGTTTAATAAAACTAAGAAAACAAATACATAATAAAACCAAAACATATTAAAATTATAGTCGTTGGATAGCTCATTATGAGGACTACCTGATTCCAGTTGGGTTTGTCAAGTCTCCTCCATTTTCATCCTCAACCCGAGCTTCGAAGGTCAAAAATTCTAATTTTTTTGGTGATAGAGAGCAGAAAGGTGGAAAAAGGGTGGTTCGCTCGAACTAGGGGGGTTGCTCTAGGGTTCATTCAAACCCCTTTTCAAAAAGGGGTTTTCATTATGTTTTTTAGTGTGATGGTGGGAACTTGCATTGAATGGGTTCGCTCGAACCCAAGTTCTAGCGAACCCTCTTTTGGTTCATTCGAACCTATTAGTTTGCTTGAACACCCAAAATGAAATTTTCTTGGCATGGGGTCATTTTTTTCAACTTTTCCTTCCTCTCTACAATTATAAACCCCTTTTTTGGGTTCACCCTTACATACATCATTATGCTCTATGCTCACCTCTGGAACACCCATCACTGTCTCACATGAAGCAATTTAAGTACTCCATGATGTATATGGTTCATCCTCTTATTCCATAGCTCTCCTTGATCTCTAGGATTACTATTGCTCATGAGTGTCTTATGAGTATCTTATGAGTATCAAACTACAGCTTTTAAAGTCTTTCGCTCCTAACTCCAATAGCTATGGGTGATTTTCAATCATTATGCTTGATTAACACATGTGCACCTCTAAAGAGTACATTGTAGCCTTTATCCTTAAGGACATATATGGAAATCAAATTCATACCCAAGCCTAACACATGCAATACATCATGAATGGTAATTAGCTTTTCATTCTCCCTCTGAAATAGAATAGTCCCTTTCTTGGAACTGGATTGAGTTTGGACATGTTCCCCATAGAAATTTGGATTATGATGTCCTCCTTTTAACTAGAGAAGTGCCCTCTAACTCCCATCATATGAAATGATGCCCCACTATCTATATACCAAACACCCTATGAGGTTGAGCTAATCATACAAGCTATGAGTGCAAACTCATCATCCATTCTACTAGAGAGCTCATCTGCACTTGCTGACACTATCATCTGCTTCTTACCTTTCTTTTCATTCTTCTTCCTTTGTAGGCAATCGCTGACATTGTGGAAAAACTCGTGACAGCCATAGCATTTGATCTTAGACAAGTCCTTCTCACTTTGTGGATTTGATCCTTTGCTAGACCCCTTCTTCACTTTCCCTTTTCCTGCTAGGGCAACTTTTTCCTATTCTACCTCACTTTTCTAACTCTTCCTACTGGTGCCACTGACAAGATTGAGTCTAAGCTCCTCCTGAGTGAATTCACTCCTTAGTTGATCCCAACTTGGTAAGGTGTCTTATCCATTAATAACTTGAAAAAAGACATCGCACTGCTTAGTAAACCCATTTAGGGCTATTCGTACTAGCTCGTCATCATCTGGTTTATCTCCAACAACTGCCAACTCATCCTTGACAATTTTAAGCCTGGTGAGGTAACTTGAAATGTCTTCTCCCTTATTCATCTAGGTATTCCTCAAATTTTCTCTGAGAATCAACTTCCAATTAGTGGTAGCATTCTGGTATAGATTCAAAATGGTGTCCCACATCTTCTTTGTTATATCTAACTCTACAATATGCGGAACAATATGGTCCTTAACACTGTCAAGAATCGACCTCCTTGCCTTGGCATCTTCCTTCGTATATGATAAGATTTTTTTATCTATAGATACAACTACAACATTGGTCACATATTCCTTGATACCATTCTCTTCTAGCAATAAATAAATTATGGCTTTCTAGACACCAAAATTTGAGACTCCATCTAATCTATCCTGATCTCTTAAACCTGTTGAGGCATCTCAAAAAATAAATAATAATAATAATAATTTTGAAGAGGTAGAATTGGGTTTTATAAACCCTTGATTTTTCCTTCCCGTGCTTGCACTAAGCCTTTTCTACCCTTAGATTAGTTCTGATACCATGTGAAAATTCTATTGTAGTTACTGATTATTAATCTCCTATCTATATAGATTATTTGACTGCCGAAAATTAATTCACAACAAATATTGAAAAATAACACAATTGCAATTTCACAAATAAAACCATAGAATTGTAGAAGAAAATATGAAAAATAACAAACACAATATTTTTGGACAAATTGTCCTTAAAAAAACCTCGAAGGGAAAACTAGTTCTACAAATGAGGAATTTTATTAAACTTCAACAAATCAAGAGCTACATAAACTACTTTCCTCTTATTGGCAAAGCTCTGACAATATTCTTCTCCAAAAATTCTTCTCTCAATTTCTCCTACTGAAATTCCACTGTTGTTGTCTCCAACCCTATCACTATACCTTTGCTATCACTGGAAAACTATTTGCTATCATTGTAAATCTTTCTCAAGTGTGTGTTCTCCAAATTCCCATTGATCCCCTTTTAAACTCTCCTCATTGAAAAACCAATGACCATAATTTAATCTCAATCAATGGTTGAGATTAATTAGACTCTAACAAACCCTAACTAACTAGTTTCTAGAAGTCTCTAAAGGAATCAATCAATTAATTAATAAATTATCTAGACTCTAACTAACCCCTTTCTAGAAGTCTCCAAAAAAAATCAATTAATTAATTAAATATTCTTGGGTATGGAGAGACTTGTCCAAGCTAGATAAATTAACAAGATGTGCTCCAAGTGATTGGATGTGGATTCTCTTTGCTAATATGTCATTATTTTGATAGCATAAGGGTGCAAATGGATAATTGATTATAAAAAATTTAGCATATGGGTAGCATGAGATGAGATGGTTAAGATGAGGGTGGTAAGCCTCCTTTAATATATTTCACAAGAGAGAAATAGAGGGATAGGATTAGAAGATGAAATGAAGGGTTAATATTCAATTTTCATGGAGGGGATTCATAGGCTTTTAACAAGTATCAAAAGATGGAAGAAGATCCTTGAATAATGGAGGATATTTTATCAAAATGCGAGATTAAATGAGAAGAGATCAAGTGTTATGTGAAGTGGAAGACTCAGCATGCCCACACATGGGAAGAGCATGAAGGTGGCATGTGCAAAAAACATGCTCACACGTGTGAGAAGTTGAGGGATGAATAGAATTCAAAGACGCTTCCAAGCTAGTTTTCTCACATATGTGGGATTGGCTAACATGCTCACACATGTGTGAGCATGGAATGGATAATGACACAAATCAAGAGATGAATGGTTGATATTATGATCCATGTAGATGGATTGAATGATTGGTATTAAAGGATTAATTATTTGGTCCCCATATGGTGATGTGGAAATTTAATATTAGAGGAAATACTAATGGGGGATTAATTAGCATATTTAATTAATTAAGCACGATTTATTAGTTGGAGCAATTGAGGGCTAAGGTTAATTGATTAAGTTAATTAATTAATTAAATTTGGGGAATGAAGAGGGATTAATGAAGAATAATTGAGGGGATAGTTGATTAATAAATTCAATATTTAATTAATTTTTGAGAAATTAGTATGAGGAAAATAAAAGTGAATTTGGGGTGTCTACAATCATGCTAGGGTTTAGAAGAGCACACCTTAATAGAAAAATAGGATTGCAAGTAGCTCATGATATAAACAATAGATAGTTCAGCTAAAGCTCAATAATATATTTTTAAATTTAAAAATAAAAAATACCAATAGTATATTAGACATAAAATTGAAAGTGTAATGTGATAGTGAAAAGGTCGGTAGGCTAGACAAAAAATATATAATAACAAAGCTCAAACCATAAAATAAAAGATGTGGCCTGATAAATTTAAAAAATGTCAAAAAATTTAGACCTAAAACAGAGATGTAAAAAATAGAAAATTATAAATCTAAAAAAAAGGTACGCAAGAGAGGAAGGGTTCACTAAAATTTGAAGGAAAGAAAAATTCACTAATATTAATTAAGGCTAATTAAATAAGATGGAGAACCTAAGCATAAGGTGTGCATGTTGTGATGGTTGCACAACATTCGGTACACCATAGTAATTATACATTGACACTCAAATGTTAATAACGCCGAAGGCGTCCCCATGATCAAGTTTTGCAACCCCTTTTTAGGGTCAACGATGCAGATTGACTGGGACTACAATGTAACGAATCTCAACCGTTCATTATTTTTCGCCCTTTTCCTGCTATTTTTCACCATTTTTGGCTGCTTTCCCCGCAGTTACTGGCTTTCTGGTGTAGTAGTTATTGCATACTTCATTATGGAGGGTGAGGTGGGCGGCGAACATTAGGCAGTGCTAGGGTTTAATTTTTTTAAGTGGTCATCCACATATTTACGAGATCCCTAATAGATGTACTAATAGTATTATGGGTTTCGTTTACTGTAGCAGAATTTCAATACTAGAGGCTTCTCTGTTCTTAGAAGGAACACTGATGAATGCCTTCCACCTCTAGTTAGTTAGCATTGATGTTCAGTATGGTTCTTCTTTGATTGAATGCTTTAGTATAAAATCAAAATATCCCTGCTTGCAACGAAACCAATCCCATAAAAATTGGGTGCAAAGATGAATGATGCGGAAGTTTTGATTCTCTTTTCAGGATATGTGTCAGATCCCTTGTCTGCATACTAATTTAGTTTTTGCATGCCAAGGAAAACCTGTAATTTTACACTTTTGGGCAAAATGATGTTATGCCTCCAAGCAGATAGATCAAGTCTTTTTACTCCTAAATAATATCAGTTTTGTTAAATTGTAGGGTTTATACAGTTCTGTGAAATATTTTTTTATTTAGTTTTACAACATAGATCGAAGCTGAACGACAACCAGAGATTTTGGAGTCATACTCTATCACGGTGGTTCCATTTTTTGTCTTTTTTAAGGTCCCCAAAAATGATTTCATGTTCTACTTCGTATATGCTCCAAAACAAGGGACTGGTCTTGAGAAGTAATTGTACGACACATTTAAATGTTGAAAGCCTTTTGAGCTTTGCTAGAGACGTTGGAATTAGGTCTGATAATTTATTGAAAGAAAAATCAATGTATTGAAGGCTTTTCAGTTGGTTGCCAAAAGATGCTGGAAAAGTGCCTTGAAGCTCATTATGAGACAGATTGAGGTACTCAAGTCCTGCACAACTACTAAGATCATTAGGAATTGAACCTCAGAATTTGTTGGAAGAGAGATCAATTGCTTGCACCATGTGCATATCCCCAAGAAATCTAGGTACCGCTCCACTTAATTGGTTGTTCGATAGATTGAAATAAAACTTCAAATTATGAAGATTGGAAACCTCCAAAGGTATGCTTCCTATGAGATGATTATGTGACACATCTAGGAGTTCAAGAGTTGTGCAACCTCAAGTTGTAGCAGTATACTTCTACCCATTTTTATTGCGTACAACTATGTTTCTGTTTTAAATATGTATATATCCTCTGTTGTTAGCGGTACATGTTTTTTGAAGTGGAGAAGGATTGAATAATCATGCGGTTACCACCATTTCACCTTTAATTTGATGGTCATTGTAGAGAACAAAAATTGTTTTCACGCCAACCCCCATACACTGCATACCAACAACTAACAACTCACTATGGAATGAAGGCCTCTTCAAATCTGCAATATATTTCCCCAACCCCACATAAATCTGAGACTTTCCAGAAAAATTATCATCATGAGTGTAGGGAATCATCCTCCATTTCAGAATACAAACTAGAATATTCAAATATGCGTGATTTCTGAACAAAACCAGTTCAGAGCATAGCTGCGACCAAAAATAACTCTGGAGCAGATAAATTATTGAATTTATACCCAAAAACAAGTCAGAAACAAATAAGAGGAAATATCTCGCATACAGAAGAACAGCCCCCTTAATCTTGACAGATATTATGACCTGAAAATTTGAAACAGGGCAACCTTCTATCTGGTAAAAACAACTCAGAACAACACAAAATTAAGGGAACCAACAATACACCTTTAATTTGAGGATCATCGTAGAGATTCAATGTGAGTTGTTTACCCACCACCTCACATACCAAGGACCAACACTTCACTATGGAACAAAAGCCCCTTCAAATCCCCAATACATTTCCCCAACCCCACACAAAATTGAAACATTCTATGAACATTGTCACCACGAGAATGTGTGGAATCATCCACCATTTCATAACTCAGACTAGAGTATTCATGCCTGCATGATTTCTGAACAAACCCTGTTTGGACAATTGGTGAAACGAGGAAACAACTCTGCAGCAGATAATTTATTGAATTTATATGATATTCAGACAAGAGTATTTAGGGTTCAATGATTTCTTAACAAAACCAATTCAGACGATAAATGTTTCTCTCTACAAGCTTTTCTTTTGTAGCATATTGTACTGATATATTCTTGGCATGCTGGGTGCTGAAGTAGTTGGAAATGAATGATGATTATGTTGGCAATGGGGAGGTAATGAATGAATTATTTGATGCATGCTCTTCTTTAAATTGGAAGTCTCATAATAACATATGAAACACACCTAGCTTCAAAATTAGAGGTTTTATATTGGGTGTCGTGTGAAGGAATTTTATGTGCCTAGTATTATCTTTTGAACCTTGTATTTTAATGTTGGATGACAAATATTACTCGATATGCATCAAGTTTTTTGTAACTATTGACACTATTGAACCTTGTATTTTTTTGTACAATCAAGGGTCACTACCATGGTCATGTGTTCTATGTTGGACACTATTGTGGTTGCAGTCCTTTTGTAGACATTTTTCTTGGCCTATTTCTTTGTGTACATGTTTTTTACAATTTTCATGATCCATATGGATCATATTTGTTCTCTAGACTAAAATTCTAAAGGTTATCATTACCGTGGTAGCAAAATATTTCTTGGGATTTACTTGGTAAATTAAAAAGATTTTCTTTTCAATTAATCGGGAAATTAGAAAATGTTGAAGAACTCGTATAATTAGAAAAAACTATTGTATTTAATTAAATTGGGATTAGTCGCAAGATTTTGGACAAAATTGGGATTTAATTTCAATTTGATAAAATTGCAATTAAAGTGTGTTTTTACTAGTATTTTGGTGCCTCAGGATTCATTCCCTAATATGGGAAAAATTTGGCAATCAGGTTCATTCATTCAGTGTTGGGTGCTTTTTACTATAAATGTGCATGCAAGTAGGCATGACGCCTAGAAGAGTCATCAAATTTCAAATAAAGAATGGAAAATATAGAGTGATGTCAACCTCTGGATGGTCAAACATTTAAAAAACTTACACTGCTGTGAATAATTAAATGTCTGGTTAGATTTTAAATTTGAGTTTTTATATTCGAATCTTGTAACATTTTTTTCTACCATACCCCGTTTTTTAAAAAAATAGGTACCTCTATCTTTGCTTTTGGTAATCATGTTGTTTCACTTTGGTTTTGTTTGGAAGAAAAGCAAGAAGAGCGATGCTGAAATTACAAAGCCTAATATTATTGTTTCTTTATATATAGGAGTTGTGGGAGTTACAGAGCAAGGGAAAAATGGAACTATGGATCTTGCTGGAAGGATAAAGATGGAAGACCATCCTAGTCCTGGAGAAAAATTGCTCTTAGAAAATGGGATAATGGAAGTAATTTTGAAGGACTATGAGAGTGTTGAACAAAATCTTTCAAATGAAGATGTAGAAAGAATCCTTTCAGTTGTTGAACCTTATACTGCAATTTCCCCTACTTGCTCTAAGGTATAGCTCAGATGTTTTGCATAATTCACATTATGCAATAGATTGCAACGCATGGTCTTCTTCCTACATTAACTGATTTCATTTTATTGTGTCTTGTTACAGGCCACTTTAAGGACAGTATTGTTTTCAAAAAAAATTTGCACTTCGCCAAATCTCATGGCCACAGACCTGATTTTCAAAATGTTGAAGATGCCAATATGCACTTCCAGCAAAAGCTCACCCAAATGAAATCTACATAATATAAACATCAAGCTACCTGTAGAAAGAAATACGAGTATTATAGAAAAAATAAACATCAAAAAAACAAATCATTGAGAAATTCTTAATGACATACAATAGAGTTTATTTTGTGTTTTCTGGGTGTACATATATTTTTCTGCATTATTGCTGCAGATTTAATATATTTACAGAGTATTAGTTGTCTTTTCGGAATTCCAATTCAGACTGTGGCATTCAGTTTGTGGATGGTTGCTTGAATTGTCATATGTAATAGTCTAAATATAATTTGGGAAATACTTCATTTAAGGCTGTCAATCGATTTTGCCATTTTCAAATGCACAAAATTAACAAAATAAATCACTATCCTTCTTTGGCGTACCCGGTGCGATTGCTAGTTTAAATATTTCAATAATCGATTGTTGAGGGCAAATAAAGAGTGCCCACGGTAATCTTATCCCTTCAGACGCTTGGAATATTATGGTCCATGGTGGCCGTTCACATCGCAGTCTATTCTGGTTAACGTTAACTACGCCACGGAAGTTGGGTGGAATAAGGCCAAAGTAGCACACAATAGCGCTACACCCAGGAAATTTGTGAAGAAACAGGCGAAAGGCCAAAGAGTACAGGGATGCTTCTTCCTCGCGATTTCCTATGCAAACCCAGGCTACGCGTTGAGTCCATACTATATAACACGACCACTTCTTTCTTATATACTCGCACTTCACCTCCACAACAACCAGAAGCCTTTTTTATTTGATCTATCTTCTCTCAACAACGAAGAAGCCCTTTTTATTTGGTCTATATTTTCTCGTTCTTTTCTTGTGCTCAGTTGAATCTAATTTCATGGAATCTACTTCTAACACTAGCAGAGTTGAACCTAATTCCATGGCATCTACTTCTTGTCGATCCACAATGCCTGTGGAAGAGCTCCGCTATGATGTATTTATTAATCATGCCAAACATCCGCTGGGAAGAGCTATTTATAAAGAGCTTGATGCCAAGGGACTGAAGGTTTTTCTGGATTCAGAAGAACTTGAATTGAGTAAAAAAAATAGTAAAAGCAGCAATCAAGAGTGCTTCGTTTCATATTCCTATATTTTCAGAGAACTATGCAAAATCCAGCCGGTGTTTGCAAGAGCTGTCACTTATTCGCAGAAGAAAAGGCGCTAAAATTGTTCCCATTTTCTGGCATGTTAAGACTGATGATGTACGGTATGCGAAAGGAGTCTATGCTGCTGCATTTGACAAGGTTGGACACAACTCAGAAAAGCTGCAGAAGTGGAAGGAAGCACTTTACAGTGTTTCACATCATATCGGCCACGTTGTTGAGAACAACACGTGAGTAGCAATCGCTCCACCCAGGGGTTAAATTTGATGGCTGTATGACCGTATTTAGAGATTTTTGCTGTAAAATACAATCAAAATTTTAAGAAGATTGTATCAGATGAAAGGAGAGATTTTGGATTGACTGTCAAAATTTGTATAGAATTATAATGATATATATATTTGATTTATATATAATTTTACTCACACTAAGGTATATCATAATGTTTTAAGGGCACTTTTGAATAGATAACCGTCATTAAAAAATTTGTTGACAGGCAAGGTCGACCGTCAAATTTAATCCCCGGGGCCTCCACCCAATTGTTTTTTTATCGATGATTCTGTGCTTTTTTCTCGCCTAATTTTTAGGGTTTTAGACTTCTTTTATCGATATAATTTCGACTTTTAAAGTGCGATGTTTAATCCGTTTCCTTTGTTGTTGAAAATTTGTAGAGACGAGGACATGCTGCTGAAGAAAATTCCGGATTGGGTGGTGGAAGAATTTGATTCAAGCATCCAACCACAGGTTGAAGACTTTGCCAATAATCATCGCGCTCCTGTGGATCACTTTCAAACAAGAGCGGAAGTAGCGAGAAATGTTTTTCTGGATCAATTGGGAACAAAAGATGAAAATACTTGTTGGTCTGCGTTGACAAGAAGTCCTTATTTGGATCACTTGGGAAGAATGCTGGAAATACAGAGAAAGCCTTGTCTGAATCGCTTGCATTTGTTTGTAAGAGAAATTGAATCAAGGGAACAGCTGAAGAAACAGCTGAGGGAGGAACAGCGGCAGAGGGAACAACGGCAGAGGAAACAACGGGAGCAGGAACAGCTGCAGAGGGAACAGCAGTGGAGGGAACAGCGGCAGCGGAGGAGGGAACGGCGGCGGAGGGACCGGGAGCATCTACCGGAAAAGCTGTTCCCGCTGTCCTATTGGTTATCCCAGTGGATGTCCGGTCCATTCTTATCGCTAGGGGAATACTTGTCACAAGAATCCCTGAAGTTAACGGAAACCCTATCGTCACGGGAACAGCTGCGGGATGAACAGCTGTGGGAGTGGGAGAGCGCGATTAAGGATCTATTACATGTAATAAAAATCTGTGTTGCTGCATGTGACCAATATGCCTTAAAAAAGCTGCAGAAGTGGAAGAAAGCTCTTTGCAAATTTTCACATAATATCGTCAATAGCAAGGAGTAAGTTACAATCGCTCCACCTCAAGCACTTACCTTCTTGTCCATGCCTTCTTTGCATTTTCTCTTTCCTAATTTTTAGGCTCATAGACTTGTTTTATAGATATATTTAAAGTGTGACGTTTATTCTTTTCCCTTTGTTGTTGAATAAGTCTAGAGAGGAAGATTTTCGCTATGATGTATTTATAAATCATCGCGGTCCTGACGTTAAACATACACTAGCCAGAGCTATTTATAAAAACTTTAAAGACATGGGATTAAAGCCTTTTCTCGATTCAGAAGAGCTTAAATGGAGGGATCACATGCCTAGTATACTAGAAAAAATAATGAAGACTACTAAGCTTCATCTAGCTATATTTTCAAAGAATTATGCACGATCCAAGTGGTGTTTGCGAGACCTATCATTTATGCGATCTAAAACATGCACTGGAATTATTCCCATTTTCTACCATTGTAAGCTTGAAGATGTCCGATATACAAAAGGAGTCTTTGCTCATGCATTTGACGAACACAAAAGGAAGGGTAGATTCAAGTCAAAGCAGCTTCAAAAGTGGAAGGAAACACTCTATTGTGTTTCACAGAATCTGGGTCCAATCCTTAATAGCAAGGAGTAAGTACCAATTACTCTACTCAAGATCATATCCTTTTCTTATCAAGTATAATGTTGACTTTTAAAGAATAATGTTTATTCCATTTCATTTGCTGTATTTCTTATCAAGTATAATCATAACTATTAAAGTCTAATGTCTATTTTGTTTCCTTTGTTGTTGTTTGTGTATAGAGACGAGCACATGTTGCTCAAGAATATTCCTTATATATGCAAATAATATGTAAATGTCAAAACAAATAAGAGGTTGAAGATTGCTCACCACAAGCAAAACTCAATTGGCAATTTAATTTTATCATTATTCAAAAATTAAAAATGTCAACATTAAATTGTATTATCTAGGCACTTGCAAAACATAAAAAATGCCCACTTTAGATTGTTGCTTCTAGGTCACAGGGGGACATATTCTCCTAGGCCAACCTACAAAATGCAAAGAGGAACAATCAAGGACATCAATTTTAAGTTATGCAAATGCTCCTAGGATGACTGTACAAATTTGAATTCCTTCTATTCTATCAATTAGGGTGTCAAATGTGAATGATATGCTTTTGAATGCATAGTGATATCAAATGATGAAATGAATGTGTTGAATGCATTTTTTTTTTAAAAGGAAATACCAACAATTAATGTAATGGTGTACCTAGATAGCCCTTGAAGGGAAAGACTTGGCACAAGTGGACATTAATTTAAATTCTATTTTTTTGAACTTGTGAGGGTCAAGTCCATAAATCTTTAAAGTCAATCCCATTATTACAACCCAACCCAATGCCAAAAATGGATTAGGTCAAGTTGGGGAATGCGTGCATATAATCATGCAATAAATGTATGATTAATGGGACTTTGTTAGGTTATGTGAGCATACGGACAAGGTTGAGGGTTAATTGCATATAAAATATGTGTAAGGGGTAGATGACTTAAGTAGGGGAAGGAACCCAACTTTGCACAATATTCGTCCATTTATCAACATATATACTTATCAAGGCACACTCCTCAAAATAAACCCAAAACAAAATGGGAAATGTCAAGCATATACAAATTTTATTATTTCATTTTATTCTTACTTTGAGGTACATGTGAATCTTGTATTGATCATACATCTAAATGATGTCATATTCACACAAAATGCATGTAAAGCATAGTTTCATATATAAAAGGATATCATCATTCTATGCATATAAATTTAATTGGCCATAAAATTTAATTGGCCATAAAGGTGTAATTACATAAATATGGTATGTATCATACATACTTTCGATAGGGAATTGAGAACATAGAGGAAAATTATTCCATGAATAGCTTTTTTGATACAAACAAAAATAAGACCAACTAATATATGAATGTAAATATCAACAATCATGAAAAGGATATATATATATATATATATATAGTAAGAGAAATCATGATTTTATCAAAACATGAATCCAATCTTCCCCACCTAGTGGTTGATGGGTGACACAGTACATGAAGTGTAAGCCATACTATGTACTAGAGATGAGTTTTGGTAAGCACCTATAACTATCTATGAAAATCATCGTAAAAAGGTTTGTGGTAGGATATGCTCCTATAGATAATTGCATCCATCTAGGATGTAAGGGATTTGAGGAGAGATAAAATTAGTAAATGAAAAGTAAACATAAGAATAGAGCATGTAAATATGCAATCATACATGATAATTGTAAATAAATGCATTATGTAATGAGCATGTTTCAATATCTCAAATGAAAATCATGGTAAGCATATGGGATAGGGATGATATCAAGGAATACTAAGATGTTTCCCCCAACATGGGAAAAAAATATAATTATGAAAAACTCAATTGCCAATAAATCCCATGTAAATATGAGGAAATATAGTGTCATATGCCCCACTATGGAATATAAGAGTATAAGCACACATTGGTTTAGTTAAGATGACAATTCCCTAGTAGTGATGAAGATTGATGAAATGTAGTGGAGAGCTCAGCAACCTTTTCAAACAAGAATGAATCGCATTGAGGAAAATGTACAAAGGGAATGTAGAACACTTGATGCCCCAAATATGTTACGTTAGCTACTTACAATGTGAGTGGATCATACAAGTGCAATAATTCTCATAAATAAACCAGTCATTATCAGGGCAGGCAAGAAGGTTGAACGCATCTCAACCGTTCATCATTTTTCACCCTTCTTTGTTGCTTTCCCGTCGCTATCACGTCTGAAAACATAGCGTATCAAATCTCAATGCTATCGCGTACCACCGCATATGGTACTGTGCACTGCTCGTCATGCGTCCCTTTCTATTACCAAAAAATTGCCAAAACTGTCTGTTCCATCCCACCGTAGAAGAAAAGATCTTGGAAGACTTTGAGGCTTTACCCTTCCATTCCTCGTGATCACAAGGGCACATACAGCCTTGATTTCACAAGGGCACATACAGTCTTGATTTGCAGTGATTTGAAATTGAAATTTTTGTCGATGATTGGGCAGGTACAGTCTTGACCATTATACGCTTCAGAATGAAACTCATCTATTCCTGGGCAGGTACAGTATTGATGTTCACGATACAATCTAGGAATGCTTGAAAGGAATAGGAAAAAAAGAATTTGAAAGGAATAGAAAAAAAAGATTTTGAAAGGAAATGATACCTTAGAAACTATGCCACTAGTCAATTTGAAAGATCAATACCGTCCCCCATTCTATTTTATCACAAGGCACTTGAACTGCTTTACATAATGCCTAAAAGAAGTGTGATTTCATGGAATGCCCTGATCGCAATGTATGCACAAAAACTTTCAAGAAAATGCAATTGGCATGTGTAAAGCCAAACTCCACAACTTTGTCAGCGTCCAGCCTTCCTCTGCCGAAAAGTGAGCTTTCGAACAAGGTATGAACCTCCATCAAAGTTTAAAGGGAGGGTTTTGTAAGATTTTAACCAACAATCGTTTATATCACAGATTTCAAAAGCCATGTACATCTACTTCACACAATCTAGACAGGTGAAAACCATATAGGGAAACAAGACAAAAAAATCAACAATTCAAAAAATTGATACTGGCAATGTGAAAATGAAAGAGAAGTCATTCACCCTCGTTATCTTGTCGGATACTCGGACCAGAGAACTATCTTTCTAACGAGTTCGAAAGCATGGGTAACAACAGCCTCACACATCCAAGGTGACCATTGTGATTACTAGGTTCGTACCAGCTCAGACCCCCCGTCTCGACATTACTTTCAGCTGAAATGGAGAATGGCATGCACTTGCCCACATGAATAAGGGAATGACATCGATTTGCTTGTTTCCCCTGGAACAAAAATCTCGCTTCGGGCGGGAGCCAAACCCAGGGAATCGACTTGTTATCTCCTACAAAACAAACTCACACCCATCAAAACCTTGCATTTTTGTTCATAGTAATAGGGAAAACAAGTGGAAAACAATGAAAATTATTGTTTCATGTCAAATATGGTAAAAAAAACATTAGTGTTCAATATTTTTGCTGCAAACATACTTTCCCTTGAGAAATCTAGCAGTTGTGAAGATCCTCCAAGTTGAGTTCTAACAAGACCTAAAGAAGATGCAAAAAAAAAAAAGGCCCATTATGTGAATTTAGGGGCTGCAATGCACATAGTAGCAAATTTATTTCTTCTCAAAATCCTTTCAATCTCCCACATAGCACCAATATGTTTATCCAATTTATACATTAAGCTGCAACAATGGACAACCACGAAAACTTGATAAAATTTGAAATCTCTGAAAGCACCACTTATGTTGCTCCACAAATTTTCATGTACACATAATTTGAAATATACCTAGAAGAATCTCTTCCTTGCTCATGAAACAAGTTCGATTGCCTAATAGACCTATCACATTATGCTTCATTAATCAAAATTTGAGGTGACTTCAACATTATAAATTCAAAAACATGAACATATCTAGATTAAAATTATCACATTTGTGGAGGGTATATACTTACACCTTGCTCATCAAAGTAGTGATAATGTAGCTTGTTGTTGTGCCCTGTTACAGACCCTCGAATAAAATGCTATAGCATTGTAGTTTATAACAAAAGTGAGAATCACTACCATCATTGAGAGCAATCCAGCAAAGGGAAATTTAACCCATGGATTCTCTTGGAAGTTTATGCTGTTGTTAGAGACTCAAGCATATCTAGTAACTTGTGGATGACATTTTAGTAACTTATGGATGACATATTGAACATGCAACATACTGGAGTGCCACGTGGAATAAACTTAGCTGACAACACACTCATATCTAACTAAGGCTATGAGACACTTGTTTGAATATGCCTTGTTAAGCGCAACACTTGTTGAACTGGTGGATTCCTCATGGATTTCCTTTTTGATATCTTATACATTCAGCTTGAAGACATAAACTCTAAAGATTCTATCATATAATGCATGGGGCATATAAATCATGCATATGTTTTTGTTTTAAATTTATTTTAGCATGAACTTGTTTTAAATATATAGGTTATGTAAACCTGGCTAATTAATGTCTAAATTGACAGGTATTGATGTTTATACCATATACAAGGGCCTAGAAATAAGAGATCCCAAAGATACTACTATAGAATACGCAAGGCTAGAGATCATACCTATATCTCAGTTATCTCAAATGTTTCACGTCTCTCTACACGAATAAATTTAAATTCAACTTGGGAAGAATTAAACAAAGATTTTTATTTTAGCTGTGTTCATAACTTTCTTTTTGGTTTATATACTTGTGTTATAATAGATATATTGTTTCGCTTAAACTATGTGTTTAAGCTATGACTTATTTACATACTAATTTAGTAAAATGAAAGTATTATATATGTTGTTAAAAATTTTTATAATCTCAAGCTATTTTGTTCTATCTGTCTTTTGATTCTTTGTTTATTCCATTTTGTATCGCCTAATCTTGATGGGAGTTTGACAACTCTCTTTGGGTTTTTAAATTCTAATTTGTATGAGTGTCTTTTTTTTTCAAATTTCTAATTTGGATGACTCTATTTTGTGCTTTGAATGGATAGGTGTGTCACCAACTTTAACGAAACTCCATTAGAGAAGCTAAATTTCAAACTAAACACCAAATACATAATGACTTGTTCTTTGTCCTTTCTCTTCCACTAAACATATTTATTTTCAATCTTTTTAAGACTAATTTGGAAAATAATTTAAAATTCTGATTGTAAGAGTTTTGTAACTTGTTGTGTAGTGGAGAAGTGAACAATCTTTATCAAAAATTTAAATTTTTACTTTTTACAAAATTGTAGAGAGTTCAATTCAGGTGTACTAAAAAACAAATATTTGTACTTCACCAAATGCACTCAGAAATATTTAATATGTCAACAAGTTTGTAGAGATAAATGATGTAGGTGAATGATATTTCACCTCATGATAAATATTTGGTATGTCAAATTAAATTAATTTTAATATAATAATATAATTATTATTTTGTTAATATAATGAAGTGTGAATTTATCATAAATTGTTTGATTGTTAAATCATTTAACATTTAATTAAAACATTAAATCATTTTAATAAAAATAAATTTTAATCATTCAACCTAACAAATATTAATAATATTTCTTAAAACAAGTATTCAACCAACCATTCTTTATAATATATTTATTTATCTTCCTAATTTTGATATTTTATTTCAGCGATGTTTCAATCTCTATAAATAGATGCATAGTTGATTTGAAGTTATGACATCTTCGTTGGAACTTGTGTTGCACAAACATTGTAGTGTCCCTCCATCTATGTTGTCATGTGTTACTTTTGTCTCGCTGCAAAGTTGGACATTGTATGATATGTTGCTAAGTTGATTTGAGTTTTGATTGATCATTATAGCACAATAAAATTGTCAATTGATATAGGTATAGTAGTGATTAAACATGGTTATGGCATTATAATAAAATTTAGCGGGAGGTTATAATTTAAAATAGTAAGAAATAAATAATATGATAAATAAATTATTATGAAATGTGCTAATATGTCAATTGTTTTGGAAGATCTAAACAGAGAAAAGGTTGAAACGATTTTGTAACCGTTTTGCATGAGTAAATGCGATACTTATTGAAGTTTCTGTAACTGAAAGGAAGTTACACAAAGTGGTAGCAAAAATTTAGTATTCTCTCAACGAAAATGAGGATGTTGTTCAAAGTTTGCGGAGATGTCTTTGGAAATAGGCACTCCGTGTAACAAAAAGGGAATTATGGCAATTGGTTAAAAAAAAAAGAGTTATAGCATGTCGAATTTGAGTGAGAGTCTTCTCCTTAATCTTTGTTGCAGTTGCCTTGCATGGGGGAAGGAATTTAATTTCATACCGATTATAATTGGTTGCATACGGGAATTGAGGAAGGACTTTAGTTGGTTACCAATCATATTTGTTGCATGTTAATGCAGTTAAGGGGGGATATAGTTGATCTTGGCCCAGAGGCACGTTTTTAGGGGGGCCTCGGCTTGTTGTGACAGATCTTCTGGTTGCATGTTGATACCCACTTGGGGTCTCAGGCTTTTGGTTTCAGGATATAAGATCGTTTAAGTCAGTGAGTATGGGGACCAGGGATACTCTACCAAACCCCCATAGAAATGTAAGGTTATTCGACATATATATAATAGCTAAAAAAAATTGGAGAGGACCGAGCGCCTACCGAAGTCATTGATGGAGTTTTAGAGATAAAAGGAGATGGGTCAGACTTGGATCTGAGCCTATGAAGGAGCCAAATTTTTCCTATGTCTTGATTTTCACAGGAGCTGACTACTGGAAGGGAGTAGCAAGTGTTAGATTTTGTATCTCGTAATTTAAAAGGAAACGAGTACTTGTGGTGTTTCCCGGACGCTCGCTCCATCGAATTCAAACTACTACATATCCCGTTAAATGAACTCACCTGTCAGGTAAGTGGTGTTCCTCATATATCAAATTCTTAAATGGATTCTAATTACTTACTTTTTGTATATTCTCTTCAAAGAAAAAAAATTAGTGACTATTATGTTATTTTAAAATGAGTATGTGAGCTTTTGAGACCATCTCTATGAACCTCTTTCTTTAGGTCATTTTATGGGCTCTTAAGAAATCATCTCGTTGAGACAGGTGAAGTATTTGAAAACATTTCTGTATAGGCAACTACTCATGCCATAGAGCTTTTGCGCCTCTTGTCAAGGCTTCTATATGTATTCTTGCATAAACTTCATCATCTTTTCCTCTTATATATATATATATATATATATATGTATATCTTGGCCTCTCAAGCATCATCACACGAGAAATCCTCAGGTGTGGCGTACTTGAACATAATAGGAAGCTTAAAGGTTTAAATATCTCCCTGATTTTATTGTCAATCTGTCTCAGCCGCACACTTGAACTTAATAGAATGATGTAGAGGTTTTAAATAATCTCTCTGGTTTCAATATCAACCAGTCTCAGTCACAACACTTGAACATAAAAAAAAGAAGTTTAAAAGTTTAATTAACCTACTTGATTCTGTTGACAATCTATTGTAGTTGCAGCACTTGAAAATAAAATATTGTCAATGTCTAATTCAATATGGAGCTTTCCCTCGATCACAGTGAAGTTTAATTTCCAACCATCAAACTTGAGCATGTCTCTGGAAACTCTCCACCAAACTAAAATGCGTCAAGTTCTATAAAAAAGAAAAGTTGTACATTATATATCCTAGACTTGACAATAATGCAAGAAGATGGCAATATTTCCAAATTCCAATATCCATTTTCTAATCTACTTGTCAACTTGTCACTGTACAGTGTTTAGAGTTGAGGCAGTGTACAAAATTAAATAGCCTCCCTAAAGCCTTGGGTAACTTATCACAGCTGCAACTTTTAGACTGCAAAGGTGAAGTAAATTAAAGAGTCTTTTTCATTTCATTGGTAACCTGTCACAACAGCAGAACTTGAACGTGGTAGGGAGTATAGATTTAAATAACCTCCTTGATTCCATTGGCAAACTGTCACAACTGCAACACCTGAACATAGAAGGCGGTAGAGATTTAAAATACCCTTCTGTTTCCTTTGGTAATTTGTCTCATCTGTAGTATGTGAAAATAGAATGATGTAGTTCTTTAGCAATCTATCACATTTGCAGCTAGAATGTTGCAGATGTTTGTTTAAACTCTTGAGTCCTTTGTCAACTTGTCTGAATGTTGATAGGTGAATGTCGTAATTGGAAATCTTTCTATGTGTAATAATATCTTATCTTCCTCGTGTTTTGTATGTCATTCAATCTAACTACTTGAGTGTCATTTTAATTTCTCTCTCTTCATCAATCTCCTTACTATTTGAACCTCACACGTTTGATCTGTTAAAATCACAGACAGTGTGTTGGGATTTATTTCCCAAGTCACTCATGTACTTGGTCAGTGCACTATTTTACGTTTGTTTTTTTATATTTTGAAATGTATAAAATGGTGTCTTTTAATTGACTAGAGTAGTAGAATGTTTTGACATTGAGAAGTGTTGGGAATCATCATTATAGCGATACTTAGTCTGTGGGGGGGATGGATAAGATAGGCAGTAAGACATGGGAAATGGTAGGGGATTAAAGATGTCGTGTTGAAGATTTGTTCTCTCTCTTTTAACCTGTTTACCTTATCTTTGACCTGATCCTTGATCAAACGACCTTTCAATCTTGCTGGCAAAGAAGTACTCTGACAAAGATTCTAACACAATGTTGAGAAAAACCTTAGGCATAAAGGAGAGATGTTCTTGTAATTAGATTAAATGAAAGATTAGCACATAGAATAAATGATTTAATCTTTCATTGTTTAATGGAGAGATGACTTAGATGTGTGAACTTTAGAGTTGTGAAAAGAGCTGGAAGGAAGGTGAATTATATATATGTATTTTACATTTTCAAAGTTGTTTACATATAGATTAGAGTGATATAAACATTTTGGAATAATTTGGAAATCAGTAGATTGGAAATGTGATGAGGGCGCAACCCGAGACACAGGAAATAACCCACAAATAAGAGACTAATTTTATTATTCAGAGAATGGAGCTTCTTACATGCAGAGGATTTCAAATCCCCAAGTTCTACAACACATGCAAGCTACAAAAAGCTATAGAATAACCCTTTCGCAATATGCGAGCTTGTCCCCCAAAAAGTTACCCAAAAATTAGAAAACCCGCCCATAAATAGAGCTCCTCATTTGTTTGGAGCCAAAACAACATTCAATTTGAGTTTAGGCGGTTTGGCGCCAAAAATTTACAACATGAAGTTCAAATTTCAAAAGAGCATTTGCAATGGTGTCTTCTAGAAAGTGCGCCAACTTCGCGGGGTCATAACTTTTGATCTAGGACTCCGATTCGCAAACCGTTCGAACCGTTGGAAAGGTCTCGAAGTCAAGAACGCACTTAAAATGTGCTACACTGATTTCGGCAAGTTTCGGGGCCATTCTGAAAGCTCTAAGTGCCTCAAATCCCACTCGGAAGATTTTCAAGTGCAAATCTGGGAAACTAAAACTGTAATATCTTTCAACCCAAGAACCGAAATGAAAAACCATAAATTGGGAATTTCATTATGACGAAAAGGGTATCCAAAAATATAAAAACATCTAAAAACCGAGAAACTTGAAATTTAACTATTTTTGGGTGATGCAAGATTGCCCTTACACCACTGGATGCTCCTGCATCAAAATGAAAGATGATTAATTCACTACTAGATGAATTGTAGGATTTAATAAAGGAAATTAGATTACTTTCCTATACTTGAGCTGCATACGATCATATTAGGGTTGTTAGCTAGAGAATGTTAATAGTACCTTGTAATTGAAGGTGTTTGTTGTAATATTGTTTTGGATAATCTTTTAAGATTTATCTCCTTGTTGTAAAGGATGACTTTGTTGGCTTTATCCCGATGTGTGCTCTCTTGAGTTACTTGAAACTTGTTCATTGAAATCGTGTGGAGTATGAGTAATGTGTTTTGTGAGTGTTTTTGGTGTCTTGATAATGAGGGCTATGTAATGTAATAATGATTGTAGTAGTCTTGAAATGTGATTCTCTTGATACTTAGTGAACTCTAGTTGATTTCAATGGTGCCTTGTTGATTGGTCTCTGTCTCAGGATAAATTTGTTAATATTGGGATTCTGTGTTGGTTGGTTAATTTTGATGGGTTTGTTCAGATGTGACTTCCTCTTGAGTTAACCTCAGTTTTGAGGGGATTTTATCCTTTTAATTTGTGTTAGAACTTATTTGGAATCTCGTATTGTGTTGGCTTACCCTCATTTGTGAGTTTTTTTGGATAGTCGTTCTTTTACTGAGTTGGTCTGGTTATTTTGTGCAAGTGGCTTACCCCATTGAGATAGTAGAATTTTGGTTGCGAGTAGGGAGAGTGGCTTCTAATGGGGACCGAGACCCGGAAGAGGTCCCAGGTGAAACTCATTGGAAGTTTATTAATCAAGTGAAAACGATAATATTTATTTAGGGGTTTTGGATAGAATCACACATTAACAAGATATAAGTGAATTCCTCACTCATGGCATAAGTGCTTGTATAGGTTTGAGACAAGTCGAGAAGGCCTAGAATGGAAAAATAATTGTCTTGTCCTTATGAAAGATAATCGATGCCGCATTGGATTGCATGTGGGGCCGGGTTTCATAAGAGGTCACCAGTGTAACCCAAGTAGGGGGTCGGGGCCTAGGAAGATTCACCAGGGTAACCCATGCAACATTGTGATGACACTCTTCCTTTAACAACCATGTATGTTTTGTTTCCCTCTATGTTATTCTTGGGCCTCTAGAAGCACATGTTGGCATATGTATGTTGATGCTTTATTGGTTATTCCTTATGTTGGGCACATCTTGTGTTGGTTATATCTTGTGCTAAAGATTGTCTTGTTTTATTGTGGATCTTGTTGTGAAGTCTTGTATCCTTGTTTTGTATGATGGTTTGGTTGGGATTCCTTCTTGTCATCTCTTAGCATGAGGGGTGGGCCTTCGAGTCCACGTGGTTGGGTGGAACGTGCTATGCACCCCATTGGGTACCCAATCGTCGATAGAGAAGTGCGAAATTGTACATTGTAGTGACTCCTGAGTTGATCCAGAGTTGAATCCAATATTGCAGCTTTGTACTCCTTCATTTCAAATGTAAATTCCATTTTATTGTATCTTCCCCATTCATGTTGGGAAACAACATTGTAATACTGTAACTCTTGATTAATGTATTAACCATGCTCATGTTATCTTATGATTACTAGTGTATACTACCTTTCATGTGATGTAATAATGTTGTTGTGAAAAGTAATGCAGTCAAGTAAACTCGAGGGATTTCTTATATGTAGTTCATGTTTAGTTTTCATTTTATATGGTATATGATTATTATGATGTATTGTATCCTTTGGGGTTGCTTGGCGGGGCATTACAAACATCATTTGGTAAATGGCCTATCAATTGATCTAATGTACTACACAAATGAACCCAAAATATAGATCAATTTTTTTTTCTAATTTACATTATATTAACTCCAATTTAGCAAGGGTTTTAGAATATGTTTATTAAAATGAAAATTATGACCAAGATCCTAATAATGAGCACATTTAGGTTTTAACAAAACTATTAAATATATAAATTATAATTAAATTATATTCTTATTTAATACAAGATATAATTAATAAATTATATATTTTATATAATACAGATTAAATTATATATATAATGGTATATATAGATTATATTATTATTATATATTATATTCTATAATAAAAATATCAAATATAAATATTAAATTATTATATTTAATAATTAATATATTTCTATATTAATCAAATAAAATTAATTTATAAAAATCTCACAATTTAATTGATCTTTGGATAGATTATGAAAAAGAAAATTATATGTAAGACATAAAATTAAAAAATTTAATAATAATAATATTTTTAAAATGACATACCAATTGACCTCATGTATTACAAAAATATATGCCAAACAAAAAACTATATTTTTTCCTAATTGACCTTCCACACAAAAGAAACATAGCACACAAAGAGGAGTCGATCTAACAACAAATGGATTCCATCAATGAGATCAACTGTAATAGATACCATGGTCAAAATAATTTGCATGGCACTCAAACTAGCTTTCCTGATCTATTCACCCACCAACAAATTGGCCTCAAACACTTGAATTCAAGGTAGGGTGAGAGCATTGACACATATTCAAGACACACAAGAAAAACAATATGTAGGTGGCATGATGTATTGTTCGATGCATAGCATGAATGCCATGTGGAGACTAGGGTTGTGAAGGCATGTTAGTTGTTAGGATAAACCTAGGATGAAGTTAATAAAATAGATTATGGTCAAATTTAATTTTTAGTGGTTGGCACCATTCACATTTACCGACAATGCAACAACAAAATGTTAATTAGTGGTAAGAAGTCGCAGAGGCCTATAGAGCTAGTCACACGTCACCAACACATAAATTCATTTATTTTTTCACTTTTATTTCAATTTGAAGTGACCCACGTCATTCACATTTAATTTGGAAGCAACAAGAATGTGAGAAAGTCGCAAAGCCTTTTACTACCCAGTTGCTAGCAGTTGTAATATAGGCTTTGATTAATTTTTCCAATTATCATGGATCCTCATAAACCATAAATCTTATGGAGTAAAATATAAAATAAATATTCAGAGATATGGGTATTATCATTACTATCAGTTATACTGAAATTATAATTAATGGTATTAATATTTAATATCAAAATTAAATATCAAAATGTTAGTATAGAGTTATTTATTAAAATAATATACAACAAATAAGTTGGAAGAATATCTAGTCTATAAACTTTAAATGTATAATGCATAGGCATTTGGTTTAACTATTCTTTTTGGGAGCCAACAATTGATCTTGATGTGAGAGTAAATAGTTTCAACTTACTATTTGCATAAATTACAATAATATAAATTAGTTGATAATTCATATCACAACAAAATATATCATACAATAAAATTAAAAATCATTTTCCAAAAATGACAAGCATGTGGCAAGCATGCCGCTTGAAATTCAAAATGGTCCTCTGCACTTGGAAGGAAAATACAGTTATTTATAAAAGCTCCCTTTATATTTTGTTCTTTTTTTATTATAAAATATCACTATTCTTTATTTTTTAAAAGATGCTTACAATATAATTAGTATTCATTTTTAAGTTGATTACAATAGTACTGTTTAATATGAATATCACAAAATTAATTTACATAAATATAATAGAATAATAGAATAATAACATAAATATAATAATATAATACATAAAATAATGACATAAATAATAAATATTTAAATAATAATATAATAATTAATATATTATTCCGTATTTATAAAAAAAATTAATAATACTATTAAAATAATTTTCTAAAAGATCTATCAATTGATCTTATTTACTTCACAGTGTACAAAAAATACCATTTTTTCCTAATTGACCTTGTTTTACGTGACCTAAAATGATTTTGATAGATTATAGAAACTGGTTTACAATCTCTTATTTTATTAATGTACTGCGGAAATTGGATTTTGTTTACCTATTTTTTTACTGCCTTCATATTGTACAATGAAGACAAAGTTGCAAAAGTTGGTATTCAGAGGGTTCTACTACAGATAAATTTAATATTAAAGCAATGTATTGGACTGCATCCCATTTCACATAATGAGTTAGTTACCTCATTTTAGAGCTTGCTTATATTTAATCTGCCTTTTGGGAATACTTTTATGATTTATTTATCTTAACCTTAGTATGATGTTCTACTTTACATTATTAGAGATATTCTAAACATTATGAATACTTAAATTAGAGGGTTCTACAATGATGTTCTAAACATTTTGAAAATTAAAATTTGGCTTTGTAATGACAAAGCTCTTCAATGCACATGCTCTTCTTTTTAGGTCCAATAAACAACATATTTGTTGTCAACTTTACATGTTTTGTAGATTTAAAACCAAATACTTTCATTCAATATCAATTAGAGATATTTTTCCAATGGAATCTATACAAGGCAATGTTAACTGAATATTCATCATTTGAAAAAAAAAATTGGGTTTCAAACTTCATTTGATATTGAGTTGCTGCTATCATCATTCAAAATTATTGAAGGTGTAAATCCATTCATCATTTCTATTACCTGGACTATTACTCATTTCAATTATGTCAATATCATTACTTAGCTGGTCAGCTAGTATAATTACTATGTAAATTTCATTTTTGTGTAAATTGTAGATCATTTATCAATTATGCATTCACTTATATCTAAATACTTACTCAACTTAAAATGTAAATCTTTATTTCTCTCAATGCTTAAAATGTCTTCAAATTATGACTCACTCTGAATTTTATTTTATTTTATTTTTTTCTATCATACAATTCAATACAAAACATTCTATTACAAATATGGGTCATTATTACAATGTGAGTGGATCATACAAGTGCAATAATGTAATTTGTAAGCATGAAAGTTCACATTGAAGTAATAGATTATGCATGGGTGGGGTAATGTGATAAGTCATTAATGTATAATATGGAAAGAAAGATGTCTTTCCAAATGTAAATATGTGGCATCAAGGGAAAGGTAGAAAGAGATATGTCCATAATATGACTAGTAATATATTTCAATGTGTAATAGTAGTATAGCCCTAATTGACCTGAAAAGTACCATGCAAGGAGGAAATGTATAACCATTTCAGTAGATTAAATTGTGAAGGAACACATAGAATTACTTTTTTCATAATGTTACTGAAATGAACAAGAAAATTGAGAGGGGGGGTGAATCAGTAAAGTAGCAAATTAATCCTTCAAAGCCCTAAAAAATAAGCATATCCACAAGAATTCATTAAACCCTTATTATGTTAGATTGATTAAACATGAAATCCAAATTATAGAAACTGAAATCACAACACCATACACATGAGAACACCAAATTTATGTGGAAAACCCAAAGAGGGAAAAACTACGATGAGGATTGGCTCATAATATAAGTAACAGCAAAACTAGTACAAAGGGGCTCATTGCCAGAATATGACATAGGTTATCCAGTAGGCTCACAACTAGGGCCTCACTACCACAAAAAGAATACAATAAGATAGAAGAAGAATGTTACACAAAGGAATAAATTCTCAATGCAACAAGGAGTCCACCACAATTGCTCACACACTTTTGCAGTCTCACACGAAAAATATTAGATGCCTTCAACTCACTACCTTTAGGAACCCTAACATGAAATTTGCACTGCTCTGCTCAAATTCACATCACACACATTACTCACATCTATGTTGCTTCTTTATCTTTCCACCTTCTCTCTTGCATCAATACCATACACATTTATATCAAGCTCTACCTTAAAAACATTCTCCAATGTCGGCCACTAGCCATTATACATTCAAATTGAAAATAGGTCGACACTTAAACATTCCTACAATGGATAGGAATGCAAGGCAACCTACATAAATTAGGACCCAAATAGATCACAACACTTCAACAAACTTCCAAAAGCCTCACCTATAGTGTTAAACACAAGGTTGTCCAACACCTGTGCAAAACACCATAGACATTAAGTGCATGCTTCATTAAACCTAGTTGAAAGTTTTAGACAACATAATTTACTTGAACTTAATCCAAAATAATCCATGAATGACTTAAGATTCATCAAACACTTCATCCAAGATCACATCAACAAATACTTCAACTTAGGACAATTGGTAAACCTTAATTGCATATTGATAAATGAAACTCATATTGTATTGCACCAAACCAAGTAAAACCTTGAATATAGAAAGATAAAAGAATTATAAGAAACTTCCCAAATCTATACAACATGAAGCCAAACAACAGAGAAACGCAAAGAAAATACATTTCTCCCAGATCATAGAAATCATCAGTGAACAACTGGTTCACACTAAAAATATCTCGTACTGTAGAACAATGTAGAAACCCAAATCCTAAATATAGCAACCTTTGACAATCTTGAATAACTTGTAAGATCTGCAAAGGCATAGTATAACACTAAAAGAACGTAGAGCATAATATTGGAGCACACTATGAACATTTGTACAACACAATTTGCGTTGTTTATTAAATTTTCTCAAAAGCACTTGGAAACCAAGTACCAAAGACATCATCTCAGATCATTACTTCATTCTAACTCATCTTTAAACTCCACAAAAAAAGAATAGATTCATGTACTCACAAAACTTCCTCAAGGTCTCAACTACACATGCACAACATTTTTTCCTCTTTTCCACAATTTTCTCAATATCCTCAACATCTTTATCTCATAGTTGGCATCAATGACAACACTAGATAGTAGACTTCTTGCTGACATCAATGAAAATGCCATCATACTTGCAACAATCTCCCCCTTTGTCATTGATGGCAACACAAGATGTGAAAAGCCGCCAAATACCACACAACAACTCTAAATTCTCTCTCCCTTTTTGATCTTAGATAGCCTAAAAAACATTCTTTTTTTTCACATGATTCTCTCTCCTTGAGTAGATAAGTTCTTTTTTTTCACATGATTCTCTCTCCCCCCTTTGACATCAATGTAAAGGATAAAATGTTTTGCATTGTTCTCCCTCTTTAACACTAAACCAAAATTACATGCTCTAAATACTTCCCCTTAGAAGTACACCCAACTCAATCAACAATACAATGACAAAACATGACACTACCTACTCCCCCCTGAGAGGTAGCCTCGAACATCAGTCCAAAAAAGAGTTAAATCCATAGATCCACTAGATTGATGCACCTCTATATGCATCTAGTTCAAGAAAGGAGGGGAAATAACCCCTAGCTTCTCTAGAAGATACTCAAAAGTATCCTTAGGAAGAGCATTAGTAAAAATATCAACAATCTAATCCTTTGTAGTAACATACTCAAGCTTCACTTCATTCCCCATAAACTTCTCTCTCAAAAAGTGATACCTAATAGATATATGCTTTGTCCTTGAATGCATCATTGGATTCTTTGAAATGTTTATTACACTTGTATTATCACAAAAGATATATATAGGTTTGTCATATACAACTCTAATATCCTTCAATGTTTATCTCATCCATAATACCTATGTACAACATGATGCTACTACAATATACTCAACCTCTATAATGGATAAAGAGTCTAAATCATATTTCTTACTTAGCCATGACACCAATCTAAATCTAAGAAAGAATACACCACCACTTGTACTTTTCTTGTCATCAACATAGCCAACCCAATCTGCATCCAAGAAAGAATACACCACCACTTGTACTTTTCTTGTGGTCAACATAGCCAACCCAATCTGCATCAATATAGGCATTCAATGTGAAATTATTATCCTTAGGATACCACACACCATAATCTAGTGTGCCTCTTAAATATCTAAATATTCTCTTCACTACTGCAACATGTGTTTCTTTAGGATCTTCTTGAAATCTAGCAACAAGACAAATTGTATGCATGATATCTGGTCTAGTAGTAATCAAATATAGGAGTCCACCAATCATAGATCTATATTTTCTCTGATCATCCTTAGGTGAATCATCATCTTTACTCAATTTACAACCAATCACTGTAGCAGTACATACTGCTTTGGAGCCATCCATTCCAAACTTCTTCAAAATCTCTTTGACATGCTTAGATTGTGAAATGAAAATTCCTTTATCAATTTGATTGATTTGTAGCCCAAGAAAGAAAATCATCTCCCCAAACATTGACATATCAAATTCTTTGTACATTTCTTCAGCAAATTTCTTACACAACCTCATTTCCACCAAAGATAATATCATCCATATATACAACTACTATCAATATTTTTTCTTTCTCAATTTTAAAGTAAAGATTACTATTTACGAATCCCTTACTAAATCCTTTCTATATCACGTACTTGTCCAATATTGCATACCAAGCTCTCAGAGCTTGCTTTAAATCATAAAGTGACTTCTTCTTGAAACTTACATACCATGTCTAGTTGATTTGATAATGGAAAACCTTTTGATTGTTCCATGTAAACCTCTTCTTCCATTTCTCCATTCAAAAAAGTATAATTCACATCCATCTGATAGACTTTAAATTCTTTATGTGTTGTAAATGCCAAAAACATTTTGATAGCTTCCATTCTAGCCACAAGAGAAAAAGTCTCTTGAAAAACTATACCTTCTACTTGTGATTTCTTTCTGTCTACATAAGTTCTTCTTACATTTCCTTCATCCAATTCTCATCCTTGCATGATTCACTTACTAATTTAAGTTCAACTTCAAAAAGTAAACACAAATTTACCTCAACTTCAATAGCTTTTCTTCTTGTCAATACACCTTTCCTTTTGTCTCCAATGATCTAATCTTCAAAATTATTCTTTTGCACATACTTATGGGTTTTAGGGGTCTTCTCTAGAGCTTATTCCTCTTCATTTTGTACTTCTTGTTCATCAACTTTCACTTCTACTTCTCTACAATCAGGTTCATTTGACACATATACATCTACTACAATAGAACTTTGCAAGTTTTCATCAACTTTAACATTTGCGCTTTCAACTATCTTTCTCAACCTTTGTTTTAACATCTGCTTTTCTTCTAATAGAATATCCAAGGAAGATACCTTCATCAGACCTTTCATCAAACTTTTCTAAGTTTTCTTCTTCTCTTAAATTGCTGTAACATTTTCTTCCAAACACTCTAAAGTACTTCACAGTAGGAATCCTTCCATACCATAGCTCATAAGGATTCTTTGTGTTGTTATCTTTAGCTTGAACTCTATCAAGTATGTAAACAACAATATGAATAACTTATCTCCAGTAGACTTCTGATAAATTTTCCTCTTTCATCATAGTCCTTGAAGCTTCTTGAATAGTTTTATTTTTCCATTCAACAACTCCATTTTGTTCAGGAGTTCTAGGGGCAGACAAATGCCTCTTTATTCCATGAAATTCACAATACATGTTAAACTCATTGGAAGTGAATTCACCGCATTTGTCAGACCTCAAGAATTTTATTTTCAAATCCATTTCATTCTCAATGGTAGCTTTAAATGCCTTGAACTAATGCATTAGATTTCTCTACGAAAAGTAACCCATGTCATTGTAGAATAATCATCAATCAAAAGAATAAAGAACATGTCACCTTGTAGACTTCTCACCCTTTTAGGACCACAAATATCTATATGCACTAATTACAATAGTTTGGTAGCAGATTGTTCCTTTCCCTTAAAGCTACTTCTTGTTTGTTTCCCAAATTGACAAATCTCACAAACAACATTGACAAGTTTTGTGAGTCTAGGTAAATCTTTCATAGCACAAACCAAACTAATTATTTCCAAATTTTCAAAAATCATGTGACACATCCTCCAGTGCCATAACCAACTATGATTAATTTGTCACATAAAGCAATGACCATCAACACCCTTAAGCTGGTAGATGTTTCCATCTATTCTCTTACCAGTAACAATCACAGTTCCAGACCCTTTCCAGATCTCACACACTTCATCCTTAAACCCAAGATTATACCCTTTGCTACATATTTTTTTGACACTCAAGAGATTATGTCTTAAGCCCTTAACATTATAAAAAAAAAATTAGTATTATGCTTTCCATCAAAACTGATTGAACCTATTCCACAAATCAAGTAGCTCTTAAATCATCTCTAAATTTAACTAATCCTCCATCATACTTTTCAAGTTTAACAAACTTAATTTTGTCTCTAGTCATATGATTAGAGAAGCCATTATCAACAACCCAGTAATTCTTATCCTCTTTGACATGAAAATAAGATACCAAAGTACCTTCAACCTTATCCTTTTTCTCTAAAATACTTTCCTTCACACAACTTTCAGGGTTGGCAGAGCCAGATTCTTCTTTTATAGCAAAAAAAGACATTCATCATTATTAAAATATCCATAATCAAATTCATCATCAAAAATACCAACATCTTCTTTCACATATTAAGCTTTCCTAATCATCTTTCCTTTATTTTCCTTGTTCTTATTTTTTAGAGCTCTCTTTGGACATCTTGAAGTAAAATGACCTATCTCACCACAACAAAAACATTTAAAGGGTAATTTACCTTTGTACTTACTAGTGCTATTTTCATCATCCTTGCAAAGTTAGCTTCCAAATTATCAAGATCTTCATCACCTGAATCTTTAACCTTCTCTAATTTACTAGCCTTGAAAGGAGTCTCCACTTTTTTACCTTTCTTATTTTTCTCATTTCAAGTGCAATCAAAGTACCAATCAATTGATCTCTTCAAAGTAATTATCAAAATCAATTGTTTCTTCAATAGCAGATACATTTTCACTATAACAATCTAAAAGAGGTCTAATAACTTTTTTCACCACTTTAGATTCTTTAACTATTGCACCAAGGCCTCTCATATTACTTACCAATTCATAAACTCGTTATATGTATCCTTTTATTATTTTATCTTCAAACATATAAATCATTTCAAACTATGTCTTCAAGTTCTACAACTTTTCTTGGTTGACCTCTAGATATCCTTCATAAATGCTTTCTAAGTTGTCCTAAACTTCTTTAGCAATCTTCAAACTCATAACTTTAACTAATTTAGTATTTGAAATACTATTCACAATAATGTACCTTGCCCTAGCATTGATCTCATGCACTTTGATTTTTGTACTTGTACTCAGACCATTCAAAGGTGGAGTGTTTGTAGTCTGATAAGCCTTCTCAATCTCATATTCCTAAGCACACAAATATCCTTCCATACTTTTCTTACATAATGCATAATCTAAGCCATCAAATCTAGGATATTCCAAAGGGATCTTGTTTACTATCTCAAATCTGCCTCTAGCGGTTAGGCTTTTCTTCAAAGAACCTTACTCTGAAACCAATTTTTGAAATGAAAAGGATAACTGAGAGGGTGATTGAATCAGTTGAAGCAAATTAGTCCTTCAAAACCCTCAATAGTAAGCAGATCCACAAGCATTCATTAAACCCTTATTTTGTTAGATTGATTAAACATGAAATGCAAATAACAGAAATTGAAATCACAACACCATACACATGAGAACAACATATTTACACAAAAAACCTAATGAGGGAAAAACCATGGTGAGGATTAGCTCACAATATAAGTAATAGCCAAACTAGTACAAAGGGGATCATTGCCAGAATAGGACTGTTGGAGTGCAGAAAACACTGAGAGTGGGGTTGAATCAGTGTTTCAATAACCAAAATCTATTAAATTGTTTTCCACAACACTCAACTTCTTTGTAATCATAGAATGTTTAGTTTCAAGTATGTTCTTCAAATATGATAATCAGATGAAAAACTCAAATGTTGCAAAGTACATAAAGAAAGCTACAAAATTAAATTGTATGAATCATGATAAGCACATAGATCACAAAGAAACCATAACATAATTATTTCATGAGTGGAAAACCCTCTGAGGGATAAAAAACCACTTGGTAAAATGACTCACTATATTAATCAAAAAAGCCACTGATTACAAAGCCTCACTAGCTACTATTTATGTCTCATAGGCAAAGCCTCACTAGCTTTTCAATGTTGCTACAACCTCACTGGATTTTTAAATTGGCAACTGCCTCACTAGAAAATACATAGCAACTACTTCACTATAAAATACATAGCAACTACCTCACTGGAAAAATGATAAACTAACAAGATAAACAGCAAAAATAGAGGGTTTCTCTATTTCCCTGAAGTTCATATCAACTTGCTACCTTAATGCATTTAATGTTCTATAAAATCCATTTCACTTGGAGTCTAGAACACACAAAACACATTAACCTTTTCACTGTCCTTTGCAACTGATTTTAAACACTAGATTCTGATTACAACATATTCAAAATACATATTGTCAAGCAACTGCCATATAGGGTTTCAAAAGAAACCTTTCTAAATACAATTCAAGATAATCAAAACATCTTAAACAAAAAAATTTAGCAACCTAAATCTTCAACTCACAATCACAACAACATTTTCAAATGCTCATTTTCATGAAACTAGGGTTTTTAGAGAAACCTCTACAACCAAAGCATAATGATCATAAAAAAATTAAAAACTAATTCTTGATTTCTCAAATTTTTTAGTGCATTCTCTAACCATAAATTATGCTCAAACATCTAAAATATATAGCAATCATTAACCTAGAAAATCTTGATAAATCCATACCTCAATCCTTGGGAGAAAGTAACTGCAACAACTTACAATCTCAACTACACAAAACGTCACATTGCAATTGTCAATGAAATATGCTATCCTCCAATCTTTGAATCATGTCACGCAACCACCAACATTGTCACATCAAAACCATAATTTCTTCAAACCCTAGCTTCCACTGTCAAAGCCTTTGTTCCCTAGCTACTATGTGAAATGATAAATATTAACATGTTCCCACACAAATGAGCTTGAGAACCTTCCTTACGATACTAAGTGAAAAATTATAATATGTGTAATAATTTTCCCAACCAAATGTCTTTTCCAATGTCAAACAAAACACTATAATGTGTATGTAATAATATACCCATGACAAAAAAAAATTCAGCATTAACAAATAGACCTCATTCAAAACCAAAGAACTTTATTATTTCTTATATTCCCATTACAATAATATGAACTTCATTATTCATCATGCTGTTTGACCTTTCATATTGCACCAAGGAGAATTTCTAACTTGACATCAATGCCAAATTCAAGCAATGTCAAAGGGGTCAAAAAACTCCCCCTTTGGCATTGATGTCAAACCTACCAATTTGAAAGAGTAAGCATGATCTAAGCATAAAAAAAATCTTCCAAATACCTGCTTGAAAGAATAATCATGAATCTAAAACAACAAATTTTCCATGTCAATAAACAACATATTGAAATGTTCACTGTGAAAAAATATCTACATACTTTCAATGGCCAATATATACCAAGTGTTGAATGTAAACGCCAAGTGAATCTGAAGGTAAAAACCAAGCTAAATGTTACATATCTTCTCCCCCTTTTCACAAAAATTCCAAGGGTCAAAGGGGTACAAAATCAACACTGTAGAAGATAGAAAAACTGTGAAAGCAAGATATTACTTGCAGGGTAACCTATATAGAATAGCCAAGCATCAAAATACTAACTGATTATGCCAAAAACCACTGAGCAATGTGAAGCCAAGGTCAACAAATCACCAAGATCAAAATTTATTCAATAGTGCATATCATTGGTGAAGCATGTATGTAGCCAAAGAATAATAAACTAGAGCACTATGACAACTTCCAGTGTGAATGCATGGTGCAAGTAAATATTGATAACCACAAGCTGATATAAGGAGCAGTTTGTCATCACTATAAAAAGGATGCATCATAAATTCCAACCACTAAACCAAGTGCTTCTATGCATTCTAAATATCTTAAAAGAAATCATGAATGAAATATGGACTGGAGAGAACAAAATAAGCATTAAAACTCCCCCTAAAACTTTTCATATGTGATTTGTTCTAGATTGAAGAGAAACAAGTCTTACTAATTCAAGACACCTATCACTATGGCATCATATTCAAGTTTCCATGTGAAATGAAGAGGTTCAATCAACACTAGCAACAAACAAAGTCTTCTTTCAAACTCTAAAAAAACTGTTGATACTTTCCAAATATGAAATTCCTTGGAGTAAAGAATACTATCAAAAACATGTTCATAGACCAATCAAATGATTTTTTAAGGATCAAAAAATTTAGTGTCATCAATAATATTAAGCAATATGTCACTTTCCATGTCAACCATTCACATTAATCATTATCATGCATTGCAAAATTTTTATTGAGAGAACATAGATTTAGAACAACATATACTTATCACTGTTTCTCAACAAACTTTTTCCTGAAACTCTAGTCATTGTCTCAAGAATAGTATTAACAACAAGGTTACATTAGAAAATAAGTAAACATTTATTGCCATTGTCCTTTCAACTGGTTTTTATTGTTACAAAAGATATCTACAAACTACCACATTCGAAGCATATTTTATCACTATCAATTACTAAGCAACCTTGAAACAAACTCATTGCCTATGTTCATGCAAATTCAAACATCAAGGCTTCCACTATTCAAGTAAGTGTTCTAAACAAAGTTCAAGCATATTGTTCAAACAAGATAAACATCACTTCAACTATCAAGGAATAACAAGTGTCACCTCAAAGCATAGCATGGTTTCAATATCAATAGTCCAAAACACACTATCCTTTAGCACAATTGTTCAAGCATCACATTGTCAAGCAAGAATACTATGCAAGAGTCCATTTTCACACAAAAATTATCATTGATCACTCTTGTTCAAATCTAGAAAAATATTTACTAAAGGTATTATTTAGAAGGTATCTAAGATGAACACTTAGAAAGCAAGAGTCGTCTCACCAAAGACTGGCTAACCATCAAGAGTACCATCATTGGTGAAACAAAGTAGCACATCACTGAATTCAAAAGCTTCCTTGCACCAAGAATGTGCATACTTATTCAAAGGAGTCAAGAGAGCAGAGATAAAGATACTTGAAAGTTGTAGATCACAGTCTTCAAGCTTAACATGTCATGTACCAACTAATTGAACACTAGAAAAGATTGTGTCCAAGAGTATATTGACCAAAACCAACAAGGTACAGTTCCAAAAAAAAACACTATTCTCTCAAGAACTATCCCTTCAAACTACCAAAACATTAAAGCATTGAGAGTTGCATATCATGACCAAGATTCAAGTAGCACACTATCATTTCTCTATCATATTATGTTGTGTTTTCAAGTGAATACAATGAATACAACCATATGTACAAAGTTGTTGGAAAAACAAAGTCATTGTGCAGCTAGCATGTCACTATTATAAACAAGATTCACAAACAAGTAATATGGAAGATAAAGCAATTGAATATCCCAATCCACTATGTTTCCATTTGACAAGAGAATTGCATAGCCAAATAAGTAACACATCACATTGTCACCTAGGATTTCACTATCAACTTTAAGATTCTATCTTCTTGCAAAGTAGTCCACTATTGTTCTTGATTACTAAAGACTTGCATGAATTTTGATAATTGTGATATATAATTATATATTCAAAGTCTACCTTTCAAACCATAAAGAAATGTGAACCCTACTAACTGATATCCTTTTAAAAATTGGTGATTTTCAACTTGAAATAGGATGTGGATTTATTGTGATGTAAAGTTTTCATAAAGGACAAAAACTATGTCAACTCATCAACTTAATGACAATCTTTGAATGACCAACAACCATTCTAACATGGAAAGCATGAAATGGAAGAACATTACCTTTTAAATCACCAACTAGTGACATTAATGATTGAACACCATGAGACCATTGTGGAAGCATTATAAACCTCATACATAAAGTGTAAGCACCATGAGAAAACATTACCAATTGTATTACCAAAATGCATTACCAACTTTCAAGTAAACATGGGAAACATGAGCCCATATCACCAATTTGAAACCAATTACCACAAACTGTTAAAGCAAACCAATGCCATCATCAAGGCAGAAATTTCAACCATCAAGACAACAAATTTAATCATCAAGGTAGCATTATCAAAGTATATACTTGAGAAACCACTATACTACAAATATATCACCATAAACACAATGTAACCAACAAAAAATAGGGATATAAAATGAAACTTGAAGCCCCCCTGAAAACACACATAAAAGGATTTAGTGAAGAGAAATAGGAGGAAGATTATCCAATCTCTCCCTCAACTAATCAACCATACTCATGCATTTGGTTTCTTGCAGATTATAAATGTTTCCTTTGGTCCTCAAATGGTCTGTTGCAACAACTTCACCTGTTTTCTTTCTAATATCACATCCAAGAGCATCAAAAAGAATATAAAAACCCTGATCAAAAATCTGATTCACACTTAAGAGATTATACCTGAGACCCCCTACATAGTACACCTCATACAAAGATATGTTATCATCCAAAGACACAATATCTTTTCCTATGATCTGAATACAATCATCATTTCCAAATCACACCAAACTACCAACACAATATTCAAATTTGATAAAGTTACTTTTATCCCCTATCATGTGGTGAGAGCATCCACTGTCTACAACCCATGACTCTTTCTTCTTGGAATATAGGGTTATTTGATCAAGCATATTTCCTATCTTTTCATCAACCCTCTTTGGCTTCCAAATTAACTTTGTTTTATCTAAAAAATTCTTAGAAAGAGTTAGTTTTCTTTTGTTGTGTCTAAAAGAGTTTATAATTTTGAGAGCTTGAGCTCCTTTTATACATAACCCTACATTCACTTGCCTTATACTTGTATTGTTTACAATAGAATAAATAGCAAAAGAAATTATGCAAATTACTTCTTAATGGAATATTCATTTTTCCAACTGATGGTTTCAAAAACTTTTCATTTGTAACATTGGCATGTTGAGATTCAACAGAATTAGAGCATTGGCCTTCCATAAACCCTAAACTTGTTTTATCTTTATGGTATCTTTGTTTACCTATAATATCTACCAGTTTGTTACTACTGTCACACATGTCAAGCTATTTCCTCAAGCCAACATTTTTTCCTCTAAAGTGTAGCATTATTTTTCTTTTATTTCTAATTGCATTTTAGTCACTTCTAAAATTTCAATTTTAAGTTTTAGACCAGAAATTTGTTTTACAAAATTATTCACCTTATTTACTAAGTTTTTAGTGTCTTTTTGAATCTGATTCTTCTATATCATAGCCTCCTTTTTGAGTTTTTTAATTTCTCCTAGAGCACTTCTCAACTCACCCTCAAAATCCACCTCAAGTTCAAATTGATCTACAATCTTTTCATTATAATTTTGATTTGGACTAATGATTTTCATAAACAAGGTTTCTTCTCCTTCTTCAATGGATGCATTTGTACCACTGTCTGTTACATCAACATCTTTGATGAATAGGATTTTCTTCTTCTTGAAACCTTTTTTCTTTTTAAAGTTATTTTGTTTTTTTCTTTCCATGTCTCCTATTAACTTCTTCATCACTCTCAAATTCTTTGTTAGGGCATTGAGAAACATAATTACCAATCTTGCCACAATTAAAAAATTTAAAAGGTGGTTTCCCTTTATACCTACCTGGTCCTCTTTTTAGTTTACTCACAAGAATAGACTCACTGTCATCCAATTTCTCTGAATCAAAATTTATGTCATTATCCTTTTTCACAGACTTAAAGGTAGCTTCTTTGATGGTGGTATTATCAGTACACATTCTCATTTCATAGGCTATAAAGACACCATGAAGTTCATCTAAAGTGAGTTTTTTCAAGTCTCTCTCTTCTACAGTGGAGATTTTAGGATCATATTTAGGTGTCAGTAACCTAACACCCTTTTAACAACTACACTTTGTTCTAAATTTTCACCAAGTCCACAAATTGAGTTTATAGTTTCTTAGAATCTTAGAAGGTAATCAGCTACCTTCTTTTCCTCAATCATCTTTAGGCCTTCAAACTTAGCTCTAAAATTTTGTAGTTTAGCCTCTTTAACTTTTTCATGACCCTCATAAATACTAGACAGTTTATCCCAAATAGACTTTGCACTTTTACAATCCATAATTTTAACAAGCATGTCATTAGTCAAACCACATCAAATAGCATTTGTATCCCGAGCATCACATTCATATGCTTTTTTCTCGTCTACAGTAGAGGGTGTTGCAGTGGTGGTGTACTCAGTTTAAATTGCATGCCAAACTTCATAACCTAGACAATTTATATGGCACTGCATTCTATATCTCTAAAAAGCATAGCCAGTACCATCAAATAATGGTGCTCTAGAAGTAGAAAGACCTTCCTGATTTTCCATGGAAAGTACTCCACCAAGAATCCCCTAAGTTGGCTAAACTTTTGGCAAGGGTATGGCTCTAATATCACTTGTTGGAGTACAGAAAACACTGAAAGGGGGGGTGAATAAATTTTTTAATAACCAAAATCCATTCAATTTTTCTCCACAACACTCAACTTCTTTGTAATCATAGAATGTTCAGCTTCAACTATGTTCTTCAAATGTGATAATTAGATGAAAAACTCAAATGATGCAAAGTACATAAAGAAAGTTGCAAGACTAAATTATATGAATTATGATACGAGCATAGATCACAAAGAAACCATAACACAATATTTTATGAGTGGAAAACCCTCATAGGGATAAAAAACCACTTGGTAAAATGTCTCACTAGCTTAATAAAAAAACCACTGATTATAGAGCCTCACTGGCTACTATTTGAGCCTCACTTGCTTTTCAATGTCACTATAGCCTCACTAGCTTTTCAATGTTGCTACAGCCTCAATGGCTTTTCAATGTTGCTACAACCTCACTGGATTTTTAAATTAGCAACTTCCTCATTACCAAATACATAACAACTATCTCACTGGAAAATAGATAGCAACTACCTCACGTGAAAAAGGATAAACAATCAAGATAAATAGCAAAGATAGAGGGTTTCTCTGTGTGATCAAGTGAAAATATTCATTCCAGAACATGCAACAACAACAAGAATGCAAGAAACAATGAAGAAAACCTAACACCTCAAGTTTGGGAAAAACATTAACTTAATAAATGTAGATGAAACAATTATACCTTCCTAAGTTGCTCCTTTGGTTGGCCCTTTGATCTTTGATTTTGTGTATGCTCCTCTTGATGGAAAAAAATGTAAAATGGGATGCAAATATGGTTGAAAGTAGATGAGTATGGGATGCAAGTGCTATGGTGAAGGAAAAATGTGAAAATTGGCTAAGTATAGCTCAAATGTCAAATTGGCAAGAGTTTGGTAGCAAAATCATGAACCCTCAAAATGAGAGAAAATAGGGGATATTTATAGAGGAAATTTGAATTCTATAGAAAATTCAATGGTTGAGATTTATCCAACAAGGCCAAGATGAAGGGCTACAATGAGTTGAGGACTCACAAGCCCTGACATTTTGACATGTGGAATGTGAAGTAGCTAAGGATATGATGATGTGTCAGTGAGGTGGAAGGAGATTACATGATGTGGAAGAAGGACAAGTACTTTGAAAGTACATTGGAAGATGAGAAAATTTCCTTAAAAGGAATGTTCTTGTTCCCAAATGGTTGGAAAGTGGCATGAGAGGAATTTTAGTATTCCTCAAAAATCTCCATCGGGAAGAGGAAAGTAGTTGGGAAAATAAATGTGAATTAAAAATTCGCATGCTTAGAAGAATCTCATGGACAAGACAAGGTTCCAAAAGGGAAGCACTTGTTCACATGTGACTTGATGTGACAAGTCAAAGATTACATGGGAAAGATTCCACATGTGACTTGATGTGACAAGTCAAAGATTACATGGGGAAGATTCCACATGTGACTTGATGTGAAAAATCAAAGATCACATGGGGAAGAGAAAAAAGAATTTAATATTCTTTGGAAGGATAAAAGGAATTAAAAATTCATTGGGAGGTTGATTAGGCTAGTTAATGAGGGATTAGAGGAGGGTTAGGTGGCTAAGAGATATTAGGGGCCAACTTACAAAATTTGGAGGATGTGACACATCCTAATCAAGGATTAGGTATGTGCACATTTCTAATGATGGAAATAGGAGGTTGATTAAGATTAAGGAAGGGATGTGACATGTGAGGACATTTATTTAATTCATTTGATGAAAGGGGTAAGGTATTTAATTATTAACTAAATACCTTATCAGTTTAAATGATTTAAGAATATTAATTAAATAATAACAATATTACTTGATTAATGCTAATGAGAGGGTATTTAGATGAAAAGGGAAAATTTGGACAAATATAAGTGTCCAAATTTAGGTGTCTACATTTTTCCCCTCTTTGAGATGGTGTTACGAACTATCATCATTTCAAGCAAGATTAAAACATAGAACTAGGAAGAAGATGGTCAGATTGGGAAAGATTCCACAGTCATCAAAGGATTGATTGGGAAGAAAGATGATGGGGGTGAAGATGCAAGTTAGGGACGAAGGATGCCCCTTCGAGAGGACATGAAGGTTGAAGAGAACATGAGTGTGCTCTCGAAATGGATGATGTGATGTGAGAGGAGATGAGGAAGATGATGCAAAGGGATGGATAAGAGAAGATGATAAGCGATAGGAGATTGAGAAGCATAAATGGATTGAAGGAAAAAGGTGATGTTTCCCTATTCAAGCTACAAGCCAAAATGGGTTGATGATGGATGGAGTGTTGTCAATGAGGGAATGATATATCATGAATAAAAATGAGGATAGGGAAGGATACATCCCAATGAGAGGTATTGATGAAAGTGTTGTTGATGAGGCAAGGATACATCCCAAAACTACACAATCACAAGGAAGGATACATCTTAATAAAAATGGTTGTTGATGAGGGAAGGATACATCCCAATAAAAAACCAAAGGATGGGGAAGGATACATCCCGAGGATGAGGACAATGATGAGGATGATTGGATCAAGGCTTGTAACAAGGTTGGTGACAAGATCAAGGATGTGCTTAGATGATTTGTGTGAGATTGAATTGATGAGGATAGGATTGGGATGGGATATGGAGGAAAGGCATAAAGATGATGGGGGACAAGATGCTTCGAATAACCAATCAATATTATTCTAAGAAGATTGAAGAAATGATGATAAGAGATTGGATGGATAGGGGAGGGAGATTGATGAAGGAGGAATGGATGGGGGGGAGATTTTTGACAGACAAGAGGATGGAATGGGAGATGAAATGCAATCCTAATTCAAATTTTCCATCTTTGGAGAACTAATTTTTGCTATAGCATATGACACAAGATGCTAGGTTATGAAGAACCAAGGTGGATTAGTGTCTAATGCATAAAACAAACACAATAGAAAAGAAGGATATTCCAACACCCCAAAGTCATGAAGACCTTGGTCGGGCCAAGCATTGGAATAACCACAAGCACAAAAGGATTCCCCAATGTAACACAAGACCACAAGAGTCTTGGTGGGTACTACGCGGGACAACTAGGGAGACAACAACAAAGAAAAGATCAAGATATGCCCCTATGTTTACTAGTCAAAGCACACCATGATATGATAGATCAAGGCGACCATGACAAGTGATGATAGGAAGCTCAAATGATTAAAAAAAATCCAAAAGCATCAAAAAATCACAATCAATTTCAAACATTCTTTGCCATAGGATCAAGGGGGTGGATGGGATTGATGAGGTCTATTAGGAAGGATGCATCATGTTGAGACTGAAGATGATGGATACTAAACTAAAAGATCATTATGATGTAGGATGCTAAAAATTGATTAGATTTGCTAATACTAGTGGATCTTGTTTGTGAAGAACCAACTGGATAAGGGCATAGCTTGATGGCACGACACAAGAGAGAAAAGACACGAGACTGAAACTACCTAAAGACCTAGGGGCTCAGGGGTCGATCAAATATTAGCCTTGCCTACGTGAAAGCGCAGAGCCCTCGTAGTTTGATAAAAGGATGACGACAAACCATGGATAAAATTGGAAAGAGGAAAATGGAGACCTCGATGGATGATAAAGAAAGGATGGATAAAAGGAGTGGACGAACAGAGAAAAGATCGATGATAGATGATAAAAGAGCCTCGAGGTCAGATCAAATGATCAACCTTGCCTACGTGAAAGTGTAGGGGAAACATAGTTTGACAAAAGGCAAAAGGAAAATGATGGATAAAGGATGGTGAGATAACCATGATAAGGGGATAAAAAGGATGGGATCGATATGATGAGACCAGATAGACCTCATGGAAAAGATAGGATGATGGTGATCACACAAAGCTTAGGGAGGGAATATTTATTCAAAGCATCAAAAGATGAATTGTGAGGATGATATGGTGGATGGATGAATGATGAGAAAGGATAGGATATTAGAAAGATGCACAAAGGAAGTAGGAGTGAGGACGATGAGATAGATGACATTGGATTGCATGGAGGGAGGCCTATTGCTAGATACTAATGACAAGGGATTATAATATGGGATGAGGATAGGGATGAACGTATAAGAAGATAAAGATGGGTGGATATGAAGAGTTGGATGGGGAGATGAAAGGGATCATTTAGATGGATAGGAAGATACAGGTGGGAAGATGGAAGGGTTTTTTTAGATGGATAGGATGATAAGGATGGGGGCATGATAGGGATGTCATGATAGATAGATAGGAAGATAAGGATTGAGAGGTGGAAGGGATTGTTTGAGTGGATAGGAAGATAATGATGGGTAGATGGAAGAGATTGTTATGATGGATGATGTCTCCAAGGACTATGTCACAAAGGGAGATAAGTACCCCCACTCTAAATATGTCATTTTTCATGAGGTCGGAGGGATGCAAGATGAGTAGATGGAAAGATAAAGGAGATAACTAGAGGAGGATAGGATGGGTGACTAAGGAATATGATAAAGCATGGATGAAGGGAATGTATACCAAGAGGTGTCCAAAGCATGCATAGGTAGGTGCCCCTATTTTGATCAAGATCACAAGAAGGATGGAGGGATGGGAGATAAATGGGATATGATGATAGGATGTGAAAGACAGGTCAGATGGAGGGGATGAATGAAGAGGACATATAGCAGGAAGATGGGTGCATAGCTGGAAGCATAGCAGATGGAGGGAATGCATATCAGGAAGCTGCCCCCAAGTGTGGAAAAGGAAGGATGGGGATTTACGCATGACACCTATTTTCTAGGTTTTCATCATGGTACTTATCCAAGGCACTTGTTTGCAAAGTTTTCACCATTGGACGAATTATTTCTTTTTACTCTTTTGTTTTTTTTACTTTTATTTTTTTACTTTTTTGGATAGCATGCAGAAGGAGATGGATAAGGATAGGAATGTGGATAAGTGGATTTAGAAGACATTTGATAATGATATGGATGGAATCAAGCATCAAGTTCCATATGAAGTATTGAGAGCCCATATGTGAAGCAACTGTTTGATGTTGGTACAACCTTATTAGGATAAACAGATTATGCAAGAGGATAAATTATAGGGATTTGATGGGGAAGATATGTGGGATAATGGATGGGATGTTGGAAAGGGTATGGATAGAATGATGGGGTAGGTGTGTGATGGGGAGATGTGTTAAGGACCAACATTGGCACATATGGTGGTGTATGTGAAATAATAAGAGAATCAACATATGGATAATGTGGGGATAATGGAGGAGATGGGATAGTGAATTTTGGGACATAAGGACCCAAAATAGATTTAGGATATGGTGGATAAGAATGATTATCTTTTGGATTAGAAAAATTGGATGTTGTTACAAATTGTTCATTTGAAGGTATTGCATCTTTTTTCTTTGGGATCCACATGGTTTTGATCTTTGCTTTGGTGGACCTTTGCGGCCAATGGGTATGATTTTGATTTTGGATTTGATTTTTGTTTTCTTCAACATGTCATTTCAAGGGGACATGAGGAGCTTGAGATTCATGTGGATATTTAGATTTATGCATTTTCACATTAACATCCAAAGTGCTTTTAGTAGCAATGGGATGGGTATGATGAGATGAGTGGTGTGGAGTGATGGAGGTAGGATTGTGGAGATTATGTGTAGATGGAGGATGTGTAGGTATGTGCCTTTGTTGATTCTGATTAGGGGACATGTGAGTGGGATGTTTATGATGGATGGATAAAAGGATGAATAGGATGAGATGGAGGAGGTGATTTTGGGATATAAGGGCCCAAAATAGATGTAGTGGGTGGAGGGACATAAGGACCCAAAATGGATGGAGTAGATGAGGGAGGAATGTGGATGGTTGTTTTGAGGTGACACGATGGAGGAGGAGGGATGGTAGCATATGATCTGGTAGAGCGATGGGAAGGGACTATATTTCTTTTGGAAGAGGCTCATTGAAGATGTCTAGAGGTTGTACCAACATCTTTAGATTGTGAATCTTGGGAAATAGGTCCAAGATGTCGCATATAGAGTTGTTATTTGACCTGGATGGGCTCTAAAATACCTTGCTCATGAAGGCATAATCTTTTTCCTTGATAATTCATGTTTTTGAGTATTTGATCCATGACAGGATTTTTATTATTCTGGGAGAACGATGTGATTCCATTATTAGGTGGGGGATGATGAGTGGCATTTATGCTTTATTTTTCTTTTGCAAGGAGACCACCATGGAAGAATTTGAGAGTACCAAGGGGATATGCAAGTGATGAGAGAATAGTAATTTTCGGCAATGATGGAGGATCATGAGATGGGTATGATGGGATAGCAACATCTTGATCAAGACAAGGGAGTGGTAAGGGATCAAGAGAGGGATTAGGTGACATGATAGGGTTTGGATTTGTGGTAGTCAGTGATAAGGGCTCATGTGATGGAGTGATAAGATCTTGAGTGACAAGGGGATCATGGGATGGAATGGAATGGATGGGAAAATATGATCTTGAGTAGGACTAGGTGGGATGGCAGGATCTTGATTTTGAGAAGGGGACATGTTGGCATGCTCTAGATTAGGCTCTTGGTATGACTCATATTGCATGGATGGCATAATGATGGAGTCTTGGAGGGACTCTTCAAGTGGGAAGATAGAAGGATGGGGGATTCATGAGGTTCCAGAGGAAGGATTTCAGTGAGGTTAGGAGTGGAAGGAATGGATTGGAGTTGTGTGTCGTCAATGGGTTTGTGATTCTAGGAGATGGGGGTTCATTGGATTTAGTGGATGTGAGGATTTCAACTATTTGGGTGGTGCTAGGGGTGGTAGCATCAATGATAGGCGTGGGTTGGAGAGGGGTCTCATCATTAGTAACCATGGATGATGGATTGGGATGACATGGTTCCATGACATTAGGACGTGGATTTGGGGACATCTTCTTTGTCATAAGTCCTTGGAGAACTTCTGGTGTGAGAAAGTTACATACTCTAGGCTTGGCTAGGGTGATGGGCATAGATGAAGGATTAGGGATGGGTGGAGGACTAGGATTATGGAGTGGTGGAATGGGGTTTGATGGAGGAATGGGATTGGATATAGGACTAGGAGTAGATGGAGGATTAGGATTGGATGGAGGCTTGAGGTAGGGATATTGGAATGATGAATTAAGATAGGAGGACATGGATGGTGGATTAATACAAGAGGATCCAGCTAATGGAGTGTAGTAAGGGTATTGGGATGGTGGATTAGGATGGGGAGACGTGGGTGTTGGATTAGGAGAGGGAGATGCAAATGTTGGATTAGGATAAGAAGATGTGGATGTTGGATTAGGATAGGTTGATTGGTAAGGAGGATTAGGATAGGGGGACATGGATGGGGGATTGTAATAGGAGTATTGGGATGGCAGATTAGGATAAGAAGATGCGGGTGTTGGATAATAGGATGATGTAGATGAAGGATATGATGGATATGTGGACAAGGAAGACAGGGAATATCCCTTGTCAAAAGTAGCATAAGGAGCATGATTAGGCATGGATGAAGACATAATGGGATAACTTGAAGGGGTGATTGTATTTTGGAAAGAGTGTGGAGAAAGCTTACTAGCAATGATAGTGTCAAGGGGATCTATGTCATATTCTTCTTGATCGACAAGACTTTCATTATCATCATTGATGTAGTTAGGGTTTCCTTGACTACTATTGATGGAGGATAAGGATTCATGATGATGAAAGGATAATTAGCATGGATCAAATATTTTGGATGGAAACAAACTAAAGCTCAAATCAAGATTTAGGTCAAGCTCAGATAGGGATTGGATTGCAACTTAGATTATGATGATTGGATGATGTGATGGGATTGATTCTAATGATTAGATTTGATTATCAAAGGATGATTACAACACCGAATCTACCTCGAGATGGAAGTAGATTGATTGGGTTGAAGGTGATCAGATAGGGATGTGATTGGATAAGATTGGATAAGATTGATCGATGATTGATAAGATCAACTGATGGATCAGATAGGATGGTGAAAGGGATCTTAAACCAAGTTCAAAGATTACCCTAGGTGACTTGGGATACTAATTGATCGGATTAAAGGAAAAATGGATGATTACAACACCAAATTCACTTTGAGATTGAAAATAGATTGATTGGACCGACGATGATGATTAACTGACTCAAGACGGATGACAATCAATTCAGACACCTGGGTCAATTCAGATAATAACCTAGAGATGCTCTTGAATGATGTACCTATGTGATTCGAATGATAGATGAATGACCTTGCTAATGGGTAGACAGATGATCAGATCAAGAAATGGATGATCGGATTGGGGAAATGGATGATAGGGATGGATGAATGAATACTCAAAATGAGTAAATGATTGATCGGATTAGATGAACAAATACTCAGAATGAGTAAAGGACTACTAAGAATGGATGACTGACTCTCAGAACAAAGGGATGAAGATTTGAAACAGATGAATGAGTACTTGAAACAAGTGAATGAGTGCTTGGAATAGATGAATGAGTACTCAGAATGAGTAAATGATTGATCAGATCGGCTAAACGAGAGCTCAAGATGATAGAAGAAGGTTTGGATTGGATGAATGTTTACTCGAAACAAGTGAACAAGTGCTTAGAATGGATGAATGATTACTCAGAACAAGAGAAGGAGGTTCAAAATAGATGAAAGATTACTTAGAATGTGTAAACAGATGATCAAGAGGGATGAACAACTACTCAGAATGAGTAAACAATTACTTTGAATGAATGAATTAGCACTCAAAATGAGTAAACGAGTGCTTGAAATGGATGAATGATTCTTGAAACGAGAAGATGAAGGTTCTAAATGGATGAATGCTTACTCAGAAGGAGTGAAAAGATGATTGAAATGCATGAACAACTACTTGGAATGAGTAAAAAAATATTTAGAATGAATGAACGAGCACTCGGAATGAGTAAAAAAGTGCTTGAAATGGATGAATGATTCTCAAAACAAGAAGACGAAGGTTCAGAATGGATGAACATTTACTCAGAATGATTGAATAAATGATCAGAATGGTCAAACGAGAATTTCAAATGATAGGAGGAGGTTCGAAATGGATGAATTTTTACTTAGAATGAGTGAGAAAATGATCAGAATGGGTGAACAACTACTCAAAATGAGTAAAAAATTGCTCAGAATGGATGAACGAGTACTCAGAATGAGTAAACGAGTGCTTGAAATAGATGACTAATTCTCATAACAAGAAAATGAAGGTTCAAAATGGATGAAAATTTACTCAAAATGGGAAAACAATTAGTCAAAATGAAGGAACAACAATCAGAATGACCAAACAGAGGACAAAAAACTATTTGAAGGACAAGTTCACCCCTAGAATAGGTCAGGTCCGCCCCTAGAGGGTGGGTTCGCCCCTAGAAGGGTAGGTCCACCCCTGGGGGTGGGTCCAACCTTGTAAGGGCAGGTACACCTCTTCTAAGGGTGAGTACACCCCTGGTAGTGAAAACAAACAAAAATAGTTATTTGAAACAAATAAACAAGCGCACGAAATGAGGAAATGGACACTCAGATCGAGGGGATGAATGTTTAGGATGAGGAATGTATTCTTGAAATGGGTGCAAAATTGTTTGAAATGTGGAGATGAGTGATCAGAATGATGAAACGAGCGCTTGAAATGACGAAACTGGTGCTCAAAATGATGAAACGGGTGATAAAATTAACTATTTAAGGGACAAGTCCACCCCTGAAAAAGGTCAGGTCCACCCCTAGAGGGTGGGTTAGCCCCTAAAAGAGGTCAGGTCTACCCCTAGAGGGCAGGTCCACTCTTGGAGGGTGATTCTACCCCTAAAATAGGTCAGGTCTACCTATTTGACTAAAAGTTGGACAAAATTTGACTGAAAAAGCTAAAAAATGGACTAATACAAAGGGTAAGTCCACCCCTGGAAAAGGTCAGGTCTACCCCTAGTGGTCAGTTCTGCCCCTAGACAATTTTGAAATTTAACTTGCTACCTTAATTCATTTTATCTCCTTTAGACTCCATTTCACTTGGAGTCTATTGGTGCTCCAAATCGATCAGCTCAATGAATCCTAAAGAATTAGCCAATTTCTTATACTCGAGCTCAAAGAGGGATTTGACCAATGAACAACATTCAATCGAAGACTGAGATCTTCTACACTTTTGGCTCTATAGAACCAAGGTAGGTCAACCTATACAATGCCCAAAAACTCAATTCACTCATACATAGACATTACTTTTTATAGCAAATAACTCCCAATAAAAATAAACCAAGGAAAGCATTGAAAACCTCAAATCTGGTTATATTCTTGGTAACTTAGCACTTACTCAACAATTGGGAGGTAAGACAACACAATACTTCAAAGATTTAAAATGAATTTGATTTTATAAACTATTTCTAAGATGCATAAAACTAGATGACAGATTAATGCCTAATCTTGGGTCACAGAATCAAATGCATAAAAAGAATTCATTAGTAAACAACCCTCAACCATTAGATTTACAATTGTTAATGTCTTACATTAAAAAATCCTCTCATATTTCCAATCAAACTCTTCTTACCAAATCCAACCTGCACATTTAAAACCACAATTGTCTATTCAAAGTATTTTACCATTTCATTGAAATAGACCCAAAAATAGATAAAAGAATCTTAGAAAATTGAGATTCCAAACTCAAAAATACTTGGTGTTATTGAATTCAAATGACTGAAAATATATAGATTTGGAGACAATTTGATGACATTCATGACTTTCATGATTTATTTGCACAAACTGGCTGATATTTACTCATGAAATCAGCATTAACCGCTTTACAGACTCAAATTTATGACTTGTAATTCAACATTTCTTTATCTACCTAGCCCCACACAAGAATTCAAAACATCAGAACCCCTTTACAATGAGAGAAGAAAAGAAGATAAATAAATAAAAGTAGCTCCAAAATTGGTCTGAAGAGGCCACCTGGAATCTTCATCTACAGTTGATCAACAAAAATGTAAAGCTTCTCTCATCTCTCTTCTTTGCAACCAATTTTAACTCCAATTCTGTCTTTGCCTCAAGTTGTTGAGCAACAGAAAATTTCTCCATGTGAGAAATTTCCATCATTCACTCTATTGTTGAAATTATCTCCCTACCTGTGAAAACTCTTCATTTTGCTCATTTTATTATGCAACACTTCATATTCTCTAGCACAGAATATTTAACCATAAAGTGAATATTAAATTAACTTTTCTCATACCCCTTTTACATATTTATTCTCCAACAAAGAGAATATTTCACAAACATTCCCTATGCGCACATTCGCATGCACTTTACACTTTGATGACTTCACATTTTATAATTTCACTCCATATTTGCTTGCTATTCACCCTATAGTGAAATATAAAATATTTCACTTACAAGTAAAATCCCTTAAAAAGAATTCATGGGCGTCCACTTTCTGAAAATATTTGTTTGTGCTCCATATCTAACCTACCCAATAAACTTAAAAATTTTACCTTTTAAAAATTGAATGTTACATTTGAGTAACATTTAATTTACCTTATCCATTATGTCTTTTATTATCACATAATAAAAGCTTTTGGATTTTATCAGGCCCCTTCCCTTTATTGAATTTATTCTTGAGAAATTTTTAAATTTCTTTAAATGTTTTTCTTTTGAAATGAATGGAGATCCCCTTTTAATATTTGCATCCAACACTTTATGTTTTCCTGGGACACACCTCATGTGCCTCATCTCGTAGGTCCCATGAGAATCAAAGGGCTTGCAATTTCAACCCGTGAGATGGTGAGGAAGGAAAAATATCCTTTAATATTTCCCTCACAAACTATGATCAGGCCAACAATAAACTATACTCATTCCTTTGTTGGTTGTCGGGCCCACATGCCACGTGTCAACATTTCGCTAATCATGCAGGAAATAAACGGTGAGCACTTTACTTCTAGAGGTGATCTGGCTAGGGGCAACTATGATGTTGTTGCATTTGCATCCGTGTGCTCCATCGTTGATCTTTTTTCCCTATTTCACATTTTCCCTAAATTTCATTTTTGCATTTCATAGACTCTGCATCTCATCCTTGGCTATGATGATAGAGAATAAGGGCTTACAACATTCAACATAGGACTTCTTATCCCATCGAAACCCACACAATGGCTGCCCAATGCGTAGCAAATTGCATTTGCTTAAAAATTTATGAAGCATTTTCAACAATCATTTTGTGTGCAGGCAGCACCTTGCTTTGTGCCAACACCATTTCCTTTTTGTTTTGAGGGATGTCCAAACTATGCATAATATTTTCTTTGGGGATTCTTAGTTAACAAATCCTTTTGATTCGATGCACCTCCAATCCATTTGCTTGAAATTTTTTTAACTTTTCAACAAATTCATTTTGTACTTTTTGCACAATGTTGGTGCCTCCATTCTCTTTGATGCATTGTGGTTGTTAGCTACTAGCACCATTGCACTCTTTCATTCAATGGTTCCCCAAACCAGAGAATTCCTTGTATTTGATTAAAGGTTTCTAAGACCATCTTCAACAGAACAATTTTGTGTATGTGTTGCATTTGTGACATTAGCAAGCTACATGCCTTGGTTTTCTCCTTTTGGCTTTTGAGTTGCCACTTTGGAGACACACATACCCTTCATTTTAGACTACGCCTCTTTGACAACTCCATTTTGTGTGGAACTTTATAAAGTATTTTAGCATATTCATTCTTGTGAATATGTTGCTTTGATAATGGCATATATCCTTTTATTCCCATTTCACACTAGTTCAACACATCTTTACAACACTTTGTAGTGCATATTTCACATGGTTCCAAGTGTGTTGACTTACCTGTATTTTCCTTTTGCTTTGATGGATCTTCACACTCTGCCTTCTTTGATTTCTATGTTGTTACCTCCTTTGATGGATGCCCATACCCTGCGCTTTGAATGCAATTAATTGCATTTGCTTTGAGTTTCTGAGGACTCTTCAAACAAACTCATCCATTGTGACCTGAAGATTCATGTATAACTTGAGCTTCGGGTTCTCTTCAACCTTTGTGTTTCCTATGGTAGCTCTTTACCATCATTGATCCTCCTAGCTAGTTAATGTCATTTGCTTGAAATTTTTTGAGGACTTTCAACCACCACCAGTTACATGTGTTTCAAAGCTTCTGAAGCTTTTTCTTACATATCCATTGTGTATATATTCATGCATTTCATTCAGCCATGGCATCCATGAGCCGACATTTATAGAGGTATTTTGACTAACAATCTGTGTGCCATGCTACTAGGCACATTTTCTTTAAGGTTTCTAAAGCTTTTCACCCAATTCATTGTGTGCATTGTGCAGCAACAAAGGCATTTCTATTTATGTTGGCACCATGCTCATTGGCTGCAAGTTTTAAAATTATCTTTGAATAGTTTTGTGGAAAAATCTTTGTTTAAGTTTCTAGTTTTCCTTCCCATGATTAGGTAACCCTAAACTAGTCAATGAAATCCTTACCAATAACAAGGCCTTGAGTTTCATCATGCTCAATCGAGTCCTCATCATTAACAAAATTTGAACAATTATAGCATATACAACAAATTTGCTTTCTCAGTTTAATGCAATTATTAAAAGGACAAAGACAAAATTAAATAATGTTGTGAATTTGTTCCATAGTGAAATCAAGTGAGACACCACCTTCATTAATGAAGAAAGCACAAATTTATATGAGATATTCATCATCTCCTAGTAAGCATGACCAAAGCCTAACTCTTTAATCCTCTCCATTTGTTGCTCTGGCCTTTTTATTGCCCATGGACATAACAATGGAGGAGAGCAACATGGGTTCTCTATTCTTTCCATTCTCAGGGAGATCAATAGAATACACCTCAGTTTGAACTATACCATGTACTTGAACTATCAAGTGTATATGGAAAACTTAGTCAACTGGTCCAAACTTAAAAAATTGGTACCTTGACGAGAGTATGTTAGCATGATCTTCACTACTTTTACATCGAGCCACAATTACCATTTTACCTTGAACTAAACCAATTCTAAGACCCCCGTGGAATGGATTGAATCTCTGAGACAACCAAATCCCCTTTCTTCATCCCTTTGGATGTATCATTCTTTACACATCTCCAACTTGCAAACAACTCAAGGAACAAGCTATCTTCAAATTGTGTGACTAATGTCAAGTCCTCTATGGGCCCAACTAAAAAAAATCATTTTCAAACAAATTTCATGTTAAACTGATCTGAGATAGATTCTGAGTGCATCCGAGATGAAAAGATGAGATGGGTTTTCATTAAAATATGCTTTTTGGCATATCAAAAAAATGAGCAAAACTAGCAAGGTTGGCTCCGGAGTCTTTTTGGGAAATCAATCAAATGACCTCCTAGAGCCACAAAAACTTGCAAGCATGTAGAAATTATATCCAAGAATGGAATGCAAAAGATGGCTCGACAAAAAAATTCATGAGGTGAAAGTTATTCACTGTCAAAGTTGCTCAATTGAACTTTCTGCAACAACAGCTTGTTCAAACCAATTAAAACTCACAAAATTACCTCATTGACGAAATACCAACTCAACTCCTAGCGAGCTACCACTAGACGCAAGAGATCATTTTGGTATAGTGAGCACATGTGCAAGAGGAATTTTCTCGAATCATCACCCATTAGAAGATACTGATAGTCAAAGTTGACCTCTTTGAAAGGTTTCAGAAAATAAAGGTGCAAAACTGAATGAATTGCATTTGGTTTTGATCTGTTAAAAATAGAAAATTAGATCATGAAGCTCTGAAACCTAATATGGGAGTTCATCTTGGTATGGATAATGGAGAACAACATTTGTTTTGGCATGAAAATCAACTAGTTACAAAATGCAATCTCAAATGGGAGGCTACTTTGTAGAATTAAAAGTTTACAAACAACAAAATAGTGCCAAAACCCTCCAACTTCGCTTTTCAAAACCCTGTCAAAAATTGTCATGGGAAGCTAAAAATTGACATGCATTCTCACATAGGACATATGAGTGGGCTTGCAAATGGGTTTTTCATGAAAATCAGCAGGCACCAAAATACAACCCTCCAAAGTTTTCCATTTAGGAAAATTCATTAGGTGCTCTTCTGAAAGTGCATAGGAAAATTTTTGACATGGGCACCTCAAATTTTCAAAATTTGAGAGTACCATCAGTGGCTCCAACTGGGGTTGTATGCCCCTACTGGGCATAGAAAGATTCCAGATCTTTGGGGAGTAGACCAAATTTTGAGTCCATCAGCTACTCTCAAACTGCTCCTTTATTCATTCTTCTTTTTCAGCTTCATTTGGTGACACCAAGCCACCAAATGAAAAGGGTATTCAATTCTTACCTATGTCAAACAAAATTTTGTAAAAAGAACTTATCTCCCTCAACTCATGCTTGCCTTTGTCAAACCATAACAACACAGGTGACTGCACATCTGAAAACATAAGTATTAGGCTACCTTTGTGGAAGAGTAAACTTGCTCTTTATTCAACTTTGTTGTCACATGGAAACCAAGTCATATATTCCACATCATTTCCACTCTCTTCATTTTCTGATTTTGTATCAAGTGGCAACATTTGAAAATGGTGATCGAGACCATATGAAAGCATAGTCTGGTCACAACCATCTACCTGATTAATCATGTTGGTACCTCCCAATGGAAATCACATACAACATTATCAAGATGTTCATAATCATTATGCATCTGAAAGTCAAGCACACTTTCAAAATGTTGGTTATCATGTGGCAACAGTTGATCACATTCATCATGTAAATCCTTCTCAAGTTGAAAAAAACATTCTTCAATATCTTGTGCATTGCCACACTTTGTGAGAACTTCTAGCTAACAAAAGTAGCACTCACATTCTACCACATGGTCAGTACCATTAAGCTCATTCTGGTTACTAGTTTGCATATCAAAAGTGAAACCATCACAAGAACTTACTAGAAGATCTTGCTCATCATGCAAACCATCTTCGAGTGTATGTAAAGAGATACACTCAAGCATTGACACACTCTGCAATTGTTCTTCATCATGCTAGTATTGAGAATCATCATAGATTTCTGACTTGTCCTCATTTGTAATTACTTTATCATCCTTTGAACCTAACATGTCAACCTCTTTAATATCACAAGCTTGCTCAACAACAAGTAGTTCTGGTTCAGAAGCATAATCTGATTTCTCATTGAATCAACATTCATATTCACATGAAAAGACTCATGACTAGGATTATTCAAGTCAGCAAGCAAACACTTGTCCAAGTTTGCATTAAAATCTTCAAAATCGGGCTCATCGGATGCACAAACCTCATAGTTATTTGTTGCTTCAAACTCATCAAAACATATTTTTGAGTTTGCAACATCATGTATACTATCATACTCATCATACAGTGCAACATTACAATCAAATGATCGCTTGTCCTCATCCACATCATCATCATGGTGAGCTAGTTCATCATTGGAAGGAGAATGGAAAACACATGCATCATACCTTGCATCTTGAATACCATCACCACTATCAAGGTCCATAGGGGAAGCACACAACAACTAAGAATCATTCTCATGTGCACATTTCTGATATTATGTGGTCCATATGTCTGAAATTTGTTCACAACTCAATAGATCATTGCCTTGATCCATTCTTTCAACCACTTCCTCTTCTTGACCTTCACTTGAATTGGATGCATTATCAAATTGTAAATCAAGATATACCATGATGTCATCATCTCCAAAGTCTAAAAACTCAATAGGCTAATCATAAATAGGATCTCCCCAATCATAGGAGATTGGATTACTAGCAACCTTGTCGAAGGCATTGTCACAATCTGTTACAAAAAATAGGTTGTCTATTTCTTCCTTCCTACTTATTTTTGGGCTGTCATAACAAAAATCCACATCTTTTTGCATTTCAATATTGGACTGGGTGTCTTCATTGAGCTTGTCATTTTCATCCTCTTGAGGATAGACCCAAACATCTTCACTGTCAAACTAAAAACCATCAATGTTTTCATCATTGCAGCTGCTTGTGGCTAATCTTGTCAACTAAATTTCATTGCATGCTTTATCACTTGCAGCTAGTACATTGACATTCTCAGCAGCATTTTCCAAATCAGCAAATTCCAATGTCTCATTATGGAGACTTTCATCAAAGCTGCATTCAACACATGTAGAATTGACATGATCAATTATATCATTACATTGTTGATCACATATCTCTTATTCAAAGAGTAAATCCAATTCATATCCCTCTTCAGGTTCTTGGCTTGGAAAATTTGACTACTGATTTTCATTTGGGTATATCTCTTGTGTAAGTTGTTCAATGACAACTCCCTCATCATCTAATGATGCATCATTCTTATCTTTTACCTTCTCAAGTATGCACTTGCTTGAAAAGCTTTGATCATTTGCATTCACATAGTTGTTGATTTCATTAGCATGCTTACCCATGATGGAAGACAATAAAATTAGCACATATTCATTCCTCTGCTTCTCCAAATTGTCTAGAACTATGTAGGCCATCTTCATATTGGAGATTCTAAAATATTTTAACAATGCACTAGATCCTTCTTCAAAGGCTTCAAAATACATATGAATACAATTTGGAGTACTAGGTCTAAAATTCTTTGGGATTAGTGAAAGGGAAACAACAAACCTAAGACTGAAATTAATGCTTGACTCTTCATTTTGTTTCTTCATCTTCTTTAACCTCATGACAAGGTCAAAAGGGTTTCTTGCAAATTCATCTCTATAGGCATTTGCTAATTTATCCCAGCAAGGAAATGACTTCTTAGGAAAACTTAAACACCAATCCCAAGCTCTTGCTCCAAGAGATCTAACAAAAAATCTCATCCACATATCTTGATATCCAAATGAATGTTTTTGCATGAAGCTAGAAATTTTTTTGACATGTGCATCTCCTTCACAAACATTGTATCCATTAAATATAGGCATCTCCTTGTATACTTGAGTTGAAATACTCTCAACCTTGTAATTAACCAATGACAAATCTAATTGAGCATACAATGGGTCAAACGAATTGACAATAGGTGCATTAACTTGACAAGTGGACATGGTATGGTTATCTCTTAACTGGGCTTGTTGAAACATCTAGTGTCTTTCATCCATTTCTTTAAGTCCTCTTTCAAACATAGCCTTCCATTTTAGCCTTATCCTAGGCTTAGGCACTCTTGAGTTCTTATTCTTGGGGGTGTCAATCATATTTCTGAAACTTCTTGATAAGTTATCTAAAAGTATCTACAGGTATGGCTATTTTATGATCCATGGATATATGCAAATCAGGGCTCAACTAATTGTGCATAATGACAACCATAACAAAATGAAGGATTACAATGACTATCTCTGACATGGTAATAACCAACATATGACAATGCAAATGAATGGAAATCCCAAGGATATACAAATGCATTCTAACCATCCATACAATCAAATATTTAAGCACTAAACAAAAATCTTTCAATGAAACAACAATTACATTCAATAGATCCAGCAAATGGAAGTGTGTAAACTTAAATTTACTATCCTTTCTCTTTGTCAGTGTTAAATCACTCAATAGGGAACCACAATTTTTTCTAGGAAATTCAAATATGGTTTTCATACAAAGTTTCTTCAAAACCAAAGGTGGAGAATACCTAGAAATGTTGCATTTTCTGCAAATTGTTCTTCTAATTGGAAATATTTATAGATTTGGAACTGTATTCACCTCTTCAATAGGTTCTTCTAACAAAGTTGCCACCTCTCTTTGTAGAGGACTCAACTTCAAGCAGTGTGAAGTTCACTCACATATAAAATTATTTTTGAGTTCCTTCCACCAACAGAGCACCACAAATCATGAAATCTTTAGGTTCAATGCAACAAATGTCTCCTTCGAGTTTGAAATCCTTCAATATTTGAACAAAATTTAGGATGAAAAATAATAATATGACTCTATAACTTAGCAGTCTACAGTTGGAGATTCAGAATTGTCCCTAGCAGAGTCTCCATTCTATTGGTGCTCCAAATCGATTAGCTCAATGAATCCTAAAGAATTAGCCAATTTCTTATACTTAGGCTTAAAGAGGGATTTTGCCAACAAATAAGATTTAGTCAAAGACTGAGATCTTCTACACTTTTGGCTCTGCAAAACAAAGGTGGGTCAACCTATACAATGCCCAAACACTTAATTCACTCATACACAGACATTGCTTTTTATAGCAGATACTCCCAATAAAAATAAACCAAGGAAAGCATTGAAAACCTCAAATCTATCTATATTCTTGGTAACTCAACACTTACTCAGTAATTGTGAGGTGAGACAACACAATACTTCAAGGATTTAAAATGAATTTGATTTTACAAACTATTTTTGAGATGCATAAAACTAGATGATAGACTAGTACCTAATCTTGGGTCACATAGTCAAATGCATAAAAAGAATTCATTAATAAATAACCCTCAACCAGTGGATTTACAACTGTTAATGTCTTACACTAACAAATCCACTCATATTGTTAATCAAACTCTACTTAACAAATCCAACCTGCACATTTAAAACCACAACTATCTGTTCAAAGTATTTAACCATTTCATTGAAATAGGCCCATAAATAGATAAAACAATCTCAAAAAATTGAGATGTCAAACTCAAAGGTACTTGGTGTTATTGAATTCAAATGACTGAAAATATACAAATCTGGAGACAATTTGATGACATTCATGAATTTCATGATTTATTTGCACAAACTAGCTGATATTTACTCACAAAATCAGCATTAATCGCTTTACATACTCATATTTGTGACTCAGAATTCAACATTTCTCTATCTACATAGCCCCACACAAGAATTTAGAACCTCAAAACCCCTTTACAATGAGAGAAGAAAAGAAGATAAAGAAATAGAAGCAGCTCCAAAATTGATCTGGAGAGGCCACCGAGAATCTTCATCCACCATTGATCAACAAAATTGTAAAGCTTCTCTCATCTCTCTTCTTTGCAACCAATTTTACCTCCAATTCTCCCTTTGCCTCAAGTTGTTGAGCAACAAAAAATTTGTCCATGTGAGAAATTTTCATCATTCACTCTACTGTTGAAAATATCTCCCTACCCATGAACACTCTTCATTTTGCTCATTTTATTATGTAGCACTTCGTATTTCCTAGCACAAAATATTTAATCATAAAGTGAATAGTAAATTCACTTTTCCCATACCCCTTTTACATTCTTATTCTCCAGAAAAGAGAACATTTCAATAACATTCCCTATGCACACATTCACGTGCACTTTACACTTTGATGACTTCGCATTTTATAATTTCACTTCATATTGGCTTGCTATTCACCCTATAGTGAAATATAAATATTTCGCTTACAAGTAAAATCCCTTAAAAAGAATTCATTGGCATCCATTTTATGAAAATATTTGTCTGTGCTCCATATCTAACCTACTCGGTAAACTTAAAACTCTTACCTTTTAAAACTTGAATGTTAAATTTGAGTAACATTTAATTTACCTTATCCATTATGTATTTTATCATCACATAATAAAATCTTTTTGATTTTATTAGGCCCCTTCCCTTTATTGAATTTATTCTCAGGAAACTTTTAAATTTCTTTAAATGTTTTTCTTTTGAAATGAATGGAGATCCCCTTTTAATATTTGCATCTAGCACTTTATGTTTTCCTGGGACCCACCTCATGTGCCTCATCTTGCCAGCCTTGTAGGAATTAAAGGGCTTACAATTTCAACCCGCGAGACAACAAGGAATGCAAAATATCCTCTAATATTTCCCTTGCAAACTATAATTGGGCCAACAATAAACTATACTCATGCATTTGTTGGTTGTCGAGCCCACATGCCACATGTCAGCATTTCACTAATCATGTAGGAAATAAACAGTGAGCATTTTACTTCCAAAGGTGATCTAGTAGGGGATGGCTATGATGTTGTTGCATTTGCATCCTTGTGCTCCACCATTGATCTTTCTTCCCCATTTCAAGTTTTCCCTAACTTTAATTTTTGCATTTCATAGACTCTACATCTCATCCTTGGCTATGGCGATAGAGAATAAGGGCTTACAACATTCAACATGGGACTCCTTATCCCATAGAAAACCACACAATGGCTGCCCCATGTGTGGAAAATTGCATCTACTTAAAAGTTTCTAAATCATTTTCAACAATCAGTCTATGTGTAGCTCGTGCCTTGCTCTATGCCAATGCCATTTCCCTTGTGTTTTGAGGGATGTCCAGACTATGTGTAATAGTTACTTTGGGGAGTCTTCTTTAACAAATCTTTTTGATTTTATGCACTTCCCATCCATTTCATTGAATTTTTTTTAAATTTTCAACAAATTCATTTTGTACTTTATGTGCAATGCTAGAGCCTCCATTCTCTTTGTTGCGTTGTGGTTGTAGGCTACTAGCACCATTGCATTCTTTCATTCGATGACGCCCCAAACCATAGAATGCCTTGTATTTGATTAAAGGTTTCTAAGACCATATTCAACAAAACAATTTTGTGTATGTGTTGCGTTTTTTACATTAGTAGGTTGTGTGCCTTGGTTTTCTCCTTTTGGCATTTGAGTTGCCACTTTGGAGACACACATACCCTGCATTTTAGACTATGCCTATTCCACAGCTCCATTTTGTGTGGAACTTTCTAAATTCTTTTAACAAATTCGTTCTTATGAATATGTTGCTCTTATAATGGTATATATCCTTTGATTCCCCTTTCACACGGGTTTGATGCATCTTTGCAACACTTTGTAGTGCATATTTCATATCATTCCAAGTGTGTTCACTTGCATGTATTTTCCTTCTGCTTTGATGGATCTCCACACTCTTCCTTCTTTTATTTCTATGTTGTTACCTCCTTTGATGGATTCCCATACCATATGCTTTGAATGTAGCTAATTGCATTTTATTTGAGTTTCTAGGGAATCTGCAAACAAACTTCTGCAAACAAACTTATCCATTGTGACCTGAAGATTCAAATATAACTTGAGCTTTGGGTTCCCTCCAACCTTTGTGTTTCCTATGGTAGCTATTTACCATCATTGAGCCTATTAGCTAGTTAATGTCATTTGCTTGAAAGTTTTTTAGGACTTTCAACCACCGCCAGTTACATTTGCTTCAAAGCTTCTAAATATTTTTCTTACATATCCATTGTGTATATATTGATGTGTGCCATTCAGCCATGGCATCCATGAAACCACATTTACAAATGTATTTTGACTAGCAATCTGTGTTCCATGCTACCAGGCACATTTTTTTTAGGTTTCTAAAGCTTTTCAATTCATTGTGTGCATTGTGCAACAATAAAGGTGTTTTTATTTATGTTGGCACCATGCTCATTGGTTGCAAGTTTTAAATTATCTTTGAATAGTTTCGTGAAAAATTTTGTGTTTAATTTTTAAACTGATCTGAGATAGCTTTTGAGTACATCCAAGATGAAAAGATGAGATGGGTTTTCATTAAAATTTTCTTTCTAGCATATCTAAAAAATGAGCAAAATTGGCCAGGTTGGCTTCAGAGTCATCCTAGGAAATCAATCAAACGACCTCCTAGAGCCATGAAAACTTGCAAGCATGTAGACATTCGGTCCAAGAATGGGATGCAAAAGATGTCTTGGAAAAACAATTCACGAGATGAAAGATATTCACTTTCAAAGTTGCTCGGTTGAACTTTCTACAACAGCTTGTTCAGAACCAATTAAAACTCATGAAATTACCTCATTGAAAAAATACCAAATCAACTTCTAGCGAGCAGCCATTGGACACAGTAGATCATTTTTGTATAGTGAGCACGTTTTCTAGAGGATTTTTCTTCAATCATAACCAATCAGAAGATACTGACAGCCGAAGTTGACCTCTTTGAAAGGTTTCAAAAAATGTAGGTGCAAAACTGAATAAATTGCATTTGGTTTTAATTTGTTAAAAGTAAAAAATCATATCATGAAGCTCTAAAACCTAACATGGGAGTTCATATTGGTATGGAAAATGGAGAGAAACATTTTTTTTGGCATGACAATCAACCAATTGCAAAATGCAAGCTCAAACGGGAGGCTACTCTGCAAAACTAAAAGTTTGCAAACACCAAAATAGTGCCAAAACCCTCCAGCTTCACTTTTCAAAACCCTATCAAAACTTATCATGGGAAGCTAAAAAATGACATGAATGCTCACATAGGACATATGACTAGGCCTGCAAATGGGTTTTGCATGAAAATCAACAAGCACCAAAATACGACCCTCCAAAGTAGGTCATTTAAGTAGATTCATCAGGTGCACTTCTGAAAGTGCAGAGGCAAAATTTTGAAATGGGCACCTCAAATTTGCAAAATTTGAGAGTGCCATCAGAGTCTAAAACACACAAAACACATTAACCATTTCACTATCCTTTGCAACTAATTTTAAACACTAGATTTTAATTACAACAAATTGAAAATACATATTGTCAAGCAACTACCATATAGGGTTTCAAAAGAAACCTTTATTTACAAAGAAAGATAATAAAAACATCTAAAAAAAATATTTTATCAATCTAAATCTTCAACTCACAGTCGTAGTAGCATTTTCAATTGCTAATTTTCATGAAACTAGGGTTTTGAGAGAAACCTCTACAACAAAAGCATAATTATCATAAAACAACTCAAAACTTATTCTTGCTTTCTCAAATTTTTCAATGCATCCTCTAACCATAATTCATGCTCAAACATCTGAAATATATAGCAAGCATTAACCTAGAAAGGCTCAATACAACCATACCTCAATCCCTGGGAGAATGTAACTACAACAATTTACAATCTCAACTACACAAACTGTCACACTACAACTATCAATGAAATCTGCTATCCTCCAAGCTTCAAATCATACCACTGAACCACGTCCAACATTTTCACATTGAAACCAAAGTATCTTCAAACCCTAACTTCTACTCTCAAAGCCTTCGTTCCCTAACCACTATGTGCAATGATAAACATTAGGGTATGTGTAGGATCATGATGGGCCAAAAAGTGGCAATATGATGGGTATGTGGCTCATGATTTTTTCTTACCAAAAATTGATGAAACAAAAAGGGTTTTTAAAGGAGATTCTTAGCTTTCCACCAATATAAATTATGCTTTACTTTGAATTTAATAAGTAATTACTATTCATTTTCTATTCAAATTATAACTAAAGTATTAATTGATAGGCTAATTGAAAAACATCTATAGCTTTGAAATGATGTCACATTTTTTGAATCCAAAACATGTGCCACATTCTATCTTTTGCATACTATAGGATTAAAAAAAGAAGAATTGAATTTTATGAAGTTTTGACCAAGTTAAGGTAGTCAGACACATGAGTTTTTTATATTTTTTAAAATTTGTAATAAAAAAATCATAATTAATTATTTTCTTGGAAACAAATTACAAAAAAATATGCATCACATCAAGACATGAGTCCTCTACTTTTATCTAAAATATTATAAAAAATCATTATCATTTTATTGTGGTTAGGGTGGTTAGACAAACACTTACTTATTTTTTCCCTGAAATTTTAAGTAGTAGTGCATTGAAATTTCAAATTTTCACCAAATAGATTTTTTAAACAAACCTAGTAGTTTAGAAACTACATTCAATTTGCTATAGATTCTATTCTTACATATTTTTGAAATAATATAGATAACTTATTCAAATTTTTACGTCAAGTTTCCTAACTCTAATTTTTTTGAATTTTTTGCCACTTAAAGGCCTATTTTTTCCATGATGATCCTACACATACCCATTAACATGTGCCCACACAAATGAGCTTGTAAACCTTCCTTACAATAATAAGTGAAACATTATAATATGTGCAATAATTTTCCCAACCAAATTTATTTTCCAATTTCAAACAAAACACTATAATGTGTATGTAAATATGCCTATGAAAAAACATTTTTCAACATTAAAAAATAGACCTCATTTGAAACCAAAGCACTTTATTATTGCTAATGCCCATTGTAATAATATGAACTTCATTATTCCTCATGGTTTTTGTACAAATAATCAACTCATGGTGTTTGACCTTTCATATTGTACCAAGGAGAATGTCTAACTTGATATCAATTCCAAATTCAAGCAATGTCAAAGGGGTCAGCAAGGAAACACTGTCCAAAAGGCTCACAACCATGGCTCATTGCCATAGAAAGAATACAAGAAGATAGAAGAAGAATTTTACACAAAGAAAAAACTTCTCAATGCAACCAAGAATCCACCACAATTTCTTGCTCACTTTCACAATCTCACATGAAAGATATTGGATGCCTTCAGCTCATTGCGTTTAGGAACCCTAACATGAAATCCACACCACTCTGCTCAAATTGGCATCACACACACATTAATCACATCAATATTGCTTCTTTCTCTTTCCACCTTATCTCTTGCATCAAAACCATACATATTTTTATCAAGCTCTACCTTAAAAACTTTCTCCAATGTCATCCACTAGCCATTATACATTCAAATCTGAAATAGGTCAACACCTAAACATTCTTGTGGGGGATAGAAACAAAAGGTGACCTACATAAATCCTTAATTAAGATCCAAATAGATCCCAACACACTTCAAAATGCTTCCACAAGCCTCACATGTTGTATTAAACACAAGGTTGGCCAACACCCATACAAAACACTATAAACATTAAGTGCATGCTTCCTTAATCCAAGTCAAAAGTTTTGGACAACACAATGTACTTGAAATCAATCCAAAACAATCCATGAACTACTTAAGATTCATCAAACACTTCATCCAAGCTCACATCAACAAATACTTCAACTGAGGACAACTGTTAACCCTTAATTGCATACTATTAAATGAAACTCACACTGTACTACACTAAATCAAATAAAACCTTGAATAAAGAAAGATAAAATAATTATAAGAAACTTACCAAATCTGCACAACCTAAGGCCAAATAGTGGGGAAATGTTGAGCAAATAAATTTCTCCTAGACCAGAAAACATCACTAAACAACTAGTTCACACACTGGTGAAAACATCTCACACTAGAAAATGATCCAGAAACCCAAATTCTGAATATAGAAACCTCTATTAATCTTGAATAACCTATTATATCCCCATAGGCATAGTATCAACACTAAAAGAACATGGATCACAATAATGGAGCACACTATGAACATTTGCACAACACAGTTTACTCTGTCTATTAAATTTTCTCAAAAGAACTTGGAAACCAAGTACCAAAGACATCATCTCAACTCATGACTTCATTCCAACTCATCTTCAAACTCTGCAAAAAAATCATAGATCCATGTACTCACAACACTTCCTCAAGGTCTCAACTACACATGCACAACCTTTTTTCTTCTTTTCCACAATTTTCTCAATATCCTCAACACCTTTATCCTATAGTTGGCATCAATGACAACACCAAATAGTAGACTTCTTGTTGACACCAGTGACAACACCATCATACTTACAAAAAATGTGAAATTCAACGATCATAAAAATGTATACCAATAATTGTCTATGGAATGTGTTTGATTGGATAAAATATCATCACCATAAGATATAAAGTCTAATGAATCTTAATCATTACCTTGTATAGTGCTATGTTCTTTTTCTAAGGGTTATTGTTTTAAATACAATTGTTGAATGTATCCAAGTTTGAGCATATTTCTTATGTGGTTGAGAATCAATGGGTATGTGATAAATATTACTTTGATGCCAAAAATATATTCATTGATGTAGTGTTAAGGGAACAACTTGCATAGTATGCAATTATAGATTCAAATAAGGATATTTTTATTTAACATGTTAGGAATCACATTAAAAGCATGTGCCTAACATGATTAGACCCCTTCAACTACAAGAGTGATAGTAGCTAAATAGAACCTAGCCAAATAAAATAAAATCATCTATTGGTGAGGTTTATTTTATTTTATAGAATTATTTTTATTTTGAATCATTAAAATAAAAATAGTGTATATGTATATGAAATTTTGTGCATACACTTGAACAAATTGAAATGTATAACCTCGATCCTACCAATAACACACACAAAATTGAAGAAAAATCATTAGGGTTATGAAGTTCATTAACAAAAAATTTAAACAAATTTCTAACCTACAACAATGCTTGTTGCACAAAGCCATGATAGTTGTGCTTAAGAATGGTGTGTTGAACAATACAAATGAGAGGGGGGTGAATCTATTGTAGCAACTTTAACCTTTAAAATTATCAATAGATGTTAGATCAATAAGCATTCAAAAAACCCTTACTTTGCTAGTGTGTTTAATCATTAAATGTAGAAACAAAAACTGAAAGTAGTAAAACCATACACATAAGAACACTAGATTTACATAGAAAACCTAATGAGGGAAAAACCATAGTGAGGATTAGCTTACAATATAAAAAATGCCAAAATAGAATACAAAGGCTCTTTGCCAAAGAGGCTCACTGCTTGTATAGAACACACTATCCAATGAGGGCTTATTTCCTAGGTTCACTAACATATAGAATTATAAAGAAGATAGGAAAAAATTGTTACAAAGAGAAAACTACCTCAATGCAATAGGAAGTCCACTATAATTTTTTCATACACTTGCAGACATGCTTGAAAGATAGAGTACACCATTAGCTCACTGCCTTAGGGAACTCAACACTTGAATTTCACATTGATCTACTCAAACTCACATCATACATCACTTTCTTTAATCTATCACATCTTTCATAAACATCTTAACTTATACTGTCTTCAACCTTGAAACCCTTCCAAGGTCATCCATACACAATTTGCATTTAAAAATTCAAATTAGGTCAGTGCCAAGGCATTCCCGCAATGGAAGAGAATGAGGGTGAGCCATACATACTATTAATTAAGACCTAAATGAGTCCCAAAACACCTCAACATGTTTTCATAAGCTTCACAAGTAGTGTTTAACACAAGGTCGGCCAACACCCATGCAAACACATAAAACAAATAAGTACACACATCCTTAACTTATTCTAATCTTTTCGGACGACAAACTTCACTTGAACATGATTTGGAGTATGTAATGAACACATGTAAATTTATCCAAAAGCTTTGCAAAAAGGTCTTCACTTAAAAATTATGATCATTTTATACATTTGAATAACCCTGTCAGCCACTTGTAATACACTGTAACTTAGAAAGTCATCAACAACAACTAAAAATCTCAATTCCTATTGAACATATCAAGAGAGAAACCTTATAAACTTATTCTCAGGACCACAAGTCCTGAAACAAAAATGTGGAGAAATGCATAGCAAATACATTTCTCCTAGACCATAGCCAAAATATGAAATTTCCTAGTACACACACTAGTTAAAATATCTTGAACTATACGACGATCCAAAAGCCAAACTTTTGGATATAGCAACTACCATATCCATGAACAATACTACAAATCTGCATAAGCATAGCATCAACCTAGAAGAATCACAAAGCAGAACCCATAGCATACACAAAATACCTGCATGATACTATTCTCACTATTTTGTCATTTTTTCTCAAAAGCACTTGGAGATCAAGTACCAAAGACATCAATTCAGCATATTACTTCACTCTAGAACACACTTCCATACATAGAAACATAAAGATAACTCCATGTACTCACAACACTTCTTCAACATCTCAACTATGCATGCACAAACTGCAACCCTTCTTTATTACAATTTTCTCAATATCCTTAACATATACAACCAATAACAAGTTCTTCCTTAAAACACAATTGACATCAATGACAACAACAACCGGTTGAAATCAATGAAAAAACCTTCATACTTGCAACATGATGGATGTGGTGGTATGTGAGTTCCTTACAAACATAAGGTTGTATTTCATGAAGTGGTTGCTAAAATTACTTAGGACAACATCCTATATATATATACTTAACTATAATATTGCATGGATAGGATTAAAAGGAGAGGTCAAGGGCTCATATTGGTTGACACCCTTAAGAGGATGAGAGTTGGAAAATTGTCTTCACAAATTTGGTGGTTGGAAAGGGTAGATGGATCAAAGGGAAATCAATGGTGAACATTCCACTTGAAAAAATTAGAGGGACAAGATAGAAAATTATACTTAGGACTACCCTTGGAGGGTGGATAAGTCTTTAGACCCATGCATAACAAGCCCATGTCATATGTACAAAGTAACCATGCCTTGCGTACAAATGACATAATTTAAGGAGGTTTGAATAGGATTAGGAATGTGAGAGTGGGGTGTTAATGAGTTAATTATTGATTTTAACTCACTAATGAAAAGTGAATGGAAAAAGAAGATTAAATAAATATATATAATCCTTTGGTATGGAATTTATAGAATTCTAGATTTATTTGAATTTGGCATTGAATGTCTATTTCTTTTGTATGTAATTTTGAGGGGACATGGTGATCCTTGGATTTGGGTGAATTCTTAGCTCTATTCATTTTTATTTGACATCCAAATTGTTTCCAAAGGAAATGCAATGTGTGTGTGAGGATAGATGGTTTATATATAGTGCATGAAATGGTTGGTGAATGAAATGGTTTAGAAAATTCTTCATGAGTGTGTGGATTTATAGATATTGACTAGGGAAATCAATGTATAAATGGGTAGGATTGGGAATGAAGTATTTTGGGGCTTTGGTACCCAAAATGGATAGAGAAGATGAGTGACATGCATTGGTGGATTTTCAAATTATATAAGGGCCTAAAATAGATTTAGAAGATGGGGGAGGGATAGTGGATTTTATTTTTATTGATATAATGGAGGATGAGAGATGGAAGAAAGTTACTTGGATAGAAATCGGAGGCACTTATTCAAGTTTTGAAAGAAGTGACCTTAAGAGGAACAAAGGTTGTACCAAATTTTTTTAAATTGTGTGTTTCTTAGGATGTATATCCAAGGCCATATAATAATGGATTTTATTTGACATGAATAGGATCTAGTATTCCTTTCTCATGAATGGCTAAGCCTTTGAATTGATACTTCATGATTTTGAGCATTCACATGACTCCAAGATGTTGGTTGCTTTAGAGATACGATGCAAGTACATTTTAATGTGGAGGGGTATTGGTGGTGGATTTTTTCTATATTGTAATAGAACCACCCTGAGAAAGGTTAAGTGAATAAGGTGATTTTAGTAGGATGGCTTCAATAGAAGGTGGTAAGATGTCATGAGGGGGATGTAAAATTATGGTAGGATCTTAATATGGAAGGGAGAAATTTTTTACATACTTTGGAATAATTTTATTGTATTGTAAGGTTTAAATGGATGGTGTGATAGGGGAGGATCTATATACATGGTCAACTCCTCTTATTTGGTAGGAAGAGGGATGTTGAATTCATGGTGTTTGTAGGGTAGGGATTGGATGGTTTTGACAGGTTGAATGTCTAGTTAAGATTTGGAATGGAATTAGTACCTTGAAAAAGATTAGTATTTTGGATGGGAGAGATAGATGTTGTGGGAGAGATGGTATCATTAATGATGCATGTAGGTGAAATTTAACTAGCAAAGTGACATTAATTCTCAACATGGGGATTTAGGTTTATTTCTTGGGTGAATTTGGACACAAATGATGTGGATGATGTTATGAACTAACATTGAATAAAATTAAAATGATTAAATTAAAAAATATTTTTAAATAATAATAAAGACATATTCAATCAAATAATTAAATACACATCACTAAGCAAACATCATTATATTCAATAAAAAATAAACTTATTTCATATTTTAATTCAAGTATAATTTATTGGACCATGTACATGAATTTATATATTAGTAAATAATACACATTTAAACCATATAGATTTTATATTATTTTTAATATACATATGAATACAAAGAGTTTTACCTCATGAATAAGTCTTTAGTGATATTCAACTATACTTGAGGTAGATCATCATTATAGTGCTTTACCTCCAACCCCATATAAATGGTTCCCCAAACACCTTCCAATTACAAATATCCCTATCCTTCATGTGGGCAATAAATAAAGGAGTATGTAACCATATCACTCCTTGCAATAACTAGTGCAATGCACTAACTCTATCATATACAATTTTCCATACAATACTAGATACCCTCTAACTAAGTATAAAAACTCTAACTAAATTTCACTTATCAGACATAGTGAGCTAACAATGCAAGTAGAATAATTTGTTAGTGTGAAAAATAAAGAAATAACATAGCTTACCTCCTCTCATAATGACACTTCTCATGTGACATTCAATCAATCTCTCAGGGCCTCTAGCCTTGGTGCATGGTAAAACCGTCATTGTGGCATTCTCTCTCTTATAGATACTTCCAAACTAGTCCAAGGTGCTCTCAAAACTACAAAATATAAAATGAATGGTAAAAAAGTAAGAAAATTATTACTTATAGGCAAAATTTGATAATATAGAATTTCAAGTATATCCCATTCAAATCATAATAACTTTGGCTTGCAAACAATGATTTTAACACCATCTATTAAGTTGGAATCTAAGTTTTTCCCTTGTTATTGGTAGGTTCTTCTTGGTTTTTGGTGTTATGATTGCATCACCGTACCAAAAATGTTTTTATTAAACCCTAATAAATTTGATGTGGTGAGGTTGCTATCCTTTTTCTACATTCATAAAACAAACATAAACATGGGGGCATACATCTACCCTCAAATTTTATTCTCCTTATAAGTTTTGAACAAACACATTCATTCATATGTACAAGATGATTTTGGATTTCCATTAAGTTGGTTTTGTAGGATACGGTTCCTATTACTATGGTTTATATGTTGCTACATTGGGGGCTTTATTCTCTCACTCCAAAAATGTTTTTTGTCCTCTATAATAGCAATTTGGGGTATCCTGTATATGATATGATTTACCTTTCATCTCTTTAGTTTTCATATGCACATAGTGTCATATGGCTACTAAAGTTAGGGCTCAACATGTTTCATGTATTGTCTTCTTGCTAATAATTCACAATTTTGACCCTAGAAAATACTTGTTTTCTAGATAATTTCTATCTAAGGAGACCTTGAAATAAAGAATCAAAGTTAGACATGTGTAAAAAAGTTGGACAGGGGTGTGGGCACCCTAGTCTAAATGTTTTTCTTGATAATTTTAATTTTTAATTTAAGATGGTCCTTAAATAATGTGATGCTAACTCAAATTTGAGATTTGAGAGTAAATTAATCCTAAAAAATAACTTTAAAGGAGTTAGCTTAAACTCTAATTTATTCCTATATTTCACTATAAAAATTTGAATTATCATTTCAAAATTAAGAAGTGTTCACATTAGAACGAAGCTCTACAAAATTATTCATCCTATTTTACATAATTGTAAAGGAATTTTTCATATTTAATCAATCTATTACAATGATTGGAGTTTCATCCAATAGAATAAATAGATGGAATCTAGGTTTGGAGATAGTTTTTTGGCCTCTTCAAATCTATAATGACTTTTTTTCAATTAGTTCTCATCTTTAGACATTGATCTACTTACTGCCCTAAATAAGGTGTTCAATGTATTGTGGTTTTTGCATAAGTATTTGAATTCTCTTGGGTTGATTTTGATTCTATGATTTAGGAATATTTATCTAATATATTTGAGTAGGGTTTTATAATTATATTTCATTTTAGTTCATTATAGTTGTTTAGACACACTTAAGGTTCAAAGCACAAACTTTATCAATAAAAAAATCAACTATTTCTAGAGATAGAAATACCAATTCAAGGGTTTGAATGAGAAAAAATCCTATATAGCCACCCCTTTTCCCTCTCTTCGTTATGATTTTGTAGTTTTCTAGATTTGGAGTGACAAGTTATGTAGATCGAGGAAAGAATAGTGTAGAGGATATCTTGCAACCCAAAAATTGCAAATAAAATCATACTTCTCATTCTAGGATGTTCATTCCCTTGACAAGACCAATCAACTCCAATTTTGATAACAAGTGCACATACATCTACTCTCCTCAAATATTCTTTCATGTTGTCATTTTTTTACTTCGTTTATGCAAATTATTTATCTTTTTAGATTCAATTTAATAGTCTAATTAGATCAAAAAATCACGTAAAATTCAATCAATTTTTAAAGTAACAAAAGATCCAAGTTTAAGGCATATTGGCTCTCCTATTAGGTTAGAAGCCGATCTTGATATCCTTGTTGGCTTGGATCCTAGTGTTAATGTGAAGAAAGAATGATCTTGGTAATCTACTAGAGTTAGATCTAGGATCTCTTTTTCCCCATCACAGTTAGTACACCTGATTTTGGAGGAGGCAAATATAGTGCACTTCTTTTTGGAACTGACATTATACCATGTATGTAGGCATATGCATGTCCGTACATTCTTCTGAGATTAGTTGGATTGAAAAAGTCATCCAAACTATAGTGCATGTTCAAATTATATATATATATATATATATATATATATATATATATATATATATATTGCATTAAAAAAATTCACATGTATATATTTTAAATTGATTTTAAACTAGATCACATGTTCAAGTTATAACTCTCAAGATTGAAATCACATATGATTTGTTTTAGGAATATGATAATATTTTGCTAGGCTTTGGAGATTTATAGTATGCTATCATTCCTATACACTACAAATAGGTATTTAAAAATTAGGTCTAGATCTTATTTAAGTACATGTGTATTTGTAATAAATTACATTCACACATTGAAGTACAAGTTTTCAAACTTTGAACATGTACACACACACAAGTTTTAAGATTTAGGCATGCTTCTCTTTAAATTCCTACATAGCATCCTTCACATGTTGCAGAGCATGGATGTTGGGTAATTTTAAATTTACTGAGAGTATATAAATTATATTTAAGAAAGTTGTTATTTGTATTATTTATATATGAATACATGCACATATGTACAGATATTTAATTAAATATTTTGTTAGGAATTAATATTTACTTAGGTGTTCAAATTATTTATTAATTTCTATTATTCAGATATTTGTAGGAATATTCCAAAGGAATCCCTACAAGTGTTTTGTCTTGAGAATTCTCACACATTTTTTGAAGGAATATTAAGGCTTAGGTGTAGCCTCCACCTTATGTGAATTTTTCCGCCTTGCACACACATAGGATGAAAGGTGACATACATAGACATGCAAGTTACTTATGCAACTCATTTTCCACCTTTATATATTGAGGTACTTCTCTCCTTTTTCATATGAATCATTTTATTCATGAACTTTCTCTCATTTTCTCTTTGTTATCTTCTTAGGCTTTATGTCATCTTCATAATATTGGGGTTTTCTTCTTTTCTTTTTCCTCTTACAAATTTTTGTGTCTTCTCTTGGATATTTTCCATGCATGCTCTTGGTTTTCATGTTGATGATAATATGCTCTTGGATTAGTACTTTCCATTGATTTCATTTATTTCATTTTATTATTTCCTTTCATGGTATCAGAGTAGGTATTACTAATTCTTTGTTTGAGCAAAATTATTGAAGGTTTATCATCTCTTTGGAGCACTCACCTTCAAGGCACATTCTTGAGAGAAGAAGAGCTAGAGTTTTTCAATTTTTATTTTATTTTTTTATTTTTCTAACATTTTGGATTTTAGTGTGCATGAATCCAAGTTTGCTAAGATTTTTTACAATTTCATATAATTTTATTTGAATAAATCTAAAAACAAAAAAACATTCAACAAATTTTTTAACATATACTTTATATCTTTTTAAAAGAAATTTTAAAAAAATGAATTTCATAATTTTTTATATTTTTTTAAAAATACAAATTTTAGAAAAAAAAAAACTACAACATTTGTTTTTATTCAATACATAAAAATCTACAATATCCAAATACATATAAAAAAAAAAATCAATAGAAATCTGCATAATTTTTTTTTGCTTTCACATAACAAATCTAAGATCTAAAATACAACAATTTTTTTTACATGAAAAACTGTTTTTTAAATTCAAATCGTTTTTTTTGGGGGTTGTTTCATATTAAAATCAATACCAAAAATCATAATATCATTTTAAAAAAATCTTCTTAAAACCCCATCTTCTTGTTATGGAATATTTGTAGAGACGAGGAGATGCTACTGAAGAAAATTACTAATTGCCTAGCCAAAGAAGGTAAAAAGTGGTGGAAGAATGTGCATCAGCTGACAGTACTTCAAGCATCCAACCACAAGATGAATTTGTACCATCCATATCGACTTCTGGGGTATCCACAACGCTTGCGAATAATCATCGTGTTACGAGTGTCGATAACGAGCAAGGCCTTTCTGGACCAAAGGCTTTTTTGGATCACTTTCAAAGAAGAGTGGAAGTAGCAAGAAATGCTTTTCTGGATCACTTAAGAGAAAATACTTTTTGGTCTCCGTCGAAAGGAAATTCTTGTCTGAATCACTTGCGAAGAATGCTGGAAGTAGAGAGAAAGCATTGTCTGGATCACTTTCACTTGTGTGTAAGAGAAATTGAATCAAGGGAACAGCTAAGGGAACAGCTGAGGCAACACCTGTGGGAACACGTGTGGGGGCTGTGGGAACAGCTGTGGCAGGGAGAGCAGCTGTTTTGGGAACAACTGCAACGAGAAGAACAGCTGTTTTGGGAACAGCAGCTGCTGCTGTGGAAGCAGCACCTGCAGGAACATCAACAGCAACGGGAACAGCAGCAGCCGGAACAGTGGCCGGAATTGCGACCGCTGCTGGGGGAACCGCCGCTGTGGGAACGGCCACCGCTGCTGGGGGAACAGCTGCGGGAGTGGGAGAGCGCGACTAAGGATTTATCGCATGTAATAAGAATCTGTGTTGCTGCATGTGACCAATACACCTTAAAAAAGCTGCAGAAGTGGAAGAGAGCTATTTCCAAAGTTCCAAATAATATTGTTAATAGCAATGAGTAAGTTACAATCGGTCCACCTCAAGCAGTTGTCGTTTTCTGATCAATGCATTCTTTGCATTTTCTCTCTCCTAATTTTTAGCCCATAGACTTATTTTATTGATATATTTAAAGTGTGACGTTTATTCTTTTCCCTTCGTTGTTGAATGTGTCTAGAGAAGAGGACATGCCTGTGAGAGATCTCCGCTATGATGTATTTTATTAATCATCGCGGTCCTGACGTTAAACAAACACTAGCCAAAGATATTTATAAAATACTCAAGGATATGGGATTAAAGCCTTTTCTTGATTCAGAAGAGCTTAAATGGGGGCATCACGTGTCCAATGTACTAGAAAAATTAATGAAGACTGCTAAGCTTCATCTAGCTATCTTTTCAGAGAATTATGCACGATCTAAGTGGTGTTTGCGAGCGCTGTCATTTATGCGATCTAAAACATGTGCTAGAATTATTCCTATTTTCTACCATTGTAAGCTTGAAGATGTCCGATATACAAAAGGAGTCTTTGCTTGTGCATTTGACCAATTGAAAATGAAGGGTAGATTCACGTCCTAACGACCTAAGGAGTTGAAGGAAACGCTTTACGGTGTTTCACAAAATCTCGGTCCAATCCTTAATAGCAAGGAGTAAGTACCAATTACTCAAACTCAAGACTTCATACTTTTCTTACCAAGTATAATGTTAAAGTTAAAGAATGATGTTTATTCCATTTCATTTGTTGTATTTCTTATCAAGTATAATCACAAGTATTTTGTTTTCTTTGTTGTTGTTTATGTATAGAGATGAGGACATGTTGCTCAAGAATATTTCTTATATATGCAAAGAATATGCAAATGACAAAACAGATATGAGGTCGAAGTTTGCTCATCACAGGTGAAATTCAATTGACAATTTAATTTTGTCACTATTTAGAATTTAAAAATACCAACATTAGATTGTATTATCTAGGAGCTTGCATAACATAAAAAATACGTACATTAGATTGTTGTTTCTAGTTTGCAAGAGGACATGTTGTCCTAGGCCAGCCTACAAAATCCAAAGAGGAACAATCAAGGACATCTTAAGTTATGCAAATGTTCTTAGGATGATTGTACAAATTTGGATTCCTTCTATTATATGAATAAGAGTTTCAAATGTGAATGATAAGCTTTTGACTCCATAGTGATATCACATGATAAAATGAATGCATTGAATACATTTAATAAAAGAAAATAGCAACAATTAATGTAATGGTGTACTTATTAGTCAACCCTCAAAGGGAATATCTTGGCACAAGTGGACATAAATTTGAATTTTTGGAGGTCGAGTCTATAAATCTAAGGTCAATCCCTTGATTACATCCATGAACTAACACCAAAATGGATTAGGTCAAGTTGGGGAATGTGTGCATATAATCATGTGATAAATATATGATTAATGGGACTTTTTGGGTATATATGAGCATAAGGACAAGGTTGGGAGTTAATTGCCTAGGAAATATGTGTAAGGCGTAGGTGAATAACATAAGGGAAGAAACCAAAACTTTGCACAATATATGTTCATTTGTCAATATATCTATTTGTCAAGGCAATAGGCACTCTCCTCAAAATAAACACAAAAACTAAATGAGAAATGTCAAATGCATACAAATTTTATCATTTTATTTTTCTTGAATTTGAGGTACATGTGAATCTTGGATTGATCATATATCTAAAGGATGTAGCATTCACACAAAATGCATATGAAGTAAAATTTTAAATATAAAAGGATATCATCATTTTATGAATATAAACTTAATGGGTCCTACAGGGTGTCATCATATAAATATGGCACATACTCTATATAGGGAATATAGAGCATAGAGGAAACATATTCCATGAGTAGCTTTTATGATACAAACAAAAAGAAGACCAACTACTACATGAATGTAACTATCAACAATCATGAAAAGGAGAGGGAGAGAGGGAGAATGAAAGAGACCATGCTTGTATCAAAACATAAAATTAATCTTCCTCACTTGGTGGTTGATGGTTGAAACAATGTGTGAAGTGTAAGCCATTTATGTAATAGAGATGAGTTTTTGTAAGATAATTATCTATGAAACCAATTGTAAAATGGTTAGTCATAGCATATGCTATTATAGATGACTGCATCCATCTAGTATTTAATTGATTTGAGTAGAGAGAAAATTAGAACATAAAAATTAAATGTAGGCATAGAGCATGTAAACATGCAATCATATAAAGTGATAATTGTAAATGAATACATCATGTAATAAGCATGTCAACATCTCAAATAAAATCATAGTAAGCACATCGAACATAGATGATATGAAGGAATAATAAGATGTTTCCCCTAAAAGCATGTGAAAAAATAAATAGATTTATGGAACTCAATTTCTAATAAATCCCATGTAAATACAAGGAAATAAAGTGTCATATTCTCCCACTATGGCATCCAATAGCACAAGCACGCATTGGTGTAGGTAAGAAATGATAACTTCCTAGTAGTGATGAAGATCAATGACATATAGGAAGAGAAGAAGCCTCCTCAAACTTGAATGGACCACATGTGGGAAAATTTACAAAGGGAATGTATAACGCTTGATGCCCTAAATGTGATATGCTAGCTACTTATGATGTGAGTGGATAATGTAAGTTTAATTTAATGTAATATTTAAGCATGGAAGTTCATATCATTTTAATAGCTCATGCATGGATGGGGTAATATGATAAGTAACTATGTGGGAGGGGGGAGCATGATGGCCCTAGTGTTAATACTATGACCATGAAGGTACTTCATGTATAAAGAAGAAAGCATGAAGCTTCCAATGTGGAAATGATATCCACTAAGGCACAATGTATAAGAGGCAAAGTGAGATGCCTCCCCACATGTAAATATGTAGCATCAAGGGTAAAGGAGAAGGAAAGATTCCCATACTATAACTAGTAAGATATTTCAAGGTGTAACAGTAACTAGCCTTAATTGACCTTATAAGTGTCATGTGAGGGTTAGGAATATATAACTCTGTCAATAGATTAAATTGTGAAGGCACGTGTAGATTTAATTTTATTCACAATGTGTTTCAAGGGCCATAACAAAACACAACAATAAATTTCCATGAAATGCATTTGATTACATAAAAGACCATTACCATAAGGTGTAAAGTCTAATGAATCTCAATTATTATCATGTATAATGCTACATTCATTTGTGAAAGGTTATTATTTTAAATATAATTGTTGAATGCATCCAATTTTGATCATATTTCTCATATGTATGAGTATTAATGGGTACAAGGTAAATCTTACTTCGATGAAAAAAACATATTTATTGATGTAGTGTGGAGGGAAAATTTGTATATTCATAATAAGGATATTCTAATTTAACTTATTAGGAATCATATAGAAGAGTGTGCCTAATGTGATTGGACCCCTTCTATTATAAGAGTGATAGTAGCTAAATAGAACCTAGCCAAATAAAATAAAATCCTCTAATGGTGAAGTTTATTTTATTTTATAGTTTTAGTAGTATTCTTTTCAATTGATTCTAATCATTTTAAATAAATTTTAGTGCATGTGTAGATGAAATTTTGAGCATACAAGAACAAGTCAAACTATATAGCATGTCCTACCTAAAACACACAACACTCAAGACAAATCATAAGGATTAATAAACATTAATGAAAACAAACAAAGTTCTCACAACCACCAACCCTTGTTGCACCAATCCATGGTGCTTTTTGGAAAGGATGATGCATGTGGCATGGTATGTGAGTGCCTTTTCAAATGCAAGGTTGTATTTCATGAATTTGTTACTAAAATGACTTGAGATGACATTCTATTTATAGATTTTTTGGATGAGTAGGATTAAAAGGAGAAATCAAGGGCTTATATTGGTTGAAACCCTTGGGAGGATGAGAGGAGGACAAGTTTCTTCACATGATTGGTGGATGGAGAGGGTATATGGATTAATGAGAAATCAATGGTGAATGTTCCACTTGAAAAAAATAGAGGAACATGATAGAAGATTGTACTTAGGACTACCCTTGGAGGATGGATATGTCTTTTGACCCATGCATAACAAGCCCATATCATATGTACAAAGAAACCATGGTTTGTGTACAAAGGCCATACTTTTATACATATTTAAGGATTGCACATAATTTAAGGAGATTTGACTAGGATTAGGAATGTGCAAGTGTGGTGTTAATGAGTTAATTAATTTTAACTCACTAACAAAAAATGGATGGAAAAGGGGGATTAAATTAATAAATATATTTATTTAATCTTTTGAAAAGGGGATAAGAGACTTGGGTAAATATTGTAATGATGGAAAAAGTACTCCCTAACATGGTCTTGATTTAGTGTTGTAATGTGTCTAAAATATTCACATTAGGTCTTGGGCCCTTGTGAACTAAATGAACTTATTGGTACATTATTTAAAGTTTTGTAAAGTTTTGTAACACACTTTCACACCAATCTAATGTTTTATTAAATAATGGGCTTCTTTATGCTTTAATTGGCCTTATTTTAAATCCACAAGCTTGCCTCATTTAATGCATCTTTTCAAGGATAATCCTGACATAAACCAAGATCGAATCATAATTCAGGTGTTTTTAGGTTGTGTGGCCTAGATTTAGTGACCTACAACTCATACGCCACCTTGGGTGTATGAGTCCCACCTAGGTTATAGGGCCCCAATTTGGATTTTGTATCATTCTAAGCATTTTTGAAAAGTGTGTCCCATAGTTAAGCCTAATGGGACTTGATGGTTATTTTTTAAGAACCAAACTGATCTATAGAAATACCTGTGGACTTTTGCCATTTGCAATGATCAGTACTTCTAAAGGGATTGACCAATGAATGAATAGAATCTATAAGACTTCTATTCCTACTCTTTGGGCTTTGTGAAACCCAAGAGGGTGATCCCAAAATGTATATTCAATAGTTCACACAATTATAACTAAATACACTGTCAATAACAGATACCTCTCATAAAACTACTCAACATAATGCATCAAATAAGTTGGAAACTCATTAATCAATGTCCTATATATTGAGCATGAGAAGGTGGAACTTCAACACAAGACAACTACAGTGGTATCCATTTGATAGTTTGTAATTTATAAGTGATTAGGAAATTAATTAACACATAAACTGAACCACAAGTATTTTGTATGAACCAGTTCCTTTATCCCAAGCATGAAGTCAATATCAACCTATGTGACCTGATAACACCTTAAACAATAGCACCTATAGTCTTAAGAAACCATACATTACAACATTTCTTTATGACTTCTATGATTATTACTACTTACAACCATCCTAGCACCCAGTTCTTACAAGTTATTAATCTCACCCAAGCACTTACATTAACTCATTGAATCAATAAACAAGTGTGGAATTATAAATCCATTGAGAAGCAATAGAGACAAACAAAAAAATCTTAGATTACTTTCATTCATAACACATAGAATGCATACAAGGAGAGAATAGCCATGAAATTGGTATTACTTGGTATTGTAGTTGCTATACTATTATCAAAATTACATACATAATACTAAGCTCCAAAAGAAACTTAAGAAAAAAACACTAAAACATGCTTAATATTATCTTGACAATTTCATAGTGTTAACTCAATTTTTTCAACTCATTCCTGCTTCCAGCCCTAAATTCTTTCTTATAGAGACAAAAGAGAAAAATAAGCTTTGGGCCAGGAAGCACACACGTCAAAATTTCATGACCACTGCAACAATATTCCTTTTTCAGTTATACTCAAGTCTTCAGGTGGTGAAAATAAACATGAGACAAAATTGACCTCAACTTCGTTGTAGAAAATAAATCCCACCTCAAAAAGGCATCATTTGCTTGTTACAACAGCTTCAATATATACCAGATGCGCTAAAAAAATGCCAATCGTGGGAGAACCAGACAACAAAACTTATGAAGCAAGACAAGGAAAGTAGATAAAAAGTCAAAATTCTTTTATCCATATCATCACCACGTGCTACCCATTTAAAATTAAGGAGAGAACAATATTTTGCAACATGTTTTATCAAAAGAATAATCTATATTATATTCAAGCTATGCATTGTTCTTCTTCTATCCATTATTTATCTTGTTCATTGTAAATCCTTACATGGATTCATTCTATCTATTTCTCCAACTATGTGTCATACTCTTCTTCAGTGGGCCATTTTTCATTCAATAAACCTTGCACTTTAGCATTGTACTAAGAGTATCTAGCATCAATTAAGAACCTGGACTCTTTAACAAAGGTGTCCATCTTTGTTTCAATCTCCACCATTGTATCAATATTTGGATTTAGGAGGATGTGGTCGGTGACAATCAATGCCATCATAGTTGTTGCATGCATCCCTCCCAAATCTTTCTTCCAAGTGTCAAATGGTTGCAACTCACCTTTTGGACTCAATATCTAAGGCATACCACATTCCTCCATCTCTTTAAATATTTTCAACTTACCTTGGAGTAGTACACCTAAATTTCCATGGAAAGTGGTTATCTCATTAACTAAGTCAATGATTTGCAAGACCTCGGGAATATTAGTAGGTGCCTCAGGATCCTCCATTTTGGGCATCATTTCTTTTAAGGCACTTACCCAAGTAATCCAATTATTCCATTCATTCTTGAAATCCTCTTGTACTTGCAGATACTTTGTATTTGCTTCATGAATATTTTTGTAAGCAACCCAAACATCATTAGCCTTGTTGACCAACTTGGTCACCCTATGCTTCAATACATCCTCAAAAATTTCATTTGCCACCATAACATTTTGAAGCTTGGCCTTCTTGGCATTTTCTTTCTCAGTAGTCAACTGATTATTTAAATCATTAAATCTTAAGGCCAAGGTCTCCCTATCATGTGTATACAAATCAGAGGAAGAAGTGAATGGAAATTTTTTTGTCCTTTTTGACTAAGTAGCCTGAATAGTGGCCCTCATCTTATTTATCCCATCGAAGGCCTTATTGTACTCCTTCACTAAAGAATCATACTTTTTCTGAGAAATATGTGCAGTATCCACACTAAGCATTGCAGCATGAGTAGTTAATTCAGCTGCTTGGATAGGAGTTATACTTGTAGCTCTTCTGACCACTAAGGAGCCAATAACTTCCTCAATAGGCCTAGAAACATCATGCTTACTAGTATTAGGTGTCAGAGAACAAATTGAAAGGGTATGCAACTTTGGACTATATCTAGATCCAAAAAAATTATCCTCAAACTTCTCCTCAGATATTGAAGCCTGAGGATCTCTTCTTACTACATCATATGCTATAATAGCAGTGATAGTGCATCCTAGTAATAACATGATTCCACTATCCGTGACAATTTATTGACCTCAATGGGAGTAATAGTTGCAATTTCAGCCCTAATATCTTCCTCCTCTACTTTCTTAGCTTCTTCCTGATGAGAAGTTTCAGCATTAGCTCAGGCTAGCTCAATGGTATGTGCAAGATCATGAAGAGCCAAAAAGTGGTGATATGATGGGTATGTGTACAGTATGTGGCTAACGACTTTTTTTTACCTAAAATTGATGGAATGAAAAAGGTTTTTAAAGGAGATTCATAACTTTCCACCAATATAAATTATGCTTTAGTTTGAATTTAATAAATAATTATTATTCATTTTTTATTTGAATTACGACTAAAGTCCTGATTGATAGTTGATTGAAAAACATCTATATCTTTCAAACGGTATCACTTTTTTTGAATTTGAAACATGCGTCACATTCTATGCTTCATATACAATAGGATTCAAAAAAAAATTGAATTTCATGAAGTTTTGACCAAGTTAAGGTGGTCAGACATACGGGTTTTTTATATTTTTTTAAAAGTTCTAATAAAAAATTCATAATTAATTATTTACTAGGAAAAAAATTATAAAAAAATGCATCACATCGACACATGAGTCCTCTACTTATATCTAAAATATCATCATTTTATTGTGGTTAGGATGGTCAGATAGACACCTACTTCTTATTTTTTCGTTGAAATTTAAGTACTATTGCATTGAAATTTCAAATTTTCACCAAATAGATATTTTAAAAATAAAAATAAACCTAGTAGTTTAGAAACTACATTCAATTTTCTGGGCATGTGCAGGATCATGGTATGCCAAAAAGTGGCAATGGAGAAAAAAATACGTGTTTCTACGACTCAAAAATGCGAAAATGCTGAGTTGACTTTTTGGGGCTCGGGTGACTACCGAGGTAGAGCAAAAACTTAGATTTAAGAATCGGATATCCGATCCAAATCAGATATCCGATTTGGATCGGATATCCAATTTTGTTGACATATATATATAAAAAATTTCGAGTGACCAAAACTCATTTTCACATTTGCATTCGGCTCAACCGCGGCGGGCGCACAGTGGAAAGCGCAAATCAGATATCCGATTTGAAATCCATCTCCAACAGGTAAAATTCTGGATTTTTTATATGCTCTAATCAAATTTTCAATTAGATTTGTTTAATTTTAGTTGATTTTTTTCAAAATAGGGTTTTTTGGTAGATTTTTTATGAAAAAGTTGAGTTTAGCATGGATTTTGATGAAAATTGAATGTTTGCAATGGATTTTCACTTAAAAATAGTGTTTTTTATGTATTTGGATTAAAAATTAGAGAATTTTATTAATTTTTGTTAAAAACTAGGGTTTTTGTTGGATTTTTAAAAAAAAACTAGGGTATTTTTATACTATTTTCATTTATATTGTCTGATTTTAATTAGATTGATTTGTTTTTATATTTAATCAGGCATTAGCATTAAATTGTTTTGAATCTTGTAGAAAATTTATGAGCTTCATGACCTTGTGTCACTTCACTAATACCCACGTGAGATGTAGTTGTAGACTTATGGCTTCCTATGTTGCAATCATAGCCAATGTTGAGCTTGATTCTTATAACTCTTTCACTCAACGTATTATGTCTACCCAATCCATCTTATATTCCCTCCCTAGTCCTACATTACCCATGTCTTTTTGTAACCTAACATTTATGTGGACTTGGCATATGTTATTTCTAAGGTCCCCAATGATAATCTAGAATAATTGGATAAAGACCTACAATGAATTCAACAATTCTTAAGCATTGAACCTTTGGATGGAGAAGCAATCCCTCTTTTGGATAGCATTGGGAAGTTGGTAAATGATTAGGAAGGGATAGAAGTGTTACGTAGCCTAGCTAATATAGTAGATTCTAATATTCCTTCGGTAGCTAGTTTCATGAAATTTTTGACTAATGCTCAAAATCCTTTTGGAAAATAAGTTTCCTCTCCCACAATAATGCCTTCTATTCCCAACTTTACACCTCCAATCATAGCATCAATGATGGAATATAACAATGGTTTAAACTCAAGCTTAGGAATTTCTAGTGGAAATTATAATAGTTTTGTCCCTTCACCTATAACACCTTCATATTCATCACCCCTCCTAAACATGAAATATAATATCCCACCATTCCTCCATACTAGTTCACCATACTTGAAAAACTCTCACAACATGTGGCCCAATGATTTTGTGATAAATCAACTTTTTTATTTAAAGCATGAGATTATTACAACAACAAATTTCAAACTTAAACCAAAATCAAACCAATAGTAAACATCCAAAATACCTTACACATAGTTCATTAATGTTCACTATTTTAAATACAACTATACTACAAAACATTGAAATACCTCGCTTTGGAAAGTACAATGGTAAAAAATATCCTAATAACCATTTGTTAGTTTTTACTACCTTGTGTAGAGACTTTATTTTTGAAGATTCACTCATAGTGAAACTCTTTTCTAGATCATTGAAAGATATGGCCTTCGATTGGTTTTGTTCATTGTCAAACAATCAATTACCTCCTTTACACAACTCATTAATGATTTCCTCCAACACTTTCAAGTGAACATCAGTCCTCAAGTTACATTAACAAATTTAGTTCATTGTAATCAAGGACCTAAAGAGAAAATAAAAAACTTTATGAAATGATACTAATCCCTTTATTTGAAATTCTTCTATAGTCTTCAAGATGTTGACATTCAAAGGGTGTTTATAGGTAACTTACAACCTAATATTCAAGATAAGAAATTGCTAATGAAATATCCATCCTTAACACGTTTTTGTATAACCCTTCATGATTATCGAATATCGATTAGTTGGTATGAAGGTACCCCTTCATAGGCTCCTATTGGTCAATCATATAACTCATGCCTCAAAAAAACTATCAATCATTTAAAAATAAAAATAAAATATTCATTACTTGATAAACATTCATGTCAAACTGCTCATAATATTGAGACAGAAGTAACTACTGTAAACATAACTCTAGATATAAATTTAGGCCATGAGATAGGAAATTTTCAT
>VDFB02358134.1:132355343-132441981 GCA_007258455.2 Sequoia sempervirens | reverse complement strand
TTATGGTTAGGTGGCCTAATGCACACCTACTTTAATTTTTCTGGAAATTTAAGTAATACCGCATTGAAATTTCAAATTTTCACCAAATAGATTTTGTTTTTAAAAAAATAAACCTAGTAGTTTAGAAACTACATTCAATTTCCCACAGAATCTATTCTTACATGTTTTTGAAATAATATAGATAACTTATTCAAATTTTTACATCAAGTTGCCTAACTCTAATTGTTTTGAATTTTCATTGCCACTTAAGGGCTTGTTTGGCATACCATGATCCTGCACATACCCTTCTATAGATTCTATTCTTACATATTTTTGAAATAATATAGATAACTTATTCAAATTTTTATGTCAAGTTTCCTAACTCTAATTTTTCTAAATTTTTCGCCACTTGGGGGCCTATTTTTTCCATGATGATTCTATACATACCCTCAAGGTCTATCCTTTATCTCTTTACTCCACTGTTGAATCATAAATTCCTAAAATTATTTGGAATACACAAATTTATCATCAGAAAGGAATTCATCACATTCCTTAATCCTAGGATCATCATCACTTTCTTTATAATATTTCCATTTGACAATTCTGTCAAGGGGAACGTCTGAAGTATGAGTTTCATAAATATGAGGATGAGGGAATTTCTACTCCACCTCCTCATTCCCTAGCACATGTTCTGCCGTTTGTTCCTCCCTAACTAATTAAATATTTGCAGGCTGCTCTGGGATATCCATAGCTTGTTATTATTGTTCTAGTAGAACCTATTCTTTATCAATAGCCTCCTTCACCTTCACCTTAAAATTACCACTTTGATAATCCCTTAGCATAGTGAAATCTCTCTAAAGAAGGTCTACAATTACATTATATGGACTTATATTAAAGATATTCCTTTTGATGATACTTTCTTCAATGTTCATTATAGCTATCCATTCATTCTTTCTAGTCATGACAGCCTCATCACTTGTTAAATTTCCTAATACATCATCTATGTATAAGAATTCATGGCATGTCACTTTTAAGATTGTATCTCTTCTCCTTCCTCCCACAAATCCTTCTAGACCAAAAATCCTAATCTCATTGATAGGTATTCTAAGGTTATTTACCATGATCCCAAAATTTTCATACATCTTAGGGGTAGTAACTTTGAAGTAAGCAAAAGTGCATTGGGGATGCACCACAATAACCTTCCTAGGCAACCTAAACATCTCATAATCCATAACATCAATTTTCCACATGAGTTCCATAAAGGCCAATCTGTTAGAGACATACAAGGGTAAACAATGTGGTGCCAATTTATCCCCATAGGCTCTAATCAAAGTATATTTTGAATGAAGAAACCAATCTACCCAATTATGTGTTGCTCTGGATCCTGGTATATCTTTTGGACACATGATATTTCTGATTTCTAGAGAAAGCCTATGAATAGGTGCTACACCCAATGCTTCAGGATAAAATATTTTATAACATTAGCAAACAAGATATAATTGGAATTGGAACAATCCTGATCCCAAATGTATGTCCACATTTGTACTAATAAAACATTATTTTCATTGTCCCTAAGTCTCAAATCCAACTTCCTTTTCTAATCATGATCACCCTCCCATAAGAGCATATGCATTAGCAGAGAATAATGAGGGAAATGTAAAGGGAGCACTTCCTTTTTCAAATTTAGGAAATCCTCATGCATCCTATCAACAACATAGTTGGCACAACCAAAACTAGTGTTTCGATTATGACCCTGTATATCTACTACCATTACCAATAAATCAAGGGCTATCCTTACCTCAAAATATTGATCCAACACTTCACTCAAGCAGTAATAAGTGTTCTTGAAATAATCGACAAACTCCTCACACTCAAAAGGCTCAACATCCTTAGTGGTGAATTTCTCCTTGCTCTTTCTATGTTGAACAAGAAGTCTTTCTCTGTATGCAATTTTTCTTTTCTCATATTCAACATATAGCTCAGTACACCTAACTTTATAGTATAATTGGGATTTACCCCAAATACTTCCACCATCTTGTCCTTTGTCACTTCTAAGATCACATCACCATTTTCACTCTCAATTTTTTTTCAATAGGATTATAGTGTCTAGCCAGCTCCATCATCAAGCCCACTTTTACAAACACATTTGGTACTGCTAGCTTTCCAAGGTTCAGCCCCCATAAGTAAGATGCGGCCTTACTAGAATACTGCCTATTAAAAGCATACTTGAAAAGCTGCCACCCACTTTAAGGCTGGGGATTTTTGCCAATTTCACTAGCACTATCAATCAACCTAGTAGTAATGACAACTTGGCTTGTAGATATTTTACCATTCCATGATCCTCCTTCCTTTATGTCTATAGGGGCCTCTTGCATAAACCTTTCCATTTCTTTCTTTTCACTTTTGGACCTAGTAGATGTTGCAGGAGTACTTGGTGAAGGGTTGGATACTACAGGTGGTTTTGAATTAACCTTAGCTGAAACATCCTAAGTTTTAATTCATTTAACTCTCTTTTGTTTTGGCTTCCTCTCTAGCCTAATACTAGATTCATTGGGCTCTGGCTAACTCATGTTTTCAATGTAGGAGAACTAGAGTTTATAATTTCTTATAATCGAAAAGAAACCCTTCACAAGTATGAGAAAGCAAGGAACTACTTATTGAATAGAACAATCTCCCCAAACTTTACCCACACTTATCACCCAATTGAGGCTATCAGTAATGGAAAAACAAACAATTCTCCCAATTTCCTATTAGCTTTCTAAGGTATTTCACCTCAATACTTTAGTTAGAAAGAGATATACAGTTGGCTTACCTAGGTGAACACTATGCCATACTTGTTACTTGTAGTTTCTAGAGCTTCTCGCACAATTTCCCTAGCTTCTAGTATCCTTTTTTCTTGTGAGAAAATCAAAGTGCATGACCAACCAGGTATCTACTTTCTTTTGCAACCAAGAGACAAGCATGCCACCATTAATGCTTGATAATAAGTTCACGAGAGGAAACTAACAATTAGCCATTCACGTTTAAACCCTGATCATTGATCACTCTGCTTTAAAACTATATCAATGGTTATCAATTCACCTCACTACTTTCTTACCTACTTTATACAATGTCCTCAGGATTCTACCATGTTTCCTCTTCATGCAATGGTTGTTACTTATTACTGATATACCTCATCCTTGACAAGCTCTATCAGCGATGCAAACATTCATGCAATGAAATATCAGCCCTTGGATTTATGCCCCATCTTTGATCACATTCATCTTCCCATTGTTCATCGCTAATTGAAACTTCGGACCTTGAATCCTATTAGTGATGGGAGATAGTGTAGAGATTTGATAAGGACACATACACCTACATGAAAATCAATAGTACGAAAGATATCGTAGATAAGATTTATTCAGATTAGTGAAAGAAACATTAAATAGAGAACCCCATCACTCATCGCTACTTTGGAACTTAAGCTTTGGAATGGATCCATGATGAGCAATAAAAAACATCATGCCATCATTTATTGATAATTCTCCTCATATAGTTTGCAACCAATTAGTAATGAGAGATCTTCATAATGAAATTGTGTATCGCATATTGCTAATATAGAGCTTAACACTTAAAACATATCCATGATACACAATGCAAGGGAAATCCATCACATCACTCATTGCTAATTTAAATTTATCATTTCATGACCATCTATGATGAGCAATGAAAATAAGAACATAAGGTCGGAGGACATTGCTTATCGAAATTACAATACTCAAGGCTCAAAATCCATTAGTGATAGGTGATCTCTCAATGACACAAAGAACATCACTCATTGCACATTGATATCAAGAGCTCTAGCAACTATTCACAATGAGTGATAAAGAAAGAAATACCACTCATCGCTTGTCACCAATTTGGAACATAAATTTCTAAAGTAATCAGCGACAAGCGATAAAGAAAGATGGTCATCGAGACTTAAGTGAAAAGCTTTAAGCACGTGCTCATTAGTTGCTCTAATGAAGGGGACCCTCTAGGATAATATGATAGAAAGCCCAATCAAATACAAGTTCCTAAGTCATAAAATGCAAAGGATGTAAAGGCCAAAAAGGATCTTCACTTAACCTTATAAAAATTAAGATACTCGAACCTAGGCAAGGGGAACCAGTTACCCTACAAGCATGGATGGCATAAGATGTTTTAACGTGACCGACAATGGGAAATAGGAAGTCAACAGTGAAATAGAACCACACAATAGTTAAGATAAAATAAACTCAAACCCCATAGGTATAAGACAAAATGTGATAAGGATTTGAAATGGAACATCAAAATCTTGCAGGTTCCATTAGAGGCTCCAACTAGGGATGCATGCCTCTAGCAGGCATTGTGAGATCCTAAAAATCTCAGGTTGAAGCAGACCAAAATTGGGGAATAGAACAAGAGGCCCAAAACCAGGGAGCTACTCAGACTAGGTAATAGGACCAAAGTAGACACAACAAAAGCAAACACACCTATATAGAAAATATACAAAACCTACAATGTACATCATGGAAAAATAGCATACTTAGGAGAAGTATGGCTTTAAGAACTATCCATGTACTAGTAGTTCAAAAAGTTCACCTGTTGAGCTTTGGAAGAAATATGAATCCTCCCCATGTGTGTTGGCTATCAAATAAGGGCCTACCCATAATGCTTCAAACTTTCCATGTTTACCCTTATTTTGAGCCCTCGCATTCTAGGCTAACACCATACTATCTACCTCAAATTTTCTAGGAGAAGCTCTCTTATCATGTAGATGCTTAACTTGCAACTGGATCTTGATATTTTTACCATGAGCTTCTCTTCTAGTTTCATCCAAATCCACCAGATTATTTATTTTTTGTTGCATATCATCACATATCTCTTCATCATATTCTTGCACAAATTAATACACCTTCAGTAGGTTATTATATGGAAATCTAGCATCTAGACCATATACTAAGCTAAATGGTGAATAACCAGTAGCCTTTTTCATAGTCACTCTATCTGCCTAGAGTGCTAATTTTAGCTTTGAGTCCCAAGCCTTTTTGTTCTCTCCATTAGTCTCTTGATGATTTTAATCAAGCTCTTATTACTAGACTCAGCTTGACCATTTCCTTGAGGATGGTAAGGTGATGAATAAGAAACTTTTATACAATATCTCTCACAAAATTCCCTAAATTCATTTGACCTAAAACACATAGCATTATCTGAGATAATCTTTTCAGGGACTCCAAATTCGATGAGAATATTATTCAATAGGAAATCCACCACCACCTTCCTTGTTTTTTTCATGGGCATTGCTTCTACCCATTTTGTGAAATAATCAATGGCTACAAGAATCCATGAGTGGCCTCCACTAGAATTTTCTGGTATCTCTCTAATGAAATCAATTCCCTGTTGTTGGAAAGGGGCTTGAATAGTCATAGGCCTTAGTAGTAAAATCCCTGAAAATTTTCAACTTTCCTAAAAACCTTTGACAAGCATCACAAGTCTTGAAAAACTTGTGAGCATCCTTAAAAATAGTAGGCCACCAAAATCTCACTCTTAAAATCTTGTGTTCAATGGTCTTTTCCATGTAATGACCACCATACACCCCATTGTGCATTTCCTACAAAATTTATAGTGTCTGCTTTCCATCTACACATTTAAGAAGTACACCATCTAGACTTCTCCACCATAGCTCATTGTTAATAATTGCATACTTGATGGAATGCAATTTCAATGTTCTATTATCATTGTCAGCAATATCAATAGGGCATTGCAAATTTTATAAATATTGGACAATTCATCTATACCATCTGCATGTTTTCATATCATAGATAGGTGCAACATCAATCACTTCAGTCTGATTGACCTTATTAGCTTCCAAATTATCCTCTATCATTAACTTGGCTAGGCCCTATCCTCTTACTAATTTGGTAATCTTAACATCAATGTTAAATTCTTGGATCATGTTGATCCATCTACACCTTATGCCTGTTGTCTCTTGCTGAGTGAAAATATCTTTCACAGCAACACTTGGTACAAAAGCTATAACAGTAGCTCCTTGTAGGTAAGTCCTGAAATTATTTATAGCCTTTACCAGAGCATATGCTTACTTCTCAGTAATGCCATATTTCAACTTTTTAGCTTGTAAAGAGTTTCTAAAAAAATGCAATGGGTTGTTCAAAACCCTCATTTTTTTTAGCAAAACAACGGCAATGGTATGAAAAGAGGAAAAAAAGAAAATGTGCATTGGTTTAGAAAAATTAGGAGATTTCAAAACTAGAGCCTTTTTGATAGCTTGTTTAATTTTCTTGAAAGACTGACTAGGCTCCTCACTCCATAACACCTTTTCACCATTCTTTAGCATTTTGGAAATAGGTCTTGTGATTTCTGCAAAGTTAGTCACAAACCTTCTCAAAAAAATTATTTGTCCAAAAAATGACTGAATGCCCTTGAAATTTTTTGGCTATGGGATCTTGTCTACAGATGCTACTCTTTCAAGGTCTATCCCCACTCCTTCCTTAGACACAATGTTCCCTAGAAACTTTCCCTCGGTTGCCCCAAAAGCACATTTCTTTGGATTCAAAGATATCCCATACTCTAATGACCTAATAAATATATTTTCTAAGTGCATGCAATGATCCTCCTCTTTCTTGGAGTAAGTGGTCAGGTCATCTTGATATATAGCCATAAATAAATCAATAAAATTGAAAAAATCTACGTCCATAGCCCTCTGAAAAGTGGCACCTTCATTCGATAAGCCAAAAGGCATTCTGACATAGACATAGGTACCCCATGGAGTAGTGAAGGCAGTCTTGTACTACCCATATTCCTTTGCCTACACTTGATTATAACCTAGAAAATTGTCCATCATTGACAATAGCTCACAACGAGTTACCTTTTGTAACATGGCTTCCATGTTTGGCAATGGGTAATTGTCCTTTAATGAGGATACATTTAGGTTCCTGAAATCAACACACAATCTTATATCACCATTCTTTTATCTTACTGGTACTAGATTGGAAACCCATGAAGAGTGTCTAATGGGTTTTATAATACCAACATCTCTTAGATTTACTAACTCCTCTTGCATCTTGGGAGCTAAAATAGGATTAATTGGTCTTTGTTTTTTCTTGAAAGGATTAGCATTCTCCTTCAGAGAAATTTCACACTGAAACAATTCCTCTTTGTAAGCTTTTAGGTCATCATATGACCAAGCAAAGACATGTTTGTACTTCCTAAGTAAGGAAATTAAAATTTCCTTCACTTTTGGCTTCATCTTCTTTCCTACATAAACTTTCTTAGGGGAATTTTTAGTCCCCAAATTTACTTCCTCCACATCCTCTGGGTGAGCATTAGTTGTCTTGTCCTTGCTTCTATCTTGGCCATCCAAGACCCTTTCAAGAGCTACAAGGCCTTTAGGGATTTTATTTATCTTTAACTGGATGACCACTTTTCCAAACACCATGTCCTTTCCATCAATATTTTCAACAAATCCACCAAATTTAATCTCCCAACCTTCATATTGATCAGCACAATTCAACAAATTTAGACTATCTTCATCATCATTGAAGATCTACTAGTTGTACACATTTTCAAGAATGGAAAGCCTTGTTTGTATCTCAACTTTAGAGATTCCTGTGAAAGTTATATCATCAGGTCTCAATGCAATATTAGCAAGGAAATTGACTACTCTATTATGTCCCCTTTCCATCCAATCAATTCCAAAAGCATCAAATTACTCAATGGAATCCCAGATGACATTTTTGTATTGCTTCATTCTGTTATTCTTGCAAGCATACTTAGCTCTCACTTGGGATATCACAAGCTCATAATCACCAATAACCATTAACTTATTTATTCCATGCTTCTCAGCCAACCTCAACCCTAATAATAAGGCTTCATACTTTGCCACATTATATATACAAACAAAAGACAATATAAAAGAGAACTTATAAATATTGCCAGTAGGTGATACCAATAAAATCCCAACACCAAACCCTTCTTTGGAACTTGCACCATCAAAGTACATTTTCCAAAGTCCATTTTTGTCAGATACTCTGAAAAATTCATTTTCTATAGGTACAACACATCTATTTGTTGGATGTTGTGGATGTGTTGCTATTATGTGGTTGTCATTGATGTCAACACTATTAGCCTTCAATACATTAGAGGTTGTATATGTCAAGGATATTGAGAAAATTGTAAAAGAAAGTGTTCCAAGTTCCTAGTGGAACTGTGTACGTCATGAAGGCATCTTGTTTTTTATGTTGAAGATCAGTTGTTGTGGACTAAAAGGTTTATTTTTTAGAGTATCTAGATCATCCACCAGAAGTTTCAAAGGTTCACATATAGATTTGATCGTGTTGTGGTATAATAGTATTTTTGTGGTCTTTGCCAGTGTTCCTGAGTGAAGTTTGTGTGATTATGATAATTCTAGTTGTTGTGGATGTTTCTCTATTGTTTCTTGGTATTCTTGGATGTCTCTAGATCATGCTCTATCTTTGTGGTATGTCCACATTGTTTAATGTGCTCATGGTCAAATATTTTCTTGTGCACATTTTTCATGATCCTATGCGACATGATGATGGTAATGTGTTGTGGATCCTTGAAAAGTAAAATTTGAATGTTTGGTGTGCTCGTGAATATTTTTTTGGGTCGCATCATTATTTTGGCCAATGGTGTTTAGATCCACATTGAAAATTTAATTATAAATTTTGGCCGACATTACAAATATGTTTTATTTTTCTAGCTGACTAAGTTGTTGATGTAATCTCATGTTACGGATATATAAGAGTGATTGTTTCATTGCTGCTAAGTGTGCTTCATGTGTTGGGTGTGCTCCTATGTGTGTATGTGTGAATATCATTCCATTGTAGAGCTGAGTGTGAAGAAGACCGAGCGAAGTGTGAAGTAGTTTGAGTGAAAAGTGAAGGAGTTTTATGTGCTTAATTGGAACTATAATCAGGCTTGTGTAGAAGCTATTTTCTCAATTCGTACCCTCCATATTTTAATCCTATTCTATATTGTTGGGTAGCAAGCCCCTTATTTAATTGAGTAGTGAGCTCTAGGCAGTGTGCCTAAATGCATTTCCATTCCCCTTTATTGTTTTCATTATACTTTTAACAAGGTATAATATTGTGGACTAACATCCACCATGGTTTTTCTCCTACTAGGGTTTCCGTGTAAAAAAATATTGGTCTTCTCTATCTCTCTAATGTGTTAACTTCTTATGATGAATTTCTTATTCATTAGATCTGAGATTAAGTTAATTTTAGTTTGAAAATTTTATTATTTTGTGACAACTGATTCACCCCCCTCTTAGTTGTCTATCCCTTTTTTTCCAACAATTGGTATCAGAGCAGGTTCCTCTAAAGAAGTCTAAAAGCTTGATGTGATCTGAGATGGCAACATACAAGAAGGATATTCCTAGATTTGATGGAACTAACTATTGATTGTGGAAAGTCAGGATGCAATGTCGCCTAAAGTGTATTGGTGAAGCCTTCTAGAAGATCATAAAAGATCCATATGTTATTCCTCATAATGGTCCCTCCACTGTTAATGAGATCAAAGATGTTGAAAACAATATCAGGTCTATTGAAGCTTTGGTGAGTGCTTTGACAAATTTGGAGATGGAAAATGTGATGGGATTGTAAACAACTCATGATATTTTGACGAAGCTCAAAAATTTGTATGAAGGAGATGCACAGGTGAATATGGCCAAGCTATAGAGTTTGAAAGGCAAGTATGAGAATTTGAAGATGGGTGAAGATGAAAATATCACTTCTTTTATGCAAAGAGTAAATGAAATAGTGATGGGTATTACATGTTTTAGTGGTTCTCTAGATGAGGATGAAATTGTGGCTAAGATACTCAGATCCTTTCCTCCCTCCTACAAAGTGAAGGCTCATGCTATTGAAGAGCTCTAATCAGTAACAAAGATGTCAAGAGACACACTGGTTGGTAAGCTTGTTGCTTTTGAATTAAGTGAATTTGGTGAATCTATTCCAAAGACTGAATCTGCATTCAAGGCTACTATATCGCGAAGTAACAAGCAATGATATGGTTTGAGAGAATTTTCTAGAAAGATATCCAAGTATGATGAAGAACTAAAACAACGTGAAGATAAAGAAAGAGAGGTAGAAGAATTGGAAGCACTGACTATAAAGAAAGAAGGTGAAGGAAAACATAAGTATGAAGGAGTGTTTCCTATTAAATGTTTTTCTTGTAGCAAAATAGGTCATTTTGCATCAAGATGTTCCTGAAAGAGTTCCTATATCTAAGCCCAACAAGTCTAGATTCCAAAAGAAATGTTACTTTACTGAAGAGGGAGTCACTGATGATTCAAGTCTGATAAAGATAATGGAAATGAATATGAATGGGTTTTCATTGCTACCATTGAAAATAGTCATATGGCTACTGAATCTGCTAAAGATGAGAAAGCTCTTGCAACCCGAGTTGAAGAAAAGGATGAGTGGTTTATTGACAGTGGATTCTCACATCATATGACTGGTGATAAAAACAAATTTGTAAGTCTAGAGAAGTATGATGTTGGTGTTGTAAGATTTGGAGACAACAATGCTGGTGTGATTTATGGAAGAGGTTCTATTTTCCTTGGTGCTAAGGATAACACTGATGATGTTCTTTATGTTGAAGGCCTGAAGCACAATCTTTTGAGTGTTGGAAATATGGTGGACAAAGGCTATGATCTATAATTCAAAGATGGAAGATGCAAGATATGTGGAAGTTCTGGCAATATGATTGCTACAGATAGAAAGACAAAAGGTAATATTTTTCACTTGAACTCTACTAGTGGGAGTTGTTTAATTTCTCAAGTAGATGAAAGTTGGTTGTGGCATAGGAGGTTGTGTCATGTAAATTTTGATAACATCGTCAAGGTAAGTTCCACTCAAGCAGTAAGAGATATTCCTAAGTTAGTGAAGCCTGCTAACACAATTTGTAAGGAGTGTCAGATGGGTAAATAGACTAGAGTCTCCTTCCAGAGCAAACATTTTCATTCAAATGATTTGCTGGAGCTGCTACATACTGACCTTTGTGGTCCCTCCAGAGTTAGAAGTATTCATGGAGAAAGGTACTTTATGTTGATTATTGATGATTACTCTAGAATGATATGGGTTTCCTTCTTAAGAGAAGAATGTGAAGCACTAGAAAAGTTTGAAAGTTTCAAGGCTATGGAAGAGAATGAGAAAGGTCTAAAAATCAAGTGTTTGAGATCTGACAGAGGTGGTGAGTTCACCTCTAGGGATTTCAACTCTTTTTGTGAAGAACATGGAATCAAAAGATAGTTATCTTCTCCCTGAACCCCTCAACAGAATGGAGTTGCAGAGAGAAAGAATAGAAAATTTTTGGATGCTACTAGAACAATGATGATATAAGGAAATGTGCCCCAAATCTATTGGAGTGAAGCTATAAGCACTATTTTGTATACTTTAAACTAGGTAAATGTTAATGGTAATACTGGTAAGACCCCTTTTGAGCTATGGTTTGCTTATAAACCTACTGCTAAATATTTCAAGATCTTTGGAAGCAAATGTTATATCAATAGAGATGATGATATAGGAAAGTTTGATGCAAGAAGCGATGAAGGAATATTTTTAGGTTACTCTATTAAAGCAAGGCCTACCAATGCTATAACAGAAGACTAAGAAAGATGGTTGAGAGTACAAATATTAGAGTTTATGAGGACTTTGCCAAATCATCCAAATATTATGGTTATGATTCAGATGAAGAAAATACAAAGGGAAAAATGTTCAGACACCAAATCAACTTCATATTATTCCATATGTTCTAGTAAAGCAACCTCAATTCATTATGGTAAATCAAGTAATTTAGGAACCATAGACAAGTACAAGTGCAGAAGAAAGATCAGAAGAATCAAAAGCTCATGAAAGTCCCAAAACTCCAAGGCATGTAAAGCTAAATCATTATAAAGTTGTGCAAACTAGAAGAAAGATTGCAAAAGAGTATTTCCTCATTTCCAAGATTGAACCTAAAAATGTCACTGAAGCCTATCAATATGAACACTGGATGGAAGCTATGAAGGAAGAGTTGACATAGATTGAAAAGAATGACACATGGACACTAGTTCCTAGACCTAAAGACAAAAATGTGATTTGTACTAAATGGGTGCTTCAGAAACAAGCTAAATGAACAAGGTGAAGTGGTTCAGAATAAAGAAAGACTAGTATGTAAAGGTTATTCTCAAATGGAAGGTGTTGATTTTGAAGAAACTTTTCCCCTATTGCTATAATTGAAGCTATTATATTATTTCTTGCTTATGCTACATATAAGAACTATAAAGTCTATCAAATGGATGTGAAGTCAACATTTCTAAATGGAGAACTAGAAGAAGTATACATTGAATAGTTAGATGGATTTCAGCTAACTAACAAGGAAGATATGGTTTGTCACTTGAAGAAAGATCTATATGGACTTAAGCAAGCCCCTAGAGCTTGGTATTCTTGATTGGAAAAATACCTACTGAAGCTTGGATTCACTAAAGGTACTACTAATAATAACTTATATTTCAAATTGGATCATGATAAATAGTTAATTATAGAAGGCTTTGTTGATGACATCATTTTTAGAGGAGATAACAATCTATGTACGAAGTTTTTTGATGAGATGAAGGGTGAATTTTAGATGAGTATGATTGGAGAGATGAAGTTCTTTCTGGGATTGCAAGTTACCCTATTAGATGATGGAATTTTCATATCTCAGTCCAAATATGTGAGAGAGCTATTGAAGAAATTTGGGATGGAAGAATCAAAGCCTGTTGGTAATCCCATGGTGACCGGATGTAAGCTAACACAGAATGATGATTCTCAAATCAAACTAGATATAGGTCAATGATCGATGGATTGCTCTATTTAACCTAGACTAGACTAGATATTATGAATGTTGTATGTATGGTTGCTAGATTTCAGGTTGATCCAAAAGAATCACATGTGACTATTGTTAAGAGAATCTTCAAATATCTAAAAGGAATAGTTGACTTTGGAATTTGGTATCCAAAGGATTATGATCTCACTTTGAGTGCATATACTTATGCATATTCAGTTGGAGATGTAGATGATAGGAAAAGTACTAGTGGTGGTTCTTTCTTCTTAGGGAAGAAGCTGGTGTCCTGGTTGAGCAAAAAGAAGAATTCCATTTCTCTATCTACTGCTGAAGCAGACTATATTGTTTTTGCAAATAATTGCACTCAAGTGATATGGATGAAACAAATGTTGAAAGATATCAAGGTGATATATGAAGAGCCAATTTCCATATACTGTAAAAATTCAAGTGCAATAAATATTTCAAATAATCTAGTGCTACACTCTAAGACTAAAAATATATCAATCATGTTTCACTTCTTGAGGGAGAAAGTGAATGAGAAAGAAGTCAGATTGGAGTATGTACTACCAAAGAATAGATTGCAAACATCTTTACTAAGTCATTGCCGAAGGATAATTTTGAGTATCTCAGAGGAATGCTAGGGGTAATTAACCCTTCTGTTAAGAACTAAAAGATGCATTTACTTGCATCAATCCGTGAGCTACATTACTATATTTTGATTTGGATTGATGTTTTCATGGCTACTACTCAGGGGGAGTAGTCAAATGTGCAGATATGTGGTTCAGAGTGTGTATATGGAAAGGTCATGGTTACCTTTTCCATTGATGTCAAAGGGGGAGAAGTGCAATGTGAAAAATCTTTCGAGGAGGAGCCTTGTGGGAGAAATTAGTTAAGAAGCAAGTGTGTTGGGTTGATGGTATTTTTCACATCATGTTTTTCCATCAATGCAAAAGGGGGAGATTGTTGGATGTTGTGGATGTGTTGCTAATATGTGGTTGTCATTGATGTCAACACTATTAGCCTTCAATACATCAGAGGTTGTATATGTTGAGGATATTGAGAAAATTCTAAAAGAAAGTGTTCCAGGTTCCTAGTGGAACTATGTAGGTCATGAAGGAATCTTGTTTTGTACATTGAAGATCAGTTGTTGTGGACTAAAGGGTTTATTTTTTAGAGTATCTAGATCATCCACCAGAAGTTTCAGAGGTCCATGTATAGATTTGATCATGTTGTGGTCTGACAATATTTTTGTGGTCTTTGTTAGTGTTCTTGAGTGAAGTTTGTGTGATTCTAATAATTCCGATTGTTGTGGATGTTTCTTTGTTGTTTCTTGGTGTTCTTAGATTTCTCTAGATCATGCTCTATCTTTGTGGTATGTCCACATTGTCCGGTGTGCTCGTGGTCAAATATTTTCTTGTGCACATTCGAGTTTTCATGTTCCTGGCCAACATGATAGTGGTAACATGCTATGGATCCTTGAAAGTAAAATTTGAATATTTGGTGTGCTCATGAATATTTTTTTGGGTCACATCATTATTTGGCTAATGGTGTTTAGATCAACATTGAAAATTTAATTGTAAGTTTGGGCCAACATTACAAATATGTTTTATTTTTCTGGATGACTAAGTTGTTGATGTAATCTCATGTTGCGGATATATAAGAGTGATTGTTTCATTAGTGTTGAGTGTGCTTCATGTGTTGGGTGTGCTCCTATACGTGCATGTGTGAATATCATTCCATTGCAAAGCTGAGTGTGAAGAAGACCAAGTGAAGTGTGAAGTAGTTTGAGTGAAAAGTGAAGGAATTTTCTACACTTAATTGGAACTATAATTAGGCTTGTGCAAAAGCTATTTTCTTAGTTCGTACCCTCCAGATTTTAATCCTATTTTGTATTGTTGGGAAGTGAGCCCCTTTTGTAATTGAATAGTGAGCTCTAGGCAGTGTTCCTGAATGCATGTGCATTCCCCTTTATTGTTTTCATTATACTTTTAATAGGGTATAATATTGTGGACTAACATCCACCGTGGTTTTCCCCCTAATAGGGTTTTCGCGTAAAAAATCTTGGTGTTCTCTATCTCTCTAATGTGTTCATTGCTTATTCATCAGATTTGAGATTAAGTTAAGTTTAGTTTGAAAAGTTTATTATTTTGTGACAACTGATTCACTCCCCCTCTCAGTTGTTTGTCCTTGTTTTCCCAACACTATCAACCCCTCTTGGTACTTATTCTACCTTGAACTCGCCAATATTAGTGTCCATGAAAAAGATTGTGTCATCTTCAGGAACATGCTCCAACATATGTGGCCCCTCGATTCTCCAATTACTTGAACATCCTTACCATCAATGGGAAATGTGGCATAAGACATGTCACACTGCATACTGCCTCCCATAGATGCACTTTATTTCCAAGATATCAACATTCCATAATTAGGTGGGATATCTACTACTACCACACTCATTTTGAATTCTTTGTCAGGGTAGGCTGCTAGCTTGTAGGGAATTTCATTTATCACACCTATGATAGGGACTTCTCTTGCATCCATGGCATAACACTTGCCATGAGTGCTATCAAATTTCAATCCTAGTGCATCCATGATTTTAGTTGGCATGATATTGTTGGATGCTCCAAATTCAATAATACAATTCTTTATAAAATTTCCCCCAACCACCAGGGTGAGGAAAAATGGGTCTATCTGATCAGGGCAAGTAGTTACATAATTTCCTAGGAACATATGGGGAATTTTAGAAATTACTCCCTCAATTTCCTTACATTTCTTATCTATTTCACTCAGTTTGGGTGGAGTGAGCACCACTAAATCATCATAGGCCACAGAAGCACCATTGATAAGGGCTACTTTCTTATGCTTATGTTCATCTATTCTCATCATTTCAAGAAAAGGCACATATACTTTAACTCGGCTAAGTAACTAAAACATATCAACAGGAGTATACTTGGGTAATTCAAGTGGGAGCATACCTTATTCATTGTTGTTATCCTTTAGTTGGTTTTTTGTTGTCTCAACCTTATGCTTAGCATCCTTCCTTGTGACTTCAGGATTTATCTTTTGTGTCTTTATCTTCTCAGCAGAAGATTTGGATCCTTCAGTAGCTTTTGGCTTTTATGCTCTCTTAGCCCAAATTTTATCTCCCCTACCTTCTTTAGCTTTGACTTCTTCCACTTTTCCATCAAGCTCATTTTCTTTTCCCTTGGCATTCCACTCCTTGATGAAAAGACCAACACAACTACCTTGTTCACCTCCAATGGTTATATTCCTCAAATGATAGGAACTTCTAGCTTGGGCGGCCAAGACTAGAGTATATTTTGCAATGTCCTATTCTAAGGGTCTTCTTAATGAAACACCATCCTCTATTGCTTCCAAATTGTAAACCTCAACATCAGTATCAACATCCTCATTACAGAGAACTTGTTGATGATATGCACTAGCAACTTTCCTTTGATTATCAATATTCACTTCATAAGAGTCTTCATCAGAAGAGCATTCACTATCGGCAACATTAGAATCACCCATAATCATAAGTACATCACCATCCTCCTCATTTTTCTAATCATGGTCTTTAGGTATGTCATCCTCTACTTCAACCATCTGTGATAATGCACATTCCTAAGAAGAATTTGGAATTTGGAAAATCATACACCATGGGGTATCTTCAACAAAATTTCTTGAATTCTTTTGAAATGGGTTTGGAGGAACTTTATTCTAGGTGTTTCTTTGATTATTTAGAATAGGCTTCCCATTATACCAATTTGTATTATATGGGTGGTATTGTAACCTAGGAGGTCTTTCATTCCTTTGATAATTTTTTGGTTGACCCTTCTCTTCTCTTACAATTTTATCACTTATAGTCTTTATAAAAGTATCAATATTATCCTCCAGAGTTCCCCCTTTGGCACCTGAACTCTTATCTTCCTTCTTTGAACTTTTGAATATTCTTGGATCATCTCTCCTTGCAAATTTACCAGATTCTCTACTAATATTTTCAATATGCTCCACCATCTTAAAAGCTTCCCTTAATGACTAAGGATTCTTATCTAGTAAGCGGTAACTCATTTTTGTATCAAAAGCATTGTAGTAGTTTACCAAACATACATGATCATTCAATTATAAATTAGGAGGCAATCTCTTCCTAGCCTTTTGGAACCCTGTATTGAACTCAACAACAAATTCATTAGAACCTTTAGCAATATTATTAAATTGATTAAAACAAAAGCTTGAATCAGTCTTGTCACCATATTGTTCTCTAAAAACCCTCTTGAATTCTTCCCAAGAACAAATTCTTTTGTTAGGAAAACCTCTATACTACTCTCAAGCATCTTTAGTGAGAGACTGCATAAATAAATTCATCATGACATCTTCTAATTCTACCTCAAAATCATCCATAACATTAGCAAATGCCTTGAGATGATCTTCACCACTCAAGGCATTGTTACTAGAGAATCTAACTAGAGAAGGTTTGAAATCTTTAGGGAAAGGGTTTGGGTAGCTAGGTATTCTGGTGAAACACAATTGTTGGTACCTATCTACTTGGAGTGGCCTCCTAATATGTTGATCCCTACGAAAATCTCTTTTCTCATTATCTCTTTTATTGTTAGAGTGACTACTATATTTACCCTTCCTACTTTCACCATCACCTCCTAGATCTCCACCACCACCTCCACTAGGAGTGTGTTCATCAAACTTATTCTTATGTGAATCATTATTAGTATGTCCAAAAATTGAAGACTTTGGAGTAGTTGAGGACATTTTTAGAAAAGCAATCTTCCTAGCCATCTCTACATTAGAAGCTATTATTTTAGCTTTCTTCAAATCTTCTTGCAGCTTTTCATTCTGCAATTGTAATTTCAATAACTCAAGATTTGGATCAACTTTGGCCTTATGTGTGGGGATTTCAGTAAATGAGGTATTGGTATTAGTATTGGTATTGAAGGTAGTTTTCTTGGGTTGGTCAATGGGCTTCTTCTCATGATCTATGAATGATGTCTTCTTAGCATTAACAAGAGGATCTAAGGATCTAGTAGTTGAAACATATTTAGTGTAAGTATTAGTAGTTGAGGTTCCCATCGAGACTGTTGCTTCAAGAATAACATTGGTCATCTTAGAAGCAAATCTAAAAAGGTCTTACTCCTAGCAGCATCTTCCCTCATTTTCTCCAAATTTTGTTTCCTAGCATCTCTCTCAAGCTACTTAGCCCTAATCCTATCTTCCCTTTCTTTCAATGGACTCATTCTATTTTCTTCTTCTTCTTTGAGCCTTAGCTCTTCCTCTTCTATAGCTTTCATGTCTTTATCTATATCTTCCTCATTTTCTAGAACATCTCCCGGCTTACTTGGAGTAGGAGTATATAAGGGCTAGTCAACAGGATCTTCCTCAAGAGAAAAGTGGGCTTGTTCATTAGGAGGTTTTCCTCTTGGATTAAATTTTTTTCCATTAAAAATGGAACCAAATCTAGGGGTTAAAGGCTCTGAAAACTTCTTGCTCTTTTCCCAAAACTCCCACCTATCCTCCTTCCTTGAAATATTAAGCTCATTATCAAGCACTTGTTCAACTAGGAAACTTCCTTAGTCTATGTTAGACGCTTGAACTTCATGTGCCTCTTTATAGATACTAGCACTACTTACATCAATATTAAAATTAGGAGATGCAAAAACAGGGGAATCAACAAACTTACTTGATTTAGATTGTTTCCTGACCTATTTGGGTTTCTCCTCTTTTGTAGGCTTAGATTCTACATTCTACTCAGGGTGCTCCTTTGCATAACTTCTGGTCTTCCTCATGACATAAGATATAGAAAAATATTTCTTCTTATCTTCCTTTGGAGACCTAATCTTTCTACTAGTATTAGAGAACTCAAACTCTCCACCCAAAATAGTAGGAAATAGAAAGTGATTGCACTTTGATTTTGTACTTGTTACTTCAGAAAAGACCTTAAACATTACCCAACATAAGGTGGCAGAATGGAACAAGACTTGACGCATAAGACTCAGTACGATGGGACTTAATGCAACATAATTTAAAATGATTATTCTTCAAATAGTAAAGAATATCATAACAAACAACTTTGACTGTACCAAATCTAAACTAGAGACTTTGGACTTAGCTAGTCCCTAGTAGAGTCGCCAATCTATTGGTTGTTTTTTAATAACCAAACTGATCTCCAGAAATACCTATGGACTTTTCTATTTCCAATGATCAATACTTCTAAAGGGATTGGCCAACAAATGAATAGAAGTTGCAAGACTTCTATTCCTACTCTTTGGGCTCTTTGAAACCCGAGAGGGTGATGCCACAATTTATATTCAATAGTTTACACAGTTATAACTAAATACACTATCAATAACAAATAATTCTCATAAAACTACTCAACATAATGCATCAAATAAGTTGGCAACTCATTAATCAATGTCCTATATATTGAGCATAAGAACATGGAACTTCAACACAAGACAACTACAGTGGTATCCATTTGAGAGTTTGTAATTTAGAAGTGATTAGCTAATGAATCAACACAAAAACTGAACCATGAGTATTTTTCACAAACCGGTGCCTTTATCCCAAGCATGGAGTCAATATCAACCAATGTGACCTGATAACAACTTAAACAATAGCACCTGTAGTCTTAAAAAACCATACATTACAACATTTCTCTAAGACATCCATGATTATTATTTCTTACAACCATCCTAGCACCCAGTTCTTACAAGTTATTAATCTCACCCAAGCACTTACATTAACTCATTGAATCAATAAGCTAGCGTGAAATTAAACATTCATTAAGAAGAAATAGAAACAAACAAAAGAAATCCTGGATTACTTTGATTCATAATTCATAGAACACATACAAGGAGAGAAAATAGCCATGAAATTGGTCTTACTCTATATTGTAGTTGATATACTGTTATACTAAAATCCAAAAGAAACTTAAGAAAAAAACTCTAAAACATGCTTAGTATTATCCTAACAATTGCATAGTGTTAACTCAATTTTTTCAACTCACTCCTACTTCCAGCCCTGAAATCTTTCTTATAGAGATGAAAGAGAAAAACAAGCTTCGGGCCAGGAACCACACACATCAAAATTTCATTGGACCGCTGCAACAAAATTCATTTTTTAGTTACATTCAAGTCTTCAGGTGCTAAAAATAAACATGAGGCAAAATTGACCTCAACTTCATTGTAGAAAATAGGTCCCACCTCAAAAATGCATCATTTTTTTGTTACAATAGCTTCAAAATATTCCCCACGTGCTCAAAAATTGCCAATTGTTGGAGAAGAAGACAATAAAACTTATGAAGCAAGACAAGAAAAGTATATCAAAAGTCAAAATTATTTTATCCATATTAACACCACATGCTATCTATTTCAAATTGAGGAGAGAACAATATTTTGCAATGTTTTATCAAAAGACTAATCTATATTATATTCAAGATATGCATCGTTCTTCTCCTATCCATTATTTAACTTGTTCATTATCAATCCTTACATAGATTCATTCAATGTATTTCTCCAACCAAGTGTTATACTCTTCTTCAATGGTCCATTTTACATTATATAAACCTTGCACTTTAGTATTGTACTGAGAGTATCTAGCATCAATTAATACCCTAACCTCTTTCAAAAATGTGTCCATCTTTGTTTCAATCTCTACCATTGTATCAATATTTGGATTTAGCAAGATGTAGTCAGTGATAGTCAATGCCATCATAGTTGTTGCAAGCATCCCTCCCAAATCTTTCTTCTAGGTGTCAAATGGTTGCAACTCACCTTTTGGACTCAATATATGAGGCATACCACATTCCTCCATCTCTTTAAATATTCTTAGCTTACATTGGAATTGTACACCTAACTTTCCATGGAAAGTGGTTATCTCATTAACTGAGTCAATGATTTCGAAGACCTTGAGAATATTAGTAGGTTCCTCGAGATCCTCCTTCATTTTGGGAATCATTTCTTTTAAGGACATTACCCTAGCAATCCAATCATTCCATTCATTCTTGACAGCCTCTTGTACCTCTAGATACTTTGTATTTGCTTCATGAATATTCTTGTAAGAAACCCAAACATCATCAGCCTTGTTGACCAACTTGGTCACCCTATGCTTCAATACATCCTCAAAATTTTCATTTGCCACCTTAATAGTTTCAAGCTTTGTCTTCTTGGCATTTTCTTTTTCAGTAGTCAACTAATTATTCAAATCATTAATTCTTAAGGCCAAGGTCTCCCTATCCTGTGTAGACAAATCTAAGAAAGAATAGGATGGCAAGGTTATTGTCCTCTTTGATTGAGTAACCTGAATAGTGGCCCTCATCTTATTTATCTCATCCAAGGCCTTATTGTACTACTTCACCAAAGAATCATACTTTTTTCTAACAAATATGTGTAGTATCCACACTAAGCATTGCAACATGAGCAGTTAATTTAGCTACTTGGATAGGAGTTATATATGTAGCTCTTTTGACCACTAAGGAGCCAATAACTTCCTCAATAGGCCTAGAAGCATCATGCTTACTAGTATTAGGCACCACAGACCAAATTGCAAGGGTATACAACTTTGGATTATTTCCAAATCCAAACACTTTATCCTCAAACTACTCCTCAGATATTGAAGCCTGAGGGTCTCTTCTTACTGCATCATACGCTATAGCAGCAATGATAGTGCATCCTGGTAATAACATGATTCCACTATCTGTGACAATTTTTTGGCCTTAGTGGGAGCAATAGCTATAATTTTAGCCCTAATCTTTTCCTCCTCTACGTTCTTAGCTTCTTGATGAGAAGGTTCAACATTAGCTTGGGCTAGCTTAAGTCTCTCCCTTATCTCTTTACTCCACTGTTGAATCATAAATTCTTGAAATTATTTGGACTACACAAATTTATCATCAACAAGGAATTCATCACATTCCCTAATCTTGGGATCATCATCACTTTCTTTATCATATTTCCATGTGACAAATATGTTAGGGAGAAAATCTAAACTATGAGCTTTCTCAATATGAGGAGGAGGGGATTTATGATCCATGTCCTCATTCTCTGGTACTTGTTCTACCATTTGTTCCTCCCTAACTTCTTGAATATTTGCAGGTTGCTCTAGGATATCCATAGCTTGTTGTTGTTGTTCTAGGAGAACTTGTGCCTTATCAACAACCTCCTTCACCTTCACCTTAAAATTACCACTCTAATAATCCCTTAGCATAGTGAAATATCTCTCAAGATGGTCTGTAATTAAATTATATGGACTTACATAAAAGGAATTCATTTTGATGATACGTTCGACAAGGTTCATTATAGCTATCAATTCCTTCTTTCTAGTGATGACAACCTCATCACTTCTCAAATTTCTTAATACATCATCTTTGTATAAGAATTCATGGCATATCACTTTTAAGTTCTTATCTCTTCTCCTTCCTCCCGCAAATCCTTTCGGATCAAAAATCCTAGTCTCATTAACAGGCATTATAAGCTTATTTACCATGATCCCAAACTTTTCATATGCCTCAGGGGCAGTAACTTTGAAGTAAGAAAAATTACATTGGAGATGCACCACGGTACCCTTCTTGGGCAAGCTGAACATCTCATAATCCATAAAATAAATTTTCCACATGAGTTCTATAAAGTCCAATCTATCAAAGACATACAGAGGTAAGCAATGTGGTGCCACTTTAGCCCCATAGGCTCTAATCAAAGTATATTCTGAATGAAGAAACCAATCTACCCAATTATGTGTTACTATAGATCCTGGAATATCTTTAGGGTGCATGATATTTCTGATTTTTGGAGAAATCCTATGAATAGGTGCTACACCCAATGCTTCTAGGATACCATATTTTATAACATTAGCAAACAAGATATAATTGGAATTGGAATAGTCCTGATGCCAAATGCATGTCCACATTTGTACTAGTAAAACATTATTTTCATTGTCCCTAAGTCTTAGATCCAACTTCCTTTTCCAATCATAATCACCCTCCCATAAGAGCATATGCATTAGTAGAGAATAATGAGGGAAATATAAATGGAGCACTTCCTTTTTCAAATTTAGGAAATCCTCATGCATTCAATCAGCAACATAGTTGGCATAATTAAAACTAGTGTTCCAAATATGACCTTGTATATCTGCTACCATTACCAATAAATCAAGGGCTATCCTTACCTCGAAATCTCAAGCCAACACTTGATTCAATAAATAATAAGTTTTCTTGAAATAATCCACAAACTCTTCACACTCAAAAGGCTCAATATCCTTAGTAGTGAATTTCTCCTTGCTCTTTCTATGCCAAACAAGTAGTCTTTCTCTATATGTAAATTTTTTTTTCTCATATTCAGCATATAGCTCAACATGCCTAAACTTTATAGTATAATTTTGAGTTAACCCAAATACTTCCATCATCTTGTCATTTGCCACTTCTATGATCACATCACCATTTTCACTCCTGATTGTTTTGTCAATAGGATTATAGTGTCTATCCAGTTCCATCTTCAAGTCCACTTCTACAAACATAGTTGGTACTACCAAATTTCCAAGGTTCAACCCCCATAATTAACATACATGTTTACTCTAATATTTCCTATTAAAATCATACTTGAAAAGCTTCCACCCACTTTGAGGTTGGGGCTTTTCACCAATTTCACCAACACTATCAATCAACCTAGTGGTAACGGCAAATTGGCCTATAGGAGTTTTTCCAATCTGTAACACTCCTTCCTTTATCTCTCCAGAGGCATCTTGCATAAACCTTTCCATTTCTTTCTTTGCACTTCTATACCTAGTAGACGTTGCAGGAGTACTTGGTGAAGGGTTGGATACTGCAGGTGGTTTTGACTTAACCTGAGCTAAAACATCCTGAGTTTTAAGTCATTTAACTCTCTCTTTTTTTGGCTTCCTCTCTTTCCTAATACTAGATTCACTAGGCTCTAGCTCACTCATTTTTGCAATGTAGGAGAGCTAGGGTTTATAATTTCTTACAATAAAAAAGAAACCCTTCACAAGTATGAGAAAGCAAGGCACTACTTATTGAACAGAACAATCTCCCCAAACTTTACCCACACATAGCACCCAATTGAGGCTATCAGTAATGGACAAGTAGATAATTCTCCCAATTTCCTATTAGCTTTCTAAGGTATTTCACCTCAATACTTCAGCTAGAAAGAGATATATAGTTGCCTTACTCAAGTGAATGTTATACCATACCTGTTACTTGTAGTTTTTGGAGCTTCTCGCACAATTTCCTTAGCTTCTAGTATCCTTTCTACTTGTGAGTGAATTTGAGTGCACGACCAATGAGGTATCTACTTTCTTTAATGGCCAAGAGACAAGAATTACACCATTAATGCTTGATGATAAGTTCATGCAAGCAAACTAACAATTAGTCATTCACGTTTTAACCCTGATCATTGATCACTCTCCTTTAAAGTTGTATCAATGGTTATCATTTTTCCTTGCTACTTTCTTTCCTAATTTATATGATGTCCTCAAGATTCTACCACATTACCTCTTCATGTAATGGTTTTTGCTTATCACTGATATGTCTCATCCTTGACAAGCTCTATCAATGATGCAAACATTCATGTGATGAAATATCATCCCTTGGATCTATGGCCCATCTTTGATCACATTCATTTTCCCATCACTCATCACTAATTGAAATTTTGCTCCTTGAATCCTATTAGCAATGGAAGATACTATAGATATCCTATTAGGACATGTACACCTACATGAAAATCAATAGTACGAAAGATATCACAAATAAGATTTATTTAGATTAGCGAAAGAAACATTAAATAGAGAACTCCATCACTCAACGCTACTTTGGAACTTAAGCTTTGGAATGGATCTGTGATGAGCAATCAAAAACATCAGGCCATCACTTATCGCTAATTATCCTCATATAGTTTTCAAGCAATTAGCGATGAGAGATCTTGATAATGACATTGTGTATCACATATTGCTAATATAGAACTTAGCACTTAAAACATATCCATGATACCCAATGCAAGGGAAATCCATCACATCACTCATCGCTAATTTAAATTTATCATTTCATGACCATCCACAATGAGTGATGAAAATAAGAACATAAGGTTGTAGGACATTGCTTATCAGTATTACAATACTCAAGGCTCAAAACCCATTAGAGATAGGCGATCCCTCAACAATACAAAGAACATTGCTCATCGCTCATTGCACATTGATATCAAGAGCTCTAGGAGATATTTGTGATGAGCGATAAAGAAGGAAATACCGCTCATCGCTTGTCACCAATTTGGAACATACACTTCAAAAGTAATCAGCGATAAACAATAAAGAAAGATTTCCATTGGGACTTAAGTGAAAACCTTTAAGCACATGCTCATTAGTTGTTCTAATGAAGGAGAACCTCTAGGATAATACAGTAGAAAGGGATCAAATACTCCTAAGTCATAAATGAAAAGGATGTAAAGGCCTAAAAGTCTCTTCACTTAACCTTATAAAAATTAAGATACTCGGACCTAGGCAAAGGGAACCGGTTACCCTATGAGCGTGGATGGCATAAGATGTTTCAATGTGACCAGAAATGGGAAATAGGAAGTCAAAAGTGAAATAGAACCCCACAATAGTGAAGAGAAAATAAACTCAAACCCCATAGGTATCAGCCAAAATGTGACAAGGCTTTGAGATGGAACATCAAAATCTTGCAAGTTCCATCAGGACTCATATGCCACTTCTGGCGTATGAGTCTCATGTGGCCCAAAATTAAATTTAATTCAAATTTTGGAAATATTTTATCCTCCTAGATCTGATGTTGGCTTGTCATGTTGTAATTTTGAGAAATTTAGCATAAACAAGTATAAATACAAGGTTATTTCACTCATTTTCACCTGAGACTTTCAAGAGAGCATTCCTAATAGCAAGTTTATGATTACAAGAGTTTACAAGAATTCACAGGAGAATTCAAGAGCATCTTTATGGAATTCATGGGAAGAATTATTCATCATTTTTTGCAACAATTCAAGATCCATCATCATGTCAAGGTCATCAACCATCAAGCATGTTGTTGAGCTAGTGTTGTGATATTGCATTCAAGATCGAAGATTAAGCATTGTTCTACACTTATTTCAAGATCTAGATATCTACATCCTTCATGGCCACTTCATGTTAGATTTTATATTTACAAGACATCATTTAGGGTATCACTTTTCATGTTCCATGTTCCACTTTTCATGTTTCATGTCCTTATTTCATTATCTCATCATTTGGTTTAATTACCTAAACAAGATTTGACCAAGGAAAACCACTATTCACTAACAAGTCAACAAGTTTTTCTCTCTCTACATGTGTAATTTTAGATCTAGGTGTCTTGGAGCTTGAAGATCCTTTGAAGATTAGGTTGCAAGGTTGAAGAAAGTCATCAAGTTTTCACAAGGTTTTCATCTTCACTAAAAGTTACCTACAGGTTGTAAATCAGAGATTCAGACCGAGAAATCAGGTGGAAAGGAAGATTAGAGATAGGAGAGTAGATTTATGTCTTAATCATTTGAAAAAGTAGAGTGGGACTAATGCACCACTTGTGGTGTATGAGTCCCAGTATAGAAAAACTTCTAGATTTTTGTAGATCCTAAATCTACACTATCAAAAACTTGTTCCAGACCAGAAACGCTAGTCTGGGACTAATACACCAAACTAATTTATGAGTCCCAATGTGCCCTAAATCTAGTATTTTTAGTGTTTTAGATCTCATTCTAGATATATTCAAATTCCTAGGTGGATATCTCTGATCTCTTAGCTTTTATTCTAATTTACATACTTTTCTAGATTATTTAGTGAAGTCTTCCATTGCATTAGGCCTTGCATTTCATTAGTCTTTCCAAGCCCTAGCTTGGTGGTGAACCCCTCTTTAGTTTATAATCAAACCCTAGGACAACCCTATTGCAAGATCTCTTTCTCCTTTACATATCTTAGATTGAGATCTCTAGGGTTTTCCTTGAATGATAGTGGGAAAAAAGTGTCATTCTATGTCCTAAACCATAAAGCAACCATTTTTTATCTTTTAATTTTTGTGAAATTGTATTTAGAACACATCATTTCTGATTTGGAGTGCATCATAGTCCTAGATCTTCCTTGCATAAACTTTGCATTAGGGTTTTCACTAGTTAATTTGCATCTAGGGTTTCCAAATCATGCATTAGTGAAAGTGCATATAGCTTGCATTTTTGTATCTTGCATCATTGAATATTATCTAAAATCTACATTTTCATTTATTTTATAGATCATCCAAACTAAAAAAGCATAAAAATCACTTAAAATTTTCTGAAATTTGTGAAAAAAACCATCACACTCATACACCTCTTTGGGTGATTTAGTCCCAGATCAGGCCTAAAACTATGTTTTACAACATTAAAAACCTTGTTTTTGTACTCCTTAACCTTGTTGGTAACCTATAATATAAGTCTATAAAGTTTCAAGAACTTATGTTTTATGTATCTAGGTGAAATAATCCATTTAGTGTAGTCATTTTTAAAGCATTTCAAAAATCATTTCAATATTAAAATCTTTCAGATTTGTAGGAAATTTGTTTACATTTCATAAGCATTGCATAATTTAGATAGCTTAATTTTTTATGTTATCATGTTTTCTTTTCAAGCATTTAATGTTCATAGAATATCACATGGCTTGTATGATTCTATTTTCCCTACTCATGGGTATAATCTAGGAAAAAAAAATAAAACCTTTGACAAGCATGTTGGATACCCTCCTAGTATCTATTGGATTTATAATAACATCATAACAAAAGAGGATGCAAGCATATACAAACATAACAATCATAAGTTTTCTTCTCCTGATACCTCTCCTATTAGTGATGAAGGTATCTTGATGAAAGAAGATATAATCAATGAGAGTCTTGATTGTCCCTCTCCTCCTCCCACATGGGAAGATATTAGGAAATAAGAAGATTAAATCACTAAAATATTTCTTATAACCTCCTCTACTTGTGAGAAGGCTTTAATGAAAGAGGATACAATTGTGAATGATCATGAAAATCAAATTTGCAAAGAGGACATGTTGGTATTAAGAAACCCAATGATTGAAATTTGTATCATTATTTCTCTCCTTCCTAATGTCCCTAACATTTGGAAAGGACTATTTGAACAAGAGGATCCAATCAAATTGGTAAACATGAAAATCATAGTTGTCCTTCCCTTGATGGATCCCCTATTTGTGATGAAATTACTTTACAAACTATAATCATGGAATGTGATGAACCTCTTGAGAACTCTCCTACTAGGTTATATAGTATGACACAAGAGAATGAAGCCTTAGATAAAAAGGAATCATGGACAAACCTAACAATCATATTTGGCCCTCTCCTAATATCTCTCCTAGTTTTGAAGATGATATTTTGGTCTTAGAGGATCAAACCAATGAAAGTTGTGAGAATCCTATTTGTCTCTCTTCTTTGGGGAAAAAATTATTGAATAAGAGAATTCCATAATTGATCAACAAGAAAATACAACCATTGATAACTCCCTTACTTATTATGAAGTAATTCTAGAATATCCAACCTTTGAATGTCATGAACATCTAGTTTGTAGTTCTCCTAAAAATTCTCCTAATAGGGAAGATATCATGGTGGAAGAAAATGATAACATTGATACATGTATTTCAAAAAATAGGGATGTGGCTTCATTTTATGAAGATGATGAAGTGAAATTAGACCATGAAAATAAGGACAAAACCTTTTATTTTATGCACATTAGATATCCCTTAAAGCAATATCCTGAGCCTAAACTTATCATTCATCCACCCTCACAACAACCACAAGTTCAAAGTAAACCCATCCCTATCTTAGAATCACCTAAAAGGAAACTCAATAATGATAATTTTTCACAGCAACCGACATACAGTATAATTTCTCATATATATAACAAAGTACATACAATCAAGGCTAACCTTGAACTTGAAAGTTGTTCACATGTTGAGAAAACAAAAGAAAAGCATATTGAAGAAGTCACAAAATTATTGGAATATTCTCCGTGTTCCTTTGATTTCATACCTACATTCATGGGAGAATACAAGATCATAAACAAAGAGTTTGAAAAGGGAAAAGAGAAACTAGTAATGTCAATACAAAATTCAAAAGCATCCACTTTAGAAGAAATGATAGCATACATGAAAAAATTTGATGAAGTTGAACAACCACCAAATCCAAAAGAAATGAAAAACCTTTATGGAAGAGGTTATGAACTTATGCAACAACTTGGGTATAGTGGAAAAGGATGTGGTGCTAGAGAACAAGGTATATGTGTCCCTATAGAGCATAAAACACAAAAAATGACTAATGGTCTTGGTTATTGTACCTCGAAAGAAATAAACAAGCCTTCATTCAATTTCAACACTATTACGAGAGATTCTTCCAAGACAACTTTAACTTTGGTGCATCCTAAACTAATAGATATCTCATTAAATATGTATCAAGTTGATACTCTATTCACTCATCATAATCAATAACCTTAGTTTCTTCTCCTTTCCATGTTTTACATTCATTTCAAGTCATTTCCTTTTTGTAAGGAGTAACATGTCACCATTCATTCTTGGCCATCCTTGTCTTTCACTAAGTGGGGGAAAGGAGTTAGGTTAGCCTTGTCCTCGTATGACAATTGTTGTTGTCTCTTTTGTCTAGTTGACCACATTCCATGTACATATAAGAGCAATCTCTGGATGTGGATGACATACCTTAGGTTGGCTCACATGTGACGTACTAAATTTTGGGAGAAACCCCTCTCTTTCCTTTTGCATGACGTAGATTTATTTGGAAACATATGACTTGGCATATGGATTTCCAAGTAATCTCTCATGTCCTCTTTATTGTTATCATTTATCATTTGCTACTTTAAATTAATTTCTCATAGCATGGTGTTTACAAATTTCTTTAAAGTGGGGGCATACATTGGCATTATTCTTTTGCATTTCATGTTTCATTGTGTAGTCTTCTTACTTCATGCGATGTATCTTTCAATTTGTGGTGGCATTGGGTGTGATTTCCTTCAAGAGAATGATCTCTCTTAGCATATTATATTCCCCTTAGTGTCTTGATATGATACATTGCATCCCCTAAGTTGTGAATCTTCTATTCTTTGATTGGTCCTCTCTTGGAGACATTAGGCACAATGTTTCCTAAGTTAAATACCTTACATGAACTAAGCAAGACTCCTTTAAAAATTCCCTATTTTTCATTTACAATTTTGGTTATATGGCCACCTTGCATAACACACCTTTCTTTCCTATGGATCCATCTTGTTTGTTCATGAGTTTTAAGCATACGAAGCTTTTCTTGCCTCATGAAGCTCGAAGTTCATTGTTGTGTGGCACCTTATCAAAGTTATCAAGAGGTGTAACTTTGGTATGGTTGGATGGGAAGTTGTACTGAGGCATGAATTTATAGACAATCATGTGTGTGTTGTGAGTGCATATTGATTGCGTGTGTATGTGTCTCGCCCTTTTGGATTACTCACCCAGCAAACAGCCTAAAGTTTCATTGCCTCAAAGTGGGTGTGCATTTTTTGGACAAATAGTCTAGATCTGATCCACATCGTGATGGACAAATGATTGAAGCTTGATCCACCCCTCTTTTTTTTTTTCTTTTATCTTTGTCTTTAGCAGTGTATGCTTGTGCCTTGTTATTGCTCCTTATATCATTTTTCATGTGTGTTCCTTTTGTACCTATGTTGGTTTGCCATAGGACCTTGGTTCTAGGGGTTTGTGCATCCTTCTTGATCATGGTCATCCTATCTTACTAGCATTAGTGTATTGGTACCCTTCTTGATGCATTTTGGTCTACTTTAGTGTGATTTGGAAACAAGTTCCTCCTCTCACTAAAGTGGGGGCTAGATGTAATGATGGAAAAATTACTCCCTAACATGGTCTTGACTTAGTGTTGTAATGTGTCTAACATATTCACATTAGGTCTTCGGCCCTTGTGAACTAAATGAAGTTATTGGTGCCTTATTTAGAGTGTTGTAAAGTGTTGAAACACACTTTCACATTAATCTAGGGTTTTATTAAATAACTGGACTTCTTTCTACTTTAATTGGCCTCATTTAATACATCTTTTCGAGGATAATCCTAACATAAAGCAAGATCCAATCATGATTCAGGTGTTTTTAGATTGTGTGGCCCAAATTTAGTGATTTTCGACTCATACACCACCCTGGGTGTATGAGTCCCACCTAGATTTTAGGGCCCCAATCCGAATTTTGCACCATTCTAAGCATTTTTGAAAAATGTGTCCCATAGTTAAGCCTAATGGAACTCATATGCCACTTCAAGCATATGAGTCTCATGTGGCCCAAAATCAAATTTAATTCAAATTCTTGGTGAGATTTTATCCTCCTAGATTTGATGTCAGCTTGTAGTGTTGTAATTTTGAGAAATTTGGAATAAACAAGTATAAATACAAGGTTATTTCACTTATTTTCACCTAAAACTTTCAAGAGAGCATACTAATAGCAAGTTTATGATTACAAGTGTTTACAAGACTTCACAAGAGAATTCAAGAGCATCTTTAAGGTATTCAAGGGTAGAATTCTTCATTATTTGTTGTAGCAATTCAAGATCCATCATCATGTCAAGGTCATTAAGCATAAAGCATGTTATCCAGCTAGTGTTGTGATGTTGCATTCAAGATCCAAGATTAAGCATTGTTCTACACTTATTTCAAGATCTAGATCTACATCCTTCATGTTACATTATAGATTTACAAGATACAATTCAAGGTATCATTGTTCATGTTTCATGTTCCACTTTTCATGTCTCATTTCCTTATTTCATTATCTCATCATTTGGTTTAATTACCTAGACGGGGTTTGACCAAGGAAAGCCCCTATTCACTAACAAATAAAAAAAAATTCTCTCTCTCTACATGTGTAATTATAGATCTAGGTGTCTTGGAGCTTGAAAATCCTTTGAAGATTAGGTTACAAGGTTGAAGAAAGTCATCAAGTTGTCACAAGGTTGTCATCTTCACTAAAAGTCACCTACAAGGTGCAAATCAAAGATTCAGCCCTAGAAATCAAGTGGAAAGGAAGAACAGATATAGGAGAGAAGATTCAAATATTAATCCTCTAAAAAAGAAAAGTGGGACTGATACGCCACTTGTGGCATATGATTCCCGGTATAGACAAATTTCTAGATTTTTACAGATCCTAAATCTACACTGGTAGAGACTTATTCCACACTAGAAACCCTAATTTGGGACTGATACACCCATACTGGTGTATGAGTCAGAGTGTGCCCTAATTCTAGTACTTTTAGTGTTTTAGAGCTCATTCCAAGCATATTCAAATTCCTAGGTGCACATCTCTGATCTCTCAACTTTTTGTTCTAATTTACATGCTTTTCTAGATCATTTAGTGAAGTCTTGCATTACATTAGATTTTATCATTAGGCCTTGAATTTCATTAGCCTTTCCAAGCCCTAGCTTGGTGGTGAACCCCTCTTTAGTTTATAATTAGACCTTAGGACAACCTTATTTCAAGATCTTTTTCTCCTTTGCATATCTTAGATTGAGATCTCTAGGGTTTTCCTTGAATGATAGTGGGAAAAAGTGTTGTTCTATTTCCTAAACCATACACCAACCATTTTCTATCTTTTCAAATACATATTAATATTTATTTATTTGAGATGGGCATTAGAATAAGGGTGATTAAATGACTTTGGGCTAGACATGAGATTGGGTGAATAGTGATTAAAATCAACTTTATTAATTAAATAATAAAATATTATTTAAGTAACAAGTGTAAGAAAAATGGGTAATCGATTGAATAAATAAGAATTTATTCAATTAGTTATAGAGAAAATGGTTAGGTAATTAGTTGAAATGACAATGTATAAATGTTAGGTTTTTACATTTTTTCATTCTTTGAGATGGTTTAATGAAGTAGCATCATTTAAAAGAAGAATTACATTGGTTAAATAAGAAGAAAATATTCCCCAATTAGTTGAATGAGTAACTAGGAGGAGGGATTATTAGGGAAACAATATCCCATTGAGAGGATAAGGGGGTTCGAGAAACATAGATGTGATCCAAAATAAATTAGGAGATGTAGTATAGAAAATAATATGTTAAAATATCTAGGTGGTAAATGAGATGCATGGATAATGAAGGTTGGGCGAAATATGTAGGTATGTTGCATTAACTTAAGCATTCTTTATTTGATATGGAACAATGCATTATGCACCAAGTTAGAAGGAACCAAGGTGATGATGTGTCTCATGCATAATAAAATAAGTCACAAGAAACCTAGTATCATATACCACCATTATGTAGAATATCATGATACTTTTGTGGTGGGTAGGATACAAGGATTGATACATATGCACACAAATAAGAAAGTAGGCATATACAAAATTGTACAAATAAAAACATGAGGTTTCCCCAATCAAGTTGAAAAGCCAAGATTGATTGATGTATATGATAGATAACTTGTTGATATGGGACTAATATATTCCAAAACAACACAAGGATTGGGAATGGTATATCTCTATAATGATGATGATGATTGATTGATTTGATCAATGCTTATAGTGAGGCCAAGAACAAGACCGAAGTTGTGATTAGATGGTTTTCTTAAATTTCATAATTGAATTACATGAACTAATATTAGCTTTGTTCTATTGTATTTCTAGGAGCATTGGAATCTTAGGAGGGTTGGATTGATATGGGGGATCACATTGGATTATGTGTAGTGTAGCTTATAACTTGATACCAATGACAAATGGAAAGGGATTATATGATGATGGGAGATAAAGGTAAATATCAATAGAATATGGAAATAGATAATGGATTCGTGATGGATGAGTTGGGGTGCATATTGGATTTCTAAGGACTCTACCACATAGGAATAGTGTGCCTACTCTAGATATGTTATGTTGGACAATGCATTGGGATGCATGAAAATAGTATGTAGTAGGATGGAGGTGTTTGGATGGGAAATGTGGAGGAAGCATGGGTGTAAGGAATATAAAAGGTATGAGGGGACAAGATGAAAATATTGGAATGGATGGAGCAAGAAAATATGAGGAGTTTAATAAATAAGAAGGAAATGAAACCCACTAGGTGTAGTGAAGGGGAATCATTGGAATAATTGTGGGAAAGTATACCAAATTCATGGAACATGGTAGGGTGAGATTGTGGGTTTGGCACAATAGTTTGATGGTTCAAGGTAGTGAAATATTTATGGATCGACGATATGAAAGGGGAATGGATTACAAAGAAAGTAAAGTTTGTATGGTCTAAAGCATGCTTGGATACTATTCTAATGTCCTTTTCACTATTTAAAGGAGGGTGGATGAATTGGAAAGGATGGGAAATTATGGGTAGATGGGGGGATAGTAGGAAAATTTCACCTCAAGTGTAGGAGTGCAAGGATATGGGGTATTAAATATGGAACTTAGTTTCCATGTTTTCATCATGACACTTTCTCAAGGTTCCTTTTTACCAATTATTTACAATTCGATAGATTATTTCTCTTTAATATTTTTTTAATTTCTTTAATTTTTGGAATAGGATGAAAGAAAGGATTATATGGAAGGAAATGAAGGATGGTGAAAGGTTATTGGATAAGTAGATTGAGAAGATAGTAGATGTCAAGGAAAAACTCAATCATCATTTTTCCACATGAAGGTAGGAGAATCCCATGGAGGATGACTATGGTGGGTGGGTAGAAACATTCTTCGGTGGAATGTGATATTTTCCAAGCTTCCTTTAGAGTGGGTGTGGTGGTAAGTGGATTATGTAAAGCTATATCAAAGGGAAGTAGGACTAATGTTTGTACTCATCATTATGGGGGGAGATTTGTGGTAGATTGATGGGATGGTGGAGGACAAAGGATAGGATAATTTTGGACATATAAAGACCCAAATTAGATTTAAGAGATGTAAGTTTCTAAGACAAGAGGATTTTACGATAAAATAAAGCATTTAGAAAGAAAGATATGGATTTTGTTTGATAGTTTACATTTAGATGCATTACTTTTTTTTTCTTTGGGATTGATACAATTTTTTATTTGGAATTTTTCTTGATGGGCCTTTGTAGAATTTTGGATTTATTTGGATTTGGGATTGAATTTTTATTTTCTTTTGTATGTAATTTTGGGGTACATGGTGATCCTAGGATTTGGGTGAATTATTAGCTTTATTCATTTTTTATTTCACATACAAATTGCTCCCAATTGAAATTTAATGGGCATGTGAGGATGGATGGCTTATATAGTACATGGGAGGTTTGTTGGAGTGAATGGTTTAAAAGAAATTCACGGGTATACACATTTATTTATCTTTATTGGGGATGAGAATGAATATATGGGTAGGATGGGGAATGAAGTATTTTTGGGACTTTTGGATCCAAAGCAGATAGAGAAGATGATGGATATGCAAAGGTGGATTTTGAGACGCAAGGTCCCAAAATAGATTTAGAAAATGGGGGAGAGATTATGGCTATCATTTTGTATTTATATAATGGAGGAGGGATAAAAATAATTGACTTGGACAAGAAATGGGAGGTACCTATTCAAGGTTTGGAAGAAGTGACCTTAGGAGGAACAAAGTTTGTACCATATTTTTCAGATTGTGTTCCTTAGATGTATAGCCAAGTCCAAATGATCATGGATTTTATTTGACATGAATGGGATATAGTATTCCTTGTTCATGAAATCCTAAGACTTTGACTTGATAGTTCATGGTTTTGAGCATGAAAATGACAATAATATGTTTTTTTAGATAAGACACAAGTCCATTTTGAGGTTGAGGGAATTTGGCAATGGATATTTTTTGTTTTTCTATGAAAAGAGACCTGACCTTGGTAAAGGTAAGTGAACCAAGAGGATAAGGTGATGATGGTGTGATGGTTTCAATAGGAGGTGGTAAGGGATCATGAGGTTGATGAGACAAGATGATGGGATCTTAATTTGGAAGGTGGGAATTTTAACATGCTTTGGAATAATTTCATTATATTTTATATTGATAGTTTGATAGGGGAGGTGGTCTCAACATGGTTGACTCCTCATATTAGGTAGGAAAAGGGATGGTGGATTCATATTGCTCATAGGGTATGAATTGGATGGAGTTAGGATTGGGATGGAATTAAATATTGAACAATATTAGTATTTTAAATGGGGTTAGAATTTTGGATGGGAGAGGTATGTGTTAGGGGAGAGATGACCTCTTTAATGATGCATGTAGGTGACTTTGGACTAGTGGGGTGGCATGACTTCTCAACATGTGGATTTAGGTTTAGGTCTTGGATAAATTTAGACATGAATTATGTGAATGGTGTAACAAACTACCATTTAGTAAAATAAAAATTATTAAAATAGTAAAAAAAAAATCAATAATAATAAATTTCTACTCAATCAAATAAATAGATACACATCATTAAATAAACATCATTATATTCAATAAGAAATAAAATTGTTTCATATTTGAATTCAAGTATAATTTATTGAAATGTACATGAATTTATCTAGTAATAAATCACACACCTTTAAATCACATAGAATTTACATTATTTTTAATATACACATGAATACAAAGATTTTTCCTTCATGAGTAAGACTTCAATGATCTTCATCTATAGGAAGGAGAGCATAATTAGAGTGCTTTAACTCCAACCATAAGCCAATGGTCCCCCACACAACTTCCAACTAGAAGTAGCTCTACCCTTCATGAGGTTAGTAGATAAAGGAGTCTATAACCATATCATTCCATCTAAGAACTAATGTAGTTTAGTGACTCTATCACATACAATCTTCCATACAACCCTAAATACCCTCTAGCTAAGTATGACAAATTTGACTAAATGCAACCTGTATACACCCAAAATCAATCAAGATATTTAATTAATTAAATACTAGTTATTTAATTAATATTCAACTACGTATAAAATAAATTTTCAATTTATTTATATAGTTCATATCCTTTAATTCTCCAAATCTAAAATCATATTCTTCTAATTTAATTAAATAAACGAATTTCCATAAGCTTGTTTTATTTAATTAAGTTTCATTAATCCCATATTAGGAATTCAAGAAAATGTCTACAACTTTTCATGCCACCTCACCAAGGTCACATGAAATTAAATAATTCTATTTTTTAATTAGAATTATCTTCAAGCACATAGCTTATTCCTCACACACTTCTTCAAAACAATTTCAAACACATGGTCTTTTTCTCACACACTTGATTCTTCCATCCACTTGGCATGTTGTCTTTGGTCAAGAGATTCCTCCATCCATTTGGCATGTTGTCTTTGGTCAAGGGAACACCTTCTTGATTCTCTTCATCTCTATCATTCATCCCTCTTGTTTGAATCTAGACCGTCGATCATTGCCACCTCACAAGATGCTTGGAAAAGTCTATAAATACAACCCTTTGCCATTGTATTTTGCATCCACATTTGAGTAGAGTTATCATGGAGGAATATCATTTGAGCATTGGAGAATTTTGGAGTCTTATAGTTACATTTCATATCATGTTTTGTTTCATAGTTACATCTTAGAATCACACTTTTCTTTATAGTTGCATTTATACCATACTTTGTGTAACTGAGGGTAAATTCTAGAATTTAAATTAGATCAATCAAATGAAAGTAAATCATAAATGATAATAAACCCAAAGTTCTATAGAGCACAAAGGAAATTTAAACAATAGAATGGTTATACCTATTTCTCAAGATTTCCATGATTACCTCCATAGCACCTTCTTACTTGCTGGATGATGTTGCCCTCAGATTGGACGTACGAGCAATCTGCAAATGTCTAAGTCCTACAACAAGCCTTGAAGGATTTGTATAAAAATGTCTAAATCCCTGACTATGACAATGTCTAAGATTTGATCAAACTAAAATAATAAATGCTATGATAAATCTAAGAATGCAAGTGTGAAAGTGTAATGCCTATAATATGTGCCTGCGTCTATGTAAAATGTCAGCGTGTAATCGAAAAGTGAGAGGAAAATGACATTTTATAGAAAATTTCATTTTGAATGGACGGACGAGATTAATTGATGATGAGAACCTAAAATGAGAGGTCTAGATTTAATCTAAGAATCCCTAATTAGGATTAGGGCAAAATAATTAATTGAACGGTCAAGATAATATCTCAGATAATCGGATCGACGGTGGAGAATAAATGAGATAAATTAATTAGAAAATAAAGATTTTCAAAATTGAGAAGATAAAGACTAAACTGAAGATCAGATTTGGAAAATCAAGAATTTGCCCGATTACTTGATTTTTGGAAGATTAGTTTCCATTTTGAATTGAGTTAATTCAAATTATGGATTTTATGAGATAATAAATAATTGATTTTCCAATTATTTACCAAAGTGAACTGACAGTTAAGATTGTGATGACATTTTAAATAATTTAATTTATTTAAAATGAGAAGAATATCAAATTGGCAATTAAATAATTAAATTTAATTATTTAATTTAGCAGATAAGACCAATTAATTAAATTAATTAATCAATTTATTTAATTAAGACAATTAGTGACATATTAAATAAATAAATAAAACTTATTTATTTAATAATCAGAAAGAAATAAATGATGGAGGGTAATTAAATAAATTAAGAAATTTATTTAATTAAGGGAAGACTTAGACAATTAATGACGTATTTAATAAATAAATGAAATTTATTTATTAAATAATCATGAAGAATCAAAGGACATGAATTAATTAAATAATTATGAATTATTTAATCAATAGTCGAATGTGGACCAAGGACATAATTAAATGTCATAATTATGCTAGGACGAAAGTGGTAAAAATGAAGCATGCAAGCCTAGGTCATTTTTAGGTGTCTACACTTTGCTTTATAGTTTCATTTTAGATTAGTATATTCATAGTTAGCATTTGAGCATATGCAGAATCATCCTAGCTTCATATCATAGCATTTACATTGTATAATAAAACACCATTATCCATTCATCATAGTATCCACTATCATTTTCATCATATAATTTCATGTAGGAACTTAATTGGCTTGCATGTTGAATATTATCATTTTTCTCAAGTTGTCATTTTAACAACCATAGTGCACATAGAAATATGAGGTCCAAATGGTTTAATAAATCCCTGAGAATAGAGGAAAATGAAACATTCTTAAAAGATTTGTTTAACTACAAAATATAGTACTTTATTTGATTTAAATCTTTGATATAATCCATTTCATTGGTGTTTGTGTTGATTTACTAACTCTCCCACATTTCACACGCACATAAAATGGTGCCCACTGTGGGGCAGTACCCCATTTCTAACCATTTTCTAGAAAATTTCCTATAATTAGGCTGGACATGACATTTTAGCGCAATTGTTAATTCTTTCGGTGCATATGACTTATGTTTCAGCGCATTCGACTAATCTTTTAGTGCATCCAAGGTTTTTTCTAGCATATTTAATCAATCTTTCGGTGCATGCATCACTTGTTCTAGTGCATAGATGGAGATTTTAATGCATTCAGTCTCTCCTTTAACACATTCATCATTTCTTTTAATGCATTTAGTAGTTCTTGTAGCGCATACATGAGTTCTTTTAGTGCATTGAAATAATCTTTTAGCACATTGAATGATTTTTTTAGCACACTAGTTAAATTAAGAAAAATTTAAAAATCTAAGAAATGATTGGTGTTTTTTGCTTGTAGGTATTTTTATACATTGGTGAAAGACAAATTTATCAAACTACTGATGATTTATGTAGGGGCTAGAGTTATTTAAATACTTTCTTTTGCTTAAGATAGGAATCTAGCTTAACTAGAAAGGATAAAGAAAACCATGTCTTTTGTGCTTGATGAATAGTAGGAATATGCTCTCCCCTTAAATAGGTGACCAAAAATTCAAACCCATTCGCTTTTGTTTTATCCTTAGAAGGCCTGCCTTGTGGGAAAAAGTAATCACCCAAGGTAATGACCCAACTGATAACATGCTAAAGCCAAGCGACTTCCAACTGGGATATAAATGTGGGTACTTGGGGAAAGTTTAAGTATCATGAGGATTGTTCTAACAAGAAGGGCAGCAATGGTCTCTTACCACATGGATGATCCGCCATGAATGGAATTCCTATACTAGAACCCTTTGTTGTAGCAAGGCCAAAATCATTAATCTATTTGTTGGTGCAAGAATGGTCATTCTGAAGTCGTCCCACATTCTTGCATCTTTTAGTAGAGATGAGAAATATGCCATGGGAGATTCATGGGTATTGATGCATGGATGGTCCATTGAAGTGAGTGCTATGGAGGGGGGGCCAGCGGGGTTAAGCATCTAATCATCCTCTATAAGTAAGCACAACTAGAGTAAAATCCAAGTGGGAATCCAATAAATATTGTCCTACACAACCTTAAGTTGTACATGCTTGATGTGTCTTTACCAATGTGTTTTTAAACAAATTTCAAACAAAACATCATACATTGAAAGTGAAAACTTTGATTTAGAAAAACATCCTTTGGAACAACTTGGAAAATCAGAAAATCAAACACAAACTTACAAGAAACTGTGCCATTCTCCCAGTTTAGCACATCCACTACATTTTCTAGCGCATCTGTGCAATCCTATAGCACATACAACTATTGTTATAGCACATTTGTGCAATTTTCCAGTGCATTCATGATTTGTTCTAGTGCATCCAGTCAATCTTGTAGTGCATATGTGCATTTTTCTAGTGCATTTACCCTTTGTTGTAGTGCATCTGTGCATTTTTCTGGTGCATCAACCCTCTGTTCTAGTGCATTCAGGCAATCTTATAGTGCATATGTGCATTTTTTAGGTGCATCCATCCTCTATTTTAGTGCATCTAGGCTCTATTTTAGAGCATCCATTAAATGAAAAAAACTGAGAGTTAAACTTGTCCCCTGTTTCATAGTTTGAACCAAAATTCAGAATCTTCTTCAAATATAGAATCATTCCTTAGGTACCATAGAGCCTAAACTTGTTAAAATTGACCTCTACATGTGGAATTCTCCAACCTAAACCAAGATCTAACATCTCAAAGTGCCAAAATCATCAAACTTATCACACCTTTGATTATTAAGCCTAGTTTCATCATCAGGATTTACCATCCTTTCATCACGAAACGAAGCTATATAGTCAAATAAAACTTAGTCTCATTAGAATTTTACATTCTAATTGACTTAGTTGCAATCCTTGGTACTCTTTCAAACTTATATCAAAGTTTAGTCAAAACTATAACACTTTTATTCCCATTCAAACAAGGTTACAAAAACAAAAACTCAAGGAAAAAGGACATGGAAATCAAAACACTAAAGAGCCAACCCTTGGAACTCCAACCATTGAAACTCCAATCATTGAGACTCAAAACACTGAAACTCAAAATAGTGAGATGAAAAACGCCATGGCCGAGGTTGAAGAGAATCATTTCCATGGACTTCACAATAATGAAGGGGAAGAAATAACTGAGGAAGATATCCAACATGTTGAACAAGATCCCAACTTCCACAAATGCTTAGAAAATATTTTTGAAAGAAATGGAGAAAATTACCTCCTTATGCTAGCTAAACAAGTGTCAAATTACTTGAGTATTTTGACGTGAATCAATTGAAAGCACCTCCCAAATAGCCTAAAAAATAAATAGAACAAGTGATTTCCCTAACTCACTAAATGAATAACCTTCAACAACTTCTTGACATGCAAAGGGGACCATCAAAACAATATTTGATCCAAGAAATTTTTCCATATCCTTTTGATGAAGATATCCATATAATTCCTTTTCCTAAACATTGTGAATTCCTGAAATATGAAAAATACAATGGGAAAATAGATCCAATTGATCATGTGAGGGAATTTAGAACTATGAGTCTTGAATTTTCTCATGAATAAACTTATTTGATGAGGTTATTCCCAAGAAGTTTAGGTAGAAAATTTCTTGAATGGTTTTCAAAACTTGCACCATCCATCAAAACCTTTGAAGAATTGGTCAACAAATTCATCACCCAATATTCTTATAACATTCAACATGACATAACAATGAAGGACCTTTGTAACTTGAAACAAAAAAAGGGTGAATTGTTCCTTGTGTTTTGCAAAAATGGAGAAGGTTGTTTGCAAGATATTCTCATCCCATACCTGAAAAAGAGAAGATGCAAATCTTTATCAATAACCTAAATGATGAGATGAGCTATAGGTTGGAATTGCAATGTCCACCACATTCAAAAAATTGATTGAAAATGGGATTAAAATCAAAGAAGCTTTGGTTAAAAGAGGAGTCATAAAACTTTACGATGACAACAACACATCAAACTCCTTTAACAATTACAACAATGACAAACCAAAGTTTTGGAAATGAAACAAGAACGTGGGTAACAATGATGGTACAACTAAAAATGAAAATGCAAAACCTGTATTCAACTTGACAATAGTAGCCACCAAAACTAATCAAAACAACAATCCACCCAACAACCAAAACAACAACCAAAGCAACAATCAAGGTAATGCTAGATCGAAAACACCATCATATCGAACATCCTCAAATTGAAGAAGGTTCACACCTTTGGGAAAATCATTAGAATCAACATTGAAGGAACTTCTCAAAGCTAAGGTCATAAGGTTCACACCTTTGGGACGATATTTGTAAGAGGACCCCAAACAAACAATGATCATGGGGTGTTCAAGAACCCTCTACCAAACTATGAAAAAGGGGAATCTTCTTCTTCAAATACCAAAGGCAAAAACATAAACTATGTCTATGACACCACCATTCTACATATTGAGGTGGTTGATGATCAAACCCATAAAAAATCAGATCTTATTGCAATTGATAACCCAAAAAATGACAACACCATTGAACATGAACAAAACATCATTGCAATTGAAAATCATCATCATGATGTTAACACTGCCTCACCTCAAATCAATGACCTTGTGCCGATAAATTTTTTCAACATCATTATAGATGACAATCAAATCAATGTTATCAAAATCAGAGAAGGACAAAACAATTCACCAATCAATGCAATCACACAAGGACAAGCCAAGGTAACATTGAAAGGAGCTACCCTTCAGCGTCCAAAGCAACTACTACTATCCCTGCAACCTAATATAACATAGTTGATCAGTTGTAAAAAATACCCACCCAAATATCCATATTAGAACTTCTCAAGATGAACAAGCTCTAGTCGCCACCATCGTACCAAACAATTTAGAGGTTTTCCAATTCTAGACTATGGTGGAACATTTGACTACACCACACTGCTTATCATTTTAAGAACATGATGATGTATCTATCAATCCACACAACTTTTCCCTCCACATTGAGGTCTTAATCCATAAACACTGTTAAACGTGTTCTAAAAGATGGAGTAGTTGGCCTGAATATTTGTACTTTGAAACTTGTTTGTGCACTAGGCTATTCAGAAAATGCTATTGATCCTAGAAGGAAAATCACAATAAATACATATGATGATGAGGAGAGATCTTCACAAGGGTTGATAATGCTACCTATTCAAGTGGGACCAGTTGTCATAGATATAGTATGCCAAGTGTTAGACATAGAGTTAACACACAACATACTCTTGGGAAGACCTTGGATTCATGACATGTAAGCAGTACCATCCACATATCACTAGTGTTTGAAGTTCCCTTTCAATGGGCAGGAAATCACTATTACAGCTGACTCAAACAACCCCCAATATTGTAACACCCTCAAGACTACCCAAGATGCTTTTGTACCACACAACAAGGAAGCTCCAACTCATTGTTCATCAAAGGATGGGAAACAACTAAATGCCTTGTCAAAATGGGTTGAGAAAAAGTACCAATCAAAGGATAATGGTATTAGTGATTCCACTCCCTCAAGTAAATAAATTACATCAAATTCTTCATCAAACCATCCTGAGATAAAATATCAATCAAAAGAAAAAGGTATTAGTAATTCTACTCCACACGATTAGGAAAGTGAATTTGAGTCCTTATCGAAACAAGTGGCCAAGATCCAATTGAAAGAAAAAAGCATGGGGGAATACTCATTTGAGCAATCCTTATCTCTATCACAACTTTCCTCCTCCTAAATCACATGGGCAGCCATCAACATCAAGACAACAATCATCACAACCCACCACACTATTTGATGGCACCTTTGTAAGAGTAGGCACATTAGTGGATGAGTCAGATGATAAAGAGGTTTTAAACTGGTTATGCAAAGATGAAGAATCATCATAAGCATCCACCTCAAGTGTGCAAACATACCAATATGGCGAAGGAAAGACAATCCTAGAAAAGATGGGTTATGAGGGAAAAGGTCCTATTAGTAAAAGGAAAGAAGGCATCATAGAACCAATACAACCTATTTGTTGTGTCGTTTTCACACGCACGCCCCACTGAAAGTAGGGACCCTCTTTTTCTTGGGTTTTTGATGATTTAGCCCTTGGATTTTGAGGTTTTGTTGCCTTAGCACATGTTTGAACAATTATCTTATTCATGCCTATTTCCCCTTTCTAGTAAGCACTTTGAAAATTTGATGTTTTGAACTCCTTTCGGGTTTTTGGCTCTTCTCGGGATTTTCCAGCCCATCCAGATTTTCTTGGATTTCACTCAAATCCTGGCGGCTGATGTTTTGCACTATTTTCCAGAGATTTCGGTCTTTCACGGAATTCCGCATGGATCGGATTTTCTTGAAGTTCCGTCTCCTTGTCAAATTCTTGAATTGGGGTTTGATCTGTCGTTTTTATGAATATTAATGGCCCAGATGTTGTATTCTCTTGTTGATTGATGCGTTCAATGGTTCCTCACATTCTTATTATTGAATTTTCTAGCTCGACCCTATGTGTATGATTGTTTTCGTTTTGGTTGATTTTGGGGTTTTTTGAGCTTGTGTGATTGTCATCCCTGGGTGAGTTTGTGAGCTTGTTTTCAATTTCATTTAAGTGAAACTCACCTATGTCTCCTTTGAATAACCATCCTCGAGCTTAATAGGGGTGGCAATCAAAATCTGGGCTTACTCCCTTGCGTTCATGGTGAAATTTTAGGGTTTCAAATTTATGGTATCATCATTTTCCCTCAATTTGCTTTAGGATCTACCTCGAATTTTAATGATGGTCTGTAGGAGGTTCAAATCGAGCTGGTGGGGAACCCAAGTCCCTCAAATTTGTGATCTTTTGATCAATTTGAGTAAAATCGTGGGAGAATGTCAAAGTTTGGGTTTTCTTTTAGTTTCAGGATTTTCCTGTGCTGGCGAATTTTTCTGATTTTCCTTGATTGATCCGTTTTCCCAAAATCTAGAGTTTTGCATGCTTTGTGGATTTCCGCTCCCTCTATATTTTCCTAAAATTTCCCCTGTCTCTTTAATTTTGAAAACTTGTAGACTATTGTTGTTTTTGCAGAAATCCATCCTGGGCGGATTTCTCCGAAGCTTTGTTGAAAATGATGAATTGTGAGACTGCATGAATTATTAGCTACGAATTGTGCATTAAGTGATTTTTCATGTTGTTTCTTATATGATTATGATTGATTGAATGATTATTGGGTGCTTGTTATGCTTATTTCACCAGAATCTGCCTGGCTGGGATTTTTTTTAAATTCCTCTCTGGCCTAGATTCCGCGAAGGGGTGAAAATCTCGAATGTGAAGAAAGTGCATTAATGATATTTCAGGGTTGATTGCAATCTTTGCTTGGATTTATTTGAATGATGAATATATTATTGGTGATGGGCTAATTATGATCTTCATGCTATAATGGATATTATTGATGATGGTTTTTGCTTAGTGCAGGCTAAATTTAACAGGGTCATCAAGGAAGTTCTGGAGGAGATTAATTTGATTGAAGGTGGGTTCAAAGTATTTATTACTCCATCTTTGGCCGACCTAGAGGGGATTTTTTAGAGATTCCAGATAAATTGGATCGAGATGAGGATGAAGGGACCAGTTAATGATCGATTGCATTGGGAGTTGTGCTTCCTATTTATCTGGAACCTTTTCTACCTAGCTTTTTTGTCTTTCACATGCATTGGATCATCAAACATTAGGGATCCCAAGCAAACTTGGATGAGTCCCAAGCATTTAATGCTAATTTATTTGTTCTAGAAATCCTTGGGCCGACCTGTTTTGTGGCCAATTGTTATTGTAAAACCCTAATTAGGCTGACATATCTTGGGGGTTTTTATAAATATGGCATTTTGCCTCATTTGTAAGAGTAGTAGAAGTCACTGGAGATAGTTCTTGGCTTAGAAGAAATTAGGGTAGTGAAGTAAGAATTAGGGTTAGAAGTTAGTCAATTTTGGAGCAAGTGCTATAACACAGAACATTAGAATTGTTGCTGATATTGGATGATTCAATACAATTGAATACATTGTGATTTTTGGTGATCTCTTTGTGTTGACTTATCTTGCATGGTTCTTGTTGTTCCATCTTTTGAAATTTCTCAAGGTTATTTGATACATGTTAGATTGTAGAGTTAGATCTAATTCAATGATGTTTATGGTTTGATGCTTGAAGTGTTTGTAGCAATCCCTGGTCCATACTTTTTCCATCTAGTTGATTGTTAGTTGCTTTGCAAAGTTAGCCTGGACCTTGCATTCATTATGTTTAGTTCAATTGTGGAAGTTTATTCATTTTGATTGCAATAGGGTTGTTTTGAATGAATGTTCATGATCTAAAAATATTTAACACCTTAGAAGATTGTATTGTTTCTATAAGATTGTAGATTGATTTGGGTCAAGTAGAAGTTAGTTTCTAAGGGATTGGTCCATTTCAAGTGTTTGTCATTTGCATTGTTAATCTTAGGAGCAATGTTAAATTTAGTAATCTCTTTTAAACCCTATTCTTTTGTTATTTATTTTGTCATTTGGGTTAAATTTAGGATTGAGGTATCATCATATTGCCAGATCTGATAAATTCAAGATTCAGTCTTTGCTTGTAGTAAGGTCCCTTTGTGATTGCCAACATTTTCACATTTATCATTGAGTTGTTTATGCATTGCCAAGACTTAACATTAGAGACCTTGGGGTTATCTCTTGAGGCTTGTTGATAGAAATCTACCTTTCAAGAGAGATAGGATATTATATTCTATCTGAGTTATTGCTATGCAAAAAAAATCATCAACACTATCACAATGCAAGCCAAGGATTAAAACAGAATTGGGGTATAGAGAAGAAACCAGACAACAAGTTGTTGAAAGAATCCTACAAATACAAGCTAGTGATGATCATGAAATTGATTCAAATGAATATGAGTGGGATTCACTATCCGAAGATTCTTGTCATGATAAGGAAATTGATGTGGTACAAAAGTATACACCCATACATGAGGATGGTCAAAGTTTAGGTTATAGACCACTTGAAATAGGATCACAACATATTGATGACTCTAGCAAAGACAACCAAACTCAGAGCAAAAAAAATAATTTGAAGGAAAGTTACCTTATAGAAATTGACTTCGCTATTATAAAATCCAAAGACATTACTATTGAGACCCTTACTACATCTGACCTTAACCAATCCAATGATCCCTTACCCCTAGTACATCCTGAACTCATAATTGGGATCAAACTAAGTTGTCTAATATCCCTATCTTTCCAAATGATGAGGCCATTGTCAACTTCCTCTGTTCTACCAATCCCAAAATAGATTCCACCATTGAACATTGTAATGAAGCTTCCAAATAAGAGAGTGTCAAATTTTCCAATTGCAAAATGAATAATTCAAGGAATAGATCTAATGGTGAAAACCATTCAATGGTAGTAACAGATCTAGAAAAAGTAAAAATAAAGAGCATATCCAATGGCGAAAACCTCTTTGAGGTGTTGAAGGATGGAAGATTTGGCACACTCCCCAAACACTTTCAGGAATGATCTAAAGTATTGGTTGAATCCACTCAGTCTATTAATATCGGTAATGAAGAAACAGTAAAGACTATCCCTCTAGCAAAATCCTTGATAGATCAAGAAGAACCAAACTTCATCAAATTCTTCACAGAAAGACAAGTCAATTTTTCTTGGTCATATGCTGACATGCCAAGGATTGATCTGAAACTCATCACGCACCACCTATCACTACCAACAAGGGTAAAACCAGTCAAGCAAAAGTTAAGGAAAATTCATCCACATATTGTCATATTGGTAAAGGAAGAACCGAAGAATTTATTGGATGTTGGGTTAATTAGACCAATTGACTGTGCCAAATGGATATCAAACATTATGCCTATTTCAAAACCAAACAAGAGCATCAAGATATGCACAAATTTTAGGTCAACAAGGCTTGCCCAAAAGATGACTTTCCCCTACCTAGCATTGACATCATTGTGGACCTAACAACAGGGCATGGCATGTTGTCACTCATGGATGGTTTTTCCGGATATAATTAAATCAAAATTGTATCTAAGGATCAAGATAAGACAACCTTCACATGTCCATGGGGAACCTTTTGTTGGAATGTCATGCCATTCAAGTTGAAGAACATAGGAGCAACTTATCAGCGTGTTATGATGACAATATTTCATGATATGATACACACCTTCATGGAAGACTATGTGGATGATCTATTAGCCAAATCATACACCAAATAAGGACACCTAGAGATCCTAGATAAAATTTTCACCAAACTAGAAAAGTTCAATGTATGACTGAACCCAAAGAAATGTGTTTTTGAGGTGACTTCAGCCAAACTCTTGGGATATATAGTTTCAGAAAATCGCATCGAGGTAGATCCTGCAAAGGTCAAAGCCATCATGGATATTTTTCTACCCAAGAACATCTGTCAACTATGATCTCTGCAAAGGATATTCCAATCAATCTGAAGATTTATCTCACAACTGGCAGACAAGACCCATCATTTCACTCACTTGTTACACAAGAATGTATCTTTTTATGGGATGAGAAATGTGAAGAGGCCTTCAACCAATTAAAACAATATCTGATGAGTCCATCTATCTTAATAACACCAACAAAAGGAAATCCACTTTTATTGTACATAACAACAACTGAGATATCATTGGGAGCCTTGTTGGCATAAGAGGATTCAATAGGAAAAGAAAGGGCTATTTATTATATCAGCAAGACCCTAAATGGCTATGAGATCAATTAAACCTTCATTGAAAAGGCTTTCTTGGTAGTAGTGTTCACTACCCAATAATTATGACACTACATGTTAACTCATACCATCAAATTAATAGCTAAGATAGATCCACTGAAATACCTTCTTAGCAAAGCTAATCTAACTAGAAGACTAGCTAAGTGGGCCATGATGCTAAGTGAATTTGACATCCAATATGTCAATAGGAAGGAAATAAAAGGAAAAGCCAATGTAGATTAGTTAGCTAAAGCACCATTTCCATACAATCATCCAATGAACATTGAGTTTCCAGATGTTGATGTCCTAACGGTATCAACACGACAATGGGTCTTGTACTTTGATGGTTCTTATACACAACATGGATCAGGTTCCAAAATCTTGTTTATCTCTCCACAAGTACATACCATTCCCAAATCCAATAGACTGATGTTTCCTTGTACCAACTACACAGCCAAATACGAAGCATTGATCACTAGAATCAAAGTAACAGTTGAGTGGAAGATCATAGAGTTACATGTCTATGGGGATTCACAACTGGTTATTAATCAAGTACACAATGATTATCAAACAAATGATGACAATTTGATGCCCTATAAAATAATGGTTGATGATTTCAAAAATTACTTTGTGGAAATAAGATTTGAACAAATTCCCTGAAGTGACAACAAAGTTGTTGATGCCATGGCGACCATTGCTTCTCTCTTACATATTCCTGAGAAATGAGCCAGTTATGAGTTCATGGTGGAACAACTATTCAACCCATCATATGACAACCCTGAATCCCAAGTCATCTACCATCTAACTAAGGCTGACACTTCCATCTATGGGAAAAATTATAATTACCTAAAATACAATACCCTCCTAGCTGACCTTTCCCAAAATCAAAAATGAAACTTCATTCGTCAAGCTTCCCAACATGTACTTATCACAAATGTCCTTTATCGATGAGGTCTTGATGAAAATATCCTTGGATTTCTAGAATGTGACGAGTATGAAATTACTTTATGGGATTTTCATGAAGGTGTTTGTGGAACTCATTCAAGTGGTTTAACCTTATCCAAGAAACCCCTCCATTTGGGATATTACTAGCTGACTATGGAGAGGGATTATTTTGAATTCATCAAGAAATTCCAAAAGTGTCATCTTCATGGAAATATTATCCACACACCATCACAAGAACTTCAACTTTTTGCATCAACATGGCCCTTTTGTTAGTGGGGACTAGATCTCATAAGGAAGATTCATCCATCTTCATCCAACCAACACATGTTTATCATAGCCATAGAATACTTCATAAAGTGGATTGAAATGGTTTCACTAACCACCATCATAGGAAAAAAAATCTCATCATTCATACTAAACTACATCATCTGTAGGTATGGCATCCTTCAGTCCATCATCACTAACAATAAAAGACCTTTCAAAAATTAAGATGTTGAAGAACTTTGTGAGAGGTTTCACATCCAACATCAATTTTCTACACCATACTATCCTCAAGGAAATGGCCAAGTAGAGGCCTCAATCAAGACTATCATGAAAATCTTGAAGAAAACCATCAATGATCTTGGACGTGATTGACATGTTCAACTGAACCCTACTTTATGGGCATACAGAACCAATATTTGCACCTCGTAGGAGCAACACCCTATGCCCTAGTCTATGGATCAAAGGCCATTCTACCTATTGAGGTTGAACTACCATCACTCTAGATGTCACTAAAAGGAATCATTTCAGATGAGGATTATAGAGTGTCTAGGTTACAGGAATTGGAACTACTGGATAAGCATTGTCAACATGCAGTGGACTATTTGAAAGCATACCAATAGAGGATATCCATAAGTTACAATCACAGAGTCAAGCCTAGAACATTTTAGGTGGGTGATTTAGTCCTAAAAGAGAACCCCCATAACCAACAAGACTGAGAGAAGAAGAGGAGATTTGAACCCAACTGGCCAGGTCCCTTTGTCATCGTATTAGTCTTCAAATCAGGAGCATATCAGTTGTCCACAATGGAAGGGGATTTGTTTGATGAACCCCTCAATAGCCTCCATCTCAAGAAATTCTACACCTGAATCATTCAATGCATCAAAAAGAGTACTGAAAAAATAGTTGCCTTGATGAAAACCTGGAAAACAGGTGTATTGGTAACAAACAAAAAAAATCAAAAAAAATAAAAAGGAAAAAAGAGAAAAATACAAAAAAAAGGTGAAAATCAAAAAAATCATAAAATCATAAAAATCTAAAAAAGTGCAATAAAAACAAGTAGTGAAAACCTGGCAATAGGTGCTATTTGTGATAGGTTAGTTTTTCCATCTATTTGAGCATGTTGACCATTCACCTACACCATTTTCTTTCACCATCAAATCTTTCTATCATCGAAAAGCTTCATGTACATATCCTGGCACCGCGATCGTGTCTCACCCTAAACTGGGAGAAAAATCCTAAACTCACTGGGGGTAATAAACTTTGAGCTTAAAACCAACATACAAACAATAGTAGTACAACACAACCGAAAACAATGATCATAGTGCAACTCAACATTGAACATCAATCACACAAACATGAACACATCAACCATCCATATCAAAAAACCAAATCAATGAAACCAAAAGTACACTTCAAATGGATGATTGTTATTATAAATCATGGATTTATCAATGTGGCATGAATGGTCAACTGTTGAAATTTTATTTTGTTATCATATCTTTGGAGCCCCTCAATGATGTATTGAACTAGAGGAGCCGGGAAGGAGAATGATTTTTTTTTTTCTGTTGTCTATACATTGATTATTATTACTGTGCAAATTTTCACAGGGCATGCTCTACAAAGTATCACTAATGACATTTTGAATTTGCATAGGAAAATGGTTAACTCTTGTCTATTTACGTAATTAATACTCAGTTCATCTCGGTTTAATTATACTTAGATGCTTGTGTTAACTTTCACTATCAAACATCATGGAAGTAGTACTTACATCATCATGGTCTAAATATGCCATCGATGCCTGTACTCACTTTCAACATTTTAAAGGCTCAATGATGATAAAAAAACATGAAAAATTGGTTGTTACAAATGACAACTTTTGAATATGAGATCTGTATGGTTAGAGTATATTGCATCCATGTTAGCCTCCATCTGTATCTACAGGGTTTCCAAAGCTGTAACCATTTCACAACTATGTTATCTCTAACCACTAATGGATTGAGTACTCTTGACATTAACAAAAACACATCATTCTCATATGGAAAACACATCAATTGCATCATCATTTGCATACATTAAAAAAATTTATCACATCATTCATCCATACATGTATCACATCATAATATTTTCATTAGAAAACACAAAAAGACGTGCATCATATCTCATTTACATAATCAAAATCATTTCATATAATTGCATTACGAAAGTAGTTCACTAAGCTTAAATGAGTGAATCTCTTCAGATTTCCAAGAAAGTTGGGAAATATGTTAGGTTTTGTGATGCTTAACTTAACAAATAATCAACTAATGACAACCTTCCCACACATCTTGGAAGTTCGATAGATTCACTCATTTAATCTTAAGACCCCAGAAGTTTCAAAGTATTACAAACTCAGTTAAGCATAATAATTTGTATCACATAATCATATCATCATTACAAAACATCATACATCATTTATATAATCATTACATCCATACATAATCAATATGAACATCACATATCATCATTTACATAATCAAAATCCATCTCACATAGCGTAGGCATAAATCCATAAAGCATACATAATCATCATTGTATACATGGCATAATCATCATTGCATACATAACATAATCACATTAAGCATCATCATCACATAAGCATCATCATCACATAAACATCATCATATAAATAAAATTAGGTACCATCATAAAATCATTTCATCTAACATTCATCCATTCATTACATCATCTATTTGCATCAAAAAAGTACAAAAACATCAAATACATCACATATCATTTGCATAATAGAATCCATCACATGCATCATATAGGCATCATTCATAAAACCTCATAGAAAACACATTAGTTGCATCATCATTTGCATCCATAACATATCATATCATTAGTTCATATAGAACATCACATATCATCAAGAACATGAAAATTAAATGTATCCATCATAGGAATCCATCATGACATCATATAGACACATAGATCATAATCATTGCCGCATATCATATAACCTCAAAATCATAATGTCAAAGTGTACAAGGATATCTGAAGGTCTAAAGAGATACATCAATATCAAAAATGGTAGTGTATCATAAAGTTTGAAAACAAGAGGAACATCATCAATATCAACTAAATAAAAAGGTGTATACATCATGTCCAAGATACATCAACAAATCATAAACTTGAGCTATGTCATGCTCCCCACAGATGTTGGCATTCCAGGACCAGTACCTCCCCCTACACTTGGCGGAACCACACTAGGATCTCTCTAATCTCTAGGCAATGGCTACATAACACCCACGCTAACAGTCTAAGACTGAGACCTCTCTGACCGAGACTAGGCAAAGCTCTCCCACCACTCTGGAGGAATTGCATCATGATACCAACCTTTGTAGAACTAGGCCTCCTGCGCAGTATGATGAACCTCTCTAAAATAATCTAAGGTATCATTAGCTTCCATAGCCTATTGTAACCTCTCAGTGATGGCCTCAACCTACTCCATCTATTGTCTTAGGGCATCCCTCTCAGTAGTCAATATGGTAATTTTTCCCTATACCTATCCTTCGACCTATACCTATCCAAGTTGGGCATGTACCTGATGCAAATGTTTCCTGGAAGCATCCCTCTCGACCGTTAGAGTTTGTACCTATCCTTGTTCCTATATAAGTAGAGCCTACACCTACTCTAGTTGACCCTGTAAAGTATCGACCTATACCTAGAGTGCAGCAATCTATGTATACTATTGTGGTGAGGGTGGTCAAACCTCCACATGTCACCTCTTGTGAGGCACTCTCATCTCACCAACATCTAGCCCTAGTCCTCTGCCACCTCCATCATCTCCCCCATCACTCTCCTCATAATTACCATCATCACTGCTTTCCCCCTCCTCACTACTCTCCTCCTCCTCCCCCTGCTCCTCACCATTCTCCTCCTCTAACTCCTCTCTTTGTCACCTCCGCCCATGACCTCTTGCCTCCTCCTCTACTAACAATGGTGTTGGCTCATCTAGAATCATAATCCATGGGAATGGGTGTGTGAAAATATACAGGGAAAACACCTCTGATATAGGTGCATCAGTGATCTCTGGATGCACCTGCCAAATAATGGCATGTAACCCCTGAAAGTTTTGTACTGCTACATCATAATCCAACATTGGCCCCCACTCTATATCATCTTGTCATCATCAGGTATAATGGGCCACTCCCTAGGGCATCCCCTGAACCTGGCCATAATGTCTCAATACTCTTAGTAGCATGAATCTCTCGATGATAAAATGGGTCTGCCCAATCAGATAAATTGACTGACATAAGAAAGGAATCTATGTGTCATCCTTTGGCCACTGATCATAATCAACATATGGCCACCATACCACTAACTCTAAGTCTTCAACGTCCTTCAATACTCCAACTTTCCTAGCTTAGGCTGAGCAAGTCAACCAACATAAATATAAACATATGGCCTCATGGTCGAGTTCTGCCTCTCTCCAACTAGCCAACTAACTACTATATACTCCCAGGCCCAAACCTGGAGCAATGTGACCCCCGCTGATAAACTCACCTTGTGTAGATAAACAACCTAGTGCAGATCATGGTAAAGGTGTGCCAGCATACAACAACCCCATGCATATCGAGTGCCATGAGAAATCATGCTCTCCAAGATCCATCCCCATCCAAGTGAGAGTCCTTTGACCTATAGTTAGGACAAAGGAACCCTCCAATGAAATTAGCTAGAACAAAAGGAAAAGTGGCATATGCATCAACCATGTCCCTCCATATAATCTCATACTTGCATATATTGTCATCTTGAAATATTCTCCATAGTGCACCAGTCTTTCCCTACTCTTGTGAATCATAAAGGAAAAGATCCCCACCAACATGTTTATGTAAAATCTGGTAGACATCCTCAGGAGTCACTATGATCTCACCAGTGGGAAAATGGAAGGTGTTATGCTCACTATGCCATCTCTCCACTAAATTTGTCAGTAAACCCTTGTTCACCCTAATCTGGGGCATATTGATAAGAGATGACAAACAACATCATGCAATAATAGATGTCTCAGGCTGTGTTAGATGTCGAATCAACTCCTATGTCCTCGAGAACCTCCTTCTAATCTATAAACTCGTCAAAGGCTCCTATCATCACAAAATCACAAGTTAGTCAATCAATCAGTCAAAATCAATCAGCCTATTAATTTAATCAGCTCTAGCGAGACTTTAATCAAATATCATGAGCATCAATCTATCATTCAACCTCACCTATCATGAGGTTTATCAGATCAATCAATTAACCTCACCTATCATGCGGTTTATCAAATCAATCAACTCAACCTCACCTATCATGAGGTTTATCAAATCAATCAATTCAACCTCGCCTATCATGAGGTTTATCAAATCAATCAATGCACCTCACCTATCATGAGGTTCATCAATCAACCCAACCTCACCTACTATGAGGTTTATCAGATCAATCAACCTATAATTGATCCTCGCCTATCATGAGGTCAATTATCATCATCTTATCATTACATCTCACCTATCATGAGATCAATGGACATCTAACCTATCAACATCATCAATCATCATCAAAACAAAGGCTAATGTCATTAAACATCATTGACATCAAGGAGTCTAATTGGGAAAATCATCAATCTGGTCTAAGACTTCACCAATGCACTAGAATATTCTTTCTATGGGCTAAAAAACCCAATGTGCTGGAAAAAGTCATCCATGCGCCATTTCATTTTCTCAATGCACCAGAATAGGGTCCTGATGTGATGGAACATCCTATGTGCTCCTTTGGTCTCTTTATGCACTAATCTAATTTCCCTAAGTGCTAATCTAACCTATGTACCACAATAGTCACTCAATGTGCTATTGTGGGCCACCTATGCACTACATCATTCAATGTGCTAGTTCACCTAACCTATGTGCTACTTTGGTCTCCCTATGCACTTAAAAAAACCATGTATGCACTACTGCAGGATGTCTATGTGCTAAAACAAGTTAAAATCCAAATTCAAAGAAAAAATAAGTAGGAAATTAATTGCATGAAATACGAGGAAGTTTTTGGGGTACTCACTGGAGGTCCATACACTGCTGGGTAGTTGTGTCACCTGACTCGCTCAAACCGGTGCATGTGATAGGGGATCACTCTTACTCAAAAGTTTTCAAATTGAAAAATGCTCAAATGAACTTTCTAATCAACTTTGTAACCTTTTAAGGTTAATTAAGTGGCATTTTATGGGGTTTTTTTAATTTTATTTTTCAAAGGGGCCATAATTAATCAGATCATCACCTATAGGCTTATATACCATTTTTTAAGAGATAAATCATTTTTGGGGCATAAAATTTTGAGATCATCATTAAATCATTGCAAAATAATCAAAATTTTCAAAAATTCTAAAAAAAATCCTAAAAATTCCAAAATTCACCAATTTATCTCCCGAGGGGGCATATATCCATCATCATCTAAAAATCAGCATCTAGGGCATCGAATTTTTTTTTCTTGGCATCAGTATCAAATTTTTCTTTGAAGTAACGTGTAAACACATTACTTCAAAGAGGGGAAAAATGTATACACCTAAAATCGGTCAAGATATTTAATTAATTAAATACTAGTTATTTAATTAATATTCGACTATGTATAAATAAATTCTCAATTTATCTATATAGTTCATATCCTTTAATTCTCCAAATCTAAAATCATATTCTTCTAATTTAATTAAATAAATGAATCTCCATAAGCTTTTTTTATTTAATTAATTTTCATTAATACCATATTAGAAATTCAAGCACGTGTCTACAATTTTTCATGCCACCTCACCAAGGTCACATGAAATTAATATAATTCTAATTTTTAATTAGAATTATCTTCAAACACATGGCTTATTCCCCACACACTTCTTCAACAAACTTTCAAACACATGGTCTTTGTCTCACACACTTGATTGTTCCATCCATTTAACATGTTGTCTTTAGTCAAGAGATTCCTCCATCAATTTGGCATGTTGTCTTTGGTCAAGGGAACAACTTCTTGATTCTCTTCATCTCCACCATTCATCCCTCTTGTTTGAATCTGGACTATCGATCGTTGCCACCCCATAAGATGCTTGGAAAAGTCTATAAATACAACCCTTTGCCATTGTATTTTGCATCCACATTTGAGTAGAGTTATCATGTAGGAATATCATTTGAGCATTGAAGCATTTTGGAGTCTTATAGTTACATTTCATATCATGTTTTGTTTCATAGTTACATCTTAGAATCACACTTTATAGTTTCATTTTATACCATACTTTGCTTTATAGTTGTATTTTAGATTAGTATATTCATAGTTAGAATTTGAGCATATGCATAATCATCCTAGCTTCATATCATAGCATTTACACTGTATAATCTAACACCATTATCCATTCATCATAGTATCCATTATCATTTTCATCATATAATTTCATGTAGGAACTTAATTGGCTTGCATGTTGAATATTATCTTGTTTCTCAAGTTGTCATTTTAACATCCATAGTGCACATAGAAATATGAGGGCCAAATGGTTTGATAAATCCTTGAGAATAGAGGACAATGAAACGTTCTTAAAAGATTTGTTTAACTACAAAATATAGTAGTTTATTTTATTTAAATCTTTGATATAATCCGTTTCATTGGTGTTTGTGTTGATTTACTAACTCTCCCACCTTTCACACACACACAACCTATTAGGCATAATGCAATGACAATGAAAGTTGCATTTATATTACTTGGACAAAGTTTTGAAATATAAAACCACATTTTTATAAATATATGTGTGTCATTGTTCACTCATCTCCTCAAAATTTTCATTAGAAGACTTCAATGTTTTCAAATGGATATATTTGTATAACAAACAAATATGGTAGATAGGAAAAATTTAACTAGAGTAGGGAACTTTCCAAAAAAGTTGAAAACTTTCCATATATGGGTAAATGCAAGAAGTTGGGTCCACAAAATGTTCAAAAAGTGGAAATATTTTTCTTTATTTTCAAAATTTGTCACAGTTGGATTAAGAATTTGAAGCACTTACACATTAAATCTTTAAAAAGTCTAGTAATATGAAATTTAGTATTTTGAGTCTAGTTTTTTAATATGTAATTATAATCTAATACCCATATGATACAAATTTAATTTTTAATAGGCATGTATAAAAACCACTTAAAAAGTTTTTTTAGGACCATACAATACATGTGTACGACCACCATAATTTGACCTAAATAAAAGTAATTTTCTAATTCCTTTTGGGGAAAGATGTGTATTATACTAAATATTGATGATTATATATTCTTTATTTTTTTAAAAATATATCTTTTATTAATTTTTATTGGCCCTAATTGTTTTTTAAAACTCCTTATGTATGACCACCATAAGTTGAGATAAACTATTAATTTTTATTTTTTTTCATTGTGTAAAGAATTATTTATAGATTGATGTCATATAATTTTCACAAGAAATTTAACAAAATAAAAGTTTTTAAAAGATTACAAAGACCTAACATTTCAATTTTATGGACTAGTTTACTCAAAAATTAATTATAAAATAGAAATAATAATCCAATCACAAAAATTAAATATTTGAAAACTAGAATGGGTACCCACTTTAAAATGTGTACTCGTTCCTTTTGCAAATGGGAAAATAAGGAATGGGTATTTTGTAGCATCAAAAATTGTTACCCTTGATAGTTTCACATTAAGTTTAGCTCTCCCTTATACATGCTTGGACCTAATTATGCATTTAATTTACCCATTTTATAAATATCTTTGGAAAGTTAAAATATGGGATTGAAAATAGACATTTAATATTTTCCCCTGATGTTTAGCCGCGAAAAGGATGGGTCTAGACTAGGGTTCCCAACATCCTTGTCAAACCCTTTTTGGCTAAAATTTAAATATGTCGGTGTCATCTTTTTAATATTTATAAATCTAATTTAATTTTTCAGCTATCAGTATTTGATATTTGGGAAATTAGAAGAATTGCATATAAATACAAATCATTTTCACTATTTTAATCCCAACAAGCCATGGTGATCCCACAATAATGGGTTAATATTTTTGGCCAAAATTGACATTGAAATCAACATTTTCATGAGATCTTCACTTTCTTACACCTATAGCAACTAAACCATTAATAATTTGAAGATGTAGCAAACTAGTGACTTGTGAGATTTTGTGTAAATTCTATTTTGTATTTTTCAAAAAAAAAAATTTAAAAAAATTGTGAATCTTTTTATGTAATTTTTAATAAATTATTTTTTCTACTAAACAACATTTTTTAAAAATGATGCTTACTTCATACTGCATAACTTTTTTATAGAAAGGATACAATTCTAATTTTTAAAATACAAATTTGTCACGCCAATATCTAGTGCATGGATATTTTTCATAATTTGTTGTTGCACATTTTCTTAATTAATTTTCCAAGTAAAAGTAATTATAATTTGGATAGAGGTGTACTTCATACCACAACTTTTTTTTGTATGCATTTGAATTAACTTATCTTTTTTTGTTGGAATAATGACATCAATACCTAGTGCACATGTACTTTTTAGAATATTTTTATCTATTTTCCTATTTTTTCATATGGATGAAACAAAGAGCTTGATGTTTATTGAAAAACCTACATTCACAAGAAATAAAAAATAAATATTATAATCAAATTAAATATATTTAAAACTATACTTTTTGGGAAGCTTATAATAAGGGATACATACTTACAAAACATAAATTTTAAATGAATTTATTTGATCCCCTAAAAGGTATAAAAAAGTGGCTTTTTATCAGTATTTTGATAGGTGTAGAGGAGACTCCATTATAGGTATGGTTAAAACTAACAGGGTTTTTTCCAAGGGGGTTTGATCTAAGGGGGTTTGATCAAACCCTCTTTAATTAAAATCCTTTAAATGGAAACTTTAAAGGCTTAAATCATTATATTTTTCAAAAATATGTGATTTCAGGAAAAAGTCAAGATGTCCCAAAAAGTGTAACCTATTATTGTGGCAACACCTGCTAACAATTTCAAAAAAAGAAGCAAGAGCATAATTGAGTATCCTAAGAGTAATCAATAGTAAAATTAGCATAATTGCAACAAAATTTATTTCAATCAAACGTCATGTTATACATGCATCATGTTTTCATGTGAGTTTGTTCAAGTTTTTTGTTCATTTATTTTGTGAGTAATAACGATTGTAGGACTTAAAATAAAGCATTAGTTTCTCCTTGAAGTTGATGAGTACATGACTTAATTCCATCAAGGAATGAAGCTCTGAGAGGCGAGTTGAAACAATAGTCAATTTTAACACTTTTTTACCATTTAGCCTCTACCTGACCAAGGGTAAAATCTCTTTTTACATCATTATAGCCATTATCGAGGTAGAAATACCAAAACGAGGTTTGACTTAAGAGATGTTCACACAATCTTAAGCCTCTAAAATACATTTTTCTAGTAGTGACTCAATAAACACCAGTGATATACTTTAGATATGAGACACTAAAGTCTCTAGTCAATGTGTTGTGGTTAGTTGTTCCACAACACTATTGACACGTAATGTATAACCTCACCAAATAGAGTTACTAACTTTTGCATTCACCCCTTTGATATACCCTGCTTGAACACGTGCTTTGAGGTCATCCCCCTTGATTTCTTTGTTACAATGTGTCTCAAAGGAAGGCATCGCTAATAAAAGAAAAAGGAATACTATTTCTCTTCACCCGAGCTTGCATAAAGCACAAGGGGAGAGTGTTGATCCCTTTGACATTGATTTTGGCATTGATGTCAAGGGTTGTTTTGGAACTTAATCTGTTGGCATATATTCTTAGGTCTTCTATGTTTAATGGTTATCATGGTTCAGTTTGGGTTGGTTGCATGATTGATTTGACACATATCTATACGTGACATACATATTTAGGTGATATATGTTGTGTATACATGTGTGGTATTCATTGAATACTTTTGGTTTGGTTACAAAGATAACATATATTTTTTGTGTTTTTGAGTAACATTGACAGTCATTTTTTAGACAACATACAGGGACAACATATTTGGTATACTTTGGGCATTATGGAAGTTTAAGGTAGACCGACAAGGCATCATATATTTGAACATTCACATGGTGATAAGTTTGGCATTGACTCACATTATTTGGTGTTAATAATGTTTATTTGACATTATGGTTTTTATTTTTTTGGAGAAAACATATGAGAAAAGACTGATGTAATAATTGGGAGATGCAAAGTCATTATATCAATATTATTTGTGCCCTAACTATTTTCACATATTGTAAAATACAAGATATGGTAGTTGTTGTTGCTTAGGGTTTTCGATGCTTGAATAAGGATTAATACTAGGGTGGTTTGATGACTGATTCTATAGGAAAGTGGTTTGGTGGTTATACAGATAGTTAGAGGTTTCAATGTCGAGCTTATTGGTAACTCATTTCCTTTTTTGTTGTGGTATTTGGTTTATCTAGAAATGGTATCCATGTTGAATTTGTGGTTTTCAGATTTCATGGTTATAATCTTTTTCATTGATATTTGTTTAGTTCTCTATCAAATTTGTGTTGTAAGATACAAAGGGTAAAATGTCTATTGTTTTATTTATGCATTACCATGTGTAGCATTTGACTTACCCTATTTCTCAAGAGCACGGGATCAAACTATGGTTTTTTTATTTGAGTTGACACAAGGAGCTTGAGTTTTTGTTAAGACCTTTCATAGGTTGTGCATATAGTATGGTTTTATGCTTCTATGTATACACATATAGTGTATTTTATGTCGACATTATACTCAATTTTTCATTGTGAGTTAGTTTGTATGATGTGTCGACTATATGGGGTTGCTTTGTTTTTTTGTTGTGTCATCCATTTATGAGCAAAAGGAAGATTAAGAGGCAATTTAAAAGATGTTAAAATACACCACAGTGACTCAACAAGGGCAGGTAGTTATGAGGATATTTTCAAAGGTTTGTTTTGATGATTGTAATGTATGAAAGATGGTAGTATCATGAACACCATTGAATGTTTATTTAAACAATGATTTAACACTATTTGTGGTTAGTGCTTTCACAGAGTTATTATGATGAGTGTATAAACAAAATTTTGTAAAGAAGTTTTGCAAGCAATGTACAAAATAGTGGATTGTATAAACTAATATATTTTATATTTTAAAGATTCCAAGTAAATGATTCTTTAGGATATGGAAATGTGTTAGTTTTGGGAAATGAAAATGCTTTGTAGTGAAATAGAGAGATCCTTTGTAATTGATTGTTTCAAAAATGTTATATGAAGTTGTATATGATCATGTTAGTGAGGCAATTTGATTATTTTGTAGCCAGTGAGGCTTTGCTAGTGAGGCATAAATTGTATCCAGTGAGGCATTTTGGTAAGCCAGTGAGGCATTTTATCAAGTGGTTTTTCATCCCTATGAGGGCTTTCCACTCATGAAAAATATTGTGTTATGACTCTTTTGTGGATGCCTTTTTGATCTTATTGTCTTCTATATTTACATTGCAGCATTTGAGTTTATATGTTGTTTGAGAATCTGAATTTGGTTATCACATTCTGCTCATAATCTTGAAACTGAACATTCATTGTTTTCAAAGAGATTAAGTGGTTTTGAAATATTAGTAAATTGAGATTGTTTATTAAGACACTAATTCACCCCCCCCCTCTTAGTGTCTTTCATACTCCAACAAGTGGTATCAAAGCCATACCCTTGTATAAGTCTAACCAACTTAAGGGGTTCCTGGTAGTGGAGTACTCGTTATGGAAAAGATTAAAAGAAATAGAGAAAAAAGAAATTCCCAGTAGAATGTTGAACAACAAATACCCTCTAAACCCAGTTCAAAAAATGACTACATAGAGAAGAGTGTTGAAATAGAAGAAGATCCCCTTGTGAGTGACTTTGAAAAAGAGTTTAATGAAAATGAATGTGAAATTGATTTTGAAGGCAGAGTTACTTATGCCCTTAATGAGATTGAGAAACTCAAAAAAAATTGCAATTGAAAGAGTCTAGAAAAGTTGAAGAAACAACTAGCATAAACTTGCAAACCAGAGTGGAAGATTGTAGAAAGTTAGAGAATGAGATTGTCTCATTGAAAAGGAGTATAGAGGAAAATTCTTTGTTAAAAGAATGCACTTAAAAATATGAGTTGATTGTCAATTTGAAATTAAGGATTGAAGAAAACAAGAGGATAGCTGAAATGACAAGATCTGATTTGGAAGTTAAAACTATTGACTTCCACAAGCTTGAAGGAGAAGCAGTCTCTTTAAAGAAATATCTTGAGAATGTTAGGAAATATTTAGAAAAGAATAAGAATTTTGATGAGAGAACCAAAAAATTGAATGAGATGTTAAGAAAGTAGAAACATCTCAAGGATGTTACTGGTTTGGGCTTTGTAGAAGGACAAAGTTCTAGAATCAGAAAAACACCAAGAACAAAGATAGATTTAAATTGTCATACTATTGCCCCTAAGACTGTTGATAGCAGACACTTCAAGGACATCAATATAGGAAGAAGAAGTAGAGATAACCGATTCACAGGATCTCCACTTATTTGGCTAGGTAAATCAGTGAGGTTTAATTATTGATTTCTTGGTTATTGTTATTTGCATAATGGTTATGGGTGTAACATCATGAAAATAGGAAAGATTAAAGCAACTTAATAGCAATAAAACTCTAATTTAATCTAAAGTTGAACAAAAAATCACAAAGAAAGCATAAACATAAATAAAGAGTGATCTCACCTAGTATCTACATCCTTCCATGAATGACCTTGATTTTCTTTCTCCATTTCATCATGACAATATTATTTCCCTTAGAGTTTTCGTAAGTGTGCAAGTATAGCCTTGATGTATGTGATTATAGAAAAATATCAAAGATTAAACAAGTGCTCCAAAATTCATACAATTTCGGGAGGAGAGACAACGATGAAAGCCAGATAAATTTATAGAAAATTTATCATTTGAATGAGAGGCCAAGATTGAAAGATAAACAGGCGATTCAGATTAAAAGATTCGACATGCATTGAGATACGTGTTAGTATTGACATGAGTGATAAAACCTAAGAATAGAGATCAAGATTAAATAATGATTTAATCTCTAGTTGAAAGCATTCAAAATTTACAGTCTTAGGTGATTAATTAATATCACCTAGGCTGACACAGACACACCTATATAAGTCTTAGGCTGACCTAAACAACTAAATAACAATATGCTAATGATAATATGACTTAATAGAGAGTAAGATAGGCACAAGATGACTATTCATAACCCGATGTACACTAATATTAAGGGTGTAGCATGCCCCCATTCATCAAAGAAGCATTGTCCTCAATGCTAATCAAGTTTGGATTCTTTTGAATGAACTCCTCATCCTCCCATGTGGCATCTTCAATTACAAAATATTTTCTTGTAATGAGGTGACTTGGAATTGTTGATGTCACCAACTTCTTCATGCGTGTCTGGAAAATTAACTTCAGCTCCAAGATGTGTCTTCCCTTTGCATCAAGCTCTTGATGGAGATGAATGTGTTCTTCCTTTACTTGAACCTTTTGATGTGTCATAGAGGAAGACGTGATGAATAATAAATGGTACCCTTGCATTGGTTGAATAGCTTGATTAGGAACTTCTTCTTCTTTCACTTCTTCTTCTTCGTTGTCTTTTTCTTTGTCTTGTGTTTCTTCTTCTTCTTCTTCTTCATCTTCTTTTGCTTCTTCTTCTTCTTCTGGTTCATCTTCTGCTTCTTCTTTTGATGTTGCTTCTTCTTCTTCTTCTTCCTTTTCTTCTTCTTTCACTTCTTTGTCTTCTTCTTCTTCTTCTGCTTCTTCTTCTACTTCTTCTGCTTCGGCTTCTTCTTCTTCATCATCATCTTCTTCTTTTTCTTCTTCATTTATTTCTTCTTCTTCTTCTTCTAGTTCTTGGCTGCTTGAGACCTCCTTTCTTGGTTCATTCATAAAGTTGCTTAACATGCTTCGTATGAATAATATATCTTGTCTTAGGTCACACATATACATATTCAATGAGGAAATTTCTTCCTTGACCTCACTAATTTCCTCATTAGGAGTAATATCTTCTATTGTTACCCCTTCCTTATCAAGAGTCTTCCCCAGAGTGACAACATTCTTTTTGGCCCTTGTTGCAAGGCCCGTCATGATGGGAACCACTAATTTTGAAATAAATCACACAAATGAAACTCAAATTCTCTAAAAAAATTATTGTAACTTATTAGGGCCAAAATAACTCTCACCTAGAAAAATATCTAAGAAATAAGCAGATTTGCACCCTAGAGAGTGATATTTGTGAAAAAAATAATTTTTGAATAAATTGCTTATTTCTCCTCCAATTCCTCCAAATTTTTTTCTGTAATATCCTTTAGTATTTCTTCAAAAACCCAATAAAAATTAGACTCCAATTCAACAATATAAGTGAGATATGTAGATTCCAAAAAACTTGTGTAGAAACCCTAATTCTACAATAATTCACTTAATTATGCTCTAATTCTTCTGAAATATCGACTGTAGCTTCTTTAATATGTTCTTCAAAAACCCTTTTAAAAAATAAGAATTTTTTTTACCAAAATATAAAAGATATGCTTTTCACAAATTCGCCTCCAAAATTGAGAAAAACCTTGCCTCTATGGTGACAAGATCATGCTCTGATATCACTTGTTAATATGAAATAACTTGCACAATAGGAGAATATGATATGAAATATGTTGCAAATACTTGATAATAACTGAGAATAACAAGCCACCTCTAGAGGAAAAACCTCCAAATATCTCCAATGAGAACACACTTCACAACTTGATGGTGAAATAAGACTCACAACCTCCTATATATACCTATTTATGCCTAGGATATCACCTAGTTTGACCTAAACAACTAAATAACAATATACTAATGATAATATGACTTAATAGAGAATTAAGATAGCCACGAGCCAACTATTCATAACTCGATGTACACTAATATTAAGGGCATAGCAGTGTCTACATTTTCCCCCTCTTTGATACATGTCATTTCAGGATTGTGTCAAAGAAAATTGATCAAAAACATGCCCAAGTTGTGCCCCAATGTAAAATAGGTGAAGGTAGGCCCCCTTGGGAAAATTGACAAATTTTCAAAAAAATTCAAAAAATTTGGAAATAGTCCCAATTAGTCAATTTGATAGGCAAAAAAGCAGTGGAGTTGACAAAAATGAGTTTTGAGGTGTTCAGTATGTGTACAGGTTGACAGAAGTTGGAAGAATATGTGGCCAATAGACAAAGTTGGAGAAAATGCCACCCAAAACCCTAGGTATATATAGAAATTGGGTGAAAATCCAATTAATTTTCGCCCTCCAAGTTTAGAAATTGAGATTTTTTCTCTAGACCTTCTAGCCACCATGTCTCTAGTTCCCCACTCACACCATTGCAATTATCACTTTCGAACCTTTAGATGACCTATAGATGCAGGGCCACTAGTATGTAGTTAGAAACCATCTTTTGAAAATTTGATTTCCACACATTTCGATGCATTTATTTCAAATTTTTTTCATGCGTCATTTTATGTTGCACTACATATGCATGCATTTTCGATGCATATGTATGCAGAACAACGCATATGCAAATTCATGTCATAGGATAGCATTGGTGTTGTATAAGATAAATGCATTTGATTTGTAATGAGTCGAATATGTATGTTTGCATCGGATATGTAGTTAAGAGTAGCGCATATAGAATTTTGCAACACATTTGATTTTTTAGATGCATTTGCATTTTGAATAGTCATTGTGTGGGTGTGAATGCAATTTGACGCATTTGCATTTGTAAGATGCATTTGCATATTAGGATGACGCATGTGTCTATTTATAACACATTTTCATTTTGAAATAATGCATTGATTTTTGTAATGCATTTGAAAATGAAATGACACATTTGACTGGCAGAGATTTCTGGAATGTTGGACTAGGATAGGTTATTTGATTCTAACATGTGGCATGCATAATGCTATTGCAGGTTGTATTGGATCCTATATATACTAGAGAGTCGAGACCATTGACCTTCAACTTTCGGGATTGGCCATGAAGAGGGGAGAAATGGTTCTTGTGGCACTTGGTTCTACACCATGTGACATTCATGCCCACTATTCAAAAAAATTGATGTCTATTGACTGCTTTGTGTGAGCAGTGGCACTCAGAGACATCGCTCTTTCATCTACCTACTAGTGAGGTGACGGTGATATTAGAGGATGTATATAGGATACTGAGGCTACTTATTAGAGGAGTTAGGGTGATGTATGATACACAAAGGGGATTTGCGGAGATGTGTAGATATTATCCCCATGACAACATTAGATAGTTGGGGATTGACCACTATGAGATTAGATGGCATGTGCTAGCAGAGAGATATGGTAGGTTAGATTGTTTATTGTTTACATTGATTGGAGGGGTAGTTCTTCCTAATTGTCGAAGTCATGGATTCTCGGTAGGCTGGGGGGAGATGCTTGTAGGCATGCTTAAGAGACATGTGGTATATACCTAGGGACCATGTTTGTTAGCCATGTTGTACTTCCATTTACATGATATTGCATATAGAGATGCACAATCCATGAGTTGTTGTACCATGCTCCTAATGGTATGGGTGTGGAAACATAGCTATTTTCCCTCCACCTATTATAGTCAAGTTGTAGCAGGGATCACCTTATGCCTTCCGTTATCTAGGGAAAACACCTAGACTCATACAAGAGATATTGGTTACTATAGGCATGCCATCGACATGATGGTTCAATTTATTTGGAGACTGTACATGGATTGTCCATAGTGGCTGGATGAGGATGGACACTTGACATTCTATCGTTAGACATAATATTTGATTGGTTGGATAGTGTCACATGTGGATATCATTAAGAGGCATTTGTCAGATTGAGTATTGCAATAGTTTGGAGAGGTTCAGGATGAGCCTTGAGGACTAGCCGAGTATGCCAGATCTTCTAGAGAGGTGACTTTGTGGGGACCTAAGATTCTAGTGAAAACAACAGAGGTAGATATTGATGCCTTATAGCCAGTATAGTGGGGATGGAGAGGTGGAGTATTTGATCCAGGTACCATAGATGCATATGATCGCTAGTGAGCCAGTCATAGGCCAGTTCCCTTCACAGATCCTAATCAGGATGCACCAATTGAGAGGTGTGGGATAGGACCATGGGGTAGACGTGGGAGAGGTGATGATATAGATGGAGGAGGAGGAGGCTGAAGGGGTGGTGGTAGGGGGAGACATGGTTGCAGGGGACAAGGTTCGCATTTGTCACCCGTTCATGAGGAGGATAGGGAGGGAGAGGATGTTCCCATGCTCAGGGTTGGCAGAGGTGAGGAGGAGATTGATATTGGGGTTGGTGGTGAGGAGGGGAGGATATTCCAGAGGAGCATGTAGAGGGGGAGGTGGCTAGGGAGGAGGTAGAGGTAAATGCTCTTGGCCTTCTCTTCAGCTACCAAGACGATGATGAGGAGGAAGATATGGATGACCAGGAGTGACAACTCTGAGATAGGATTCTAGAGGAGTGGGAGGATGATGGGATGGAGCAGTCACAACAGGATGACACAGGTCATGTTGATCAGGATACAACAAATCCACATGCCCAGGTAGCATCCCTTGAGGAGAGAATGAGGGCTTTAATGGTTGAGCACGATGGATTCTAGATGGAGAGGGACAGGTCCTACATTGATAGGGACCAGGCTATATCTCAGACATAGGAGACCGAGCAGAGTTTCACAAAGATCAGAGCTCTTTGTAGTGGGTCATTTGATGCTTTTGCATGGGAGTTAGTCAGAGTATTTGAGATAGCTTCCTACTATAGGGATCTATATGAGGCAGTGATTCCTCCTGAGAGACGGGCTCCCATTTTTTCTCAGGTTCATAGTATCAGGTCTCAGAGCAGTACTTAGAGCAGGATAGTGAGTACAGAGGTAGTCGAGGGACCTCATAAATCTAGACTATATGACAGGCCTCCTTCTACATATAGGTCATTAGGATCTTTCCATTAGTCATCTTCACATTATCCACATGGGAGCAATGGGAGTTCTAGATAGAGACATGTATTGATATTTATTTGAGACATTGTATTTTGATCATAAAGCCTACAGGCTTCATATGTACTTATACCTTATGACATTGTGATGTGACACTTTTTTGAGTGATATATATATGACTTTGGTTGTGATTCTCATGATATGCAGTTCTATGTATGATTATGCAGTCTTTGATTTATGCACAGGGTGCTGTCATAATAGTGGTTTACAATTCCTGAGAGGAACGAATTTTAGCTGAAATCACATATTTTTAGAAAATATAATGATTTAAGCCTTAAAATGTTCCATTTTAAGGATTCCAATTGAAGAGGGTTTGATCAAATCACCTTAGATCAAACCCCCTTGGATAGAACCTCGCTAGTTTTAAACCATACCTATAAATGCGTCTCCTTTACACCTATCAAAATGCTGATAAAAATCACTTTTGATTTAGATTTTGGGGGATCAAATGAATTCATTTAAAACTTATTTCAAATTGATTATGGCATTCCTAGAACAAGCTATCCAATGAATATAATTTTAATATGTTTTGGTTTTGTTATGTATTTGTTTTTTAAGTTTTATTAAACATAGGGTTTTCATCGAAAATGAATTTCTTTGTTCTTCACATGTGGAAAAATAGAAGATTATCAAAAAAAATTGAAAAATATGAGTGCACCAGATATTCAAGTCCTTGATCCAACAAAAAAAATTAAATTAAATTTTGACATATACAAAAAAAGTTACGCGTTATACAGTCGCGCTGTGTCTAAATTGTAATTCGTTTGACTTTGAAACTTGATTAAGGAAAAAATATTCAATAAAAAACAATCTAACCAAGTGGAAGCACTATATATCAGAGTTACAAATCTAAATTTGAAAGAATTAGAATCTTATCCTTCATGGAAAAAAAGTTATACGTTATACGGTGTGTGTCACTTTTTAAAAATGTTGTTTTCTGAAAAAATCTATTTTCGTGGGAGATGGAAAAAGAAGTGCAATTTGATTCCAAAAATTTTGAAAAAAATATTTTTAGAATCTACAGACAAAATTTGATGAGACTCTAGTTTGCACCATCTTCAAATTCCTCACAGTTTAGCCGCTATAGGTGCCCGAATGTGAAGATTTAGTTAAAAATAATCATTTCAGTGTCCAGTTTGGCCAAAAATTGTAAACCACTATTATGGGATCACCCCACATGTTCTATATGATACGTTAGTTTCCATGTGATATGTACATGTTATGGATGATCATATCTACATTATGATGTTTTTATGTAGCCTATGATGTGATTTTTTTTATTCTATATGATGATATATGGATTTACTTTCGATGATATCAATTGATGTTATGTATGCAATTTATGATTATGAGATGCAATGTGATGCTTATATATACAATGCTATTTACATGTGATGCTATATGTTTGATGATGATGGATGTAATGTGATGCATATATTGACACTTGTTATGTAGATGTAATGCTTTTGTTAGGTAATCTATGATAATGAATTCCTATTATGCCATGATTTTCTAGATATGATAGATGCCTTTGTTTTTGTGTTTTTGAAATGCAAGATATATGTATGATTTATGATGTATGATATTACATGATGTTTCTAACATGAATGCATGTGCAGGATGCTTTATATTTTTGTGTGTCACAGGACTCTGTCATAATGCAAGAAAGAAGAAATGTTAGTTCGAAAAGAAGATAAATAATAAAAGTCATGGTTGTTAGTATTAGCAATCTTCGATATTTTGTTGAATCACAAAAGGCTTTTCACTTTATCATCATAATACAAATGGAGAAAAACACCATGATATGACATAGATCAAGGTGTGCAAGGTCATTCACCTGCTAACAACAAATAGTCATAGACAAGGATTGTCTTAACTCATACTAAGGGCACAATTGCCACAGAATTTTTGTCAAGGCAAACCACAGACAACAAAGAAATTAAAGACAGGTCATGAGACATCATTGCTCCTCTAAATCCTTCATGGGACATCCTTGAGGAAACTAGTAACATGACTCAAAATCTATAGTTAAAAAATAGTCGACAAACAACAGTCAAAGAAAATGGAATACTGATATATCATTGCTTCTCTAAATCCTTCATGGGACATCCTTGAGAAGGCTAGTAACAAGATTCCAATCATAAAGTCAAATGAAATGATAAGATAAATAAGCCATAAAGCCAAAGCTAGTAAAATATTTTCCAAAAATTGATTTGTTTGTTTGATTGTTTTGATTGATAAGATGATTGATTGATAAATCTTGATTTCAAGGGACATATACCAGATAAGATGTTGAGTCTAGTTTCAATGTTATGACTATCTATATAAGGCATGACAAAATCCTATTTTTAGAAAGACACATATCGTATAAGACATTGAGTCTAGTGTCATTGATGTGATAACCTATGTAAGGCTATGTTGATTATTCGATAGTGTCTATATTCAGGAAGGACACATTTTCTATAAGACATAGGTTGATTGTTTTGATGATGTATGTTTTTAGGAAGGACACATCTTGTATTAGACATAAGTTAATTTGTTTTATTTGTTGCTTTGGCAATTTGTTTGATTTGACTTGACGACATTGTTGACCTGTTCATCTTGTTGATTTCTAAATTGATGTGATGTGCTAACAATTGACTATGTGTGACAACAAACCCTAATGGACTGATATAGTGTGTCCTCGGGGGCTCATTGATTGATGGTTTTGCCTATGTTATACATGTAGAGACTTCATAGTTCGACATGACCAATGACCTTGTCATATAGACAAATGGATTGAATAATTATTTTATATAGACAAACCTAAAAGGACTGACCTAATACCTCAGGGGAACATCAACATATGGCCTTTCCTACATCTAGTCATAGAGACAATGTAGTTCGACAAGTGACAAAGACTGACAAGTGTGACTGACTCTTACTCTATTTTATTTTATTTTTGACATGTTTTATTTTTTTATCTTTTTGAAGTTCTCCAATGTTTTTGTATTTTCTCAAGACATTTTGTATTTTTTTTGGATTTTTGATGGTTTTACATCTTCAAGATAGCCAATGTAATAACCAATATGATGCAAGTCAAGTGCTTTCCCCCAGTCAAGTATAAGACCAATTGATTATGAATAGGATGGGATGTGGGATATGAAATGCAGTCAATGCCAATCATTCCAAGTTATGGAAAAGACAGCCATTTTATTATGAAAGGTATGCACAAGGAATGGATGGGAGAGATATGATATGTACAGTGATGGATAGTATGTGCAGGTAAGTCAAATTAGAATAATGATAGACAAAGGAGCAGAGTCAACTACACATGACACCTGTTTGCTAGGTTTTCACCATGGTACTTATCCAAAGTAGCACCCAAGTGGTTTTCACTATTGGATGACTTATTTCTCTTTACTATTGTCTTGATTTTCTAAAAAAAATTATGTTACTAAGATGCCTATTTTCTAGGTTTTCGACTAGGTAAATATTTTTTTTATTTTTTTATTTTGTATTTTTTATAAGACAAGGCTCTCAGAAGCAATGCGTAGAACTTCTTTAGATGAAGATTGTTGATAGGTGCTGAAAATGGTTCTCCTTCAGGAGTAGAAAGTTGATATGATCATAATCCAACATCCTCTATGACAATGTAGGTTCCTAACCAGTTAGGTTCAAATTTTCCTAATTTCTCTCTTTCAACTTGATTCTTAGGATTCTCCATTAAGACCTGGTCACTAATGTCAAAGTTTCTATTCAAGACCTTCCTTTTGTAGCTACAATGAAGATGATCTAATTGCTTTTCTCTTTGTTCATCTAGGAATTATAGCTCATGTAGTCTTGAAACTCAGTACTCTTTATCGTTAATGTGCCCTTTCAAAGATACCCTTAAGGAAGGAATCTTGACCTCAATGGGTAAGATGGCCTCAAAGCCAAATACTATGGAATATGGTGTGGCACCAGTGGGAGTACGGATGCTTGTGTGATAAGCCCACAAGGTTGGATTAAGTTGTAAATTCCAATCATGACCAACATCATTGATAGTCTTTTTGAGGATTCTGATGATAGTTTTATTAGATGCCTCAGCTTGGCCGTTACCTTGTGGGTAATATGGGGTGGGAAAATGATGTTGGATATGGAAATCTTCATAGAGATGATAGACTTATTGGTTTTTGAATGGACAGTCATTATCTGTGGTAATGGATTAAGGAACACCATATCAATAGATGATATTGTTCAGGATAAACTAAGAGATTTGTGTGTCGGTGATGTAGGTCATGGGAATAGCCTCAATCCACTTCATAAAATACTCAGTGGTGGTAATGATGAACTTATGGCCATTGGATGATGTGGGATGTATCTTACCTATGAGATCAAGTCCCCATTGGGAAAAGGGCCATGGTGACGTTATGGGATGAAGCTCCTATGCTGGTGCATGTATCAAGTCTCTGTGTACCAAACATTGGCGACATTTCTTGACAAAGATATATGAGTCCTTTTCCATGGTAGGTCAATAGTAACCGAGTCTCATAATCTTCTTAGCTAAGGTATTACCACTAGAATGGGATCCACATATACCCTCATGTACCCCATGCAAGGTTTATTGTGCTTCATCAGTATCGATACATCGCAGTAGGGTATTATCTAAGGCATGTCTATAAAGGGTGTCTTCAATGATGGTATACTTGGCTTACTTGTGAAGGAATGTCCTATGTTGGTTATTAGAAAGGTCAAGGGGTATGATTTCAGCATGGAGGTAGTCATAGATATCTTTATACCATAGGGAATCAGGACCAACAATATCACACACCATCTCTGAATCTAGGATGTCATAGGCAGGGGCCAAAAGCTATTCTACCAAAAACTTGAACTTAGGCACACTGCTTGGTATGTCAAGGAGTGAAACAATAGTAGCCATGGCATCTACTACAGTATTTATAACATGAGGTATTTGGTGAAATTCAACCTTGTCAAAGTAATCCTTGAAAATATCTACCATGCATTTGTAGGGAGTAAGCTTTTCATCCTTAGTCTCACAATCATCATTTACCTATTGGATTACTAGCTAAGAGTCACCATAAACCTGTAGGTTCTTGATCTTCCATTTGACTACCATGTGAAATCCTATCACAAGAGCCTCATATTCTGCTATTTTATTGGCACATGGAAAGGCAATCCTGAATGACTTAGGGATAGAATCACCCTATGGTGTGATAAACAGTATGCTAGCCCCTAAGCCATGATTCATATGGGACCCATCAAAGTATAGTTTCCATGTAGTGCTTGTGTCAATGGTGAATATAAACTCATCCAGAAAATCTACAAATAAAGGGTGATTTGCTTGTATCAGTGCATTAGCCAATTGATCAGCAATGACTTGTCCCTTGATAAATTTTCTCTCTATGTACAAGATTTCATGCTCACTAAGTATCATTACCCATTTGGCTAGTCACCTTGTTAATGCTACTTTGCTTAGGAGATATTTTAAAGGATCTATCTTTGCAACCAGCATTGTTTGATGGTTTAGCATATAGTCCCTTAGTTTTTGAGTAGTGAATAATACCGCAAGACAAGCACATTCAATGGTACTGTAATTAAGCTCATAACCTACCAAAGTCTGACTAATCTAGTATACTATCCTTTCATGACCTTCATCATCATTATGTGCAAGCAATGCTCCTTATGATGAATGGGTTGCTAAAATATAGAGAATCAGTGGTCATCCCTCAATAGGTGGCATTAAGGCTGGTGGCATGAGTAGATAATCCTTAATTAGTTGGAAACCTTCCTAGAATTTACCTGTCCATACAAAAGGTATTCCTTTTCTAAGTAAATGTTGAAAGGGATGCGTCTTATCTACTAATTACACTATGAATCTTCTGATGGATTGCAGTCTCCCTTGTAATGTCCTTAGCTAACTAAGATTAGTTGGTGGAGGCATGTCTATGATTGATTTTACCTTGGTTGGACCCACTTCAATGCCTCGTCTAGAAATGATATAACCCAAAAGCTTTCTTGATTTCACTCTAAACACATATTTCTTGGAATTTAGTCTCACTTTATACTCTTCTAGCCTTTGAAATATCTTATCTAAAACCTGTAAATGATCAGCCCTTGTCAGTGATTTAGCAATAAGGTCATTGACATAATCCTCCATAAGAGTGTGTATAAGGTCATGAAAAATAGTGGTCATGGCACACTAATAGGTTGCTCCAGCATTTTTGAGTCTGAATGGCATGACATTCCAGCAATACGTTCCCCATGGACATGTGAAAGCTATTTTAGATTGGTCTTCAGTTGCAATTCCGATCTCATTATATCTTTAAAATCCATCCATAAGGGATAACATCTCATAACTTGCAGTCATTTCTACCATCATGTCAATGTTCTGCAAAGGAAATTCATCATTAGGACAGGCTTTATTTATATCTCTAAAATCTATGCAGATGTAGATGCCCCTTGTTGGTTTGGTGACTAGTACAAGATTGGAAATCCAATTTGCATAGTCAATTGATCTAATGAAGCCAATGTCTAACAATTTCTTCAGCTCAACCTTGACTAGTAAAGTAATCTGTGGGTGCATTTTCCTCAATTTTTGTTTCACTAGTTTTATACCTAGTTGTAAGGGAAAATGATGTAGTACAAGTTTAGGATCCAACCCAGGCATGTCTACATATGACCAGGAAAAATTAATTTGTCTTTGTGTAAAGAAGTTGTAGAATTTTGGCTACTCTTCTTTTGTCAATGATGCTACAAAATATACCAGTTGGAGATTCTCTTATGTACCTATGTTAACTTCCATTGATTCTTCAACTAGAATGGGTGACTTTTATTGTGCAATAGGGATAATTTTCAAACCTCCATCCTTAGGTTCCTCAGAGAGGTTTTTTCCTTTGGATGTATCCTTATTTTTTGCTTTTTCATTGTCTAAAGGTGCCTTTCGGTTTTCACCTAAAGACTCATCATTTTTATTTTCATCATTATTTTTCTTATTTTTGTGACTGGAGGGTTGAATAGATTCCCCAAAATATGCCTTGTTGTCCAAGTCAATGGTAAATCCAACCTTGTGATCACCACTAGGTATGACTTCATCTAGTCCCAAAAACTCAGTAATTGCTTCGTCCTTCTGAAAAATGTCTAAGATGGGCGTGTCCTGTTGGTCCCAATTAATTATTTGGGGATAAACTAAAGGCATGTCATCATCGAAGTTGTCAAAGTTCAACATGGTCAAGGTAAAAGCTGAGTTGTTCATGTAGTCACCAAATTTTCTCACCAAGTCCTCTTTGTTCTTTTTCTTGGATTTAGGTGGATTCTAAGGTGGGCCTAATGCCAAGGTTTGGTTATCTAAAATGGATTTTTCAGCCTCACAAGAGGTAGGATCAAGAGATTCCCAATAATAATGTTTAAACCATTCTTCTTTTTTCAAATTCTTAGGTGGACATGAATTCAATGGATTTGGCAAAGATTTCAGCATTAATTCAAGTTCTCCAAATAGCTTATCAAGGTCCATGGCAGAGGTGGAGGATAGGGAATCCCACTCATATTTGTTTGTGTTGGGGGAATCATAGTAGGGTTGGTTAGATGGTTTGTAGAATGTCTTGATATCTTTAGAAGCACTCAATTCCTCGAGTAAAGGTGATGTGGTACTAGGAACACCAATCTAAATTGGTGAAAACCCAAGCCTTAAGCCTTTTGGCCACTTAGAAACAATGATTGGTTTAGTCCTCCCATCTTGATGTAATCCTAAACCACTATCTTTGTTATATCCCTTTCTCTGCATGATTGTGAAACCTTTGCCATATTGATCTATAGGAATGTGAGAAAGTGAGGGAGGTTCTTCATGGTCCTCTCTATACAACCAAGATGTCACATCTTTTGCGTGTATGGCTTCTTTGCTTAATTCTCCCTATTTTGTAAAGGTTGTTGAGGGAGCAATTTGTATGGTGACCATTGATTGTCTCCTATCTATTGTAGGTAAACTGTATGATTTAGGAGGAATTAGATGGCTAACACAGTAAAATGTCTTCATGTGATATTCTCCATAACCCTTGTCTTTGATCTCAACCTTAGGAGTGGAAGGTAATTATGGTGAAGTGAATGTTCTAGTGAGAGTGGATGGATTTACATAATGAGATGAACTGGATGATGAGGCTTCTTGGTTTATAGGAACTTGGCGCTAAGGTGTCTCTCGTAGATTGGTGCAATATTGGAATGGATCTGGATCACCATCTATTGTTATTTTAGTGTCATTTTAAGGGAATTTTAGACATTGATTATATGTGGAAGGGACTACCTTCATGGCATGAATCCATGGTCTTCCTAGTAGAAGATTGTATGGAAGGGTGAGATCCAAGACTTGGAATTTTGTCTCCATAATTGCAGGACCAATTCTAATAGGAAGTGTTACCACCCCCTTTAATTTTCATTCCTCATCATCATAAGACTTAATGACAATGCTTTTGGTTGTGTCTACACATTATTCTTAGAAACCTAATGCATTAATCAATTTTAAAGTGCAAAGATTTAACCCTTCTTCTTCATCTACTAAAAATCATCTAACTTTGGTTTTGTCAACAAGAACTTCAAGATGTAATAGGTCATTATGATTTGTCTTCTCAGTTGCATAGTCTTGTTTGAAAAATGTGGCATGATGATTATTGGTCAAGTAGTCCACCATTTCCCTACAAGGATTGACATCAAGATCATTAGGAATAGTCATGCTTTGTAAAGCCTTATCTAAAATGAATCGATGTTCAAGGGAGATATGCAATAGTTCCAAGATGGAAATTTGGGTTGGGGTCTTCCCCAATTGATCAAGTAAGTTATATTGCGACTTGGAAGTCTATGGTGTCTGCTATGATGGAGGGCCTTGGATGGTGATCTTGGTTTGACAAGTGTTAACAACACACTCAGGAGTTTTATTTATGGAAATGGTATTGACCTCATTAGCATCCCAAAGGTGATTTATGATTTTTCCACTATAATCTTGCTTAACATTAGCATAGTTGGCTAAAGTATTGGTCTTGTTACTCAAATTGGGGGCATTTCCTTTCCCATGGTCATGTAATCGATCCGAAAAGACCTTGTGATTAGTGTTCGAAGATGTAAGTTTCTATCCACTGACTTCAATAATTCTATTGTTGACAAAGTCCTGTGTGATGTTTTTTAGTTGACAATAATTTTGTAGGCTATGTCCTTTGGTCCAATGGAAAACACAAAAGGAATTATCATCCCACCAAGATGGTTTGAATTTCCCTAGATCATATTGTCTTGGCTCTTGAAGTTGTATAATATTGTGTTGCAACAGTTGTTTGAAGACTGATTCGATGGGTTCCCCAAGGGGAGTGAAATCATGTTTTAGAAATCATCTTTGTTGTTGTGGCCGTTGGGTGTTTTTGGTAGTGTTGGGGGTTTGGTTAATGACATTGTGTTAGAAGAGGGTTTATTTCCTCTAACTGTGATGATCGATCTTGCTTGTAAAGTATTTGCATCAACTACCCCATCATTGGTAATGTTTTTATTCTGAGACCAAAACTTGTTTTTGTCATTGGATGTGTTCTACACATTTGGATTTCTATTGGGTGTTTGTGTCTTAAGTTCTCCTTTGTCAATGAGAGTTTTTTCTAGTATGATCCCCTTTTCCACTAGTTTTGTAAAGGATGTGCAACAATGTACCCTCAAGTCACTTCTCAATTTTGGGTTGAGGTTTCCTTGGAACATAGTGACCTTTTGTTTCTTAGGTATCTCGATAGGACATCGACTAGCTATAATTCTCCACCTCTGGAAGAAGGAAATAAAATTTTCTCCTTCATCTTGTGTAGTGTGACACAAGGTTGCTATGTTAATCTCATGGTCTATGTTAAAGGATAATTGTTCAATGAATTTCTCAGCTAGTTCACCCCATGACTTTATGCCATAGCCAAGACCTAAAAACCACTCTAGTGCAATTCTAACAAGACTTCTTGGAAAGATTCATAAGATAGGTGGGGTCATAGGCGACATCTATGCACATCATCGAAAATTCCCATACATGTTGATTGGATTTCGCTTTCCATTGTACTTGGGAAAATTTGGTATGACATACCCATGAGGGAAAGGTGTCATGTACAATGATTTATCAAATGGAAATGGGAATAAATCCTTTGTTGAAAAGGTTTTCTTGGTTGACACTACCATGTTATCCATCTGTGTTTGAAGTGCATGCATTTGTGTCTATAGGACATCAACTTGAGTTAATGATGTGTTGGTTGGATTATTTGGGTCTATGTACATGTTTTGAAATCCAATGTTTTGTGATGGGTTTTGGTTAAATGTTGGTATGTAAAGTGGATTTTGATTTGGAATGTTAGTGAATGGGTTTTGATTCAGAATCTGTGAAAATGGATTTTGATTTGGGGTTTGTTTAAATGTATTTTGATGCAGAGTTTGTGAAAATGGATTTTGATTTGGAGTTTGTGAAAATGGATTTTGACTCAGAATCTATGAAGATGGATTTTGACTCAAAATCTGTGAAGTGATTGGTTAGTTTCCATATTGGAAAGAGGGTATGCCTCCTATTCGTGAAACCCCAATCTATGGTATAGTACTAGCAACATTAACAATAGGTTTAGTTGTTTTTTGTGGAATAGTGCTAGTGACATTGACACTTGGTATAGGAGTTCATGTTCTAGATTTGTTGTTCCCAACAAGAGGATCAAAGGGATTGGACGATGATGCCCCTATGGTGAAATTTAGCCCTTGTGGTGAGGTAGGCATACCAAATGAAGATGTGTGGATCATTGAGGTGCTCTGTGTAGGTCCTCCAGATGGTATAGCAGTAGTCACTTGAGGTATAGTAGCACTAGTGGTAGTGGTTTTTGTTCCCTAGGTAGATGCAGTTTGTAGGGTATGAATATCAAAACTAGGAGGTAGTGTGGCACCTTCTGCTAGCAATTCAACTAAGTATCATTGAGGATCATTTGCTAGATAGTCATCTACAAAGGAAGAAAACTCAGGGTCCTATGCAACAACATCTATGTCCTCCACTATAACACGTCCTTATGTGTCTCTAGTAACAAGTTTCTCTAACAAATTCTTGTGAGGTCTAGATGAAGATGTCCCTGAAAAGGGATTTGAGAACCGATTGATGAATTCATTTGGATCAACCATCTTTTCTCTTTCTTTCCTTTTTGATCTTGTTTCAACCATGTAATGTAAGCTCAAAGTGCAAGTGATGCAAAAGCTAAGTCTATGGATGATTATGAGTCTACTCTATATTTTTCAGATTTTCTAAATATAAAGGATGAATGTATGCAGCTATTTTTTTGGTATTTTCTCTGTAAATAAGGTATGTCTAAAATGACACTATTCTAGGATGACATTATCTAAATATGAAAAGTTCTAAGTGATCAATTTGGAAGATTCTAAAAGAGGTTATCTATCAACTAAATTTTAACCTAGGTTTCAGTTTAGTTTTGGCAAGGAACCTTCATAGGACTCAGACCAAAAGATAAGGTGAACTCCCAAACTAGACTGCTGAGCTGGAAGGATTCACGTGTAGAACAAAAGATATGATGACTAGGTTCAATGACATTTTTTGTTGAATCAAGGGTTTATCCAAAGTGTGAAAGGTTCCTATCCTAAAATTTGCAAAAGATGCTCTCTAAAGGAAATAAAGACCCCTAAGATGAAAGTAAGATCTATGACTAGGGTACCTATTGCTATGACTAGATGATTTCTAAAGGATGTAATCGTGAAAATTTTGAGAAAAATTTATGGTTTATGTCCAAGAATAAGTGAAAAACAATAAGTCAAATACTATTTTGACTATTTTTTCTTAGTCTGTGACAATAAATTCTAGTTTTCTAATACTCAAGAAGATGCGTTGCAAAATTTAACAGTTGTGATTTTCTTTCTCAATTGTGGTTTTCTGGTAAATTTAGTTTTAGGTATCAGACACGTGTTGTTTGCAGTAGATGTGAATCGGGGTATCAATTGTGACTTTGTACTGATTAGATGTGGTTTACAAGACTATGACTGTGTACTAGTAAAAGTAGGTTGTTTCTATGATAGGGGAAAATGCGTTGTTCCAAAATGTAGATGTAGCTCACCTATTTAGATGTGTCACATAAGGTATCAATTGCAGGTTTTCCAGTAACAAAGGTAATGATAGACATCACTAGGATATCAGATGTAGTTTTCCACAAAGCAGATGCAAGCTAGTTTGGCACATGCAACTCAAATTCTGGGACATGCAAATTGGACTTAGTTTCTGACAGATGGGACTCAAGTTTAAATAGATGCGACTTAGATGTAAATTGGACTCAGTTTCTGATAGATGCAACTTAGATGCAAATTGGACTTAGTTTCTAATAGATGCAACTCAAGTTTAAATAGATGCAACTCTAAGTAATAGTTGCATTTTTCTGGTGAACAGTTATAGTTTTCTAGTGAATGATATTGTAAATTGAATATGTTTCGTGATCAATTTTTGGTGAATAACAACAATTAGAAAAAAATGTATTTTCAATTTTCATGAACATGTGTATTTGTAGAAAAAAAGTATAATCCTAAGGCTGTGAAATACAATACTTGTTGAGTTCTCACTTGGGTTTTACCCTAGCTATGCTTATTCAAAGTGGATGACTAGTAGCTTGACCCCACTAGCTCCCCTCCATAGCTCAACACTTCATTCGGGGTAGCCAAGCTACAATACCCATGAAACTCCCATGGCATACTTCTCATCTCTACTATGAACCATAAGAACATGATATGTCTTCATAGGTTTGACCTGTTACACTAACAAATAGAAGGTTTTTGGCTTACTAGAAACAAGGGTGTTTAGTACGAGAATTCCATTTGTGGGGTATCATCCATGTGGCAAGAGACCATTACTGCCCTTCTTGTTAGAACAATACTCATGATACTTGAGCTTTCTCAAGTACCCACTTTTATATACCAGCTAGAAGTTGCTCGAGTTCAGCGTGTTACAGGTCTAAGTTGTCTTGGGGTGAGTACTTTTTCCCACCAAGATAGGCCCAATTTCTAGAGTCAGTAATAGGTTCTCTTGCACCCAGGATCACATGAATGAGCAAGGGGAGAGGATACTTCTATATACTAAATCATGGGATAATAACAGAGTGTGCTTTCGCACCAAACATAGTAGACAGTAGTAAATTTTAAACCCAAATGACAATTTTCTAATCTACCAAATAGTTTGTTTCAAAATAGTCTTTGACATAAGTCCTGCAAAATAATTCATTACTAGTTTTGAATTGGTCTTCGTCAATCATCCTACAAGAGGGGTTTCGAAAACTTGTCTTCTATTCTACATCTTGCAAACACTATGTTCACTCCTTAAAACACATGTTGCAGACCAAAAATTAGCTAAAATAAAAACACAATGAAAAACTATAAATCAGAAATTGAACCCAAAAATTTCACCAGTCTGATGCGTCACTCAAAGTAGTAGATGCATCATGGATTTTTACAAGTCGATTGCATCGTAAAGAGCCATGGATGTGTTGAATTTTTTTAGATGTGTCACTGTATTCAACATATGTGGTTTGTACTACCAGTTGTGTCATTTTTTCTATTAGATGCATCAGGTCATATGATACCTGCAAAAATCAAATAAAATGTCTACAAATTTGCGAAGAACGTGTCTTCACATCGGGTTCACCAAATGTAACATCATGAAAACAAGAAAAATTAAAGCAACTTAATAGCAATAAAACTCAAATGTAATCTAAAGTTGAACAACAAAGCACAAAGAAAGCATAAACATAAACAAAGAGCGATCTCACCTAGTATCTGCATCCTTCCATGAATGACCTCAATTTTACTTCTCAATTTCACCATGATGGTATTCTTTCCTTCATATTTTTCAGTAAGTGTGCAAGTATAGCCTTAATGTATGTGATTATAGAAAAATATCGAAGATTAAACAAGTGCTCTAAAATTCATACAATTTTGAGAGAAGAGACAATGATTAAAGCCAAATCAATTTATAGAAAATTGATCATTTGAATGAGAGGCCAAGATTGAAAGATAAAAAGATGATTCAGATTAAAAGATTTGACATGCATTGAGATAAGTGTTAGTATTGACATGAGTGATAAAACCTAAGAATAGAGATCAAGATTAAATAATGATTTAATCTCTAGTTGAAAGTATTCAAAAATTAGAAGAATAATTCTTGCATGAAAAGGATAAAGATAGAATAATAAAAACAATATGTTCAAACACACACATAAATTAATTAATTAAATAAAGATATTAAATTAATAAATGTGTACATGCATAAGAATTAAAGCAAGATAACTAACTAGTTATGATAGAGAGTTTATTTGCGAAAGACACTCAGACATTAAATCAGGAGATAATTGACTAATTTAAATAGATCTCGAGTCAAGTGGGAATGAATACTTAGATAACTTAAACATTTATCTAAATATAGAAGAATATGTCAAAAATAGACTTTTATGAATTAAATGATTATTTAATTCAAGATTTAGCATTTAAGGATTAAATTAAATAAATAAGATTTATTTAGTTGACTAAAGAAAAGGTTAAATGAATAATTAAATAATTAAAGTATTTATTTAATTATAGTCAGAAATATGACTAGGATAAATTAAATAATAATTTATTTAATTTAAGAAAGAGGATAAAGTTAAATAGTGACATAATTAAATAAAGAACATTTATTTAATTAATCAGGATTTGAATAAAGACAATATGAATTAATTAAATAATTAAGTTTATTTAATTAATAGAAGAATAAATGTTAGAATGAATTAACTAAATAATTAAAAATTATTTAATTGATAGATGAGAAAAGAATTTAGAAAGTAATTAAATAATTAACATTATTTAATCACAACCATGATAATACAAATTATGAAGAAATTGAAGTCACGGTCTTAGACCAAATTTCAGTGTCTACAATGAACATAAAGCAAGTTATTGTAGAAGAAATTATGAAAAGAGTCAATATGCACTCTATAGAAATAGGAATTTAATATGTTATAAATGTCATAACCATGGTCACATTGCAAAGTACTTTATAACTTGGAGGATTTTGAAACAAGAGAGAAGAAATGATTTCTCACATAAGAAAAATTCAAAGTCACAAGCATCTGATGACAAGAAGAAATTAGATAAGAAGGTTTAGAAAAGGAAAGAGCCTGAGAAATTTTGGTGAAGGAAACTTGAACAAAAATAGAAAGAACCTATGCATGTGCTTTATGCACAAAAGACATCTTCATGTGCATAAAAGTAGCATAGAGGCAGGGGGAGATGATCATTGCATTATCAATCAAACCCCATAGATATCAACCAAGAAGGTTATAAAGGTTGTGGTTGTATTAGTTGTTCTATCTTCTATAGTTTTCTCTCAGTGACATTCATAATTTAAATCATTAGACTGTCATCTTCAAGAGGCTACTTGAATTTTAGATTGTCTTCAAAGTTCATCTTGTCAGGTTATTATTCTCAGTTGGAAGTTTGAACTATTTCAGTTGAAGCTCTTTGGTTATATGATCATCAGCAATTGCATTTAGTTACTTCATGATATGTTCATCATGATTCTCATGTCTGGATGTAAGTCATGGTGTTAAGGCACAAATGTATCATGGTCTTCATTTATTGCTTGTGCTCCATGTTATGTTCTTACCAGTATTGGGAATGACATGTTGTAGTGAAGTGTTTTCTTGCATATGTAAAGTTGAGTGTGCACAGTGAAGTATCTTTCATACTGTTAATTTGCATGATGTTCAATAACAATACTTAGTGCTAATATACTTACACAATGTTCAGTACTCTATGCTCTCATGTGTTCACTAAAGCAATACATTTTCTTTGCAAGTTGATGTTATGCTCACATTGATATAGTGCTTACATTGATGGATTAATAGGACATTTCAATGTATCTTCTTTGATAGTGATAGTGAGTTGATCTTATGGTGGAAATCATACCAATGCACAATGTAGTGTTCTAGTTGATTATCCAATTTCATGTGGTAATCTAGTATGTTAGTTCTTGTGTTGCTTTGACAGTGATATTTGACATGTGCAATGACAACGGATATTTATAAGTGAGTTCAAAAAGGACCATGCTTTGATTGTGGCAAGATTTAACACAACAGTTGACAATGCTTGTTTGACCAACACTTGAAGACATTCAGTGATTTGTGTAGTGCTCTAAACTGAGTAACTCAAGATGGTGCTTTGCAAGGTAACATTGAATCTAATAGTGATATGTTGTGAAGTTGAACAATCCTTGTCTATATTTGAAATGACAGTGATTTTTTGAACATGTAGTCCTTTTGATATTGTTGTCAGAGGAGGAGATGAATAGCATGGATATTAAAACTTGGTTCACATAATATTGGTACACGATTTTGGTCAGGAATACTCTGTTTGGACATATTTACTTGTGCATTGGCATATTTTCATTGCAGTGAATGACAATGGTTTTTGATAGTATACATGTGCTAGTGTGTTGTGTTGGTTGATGCAAAGTTTTGATATGTATTAAGGGGTAGATATGTATATTTTTACAAAGATTATTGTGTTGATAGTCTTGGTATACATGCCATCATGATGACAATGTTTACAAGAGTAGTTCATAAGTTTCTTTTTACAACTTATTGTTAATGATAAGTAATGTGGGATACTTTGCCTAATGATGAACAATATTTGTGATGATTTGAAGATTTGCTAACATCATTCTTCATTTTCATAGTGCACATTAAGTTATAGGCTAGAGACAGTGCATATTAAGTCACCTCATGACTATAGTGATTGCAATTTTTTTTATGGAGCTCATTTGTAGGGGGAATAAATGATTTACTTTGTAGGTTTTGGTATATGGTGTTTAATGTCAACAGTACCTTTTCAATGCTTATGCAAAGTTCATGGTATTGATGCATTGAGGGTTTGACGTTGAAGAACCTTACATGTCAAAGATTCTTAGATTCTTTCTCACAAAGATATTTGTGCACAGGGCTTTTTGCATTTAGTTCACATTAATGTTGATACTCATTGGATATTCATCTCAGTTAGTTGGCATGGTGGAATTTTTCATTGTTGTCAAATAGTACATAGTGTGATATTAAACATGTCATTGTGTTTACTAGTATTGATACTCTTCTAATGGCTTGAAGGAATTGTAGTTTATAAGGCTTGGTCAATTAGTTTCTTGATGCTTGGCTCCTCTATATAGGTTATACTGTTGGTGGCTCTTTATTGGTTTCCAATCACTTGAGCATATGCATTCACTTGAAAGTTGTCTTGGCAAGTAGTTTCTTCACACTACTTTCATCTTGGCAGTAATTTGGTTGGCATTGGTACATACATGGCTTGGTATATTTCAGTCCATATATACTTTTCACTTTGCATTTTTTGTTGCATTTGGATGGTCATATCTTTGACAATGGTGATTGGTATTCATGATAGTGGCTTTGTTTGTGATTGGCATTCGGTTTTGATCATAGTGATGATAGTTCAATGCAGT